>JAIUCV010000021.1:1845021-3045021 GCA_026724425.1 Erythrophleum ivorense
GAAAAGTGAGGCTTAGTCAAACGTCCCTTGAAAATGGGTAAGGCAAGTTCAGAAATCTTAAAGAAAAGGAGTGAGGCTAAACCAATGCCCTTAAGAGCTAATGTATGATATATATATATATGCTTATTGAACATGCAAATTATTTTATGGTTACTAGTAGCTTAATCTTCATGCATGCATTCTTTTACTTAAAAATGTGTCTATTATGTATGTTTGAAAGGGTTAAGAGCTATTAGGATTCTTGGAATCTCATTCTTCCTTCTTCAATATCTAACCATGTCAAGGTGAGCCAAGTGGACCAAGAAGTGGGAGCCAACAACCTTGAAGAGCAAGACCTTAGTAATAGAGTAGTTAAATAGTCATTTTAATAGCCTTTTGTTGTCAATAATTGTAATTGCATGTTGTATATATGATGTAGACACTTGAGCACACTCAAATGTATGTAAAAATGATGTATGTAATGATTTTGGGATTATATGAATGAGCATGCATCATTTTACCACTAAAGACCCTTTATGTGCCCTGATTCCCATGTGTATGATAGCAAGTAGCATAGTGAAAATAAGTTCCATAAGGTTTTGAAATTGGCATGTCTCTTTTGGCTGTGAATATGGTTTTGGACATGCCTAAGTGGCCATGGATGATCTAGAAGGCAATTTGACATCTTAAGAACCCCTTTAAATCTCAAAAAGTAACTAAATTGTGTGTTGAAGCAAAGTCTAACCAAGTGAATTAATTTTCGCATGAAATTTTCCATGAATATAGGTCTTATTTAGAAATTTTCACAGAGCTAAAGACCACTTAATTTGGAGCTCTAAAGAATTTATTATGATTTTTCAAAGTTAGAAATTTTCATAATGGTAGGGTGCACTGTTCCTATGGTTAGATTTTGTTTCTATGTCACAAGTGGGTTAAATGAAGTCTAATTCCCATGAAAGTTTTGCAAACATAAATTGGACATCCTAAGCTTTCCATAACCATCAAGATCACCCATTTGGAGCTCTGTAGAGGGAAAACCAAAATTTTAAAGTTTCATGACAATACTAATAGCATAGCCTGACCTCTGGTATTGTTCCATCAATTTTTGTAGGTTAAATGCTTCTGTTTTGGTCTAGAACTATTTTTAGTCATTATTTAACATCTAGATATTTCTATAATGGTATGGTTTTCTTGATTTTAATTTTTCTAGAATTAGTTATAATTTTCCAAAATTTATACTAAAAAGCTGTATCAAAAACCTGAGGACAACTTTTCATTTTTTGGTGTGTGGCTTCCAACCGGAGATGCATGTGAGGTTTTATGATGTTTGTAACACCCTAAAATTTATTAAGGTGTTAATCATGGATTTGGTTTAATTAAGAATAATTAATATAGAATAATCGGATAAGTTAAGTGAATGAAAATTTTGAGAGATAAATTATTAATATGAGTTGAGAATTAATTGGGATAGAAACCCCATCTAGGCCTAAATTAAATTAAGTAAGCCAAGGTTAGGAACTAATAGAGGGCCCAATCTGATTTAATGGTTAGAGACCCAAGGCCCAACTTGCACAAGCTCTTATAAATGGCCCAATAACCCTTGTGCAAACCTAAATCAATTGAGTCCTTCAAATTTGATCTGGCCTAATGAAATTCTGTAGCCCAACACCTTAAAGTTGCCCCAACAGAGCTAAAATTTGAAACCCATTTGGAGTTGAATCCTTGGAGCAGCCTATAACCCATAGAAAACCTAACTTAAACCCTAAAAACTAACCTAGCCACCCCTCATTTTGCAGAACCACAAGAAACACATACAAAATTCGGAGGTCCAAAGGAGAGGCTAGGATTCTTGGCATGTTTCCACCATTTCTCACTTCTAGAGCAAGATTCAGCCAAAGTAATAGTTATATAACTTAATCCTCTCATCTTTCTCTTTAATTTGACCTGATTAATATTCCAATTAGAGCACTTTCACCCATACCCAAAATCTGAAACTTGCTATTTGATATTTCTATGGTGAAAATTCGTAGACTGAGGCTAGGGCTGACATTAGGTAAGTATAAACTCTCCTTTTTGAGGTATTTCCGCTATTTTAAGACCCTAATGATTGGATTATAGTATGGGTATTAGTTTTTCATGAATTTGCTTAGGATTTAGAGTGATATATTGAAATTTCTAGTAGAGGACACCTCTATTATGAATTTAGGGCTTTGTAGTGTGGGAAAAATTTTGTACCACTAGTGGCCTTTGTAAATTTTTCTACAAGTGAGGTAACTGGAACTATATTAATTCCATCCATATATCTGCTTTAATTTCATATTTGTTGTACATGAATGATTTGAAATGCTAAATGAATTGGTTGGCTATCTATTGTATTGTGTTTGGACCTTGTGAGTCTATGGTGGAGCTGTGGTGTGATTGCCACCCGTGCATGTGCTTCGATTAGGCACTGAGTTATCATCAAACCCCAGATGCACTGAGCCCTAGTTATGCTCATTCAGGAGTGGGTGCCATGGACAGGCCTCTCCTAGTGTTATTGGCCTTTAACATGTGGAATTATAATTGTTAGTATAGGATGGTAATCATAGTAGCCTAACCATTTCCTTTGCTAATATGACTGATATGATTCTAATGTTGATCTTGATTCATACTTATATGTTAATTAAATTGGATATTATGAATGGAAATTTCCTTGGTTACTAAGATTTGCATCTCACCCCATTTCATGAGATCATACTTTCAAGTGAAGGCTCTTCAGGTAAGGATAAGGGGAAGCAAGTGGATGAAAATCCATGACCTCCAACCATATGGGGAGAAGGCTACATTTAGGCTAATTTATTTAATATAGATGTTAAATTTTGTATTCCTTTTTGTATAGCATCATCATGTAATCATGTTTCCAAGTGTAGGTTCTTATATTTTGATTACTTAGGATGTATTTATTGAGGAGTTAGGCCTCATCTTAGCTTAATATTGGATGTATGAACCCATAACACCTGATGTATGAATTTTACTGAATTTATGGTATGGTATACTATTAGAAATATAATTATGTGATGCATTAGAGGTTGATATGAACCATTGATGTATGAAATCTCTAGCAGAATGTGTATCGAATGTTAATTGTTGATAGTGCATGAATTTTTGCTTATATTAATCCATGAAATTGCTGATATGTGGTAGTTGGATGAGTAGGAATTAGTACTTAAGTTTTGAATTGGTAATAGTAGAATAGCTGGGTAAATAAGATAGATAAATACCATTAGAGTCATATAAAATGAGGGAAAGTGGTCTTAGGGTATTCCTAAGAAGAGAATTGGAGAGCATGGGATGAAATTTGAGAGATGTAGTTACACAAGGGAGTCACACCGCAACTAGGAAGGCCTCACCGCAGCCAGGGGAGTGATAGAGGCAAGGAGCGCCACAGCATGATACATTTTCCCACGGCATAAAGTGTGAAAAATTGCCCAGTAGAGACACAGTGAGCAACCTCACCACAACGACTCAGGTTGGGCTGCGGCGAGAATTCAGGAAAAATAATTCAAGTGTCCAGTAGCGAGCCTCGCTGCGGCGCAAGAGCTCTCCATCGAGGCAAGAATTGTGGGAATTTGAACAGTAGTCCTAGGAGGCATTTTCGCTGTGGCAAAATTAGCGTAAATTGCCCAGTGATTCCCGAGAGTAACTTAGCCGTAGCGTGGAAGGTTGAGGACATGGCACAAAGTAAAAAATGTGATTTTTGAGCGCCAAAACCTAACTTAGCCACGACAAGAGAGTTTCAAGTAACAGTACAGGTCCCTAAACTCCTACCTTTAGCTGAGAAACCCCAGTTTCTTCAATGGTAATGCTAAAAAATGATATAGGAACACTTGTAGGAGGTTTTTGTGTGTTGAAACTGATGGATGGATGAATCATAAACCTCTTATCATAGTATGATTTCTTTTATGCATTTTTACTTTTATGGTTATTTAGTGATGACCTTAACATCAAAGTTCAAATTTTTCTATATTTTCATAACGTAATAAATTGTAACAACTTCAAACCTTGATCATTAATTATTAATCGTGTATTTAACCATAATTACCATGTTAAGAAGATAGGGTTGTCACAATGTTTATGACTTATATGGATAGATTATGAGTAAAGGATGATATTAAGGAGTTCATGGGATCCACTACGTATAAGATACATTTTTAAAGTCTTATGTAACACAAATTAATTCATTAAATATATTGCATTTTCTTGGAAATTCTATGAGCTTAAGCTATATATTGTTATGGCAGGACTAGGAACTTAAGGTATGACATAATCCAAGCCTAAATCTAGGAAGAAAGGCATCTAATGACCTAATTTTGAAGGAGAAGACTTACCAAAAATCAAAATAGGGACTATTCATTGATAATTCTATTTTGTAAAGATAAGTTACATGTCTTAAGATTTATTACAAATAAGAAAGAAGTGGAGTAATGTCACATCCTAAATTTTTCCTTAAATTGTAATGTAACCTAAAAAGAAGAGTACTAAAGGATGTTATTAAGATTAATAGCCTAAATAAATAATGAAAAATCACAAGAAACAATTCAAGTAGGTCTTAAGGAATTCGTTAAGATTAATTAGGATTAATGGGGAATTACCATGCCACACGCCACCTACACTTAAGAATAAGCACATATGTATTCCATATATCCTTGTATAGCCAAAGATTGAATGACTTGGCAAGTGAATAAGAGACTAACCTTTTAAGGCAATACCATCTTGACCAAATTCACTACCTAGGTGTAATATTTGGTTCTCCGAAAACATGAGAAAAAGCGAGAAACGTAACATTCGATTTCTCCATAAACATACAAAACTCACTGTATACAAAAGGAAGTCCCCCATAAAGGAGAATTTGAGGTCTAATAAAATTAGAATAATATTCTAAACTTCAAATAATGATGATCCAAGGCTAGAGGTGCCCTGAAACTGAAGTCAGAATAACCAAATGGAATTTAACAAAAATGCAACGATACGTAATGGCATTTTCGTAATTTTGGGTACTTTCTAGAAAACTCAAAGAAGGGATTTTTAAATGAGAAAAATTAGTTTTCTGGGGTTCTCAGAGGCCCTAAAAACTATAGAAATCTCGAAAATAGTTAAAACCCGTTCGATTTACGATTTAGAATATCAGTGGACTCAAATTTTGACCCTTTCGTTCAGGAAGGTTTTAGATTCAATTTGAGTTATTCCAAAGGCATTTGATTAGTTAGAGAACCTAAATTTTATGATGGAAAAAATAGTTCTCGAAGGAGTTAAAATGAGCCTAAAACAAAAAAGCCAAAAACGAAGGGCAAAATTGAAAATTTGAAATGTCTTAAATGGGTCCCTAGCCTATAGCATGCCCCACTTTTTCCTATCACCTTGGCTGACTTCCCTCTGCACCAAAATAGAACCCTAAGCTCCTTGAAGTGGCACACCAAGAGGGAGGAAGAAGGGAAGAGAAAACCAAGCGAAAAGGTAAGAAAATCTATGATTTTTCATGCTTCTTCCTTCACCAATCTTGCTTTCCTCCTTCTCATCTTTCTTTCTATGGATTTAGTGATGTATTTGGGTCTGTTTTGAGGTCAAACCAAGAAGGGAAATTTCAAATTTCAAGAGGAACATCTAAGTAAAAGGAAAAGCATCCAAGAAAGGCTAGGAAAACAAAGTATTTTGCTACTTTCATGCTTGATCCTCCTTGTTCCTCTTCTTGAGTTTTTCATCCCACATATGGATAGCCAAGAGGAGTTGAAGTTTTAACAAACCAACAATGAATCTTAGGAATTAGAGTGTGGGGAATAAGAATATACAAAGGAAATAAAGAAAGAACCATGATTTTTCAAGATGCACAATCTAGGGTTTTAGTTGCACCATGGTTTGTAAGATCAGTTCTGGCCATAAATTAAGATGTTTAATAGTTCATATGAGTTCCTAAGACACCAAGAGAGCCTCCCACATGCTTCTCCCATTAAAGAAATCAAAATAACTTCATTGGTGCCATATGATGTCATAACCTCGGCCTAACATGGAAGGAACACCAAAGGAGTGTTTTAATTTCTTCCAAGCTTAGTTTTGTATCATATATGATGGGAGAGGATGAGAGGAAGCCTTGTAAAAATTTTAAGAAGTCTAGGAAATGAGATGGTAGCATAGGTTCCATATTATGACTTAAAGAAGCAATATGTAGTTAGGCTCCTTAAATTAATTGTGTGATGACTCCAAGAGGCTTAAATGGAGTCAAGAATCATAAATGGATAGAAAGAATGGAGCCAAGATCATGGAATATGGGTGTTGCTTAATTAGGTGCATTATGGAACCATAAATGAGCCATAGGAACAATCTAGCTTTTAAAATAAATGTATGGTCTAGAAATTGTTCTAAGAGTGTAATTGGCTTCTGTATAATGTGTCTAGGCCAAAGGAACCAAGTCTCACATCCTTGTGAGTGTGTGGCCGAAGGAGAGGAAGAGTTTTCAAGGAAAAAAAGTGTGCTTGTGTAACCAAGGTAGCTCTCTCTTATTTCTCTCATGCATAAATGGGTGTTTATCTTGTCTTTGAATATATGTGAGTATGTTTTAAGCCATGAAAGATGTTTTAGCATGTATCTATATGTTATGATACCATGTTGCTATGTCATGCACTTCAATGATGTTTTTATAAACATGTCTTGATTTACTTGAGTATGGTGAAACCAAAAGTCCCTTAGCTATGATGAGGATGAGCCAAAAGCCCCTGACAATAGGTGAGACAAAGCCCAAAGTCTCTAAAGAGTGAGGCTTAATCAAAAGTCCCTTAAAAAAATGGTTGAGCTAAGTCTAAGATCCCCAAAGAGAATGGGTGAGACTAAACCACTTGCTTGGCAAGCCTATGTATGTTTTATGTGACTTATTAAGTATAAGAAATGTTCCTTGAATGATTACGCACTCCATGATATCCATGCATGCATTTTTAGACTTGGATTTGCATCTTTTATGTATGGTTGAAAGGGAGAAGAGCTATTGGAATTCTTAGAATCTCATTCCTTCCTCCCCATTTCCTAACATGTCTAGGTGGACCAAATGAACCAAGGAATGGAAGCCACTAATCTTGAAAAAAAAAGATTAACAAGAAAGTGTGTGATTTTGTCCACTTTGTAACTATTTTGATGGCATATGATGTAACCTTATGATGAATATGTTGTATAACCATTTGAACATGTATAATTACATACATACTTGAAGTATATATGAGATTTGATGCCATGTAAATGTTATAGCAATTTTTTGACATTGAATGGCAAGATGAAGCTTATATGATCTTATGTATACATTGGGGTGAGAGTGTGAATTTGTGAAATTTGGGTTTGTGTGTCATACCACATATATTCCATTATCATATTCTTCCATTCAAGGCTATTACATACCTTTTCCCCATGAACTTACAAGAAAAATATAAATATAATGCACTTTTGTTACGCAACATCGGAGTTAAATTTTCAATTTGCATCACGTGAGCCTTGTGGATTAACCAATAACATTCCCTAGTCATTTAGCATTGGTACAAATCATAAACAACTCAAATTATCCAGCAAGCCATGGTTCTCAAATATAAAACCTCAAAAATCCCTTCATTCATCACGGATTGTATAGTGGTAGATTTAAGGAAAATTTTGAAAATTCATAATTAAATGTAGAAAAATTGAAATCTACCATGCCATAGCTTTCTGGAAATTTGTAAGTGTTAAATTTATAATAAAAATAACTTCAAGTCATGAACATAGCATTTGGACCACATGTGACATAAAAAAGGTACAAAGGTCCTATTGGCTACTGGTACTGATACAGGTTTCTGATATAAACTTCAAAAATATCCAATTAATTCCATAAACATCCAATCCATGAAAATGATACCATTATAGAAAGATATGGATGTTAGCTTGAGGAGAAAAATCATTCCAGACCATTCTAGGTTCATTCAGACCACAAAAACTAATCAAATAGTGACACAGGTCTGTCTAGACACCTAGTACTGGACAGCAAATTTAAAAATTCATATCTTCCCTCTAGACATCCAAATGGGGTGATTCTAGTTGGCACAAGTCACTAGAAAGGTCTAGTTTCTACCTATAAAATTTCATGATAATTGGACATCATTTGCCCTATGATTGACACAGAACAAATTTTGGGCCATAGCTACAATAGTAGTAACCAAATTAGAAAATTTTTTCAACTTCAAAAATTCACCAAATATTATGTAGACCTCCAAATAATACCCACTTTAGCTTTACAAAAAGCTCTTAACAAGCTCTAGATGTATGCTAAATTTCATATCAAGAGGAGCTCATTTGGATAAAAAGTGATGTAGCTCACTCAAATGGTAAGTTTTGCTCTATATAAGGTGTCCACTTTGTCCAAATAGCCTGTCTAATGGTTTGGCTCCTCTTGGGCAAGTTTAAAAGTACAAATATAACTTGTAGATACTGCCCAACTGATCCCATACCTCATACTTCTCAATTTGGTCATTTCACATCCAAGAGTACACAATTATGTCAAGCCATCAAGGGGTCCAAATTTACATTTCCATTGATTTCATACCACACATGGTCTATACAAGATTCATACATCATATTACAATTGTTCATGGTCTTACATCACAAAAATAATATGTACATCATTACTTTGACATTCAACTATAACATCAAATTACACAATGATAAAACACAGCCTTTCAACTCCTTTGGCTTGCATTCTTGGGTTCTTAAGGGCCACCGAGACATTTGAAGATGGAAGAGGGAAGGGGAGTGAGGTTTCAAGAATCTCAATAGCTCACACACCCATTCATACATACATTCAAGGCATACATACATCAAAAACACAAATATGCAAGGTGCCTCAAGCATACAACACATAAAACCATCTTTTCATGCCACCATCTCATATTAAATTCAAGGAAGAGCTCTAGGTACTTTTGGTTTTGCCCCACCCCATTTCTAGGACTTTTGGATTTGCCTCACTCTTGGCCTAGGGACTTTTGACTTACCTCACCCATTCAAAAGACTTTTGGCCTATTCTCACCCATGCCTTGAAACTTTTGACACATCATCACCTATATTAAGGGACTTTTGGCATCACCTCACCCTTATGAGCCAATCTCACAACCAATCCATTCAAGAATACACATTGGTACCAATACAATCTTAAGGTGTAACATCCAATTTTTGTTAAACGACATAAACGGGGGTGTTTTCAAAGTTAGTCCCCTTAAATGAATTAGTTAAAGTCTTAAAAAATTTGAGTAACATTTTAGACTCCTAAAAATGAGAATCCTAGCTTCAGACAGAAGGAAAAACAGAGCTAGAATGAAGAAACAAATTTTGACGAAAAACCTACGAAATGTAATAGCATTTTCATAATTTTCAGCAAATTTTAGAATTCACACAGGAGGGCTTTTTAAAATGAAAGTTTTGAGCTCTCTAGAGTTCTCAGAGGCCCTGAAAACTATGGGAAGCCCTAGGATAGTTAAATCCCTTCCAGTGGATGTTTTCCAATGTTAGTGTACCTGAACTTTGACGAATTCGTTCAGAAAGGTTTTAGCTCTGATTTGAGTAATTCCAAAAGCATTTTATTAAATTGGGAACTTAAATTTTATAATGGAAAAGACAGTTCTTAAAAAGGAGCTAAAACGAAGGAGAAACGAAAATGCAAAGGACAAAGGGGAAAATGAAAATTTTTGAAAAAGTCACTTTCCTACCCCTATATATAGGTGGCACCCCACCTTCTCCCTCATTTGGAATCAGAATTTTCTGCCTAATTTCAGAGAAGGGAGCTAGGATTTTGGGTGCACACGAGAGGAAGAAGAAGAAAGAAGAATTCAAGCTTAAATGTATGTTTCCATGGTAGTTTTTTATACTTTTCTTCATCCACACCTTCTCTCCTCCCTTCTCCTTTGTTTCCTTTGATTAAAATGGAGGTTATAAATCTGATCCAAGGGAGAAACTCAAGGGAATTTTTGGATTCGAAGAGAGGAGCTTGGAGAAAGCAAGATTCAAGCAAGAAAAAGTAAGGAAACTAGGTAATTTCTCTTCCTATGGTGGCTACTTTTGATTCCTGTTCTTCTCCAATTTGACACACATAAGGAACCTTAGGAGGAGATGATTTTTAGGTAGAATCAAGCATGAATCTAAGGAAAAAGGGTGTGGAGATTAAGAATATGAGAAGAGAATTAACAAAAAAACTATTAGATTTCAAGATGCAAATTCTAGGGTTTTGTGTGCACCTTGTAAAATCTGATTTTGTATAATGATTCCTAGGTCTAATTAAGAGTTTAAATGAGATCCTAAGATCCCTAGGATGCTCCCCACAAGCTTCCTCCTTCAAGAAAACTAAGCAAAATCCATGGAGGCCAATAAGCTCTATAGTCTCGACCAAGCATGGATGGGATAGCTAGGGAGAGTTTTAAATTTTTCTAAGCCCATTCTTGAGTCATATATGATGAATGAATATGAGGGGAGGCCTTGGAAAAAATTTGGAACTCAGAAAGTGAATTGCTGCTTTAGGTTCCATATTATGACCTAAAGAAGCAATATATTGTTAGGCTCCTTGTTTTAATTGTGTGATGACTCCAAGAGGCTTAAAAGGAGCTAAGAATCATATTTGAAAGGAAAGAATGAAGCCTAGAATTTATTTGAGGGGTGTTGCTTCATTACGTGCATTTATGGACCATAATGGGGTTTATAGAACAACCTAGTGTCTAAACAAGTTGTGTGACCTTAGAATTTGTTTCATGAACCTAATTGCCTTCCATAAATTGTGTCTAGGCCAAGAGAAAACTTCTCCACAAGTTTGTGTGTGTGTGGCCGAAGCAAGGAAGGGAATTTCAAAAGGAAAAGTGTGTGATTGTGTGTAAGGTAGCTTTCTCCACCTTCTCTCATGCATAGATGTGTGTTTAGCTTGTCTTAGAATGTATGTGCATTTTCAAGCCATGAAAAGCATGCTAGCATGATTTTATATGCCAAGATTTCATGATGACATATTATGTATTAAATGATGCCATGATGCTTGTTTGAGTTTGCTTGAGTGTGGAGAGGCTAAGAACTCTTAACCATGGTGAGGATGAGCCAATAAACCTTGAGATTGGTTGAGACAAAGCAAAGAGTCTTCCAAAAGCAAAGTGGGCTCTCAAGAGTATGGTTGAGTCCAAGAATCTCTTAAAGAAAGGGTGAGGCAAGTCTAAAATCCATGAGGAAAAGAGTGAGGCCAATCCATCCACTTAGTAAGCTCTTGGATGTCTTGTATGACTTATTCACATGCCAAGCTTGCTTCTTAAATGTTCATGACTTCCATTTTTATTCATACATGCATTTTTAAGACTTACTTTGCATATATTATGTGTGATTGAATGGAAGATGAACTATTGCGATCCTTTGAATCTCATTCCCTCCTCTCCAATGATCTAATATGCTAGGTGGACCAAGTGAACAAGGTAATGGAAGCCAACCACCTTGAGAAAGAGAGCTTGACACCAATATGCCTAGCTTTTGCCCTTTTAAGCCATAATGATGCTTAATGATGTATATTATTGTTGTAAATGGTCTATGACCCTTGGTACATATGTAATTATGATATTATATGATGTAAAAATGAGAGAATGTGTTATGTGAATGATGGAATGTAAATTGAGTATATTATGGAAATGCAACTTCATGAATGGCTTTGTGGAAATGTGCATATGTGTAAATGAAATGGCCAAAATGAGATGCATAGAGTTTAGGACCATTGGGATAGCTTATACAAGTCTTAATCATGCTTTTAGACTTTCCCAAAAGGTGCCAAACCCTAGGGAAAGCCATTTGGTTACTTTGGTACCTCATATGGGGCCAAAATTGACCATAATGAAACCCTATATCACTTTTTAGCCAAATGAGCTCTTCTTAATCTGAGATTTGGTATGCAATTAGAGCTTGTTGAAATATTTTTGGGAAGCTAAAGAGCATAATTTTTGGAGGTCTACAAAATATTTGATTAATTTCTAAAATTGGCAAATTTTCTAATTTTGGTCTGATGCACTATTCATTTGGTCCGAAAATGAAATCTGTCACACAGTGCTCAAATAATGTCCAATTGCCATGAAATTTTATAGAAAGAAACAAGATATTCATAGTGACTTGTACAAACTAGAAGCACCTCATTTGGAGGTCTAAAAAGGGAGATATAAATTTTTAAAGAATCTGTCCAGTATTAGGAGTTTTATCCGACCTTAATTACTATTCCATTGAATTCCAAGATCTGGGCTACCTGAGCTGGTCTGGAGTTATTTTTCCCTCTAGCCGAATTCCAAAGACTTCTAGATTGTTATCATTTGCATGGATTGTATTTTTTTGGAGTTAATTGGACATTTTTAAAGTTTGCTGCAGAAATCTGTGACATCACCAGTGAGCAGTTTGACCTCTGGACTTTTTCGGATGCCAAACGTTCTCTGTAATGGATGTTATGGTCTGGACATATTTTTAGTATGAAGTAGACATTCTTAGCTTTCTAGAATGGTCAAGATGCATGATTTTAATTTTTCTAGAATTAGTTATAAATTTCCAAAGTTTGGACAAAAAAGAGCCAAATTCTAGCCTAAAATATACATGAGTATTTTGAGCTTTTTTTTGCGTTCCATGAGTTGTGGGCTACATTTTATGATCCAAATGAGTTGTATACATGTAATTAAATATGGGAATGTATGATATGAACTCACACAGTGCACGTGACACCGAGTGAAATTTTTAAATATGATGCAATACGAAAATATTCATTATTTTTATCCCCTTTTTCTTTACACTCTCATGGATTTGATAATGTGAAGCATATGAATATCATGAGCTGAGCTAGAAATTATGGTGTTACACAAGGTATCAAGTGGCATATTCTCAAGTTATACAAGCATGCACAAGCACCCAATGACATACATACACATAAGAATGCAAGGAGAATGAGCTGGAAAGCTACCTTGAATTTATGCAAGCTTTTCTTGATCCTTTTCCTTCCCTTTTTTGCTCCCACAAGTACACCTAGGTGGAGTAGGGTTCTCTTGACCTTGAATCAAGTTCTTTCCAAGGGGTTCTTCCTTTGCTTAAATCTCCTCTTTGAATTCTTACACTTCCCCCTCTTTTCCTTGGTTTTTCTCCTCCTTTTCTCCTTCTCTTTGTGCGCCTAAAGGAGTTGCTCCATTTCCAAAATTTGCGCAAAAGAAATGTCAGTTTAAGTGGGAGGAGAAGGTGTGTGAGCTTTAAAGGAGATTAAAGAAGCTTCTTTTTAAAATTGTTTCCCATTTTGCCGTTTCAAATGGCATTTTTTATTTGGCTTTGTTTTATCTCCTTTTTTAGAATTGTCTTTTCCATTATAAAAGTTAGGTTCCCAATTTAATAAAATGCCTTTAGAATCACTCAAATTGGAGCTAGAACCTTCCTGAACGAATCCGTTAAAATTTAGGCTCATTGCCGTTGGAAAAAGTACACTGGAGGAGCTTTATTGGTCTAGGGCTTCCCATGGTTTTTGGGGCCTTTGAGAGCCCTGAGCAACTCAAAATTTCCATTTAAAAAGCCCTCCTGGGTGTTTTTCTAAAATTACACTTATTTATGAAATGCCACTGACCTTTCGACAATTTTTTTGAATCACTTCAGCCCTGGTTTCTGGGCAACTTAAGACTCAAATCCTCATTTTCTATTATTTAAAATTTTATCCAAATTTTATTTGGCCTTGAATTACTCATCTCAGGGGACTTGCTTTTCAAACTGACTCATTTCGGTGTTTTTAGAACATACCAGATGTTACATTGTGCACTTTTGAGACATGTTTAATAGACCATTTTAGTGCTTTTCCACGTGCTCAATTGGCCATAAAAGCCTTGGAAGCAAATTTGACCCTTTTGTGACCCTTTAAGAAGCATCAATGGACCAATTTGCAATCTTATGGCACAATCTAACCAAATGAACAAATTTCCTCATGAAATTTGGCATGTGGCAGTCGTGTCATCCAACCCTCATAACAAAACTAGGTTGAAATAAAATTTATAGTCAATGGCACAACCTAGGTCATCTCCCTTGGAAATAGAATTCGATGTTTAAGTAGGTTTTCTAAGTGTTAAAGGACTCTACAAATTACCTAATTAAAATGGGGGTTTTGGTTTAATTAAACTAACTAGAATTTAAATCAAAGCAAAATGCCTAACTACTCCTACCTAAATGCATGAAGTAATGAATGAATGATGGACTTGTGACTAGCTTTAGATTCGTCCCTTGGTATCCATTATCATTATCCTAATTCAATTATAATTAATTCTGGTCTAAGAATCTCTAATTGTGTTCATAACAATATATCTTAAGTTATCACGCAAGAATCAAGGGATTAACAATTTAATGTTGAATTGAAACCTCAATCCCGAATTAAATTGCTAACTCTTGTCATTAGGATCAATAAACATTTGAATTGAATGATTAATTGATCAATTAGCCTCTGAATTAACACCGTAAGAGATTCAATTAACCAATTAAGCTCCAATAAATCCACAAATTAGACAATTAAACATACCAATTCTCAAATGTATATCATCAAATACCTTGATTGCATGTATAGAAAATGGTAGGAAAATGAAAATCTAGCACTAAAATTAACTAATTAAACATCAATTACTCTCCTAATTAGTGTCTAACCAACCACTACTTATAAACCACACCAAATTCAGTCAATTACATGCTTAACCAAGCAAGTTCAAAAACAAAAATCAATGTAGAAAGAGAGAAAAGAAAATAGGAAGCTTAGTCAAAATCCCTTGCTATTCCATGGACTCAAGCTTCAACCAAGGACCTTCTTCCAAGCTAATCACAAATGGAGATTTAATGCTTCATCGGATGGAAGAAAAATAGAGGAAAAATGGATGAGAGGCTATGGCATTGTGGAGGTGGATGAGTCTGGATGGAGTGTTTGACGATGAATGGAATGGACGAAGGATCAAAATGTGCATTTGGATGTGTTATTTTATTCGATGGATTAGCGTGATTAATGGCCCTTCTTACGTGTCTCCAATTTGTTCTTCACGTGCTACTCTTTAATGAATCACATGCAGCCTCCCACATTAGCTTCTTATTCCCTTTCCCGTGCTTTCTTCTTTTGTGTATAAGTGTGGGCCCCCCAAAATGAATATAATAATCATCTTCTACCTCAGCTTTGCATGCATAAATGAACCATGAAATCTATTGCCTGAGGCTACTTCATTCTCTTCTCCTATATTTCTGTTACATCTTCATTCAACTTAGCTCTCATTCCACGAAACTTCTGCCCTCCAGACCGTGCGTGTATGTGTGTTTTCTTTTCTCCTCGAGAAGCCCCTATATCCAGAAACCCATGTGCTCACCTTCCTCTCTATTCTGCATGTGTGTGTTTGAGCTATGAGCCATGTAACACCTTACTGACTACACTCCAATTCATCTCCCAGTAGGCTTGACTCCATATGATTTCCCCGGAAAATGACTAAAACCATGGTATTTAACTACTTAAAGTCGGGGTTTAACCGGTCATATTTTATCCCGTGGGTCCCGTGAACCCATCATTCACCTTATCTACTCAAATACCTGTTATACAACTTATACATAGTCTCAAATAACTCACAAACCACGGATATGAAGCCAGAAACCAAGAAAATTGCAATTTCTTAAATGAGCCCATAAGTCAGATTTTTGGCTCCAACTTTGGAAAATCATAACTAATTCTAGAAAAATGGGAATCAAGTAATTCATAGCTCTCTGGAAATATTGGGATGTTAATTGCATACTAAAAATAACTCCCAACCATAATATCAACGTCTGGACCATCTTTGACATCGAAAAAGACACAGAGGTCCGGCTGTCCCTGATACTGGTGCAGTTTACTGTCATGAACTTTGAAAATTCGTAGTTAATTCCAAAAAAATCAAATCTGGGCAAACTATACCAATTTAGAAAGCTCCAGATGTTAGATAGAGGATAAAAATAAGTTCAGATCAGTGCAGGAACTCTTGGACCTCGAGAACCGATGGAACAGTAACGAAGGTCAGAAACTCTCCTGATGCTGATACAGAACTTCAGAAAGTAGTTTCTCTCTCTACAGACCTCCGATTGAGATTCTTACAATTGTTATAGGTCACTGTGCTATCTAGTTTATGCTCACAAAATTTCATGACAATTGGACACCATTTGGTCCATGAATGACATGAATTCATTATCGGACTTATGCACAGTACCATGACCAAACCATCAAAATTTCTCAACTTCAAAAATTCACCAAATAATCTCTAGACCTCCAAATATTACCCACTTTAGCTTCTCAAGAAGCTCTCAATAGACTCTAGAGGCGTGCCAAATTTCATACCAAGAAGAGCTCATCCGGTCATACTTTGACGGAGCTCACACAATTAGCAATTTTGGCACCCCATGTGGTTCAAAATGGGTCTAGATGACCTCCCACATGCTCTAGCCTCTTTTGGGCAAGTTTGAAAGTACAAACATAGCATATATAAAATGTCTAAGTGATCCATAATATCATACATTTCAAAACCACTATGCTACGTAACATAATACACTAGCACATGTAAGCCACAAAAGGGCCAATTTCCACATTCTCATTACTTTGGCTCTTTAAACAATCCATACATCATCTATACATATATTCACATGTGCTCACATATTTACAACTCAAAAATAAGAGGTGCATATTCATTTTGGCACCTTATACAACAAAAGAACCAAAAGAAACTATACATTTTCCTAAATATGCTCCACTAGGCTCCATGAGGTGTACTTGACTCTCTTTGAGCTCTACCTGGATGTTAAGATGGGAGGGGAAGGGGGTGAGATTCGGGGGAATCTCAATAGCTCATACTCACTCAAGATGCAATCAAGGCATATAAGCTAGTCAAGCATGCACACAAGTCACAATAACACAACATATGTGTTTCATGCCATGATAACATATCAATGCCAAGAATAGGCTCTAGGGACTTTTGGTCTAGCCTCACCCGAGTTTTGGGACTTTTGGATCGGCCTCACCCTTAGTTTAGGGACTTTTGGCTCCATCTCACCCGTCTCAAGGGGCTTTCGGCACCACCTCACCCGAGCAATTTACACAATTCATATCATAAGCATATTGGTACCAATGCATCAAGGCAATATCAAATGGCATATCTCATCGTACAAGCACATACACCAACATACAATGACTATTACACATCCAAGAATGCAACAATAAAAGAGTAGAGAGCTACCTTATCGGATAATACAAGTCTTCCCTTTCAATTTATCTTCTCCCTTCTTGATTTCACACTCACAACTAGATGGAGTTGCTTCCTTTGAGCCTAGGCACAACAAAGAGCATCAAATTACTCTCTCATAGCTTAAATAACTCTCACAAAGCTAAAAGAGGATCTTCATCGAATTAAATCCTCACTACCCTTATAAGATCTAGGGATTCTCTCTCTAGAACTCTACTCACTCTCCTTCCTCTCTCAAGCTCTCAAAGAAGAAAGCAAGGAAGAAGAAGTGAAGCTATATGAGTTCTACCCTTATTCTAGAGTAGTTTTCCACTTCCCTCTTCTGAACCAAACCTAAATCACCTTCTAAAACCATAGAAGGAGAAGGCAAGAGGAGGAGAACAACATGCTAAGGAGAAAAGCTAGGAAAATCTAGAGTTTACTCACCTCTTTGCTTGATCTCCTTACTTCTCTAGGTCTCTCTCTCTCTCCACAGCTCTTTTCTCTCTCCTTGGTCGAAGCTTAGGTCGGTTCTAAGAGAAAGGAAGAGTTTAGACTCTTTAAAAAGTCAAAATCTCTCTTTTCATGCTTTTCCAGACTCACACTCGCTATAGCGAGCCATAACTCTCGCTACGGCGAGCTCGTGTAAGTCCCAGACCTCTGCCTTCGCTATAGCTCTCGCTACGGCGAGCTACTCCCTGGATTTTGTGTGGGATGCCCACACTCGCTATAGCTAGAAGCATTTTCGCTATAGCGAGAAGGCATTCTCGCTATAGCTAGCCCATTTCTCGCTATAGCGAACAGGTACATTCGCTATAGTTAGGCTGTAGCTAGCAGACTTAGAAAATTTTCAGCCTTTGAAAATTTTCAGCTTTTCTTTTCTTTCCCTTTTCTTTTCTCTTTTCTTTTCTTTTCTTTTTCTGGTTGTTACAAGCCATGAAAAATGTGCTAGACTCATTGATCCTAGAGCTGCTCAAACTCATTCTCAGCTTTTCCTTTCATGCATGTGCAACTTCATTCATGCTCTAGACCTCTAAAATCACGTTACTTTTTAGCTAGAACCCGTAGCTTTTCTTTGTGTTTTCTCCTTGCAAGGCTTTGTTTTGCTCACGTTCTTCCACCCCAAAATTGAGCTAAACTCTTGTGTTCCCTCTCTCCATTTGCTTAAGTGCACTGCCTCCTTAATAGAGTCCCTAACCCGTAGCTTCTTCTTTGTTCATGCTCACTCATTCCCATGTGATCTCCTTCCAACCTAGCCTCACTCTTCTTCATTCTACTCTCTATTTAAACTTCAACCCAAGCTTCCTTTTGATGCTTCACATATGTTTCATTTTCTCCCACATTAACCTATAGCTTTGTGTGTGATGACATGAGCTTCATTCAAGTGTTTCATGGAGTGAGGTGATATGAGAGGGCTGCTATGCATGTTGCTATATATGTGCAAGCGTGACCACATGTGTATGTATGAAACCATGTACAAATGGGCTGGACGTGTGGTTTGTGTGTGTGTGGATTGGAGAGTAGATGCTAGCCATGAATCAACATGGAAGGTATCTATGAAGCTTCTACGTGAGCCCATGCATTGTGTGTATGTGTAGAGAAACCTGGGCCTATATGACCATATATGAATGATAAATTGGGCTCGTGTGAGGTAAAGGGAATGTGGGCTTCTTGATGCTGAAAACCATTGTGACCCACTTTAACTACATCTTTTCTCCAAACAAATGTTCTCCTTTTAAGTTCTATTTGCCTAAAGAAAATCTACAAAAATAATGGAAAACATTATTCAAGAAAATTTACAAACTTATTTAAAGAAAATTAAGCATTAAAATCAATAATTCTGTAAATTAATTCCTAAATTGGAACGATGGCTAATAAAATCAATTATCTACCAAATTAAATGCAACAAGCCATATTTAATCACTAAAATGCCTAAATTAGGAGGATTCATGTATATAAAATTAGCATTCATCAAATTCCCCTATACTTAAACCTTTACACTCCTGGGCAAAGCTTAATATCAAAAGAAAAGCTAGTGGAATGACCAATGGAGAATGAAAATGGAAAGGAAAGTGTAGAAAGTTACAAGATAAAGAATAATCACAATTTATCAACACATCAACAATCCAAGCTTACTTCACTTGTATCAAGAAAGAAAATTCCATGGCAATTTCATTTGAATAGAATGAATGAAAAATGCATAGCCTCTTACATGGATGAGTGTTTACTCTCAACACTCAAGTGTTTGAGGGCAATGTATATCACTCAAGTTTTGCTTATCAAAACTACACTGCCATAGGCTTGTCAAGCTTCTAAATCTCCACCACCCATGCTAAATGCAAAGCACAAATCAATAGGACTTTATTAAGGGTTATAGTGGGGTTAAGGAATGAAAAGAATGGACATACGAGAACAAGGGGAAAATAAACAATAAATGGATATCTTAGAACCTCAAGAGCAATCAATGGAGATTTAGGATAGGAAAGAATGTGCATTCAAGGCCTTATTCCAACAAGCATAAGTAACTATAAACTTAATTCAAAAGACTTCTTTCTTTTAATTTTCAATTGCTTTTCCTCTTTTTTTTTTCTTTCTTTTCATTGCTTTTCTTTAGCTTTTCCATCTCTTCTTTTCTTTAACTTTGTACATTTTCTCCAACTCTTAATAACAATTGCCTAAATGATGCAAAGCATACATTCTTCTATCCTAATTAGATGCAATGCTCCTTAAAGTCCCTAAAGTATCTTAAAACAAGATGAAAAACATTTTTAATGGCTATGGGTTAAACAAGAAAATAAATCCAAGTCCAAAGTGGCTTAACAATAGATAAAATGCATGTAGGGTTAGCTTTTTGGCTTACTAGCTATAAAAGAAATGAATGCCTTGTTATTTTCATGCATGCAAATACAAATATGGTCTCAACAAAGAATTAAGACAAGTTCTAAAGTGAAAGCAAAGATAGGTGAATACACACTAGAAATGAATAGATACGACTCAATTCCTCACTGGCTAATGGCTATCAAATAATTCATTAAAATTAAATTCATTGCCACTTCACTTGAATCAAGACACAAGATCTATTACTTATCATGTCTAAATGAATCCAAGCTATGTTCATCTCAACTTGCAACTTTTACAGAAAAATTGAAAAAAAATCACGCTATTTTTCAAAGAAATTTTCTAAAAAAATTCAATTTTTAAACAAAGAGAAGATGAAATGGAATGGCTCCCCTCCCCCCACACACTTAAATATTGTATTATCCTCAATGTCAGTACACAATCCAACCAACATATAAACAGCACAATATAAGAAAAGTGGAAGGAAAGTATACAACCGGATGAACTTCAATCGAACATCTCAAGGGTGGCTCAGATTTCCTTTGTAGCTAGTTAGCAACAACCTTGTATTACCTACAAAACAGAAACAAAACAAACAGTAATGCAGAAAAGAAAAAGAAAACTAGATCTTAAACTAAGAAGAACTATATAAGAGACTAGCTAATCATCAGTATCAAAAACCAAAATTAAAATAGCTTTATTTCTTTTCAGTTCAACAAATTTAAGTCTCATTGCTTTAAAGCATTTTGATTGATTATGCAGTGTTCATTCATGGACTTCCTCAACCATCAGTAGTTTCAGAAAGTCATATTCAGCATATCTAGAACCAGTGAAAGAAGAAAAATCAAATTCAAAACTAAAGAAAGAAAGTTTAAAATAAATTTTAAAAACACTAGACTCTAGAGTTCCTAACTCGTAGCTTCTTCTTTGTTCTTGCTCACTCATTCCCACGTGATCTCCATCCAACATAGCCTCACTCTTCTTCATTCTACTTTCCATTTAAACTTTAGCCTAAGCTTCCTTATGATGCTTCTCATGTGTTTCATTTTCTCCCACATTAACCTATAGCTTTGTGTGTGATGACATGAGCTTCATTCAAGTGTTTCATGGAGTGAGGTGATATGAAAGGGCTGCTGTGCATGTTGCTATATATGTGCAAGTGTGACCACATGTTTATGCATGAAACCATGTACAAATGAGCTGGATGTGTGGTTTGTGTGTGTGTGGATTAGAGAGTAGATGCTAGCCATGAATCAACGTGGAAGGTATCTATGAAGCTTCTACGTGAGCCCATGCATTTTGTGTATGTGTAGAGAAACCTAAGCCTATGTGACTATATGTGAATGATAAATTGGGCTCGTGTGAGGTAAAGGGAATGTGGGCTTCCTAATGCTAAAAACCATTGTGACCCACTTCAACTACATCTCTTCTCCAAACAAATGTTCTCCTTTTAAGTTTTATTTGCCCAAAGAAAATCTACAAAAATAATGGAAAACATTATTCAAGAAAATTCACAAAATTATTTAAAGAAAATTAAGTATTAAAATCAATAATTCTGTAAATTGATTTCTAAATTGCAACGATGGCTAATAAAATCAATTATCTACCTAATTAAATGCAACAAGCCATATTTAATCACTAAAATGCCTAAATTAGAAGGATTCATGCATATAAAACTAGCATTCATCAGCATGCATATAGATCTCATCCAGACCTTTTTGGAAAGCTAAATAACAGATTATTTATAACTCTGTGGAATTAATTATGAATTTTCAAAGTTGCCAAATTTTAGTTGCTCTGGTATGGTTAATATTTATATGGTCAATTTCTTCTCCTATTTCATCTGAGAGCCAAATAGTGTCCAATGCTCATAAAAGTTTACATGTATAAACTAAACATGATGAGATTTCTATAACCACTAAGATCACCTCAATTGGATGTCTGAGTAAAGAGATATGAATTTTTGAAGTTCTGTGATAGTATCATAAGTGCTAGCTAAGTCTAGGTGCTATTCCATCGATTTCTAGTGGCTAGACATTCCTGTTTTGGTCTAAACTTATTTTGAGCATAAAATAAACATCTGTAGCTTTTCAAAATGGTATAATGTACTTGATTTTGATTTTTTTAGAATTATTTATGATTTTTCAAAGTTCATGATAGAAACCTGGCACACCATTTCGAGGCTAAAAATGTGATTTTTATGTATATGGTTCATGAGCTTGACTTTTTGGCCACATTTTGAGATGGTTCTAAGTTGTATGCATGTATTTAAATAAAAGAATGAGATGGATGAGTTCATTTGGTTCACAGGACACGAAATGAAATTTTTATCCATGATGTAATGTAAAAATAATCTATTATTTTAATGGATTTTTCTTAAGACTCATGTGTTATTCAAGGAAGTATGCCTAGAAATGAGATGAAATGTATTAAATGAATATGGTGTTACACTAGGCACACATATAATAATGCATTCAGTTTTGGGTGGCCTTAGGATTCGTTAGCCGTGTAAGTGGTAAGCCTCATTTAAATGGGATACTTGGTGAGAATAGAGGTACATGACACTTAATATAATAGATACAATAGCTATGGGTTACATAATTTAGGAAATAACTAAAAGACAAACTTGTGACCATTACCATCTGGACATTCCATTATCACCACATGTATAGGAATATATACATATGCATGCGCATTCGGTCACAGCCTTAGGATTCCATTTAGCTGTGCAAAGGGTATAAAGTTTCAATTAAATATATTATAAAAGGGATAATGGAACATGTGATATGGCTGGCGGTGGGGAGGAATAAATTACAACTTCATGTTGCTTGACTATTTCACATTTCACCATAGGAATATTTAAATGTTAAAATGTGTATGTTCAATTATGTAGCCCCACTCACTTAGTTGTGTGAACTACCATGATATTTACTCAAATGGATGGTTTACATAACATAGGAAAGGGACACCTAGCTTAGATAGTGATATGGGGCCCTTGTGAAGTAAAATAAGATAAATAAATTCCAAACTCATATTAGTTTATTCCCTTCCCCATATGTGTGTGTGTGTGTGTGTGTGTGTGTTCAGTTAATTGCCACTCTTTAAGCTGTGTGAATCATAGAGCATTGTCTAAATGTCTTACCTTGATGAGAATGTGAGAGAAAGACACCTAGCATGCCCACCAAATAGCAAATGGGATTAGAATAATTCTCAATGTAGTTCTATCATTTCTTGGTCAGTTAAGAAGCATGAGGTGGCATTTGCAATTATTTCCTCCACTTTAGCTTTAGTAGGGCCCAGAGCAATATTGAGGGAAAGAGAGAAAAGCTTCAAGTCAATCATGGAGTTTCGAGAACAAGGAGATGATTCGTGGATGCAAGGAGATGGCTTTAAGGAATCTCATTGAAGGTAAGTGTAGGAAAATTTCTTAACTCCTTGGTTACTTCCATTCCAACATATTGAAATTTTAAATTATGGCATTTTATTGTTTTGTTAGCCAAAAAGAATTAAGGAAAGGCTATTAGGAAGATATGGGTAGGAAGCAAGAAGTTTTTGAAGGTAAGGAACTAAACTTCTCTCCCTTGAATATGGTTAAGCTGAGAGCTTGTATAGAGTGGAACTAAAATGATGGGGTTGTCCTTGGCTATGGGAAATTGCATCATATGGATTCATTGACTTGAGCTTTAGAATAAAAGAATGAGGGGGTAAAACATACATGAGACATCTTGACACTAAATGAAATTATATAGGTATACATAATGGAACGTATATGCTTTTTGGTTGCCATAATTGAGAAAAACACTAAGGCAAAGAAAGAAAATGTTTGGTAATCTTAATTTCCATCCAAAGTATGCTTAGAAGCTGGATTTTAGGATTTAGAGTTTAGTATAATAAATCCTGATGATATTAAATTAATAGGGAGAAGGAAAATGGAAGTTTGATTAATCCTAAATTAGAAATTCCAATTTTCCAATTATCCAAAGCGAACTATGATTTATTGTATTTAAATTAGTAGCTTAATTTTGCTTTGAACCTTGGCTGTGGCTTGTCCTTAGTTAGGGTATTATGTGATTGAACTTGTAGGAAAGGAATTGTGACAACTAGGGCTAGGGAATAAATTAACATAACCATGGTGGCCAAACAAGTATTTAACATTATATCCAATTTATATATTTGTTACACTAAATTGAATTCCTAAATTTACTATGCTATGTTATGTATCATTGCATTTGTGTCCATTTCTTAACTAAAGTGGATTTTTGGGCATTAGCCCTTTGCTACTGGCCAATAACCTAAGTACAATAGCCTAACGAATAAATGTGTACTACTGTCTAGCAACTAAATGGTTTTTGTACTAAAATTGTGCCTCGAATGAAATATGAATTATGTTTCAATGTCATTTATATATATTTTGAATATGTTGTTAACTACTAGGATTAATGCCTCATTATGAAACTAACCTTTTCCAAGAGTTAATTCTGAAGCTGGTGGAGCAGAAATGCGAAACAAAATGATGACTTTTGTATCATTTATGTAGCTAGTTTTTGTATTCCTTTAGCAATGTACATATTAAAGAGCTAACCCAATTTGAAATTGCAAAGTTAATCATATATAATATTCCTTGGCTTTGTGATGTAACGATACAATGTGGACTTCTTTTAGGTTTGGTTACAACATCTATTAGTAATATTATGTTGTAAATGAAATTGTTTGATGTATTCATTTTGCATGAAATTGATTATCAAAAGTCTCAAATGGCCTTGTAGTTTTGTTCATATGCATAGTTAAGGTCCCAAGGAAACTAGTTCTGGAATTTATGAGCATAACTACCAGGTTTTTAGTTGAATGAAGTAATGAACAATGAAATATGTCATAGGTGTAGCAAATGGTCAAGGTAGTCTAAAATTTGACATCTATTATGGCATTTAAGGGCTGAATTTTGAGTTTAAATTTTTGTGGTAAGATCTCCATTCTTTAAACTTGATATATGGAAATTTATAACATTTTCTAAATAGATTAAATCCCATAAAATAAGCACTAACAAAACCATATTCAGGTACAAGACCTATTTGAGTATAATTCATAATAAATTTATTTAAATAGGTAAATGAAGGAATTAATGCATGAATTTTTATGGGAGAGTAACTAAGACATATAAACTCAATTCTTGAAATTTTGAGGATTTTTGGTATTCATTTACTAGGTTATTTAAGCTAAATTTCGAAAGGGTAGAGTGCAGTAAGTGAAAAACTGAGTAGTGTACTAAATGAGTTCAATTGATTTTTTTAAAAATGTTTCTTTGGCTTTTAGTAAACCTCATGAGAAGAATTCCCACCAATTTTCATAAATTTTGTATAGGTCGAAGAAATTATGCAATGATAGATATCAAAACAAAGTTAAGTGTGTCTTCAGTATCCAATCTTCTATAAGTGAGAGGAAATTTTGCTACGATGAAAGAACATGGAGTTACAAACCTTTATTTGACTTAATAAAGAATTCAAAACTCCTTAGGTATGACAAGTAATAAGTTCCATTTATATCTATTGACTCCTAATGATAAGGTCCACTACTGCAACACTAGAACTGAAAGTCACAATGCTACTATTGTAAATTGTCCCTATTTTGTTGAATAGCCTAGTGCCATGATAAAGGACTTTAACATTGTGGTGCTAGTCACTACTTCATAGAACAACAACATTTTCTAATGTATGTTTTAGAGTTTTAAGTAGGATTTCTTTACATTTTTAAGGAAGCTGTAGTTTTAGATGATTTTGGGAGGCTAAAGGTAACTTGGGGAGTGCTTCAAGCCATGGGAGAAGCTTGGTTTTGGAGAAAATTCACCCATTAATTCTTTTTTCTCTTTTTCCTTTACTTTCCCTTACATTTTTATACCATTTTGATGTATGCTTTGTTCTTCATGGTTTTTATTCTTGTATTTATGAATTGAAACTTGTTAAATTGGATTGTGATGAACCCAAGCATGTAATTGGTTGACATTTCTTTCTTTACTTGCACTTTTCATATGATTTGCTTACTTAATCATTGTTCTTTATGCTTACAACTGTGTGAAACTATTAGATGATTTAGGTAACTTAAATGAACTTAGGAAATAGATTTTAGGACTAGGCCATAGATTGGGTAGTGTGACTTTATAATGCTTGCAATGTTGAGTGAATTGATTTACTTGTAGAATAGAAATATACCTATAAGTCTCACATAACCATGTTAAGACCCATTCTTAATTAAGCATTTTAATTAAATGCATAAGGAATTATGAATTGGTTTAGGAGAATGCCTATAGATAATTCAAAAAAGGCTTGTAGATAAATTAATGTCTTAAGTGAGCAGCGATTATCATTAAATGCAATGTAGAGAGATTAATTGGTTTCCTATGAAATGCTATAAGGAATTATGATCCTAAACTTTTTATTTCCCAATTTAGTCTAGAATGATGTTTCTTTTTATTTTGTTATTTTTCTATCTTTGAATTAGTTTGATTTCCCATCCCTTTTATTATCACCTTGATTTAAATTGAGGTGTATAATTTTAGTACTTAGTAATTATCTTAATGATAAATTCTTGTTGAAATGATACTCTATACATCTACTTGCGTATACACTTTCGTAGTACAACAATATCTATGATTTCATGTTATTTTAGGAACTTATCAAAGTTTAATAAGATTTTATCCTCTATTTAGAAAATATTTAAAGATTTTGTTAATTGTAAGATTTATGAATTTATATTTTTATTAATTATTACTTGAATTTTATTAATTTTGGTTCTTTTTTGTGATTGTTAAAAGTGCAGCCATGTAAACTTTATTTTATTTATGTATTACATATGTTTTATTTTATAACTACTTGCTAGTTAAAATGCCCTATTTATGCTTAATTTTATTTTATAGGTTGATTTGGTCTTAAGTGAAAAGATTAAGAAACCAAATTGTACACAAACTTCAAGACTAGAGCTCATTAATTTGAGTATAACTTACCTTACAAACCTTTAAATATGCTAGTTCTTGAGTATATATGAAAAGCTAAACCAAAGTCCTACAACTATCTAGTTCAACTCAAAGCACACTTCTTCAAGGAATCAAGTCAAAATGGCAGTATAATAAACCTAAACAGATTGAAATTAGTTTGCCTAACATGTCTAAACAATTTTGGCATAACTCACAAATTGAATATACTAAATGGAAGTGGAAATCTAAGGGAAAATTTTGTAACTTTGATGACCATGAAAGCCAAATCATACATTTTAAGTACATTAGATATTTAGCAAAATAGGTTACATAATTGTACAATACTCTACCCTTACTTGTAAAACCCTAGTTTTGAAGGCTTATATTAGAAGGTTGAGAGTAGAAGAAAGGTAGAGGAGATTTGACCATCACAATTGATTTTTGAAAGCGCTCTTAGCTTTCCCAATTGGTAAGAATGATGAAAGACTAAGGAGAAGATTTTAGGAGACTTTCCTTGGCCAATCACTCAAGATCTTGGTCATGAGTGATGCCTTTCCTCACTTTTCCATTCCTCTTCTTAATTTTGATTTTTATGTTTTTTGTTGATTTGATTTTGTTTAGGAATGGATGGAACATTGGTTGATTGTATTGGATCTTTGATGCTTGTTATGACATGTTAATTCACCATTCATCTATAGAATATATACTAAATGCTTTTGTAATTGCCTTTATTTTTTAGTTTGAATATTGAATTATTGTTACGTTTGATTAGAGTTATTAGGTGTAGATGATCAATAAGATAATTACAATGTTTAACAATCACAGTATGGTGTAATTACATTCAATAGGAGCTCTTACACTAAGGTATTTAATGATCCAGTATGTGCCATTGAATTAAACAATCGATAGGTGTTTGATAAGATGTAACTTAGTTCAATTAATATTTAACATAACTAATAGGAGTCTTTGATGTTAATTAAACTTAATTCACTTGTTATTAATCGTTCTAAGTCTAATTAATCTTAGGTAGACTAGACTTCTTGATGGAGGTTAAAACTAGGATATTTCAACACACTAGACATGAGCATTGATACATTGAGAATTTGGCTAACCATAGTGATTGGGGAATTAATGCTGAAATCAGGAAAACTAAAAGGATACATAGGTCAATGTAATATCTAGCCTAAGTTGAGTCCTTTAAGTCTTTTGGTCATGTCATTTGAAGTCTTAATGTTTAGCCTTTCATTTATTTCACAAGTCTATATTACTTGTTGTAATACCTATTTGTTCTAAAAGTCTTAAAACTAAAGAGATTATAAAAGGAAGTCCTTTAAATTGAATAATTAAAGGCCAAATAGAAATAGAGTGACAATCTAGACATCTAAATATGAGAACACAAGGTTAAAGATACTCTAAAATTGAAGCCAAAATAGCTAAATAAAATTAGATGAAAGGGCAGTAGCATTTTTATAATTTTGGTCAACTTTTAGAAAACTCAAAGGATAGATCATTAAATGGAAAAATTATGTTTTCTAGAGTTCTCAAAGGCTTTAAATATCATAGGAACCCTTAGAATGGTTAAAACCTTTCTAGTATGCATTTGAAAGTATCAGTTGACTAAAACTTTGACCAGACCATTCGGTAAAGTTTTAAATCTAATTTAGATGAAACGAAAGACATTTTATGAATTAGAGGACCTAAATTTTATGATGAAAAAGATGGTTCTCAAAAAGGAATTGAAATAAGCTCAAATGGAAAGAAGAAAGTGTAGGGACAAAATTGAAATTTTGAAAAAGAATTAAAATATGCCCCCTTGCTTCTTATTTCAGCACGCAACCTCCTCTCTTCATTTCCACTGACTTCATTCTGCTCCAAAATAGAATTTAGACTAGCTTGAGAAGGCGCACAAGAAGGAGAAGAAAAGGGAGGAAAGACCAAGTAAAAAGTGTAAGAAATTCAAAACCTTTCATGCTTTCTCTGCAATACCTGGTCTCTCAAAAATGCAAGAAAACGTAAGGAAACGCGAAAAACGTAACATATAGTTTTCCTATCAACGTACGAAATTCATCGAATACAAAAGCAAGTCTCTCAAATAGAGTGAATTGAGGTCCAATAAAATTAGAATAATATTCTAGACCGCAAATAATGATGAGTCAAGGCCAGAGGTGCCCTAAAATTGAGTCCAAAATAGATGAAAAAAAAAAAGAAAAGATTAGAAAAAGGTCCCGAAAAGTCTCCGAAGTTAAGTATGAAGGAGCCAAAGACTAAAATGCAAAGAAAAGTTATGTGTAGGGCAAAATGTATAAATTGCCCAAAAGTTCAGAGAACCCTAGTTTCACCCTTTATTCATGGCTTTAAGCACGAATATCAAAAAATCGGGCAAGAATGTCATAAATCCGTGACCCACGGTTAAACTCAATTTGATGAGACAGGTTCAACGATGCCATGTTGTCTGGATGGCCAGGCGGGATCCAGTCAGAGATTCGATTAGCCCGATCAGTACCCATGAGCAAAATAGAAGAAAGAAGTTGTAACAACTATAGAAATAGAAATAGATAAAGAGCTAAGAAAAGGTATCCAAGTGTGTGGTCAAGAATTTTTGGAAGAAGATATTTAGTTATGAAATTAGAAAATCAAAAGAAAAAAAGAATGGAAGGCTAAGATTTGATCTTGAAAAGGTTGATTCTGTAACACCATAAATTCTATCTCATTTTATGTCATTCATAAGCTTCACCTCATTATTTCCATGAGAGCACATGAAAAAGGGAATGAAAATAAGGGTTTTATTTGCGTTGCGTCATACTTAAAAATTTCATTCGGGGTCATGTGGACTGTGTGAGCTCATGCTATATATTCTCATATTTAAATACATTAATACAACTCATTTCCATCTCAAAATCATGCCCACAACTCATAGAAATCGAAATGGAGCATAAAAAGTGGCTATTTAAGTTCGGCCAGGTTTGGCCCTCTTTCTGACCAAAGTTTGAAAATCTATAACTAAATCTAGAAAAATTGAAATCATGCAATCTTAGTTATTTTAGGAAGCTATGGATGTCTACTTTACATAAAAATACGTCCAAACCATAAAATTTATCACAGAGGACGTTTGACATCCAAAAAGGCCAGAGGTCGCTGCTGCCTAGGCTGCTGTTTCAGATTACTGATACAAACTTCTAAAATTCATAACTAATTCTATAAAAATTGAAATCACACAAATTTGGTCATTCTAGAAAGATAAAAATCTTATATTTATTCTAAAAATAATTCCATAATAAAAAAATACGTTTAGTCAGCTGGACCCTATGGAACAGTAACTAGACGTATGGGGCACTACTGATACTGACAGTTAACTTCAAACATGCATAACTCACTGCTCAGACCTTCAAATGAGGTGATCTCGGTGGTCACAAAAATATTATGACCTCTAGTTTATGTATGTAAAATTTCATAAGCATTGGACAACATTTGGCCATCGGGTGACATAGAATTCAAAACTGCCAGTATGAACAGTATCCATACCAGAATCCATGAAAAACCCCAACTTTGAAAATTCCTCAAATATTCTCTAGATCTCCGAAAATTATGATCTTTAGCTTCCCAAAAATATCTTAATGAGACATAATTGCATGCCAAGTTTCAGGGCAAGAATAACTCATTTGGCCAAAAAATGATATAAGATTCCATTATGATCAATTTTGGCTCCATATTGGGTACCAAAATTGCCAAATGGATTTCCCTTGGTCTTGGCACCTTTTAGGCAAGTCTAAACTTACATTTAAGACTTGTGTGAGCTGCCCAAATGGTCCCAAACCTCATGCATCTCATTTTGGCCATTCAACCCACATTTATGCACACTTCCATCATACTTTCATATTGCATAATTTGGCATCTCATGCTCAAAATGTAGGCTAGAAGTCATACCTTATATTCATACATTTAAACATCATATAATATTATATTTACATGTGTCTCAAGAGTCATGGTACATTTACAACAACATATACATCAAGAAACACAATTATGGTTCTAAAATGGCTAAAGCTAGATATAGACTTGTCATTCTTCCTTCTTCATTGATGTTGGCTCCCTTCACCATAGTTACTTAGTCCACCTAGCATGTTAGGTCATTGAAGAGGAGGGAATGAGATTCAAAGAATCCCAATAGCTCATCTCCCATTCAATCACATATAATATGTACAAAGCAAGCTTTTCAAATGCATGTATGAAAAAATGGAAGTCATTGACATTTTCAAAGCAACCTTAGCATGTGAATCAATCATACAAGACATTCAAGAGTTCCCCAAGTGTTTGGATTGGCCTCACACTTCTCCTCATGGATTTTGGACTTGCCTCACCCATTCTTTAAGAACTTTGGATTCAAGCATACTCTTGGGAGCCCACTTTGCTTTTGGGAGACTCTTTGCTATGTCTTAACTAAGCTCAAGGGTTCTTGGGTCATCCTCACCAAAGGGAAGAGTTCTTGGCCTCTCCTCACTCAAGCAACTCATACAAATATCATAAATTCATTTAAAACATAACATGGCATCAAGGATCATGGAATATAAAGGCATGCTAGCATACTTTTCTTAGCTTGAAAATACACATACACACATTCTAAAACAAGCTAAACACACATCCATGTATGAGAGAAAGTGGAGAGAGCTACCTTGCACAATTTCACATACTTTTTCCTTAGCTTTCAAGCCTCCTCTTCTACCACACACCCACAATTTGGTGGAGATAGTTTCTCTTGGCCTAGATACAATTTATGGGAGCCAATTAGGTCCATGAAACATATTCTAAGGCTACATTACTTGATAAAACACTAGATTGCTCTATAGGCTCTATTATGGTCCATAATCACACCTAATGAAGCAACACCCATCAAATGACTTCTAGGCCTCATTCTTTCTTTTCAATTATGATTCTTGACTCCTTTTAAACCTCTTAGAGTCATCACATCATTAAAACAAAGGGCCTAGCATCATGTTGCTTCTTTAGGTCCTAATATGGAACCTATGGCACCAATTCACTTTCTTTGAGTTCTAAATTTTTTCTAAGGCCTCTACTCAACTTCACTCATCATATATGACTTAAGAATAGCCTTAGAAAAATTTAAAACTTTCCCTAGCTATAGGAACTTGCCTAGGCTGAGACTATGGGGGGAAGAAGAGTTCATGGCCTTCTTGAATTTTCCTTGATGGGAGACACACTTGAGAGGCTTCTTAGAGGTCTTAGGAGCTCAATCAAACACTCATATATGCTAGGGAATGCATGAATCAAATCAATTTTTACAATCCCTTCAAATGCATTACACTTTTTCTACTTAGAGTTCATTAATTTTTCTTGCAATTTCTTTGCTTTCTTGGATGGGAGGTGCATGTGGGAAGCTCTCTAGGGGTCTTAGGAGCATGTTTAAATATTCAATTATGTCTAAGAACATTCATATAAAATCATATTTGCAAGGGAGCATTTGGATCCCTAATGGTTCTATCTTGTCTCCTAATGCTCCTTTCTTGATTCTTTTGGTTCCTTCTTAATCCTTGCCATCTAAAATCTCTAATCCCTCCACAAATTGGATAGAAAACAGCTCCTAAGAATTGGGCTCATGGTACCCAAATTCGTGCAAGAGGAAGGGGGAGGGAGAAACTACCAAAGAATAAAAGTTTTGCCTTTGTTTTCTTGCTTTTCTTTGCTTGCTCTTTGCCTTCTTTGGCCTCCTTACTTGATTTTCAAAATTTCCCCTCTGTTCTCCCTTCAAAACAGCCCTTAAAACTTCAGAAAAATCATGGAGAAGAAGAGGGAAAAAGAGGAGAAGAGATTGGTGGAGAGAAAGCATGAAAAACAAGCAAATTTTCATACCCAAAGACTTGAATTTTTTCTCCTTCTTCTCTTCCCTTGGTGCGCCACTTTCAAATCTATTTCAGACCAGAAAAATGTCGGTGGAGAGGAAGGAGAAGGGCTGGACATGATTTTAAAAGAAAAAGGGTAAAGTCAACATACTATTTTAACTTTTCACTTTAGTCCCTAATCCATAGTTTGTTCATTTGGTCTAATTTCAACTCCTTTTCAAAATCTGTCTTTTCCATCATGTTCCTTAGGCTCTTAATCATAATAATTGCCTTTGGAATCGCTCAAAAAGAATCTGAAACCATTCCGAACTATTCGGTCAAAGTTTTAGTCAACCAATAGCCGAAATCGCTTACCGGAAGGGTTTCGACTGTTCTAAGGGTTCCCATGGTATTCGGGGCCTCTGAGAACCCCAAAAAGCTCAAATTTTCCATTTAAAAAGCCCTCCTATGAGATTTCAAAATTTTTCAAAAAATACAAAAATACCCCTACTTTCTTCGACAAATTTTCTGAGCTCTTCTGGCTCTAGTTTTTGGGCATCTCAAATCTCAAATCCTCATTTTCTAATATTTAAAATTTTATCATAATTTTAGTTGACCCCGATTCCTTCTATTTCAAGGACTTCCTTTTATATTTGGCTTATTTCTGATGTTTACGGAGAAACCGAACATTGTGTTTCTCACGTTTCGCGTTTCTCACGTTTAGAAGGGACTAGATATTACAGATTCAAGAGTCCAAATTTGGTATGACCACTTAACTTCATTTAAATTCATCTCCTTCACCTCCATTCCATCATTTTCACGCCACACACAAGGGAGAAAGAGAGAAAAACATGAAGAGAGAGAGAGGGAGAAAAAGTGGAAGAAGAAGTGAAATCAAGCAAAATTACCACCATTCTTCACCAAATTTCTTCATCTTCTTCATCCTCCAACCATTTTCTCCAAAGGGCAGCTGCATCTTCATCTTTTCTTCAAGGTGAAATGTTGCTCTAAGTGGGAAGAGAAAGGATTTTAGTGTGAGAAAAGCAAAGGAAGCAAGGATTAAGCTTAAAGAGTAAGTTTTCTCTACCTTGCACTTGAAAATCACATGTTTTAAGTTAGTTTTGTTAAACCCTAGCTATAAGTCACTTTTGGACAGCATATGGACCATTAGAAATGGATTTTATATGTTGAATATGAAGGCCTAGGAATGGAGTTTATATATTGGCTATAGAGGCCATATGAGCTCATCCATTTTGTTGTATGTTGGAACCTTGAAAAACACAAATATTGTAATTTTTGGAAAAATGAAAATTTTGGGGAGATGCTGTCCGAATTTTCCCAAAATTTTTATGGTGTTTTATTAATGTCTTAAAGTCATGTATACCAAATTTTAAGTCCTAAAACATAAAGGAAGAGGCTATGGAATTTTTAGAACCAAAGAAACTCACTTTTGGGCCTAAAACAGAGCTAGATTATGTTATGATCAAAACGTGTTGTTGGGGTTGGAATTTGATAATTTTATCCTTTCAAATGGATTTAAAAGGGTATTTTTAGCTAGGAATACCTATAGGAAATCCCCCAAATGTAACACCCGCTATGTTGTAAAAACACCGAAACAGACTGATTTGAAAAGTAAGTCCCCTGATATGAGTGATTCAAAGCCAAATAAAATTTAGATAAAATTTTAAATAATAGAAAATGAGGATTTGAGCCTTGAGTTGCCTAGAAACTGGGGTTGGCGTAATTCAAAAAAATTGCCAAAAGGCTAATGGCATTTTCGTAAATAAGTGTAATTTTAGAAAAACACCTAGGAGAACTTTTTAAATAGAAATTTTAAGTTGCCCAGGATTTTTAGAGGCCGCAAAAACCATAGGAGGCCTCAAGACCAGTAAAGCCCCTCCGATATACTCTTTCCAACGTTGGTTGACTCTAACTTTGACCGATTCGTTCGGGAAGGTTTTAGCTCCTATTTGAGTGATTCCAAAGGCATTTGATTAAATTAGGAATCTAAATTTTATGATGGAAAAGATGGTTCTCAAAAGGAGCTAAAATGAAGCCAAACCAGAAATGCCATTATGGAAGGAGAAAAATGGAAACAAATTACACAAAAGAAGCTTCCAAATCCCCTTTTTAATCCACATTCAACCTTCCCTCTCTAAACAGACTTTCTTCTGATCATCTTCAAAGAAAATTCTCAGCTCCTTAAGTGCACAAAAGAGAGGGAATTTTGGAGGAAGAAAAGCCAAAGAAAGGTGAGAAAGTGTAAGGTTTTCATGCTCCTTCCTCTTGAAACTTCATCCTCCCCTTCTTGCTTCATCTTTCTATGGTTTTAATGCAATTTTTGGTGCTGATTTGGGTCCAGATCAGAGGAAGAAAATTCAAAATTTAAGGAGGAGAAAGAGGGAAGAGGAATGGCTCTTGAAGGAAGCTTGATTGCAAGGTAGTTTCTCTCCCTTTGTTGCTTCTTTTTTTCCTTCTCCTCTTCCATGGTGGGATGTCTCAAACCATGAAGAGGGAAGAGTTTCTATTTTATAATCCAAAAGAATCCATCAAACTAAGCCATGGGAAGATGGATTATACCAAAGAAATACATGAAAAACTAGTAAAACTCAAGTTGGAAAAGTGTAGGGTGTTTGAACATAGTTTAAAATCTGGGTTGATTCAAGACTTTCCCATCATATATGAGTAATTGTTTGAGTTTCTAAGACTCCTAAGGAGCCTCCCAAGTGCCCCATCCCTTAAGGAAAAATTTCAAACTCCATGGGGTCTTTAATGGAAGCATAACTAGGTGAAAACCCTTAGAGATAGCTAGGGAATGTTTTAAATAGTTCCAAGCTTGATTTGGGACTTTATATGATAAAAGAAGATAGGAGAAACCCTTGGAAAAAATTTAAAAGCCTTAGGTTGGAAGATGAGGCAATGGCTTCTATAATATAACCTTACGAAGCAACATGGACCTAGGTTTGTGAAAGTAAGTGTGTGATGGCTTCAAGGACATTAAACAAGGTCAAGAGGTCTAAATATGGCAAGAGAATGGAACCAAGAATGTTAATTATGGTAGTTGCTTCATTAGATCCTTAATGGAACCATATTGTGACAAATAGAACAAAGTGTAATCTTAAGAGTGAGTTGGATGTCATAACTTGTTCCAAGAGTATAATTAAGTGTTGTTTATTGTGAATAGGCCAAGGAAATCCAACCTCACCTCTTTGTGTTTGTGGAGCCGAAAAGGAGAAGAAACAAGTAAAGTAAAGCTTGAATTTGCACCAAGGTAGCTCTCCACCTTTTCTTGTTGCATGTTCTTGTTGCATGTGATGTCATTGTGTGCTTGTGTATATTTTTATATGTTTGAAACATGCCACTTGATGCTATGTTGCTATTTTAGTACCAATATACTTTCTTGAATGTCTTTGAATGGTGGAAATGACTCATAAGGGTGAGGTAGTGCCAAAAGTCCCTTAATGTGGGTAAGGAGATGGCAAAAGTCTCATGACATAGGTGAGACCAGGCCAAAAGTCCCTTGGATGGGTGAGGCTAAGCCAAAAGTCCCAAGAACCAAGAGTGAGGCAATCCAAAAGTCCTAGAAATGGGGTTAGGCCTAACCAAAAGTCCTCAGAGCTTATTCTTGTGCTTGACATGAGTTTGTAACACAAAAATGTGAAAGATGAATGCTTCATAGATTGATTGATTATATACTTGTACCTTTGACATGTTGTATGCCTTGAAAATGTACTTGAATAGGTGTATGAGCTATTGAGATTCAATGAATCTCACCCCCTCCTTTCTCTCATCTCATATGATCTAGGTGGAGTCCAAGATCCAAAGGATGAAAACCAAGGAGCTTAAATCTCCATCTCTTAGCAAATCTTCCCATTTTTTATGTACTATGATGTCTAGAATTTCAAAGTAAATATGTAAATGTTATTTTTGAGCTATGACACTTTGAACAAGTGTAAAACTATGTAAAGTTAGTGTATGTATCAAGAAGAGAGTTTAATGAATAGAATTGTGTATTTTGACCACTTGGGAGCCCACTTGTGTATATATGTTTATGAAAGTAGCATGGTGAATTTGAGTTGCATGAGGGTTCAAGAAGAGGTCATTCTTTAGGTGTCTCTCTCTCTCCTCCACCCTTTCCTCTGCCTTGGATGAAGCCTAAGTCAGTGGAAAGGAGAAGGAATGAATTGGGACGCTTTAAGAAGTCAAATACTCTTTTTTCACACTTTTCCAGACTAACCCTCACTATAGCGAATAATAACTCTGGCTACGGCGAGCACGTATCAATCCCAAACCCCTGCCTTTGTTACGGCGCGCTATGGCGAGCAGCTCCCTGGTTTTTGTATGGGATGCCCGCACTCGCTATAGCTAGAAGGCACTCTCGCTATAGCTAGACCATTTCTCACCATAGCGAACAGGTACATTCGCTATAGCTAGGCCATTTCTCGCTATAGCTAGCAAACTTAGAAAATTTCAGGACTTCAAAAATTTTTCAGCTTTTTCTTCTTTTCTTTTTTTTTCTGGTTGTTACAATCTTCTTCCTCCATTCTCTTATGAGTATTTCGACCCATATATGATCAGCCTTAGGGAGTTAAGTTTTCAACCAAACCAAGGGTGAATCTTAGGAATTTGAGGGAGAAGAACAAGAATATGCAAAGAAAACAACAAACTAGCAATTAGATTTCAAGATACAAATTCTAGGGTTTCAAGTGCACCTTGTAAAATCTGATTTTGTATGATAATTCTTAGGCCTAAATATGAGTTTAAATGAGCTCCTAAGATCCCTAAGAGGCTCCCCATATGCATCTTCCCTTAAGAAAACAAAGCAAAGTCCATAGATGCCAAAACCTAGCATAGATTCGGCTAAGAGAGGTTTTCATAGCTAGGGAGAGTTTTAAATTTTTCCAAACCCATTCTTGAGTCATATATGATGAATGAAAATGAGGGGAGGCCTTGGGAAAAATTTAAGAACCATAAAAAGTGAGTTGGTTCCTTATGTTCCATATTATGACCTAAAGAAGTAACATATAGCTAGGCTCTTGGTTTTGATTGTGTGATGACTCCAAGAGAATTAAAAGGAGTCAAGAATCATATTTGAAAAGAAAGAATGGAGCCTAGAAATTAACTGAGGGGTGTTGCTTCATTAGGTGCCATTTTGGAACCATAATGAGGTTTATAGGTCAAGGTAGTATCTAAGCAAGTTGTATGGCCTTAGAATTTATTCCATAAACCTAATTGGCTTCCATAAATTTGTTTAAGCCAAGAGAAATCATCCCCACACTTTTATGTGTGTGTGTGTGGCCGAAAAAGGGAGCTTGGATTCAAGAGAAAAAGTGTGTAATTGTATCCAAGGTAGCTCTCTCTACCTTCTCTCATATATGGATGTGTGCTTAGCTTGTCTTTGAATGTGTATATGTGTATTTTTAAACCATGAAAAGTATTCTAGCATAACTTTGATTTCATGGTACCATGATGTTACAATATGCTTTCATATGATGTTTATGATGTGTGCTTGGGTTTGCTTGAGTGTGGTGAGGCCAAGAACCCTTAGCCATGGTGAGGATGAGCCAAGAACTCTTAAAATTAGTTGAGACAAAGTAAAGAGCCTCCCAAATGCGAGATGGACTTCCAAGCGCATGGTTAAGTCCAAGAATCTCTTAAAGAATGGGTGAGACAAGTCCAACATCCATAAGAAATTAGGTGAGACCAATCCACTTACTTGGCAAGCCTTTGTATGCTATGTATGACTTTTTTAAATGATGAAAATGCCTCTTGAATGTTTAAACATGTCAACATGACCATACATGCATTTATTAGACTTGTTTTGCATCCATTATATATGATTGAATGGGAGATGAGCTATTGGGATTCTTTGAATCCCATTCCCTCCTCTCCAATATCCTAACATGCTAGGTGGACCAAGTGAACAAGGTAATGGAAGCCAACCACCTTAAAGAAGAGAGCTTGACACCAATATGCATAGTTTTTGCTCTTTAAAGCCATATTGATGTTTAATGATGTAAATTATTATTGTATATGGTCTATGACCTTTGGAACATGTGTAATTATGATGATGTGTCATGTATAAATGAGAGAATATGTTATAAGATCATTTAAATGCAATTTGAGTATGTATGGACAATGTGGCTTCTTGAATGAGTTTATGGAATTGTGCATATGTGTAGATCAGATGGCCAAAATGAGATGTATGGAGTTTATGACCATTTGGGCAGTTCATACAAGTCCTAATTATGCTTTTAAACTTGCTCAAGAGGTGCCAAACCCTGAGAAAAGCCATTTGGACATTTTGGTATCCCATATAGAGTCAAAATTGACCAATTTAGAACCTTATGTCACTTTTTATTCAAATTAGCTCTTCTTGATTTGAGATTTTTTAGAAAATTAGAGATTGTTTAGAGATTTTTGGGAAGCTAAAGAATATAATTTTTGGAGGTCTATAGAATATTTGATGAATTTTCAAAGTTGGCAAATTTTTTGGTTTTGGTCATGTCATTGTTCACTCAAGTCCGAAAATAAAATTTGTCACACAGAGCTCAAATAATGTCTAATTACGATGAAATTTTATACAGAGAATCTAGACATTCTAATGACTTGTGTAAACTTGAAGCAACTCATTTGGATGTCTATAGAGGGAGATCTAAATTTTCAAAGAATCTGTCTAGTATCAAGAACTCCACCCGACCTCAGTTACTGTTTGATTGAATTTCGAGCTTTAGGCATGCCTAAACTAGTCTAGAGTTATTTTTTTCCCTTTATCTAACATTCACAACTTTTCATATTGGTATCATTTGCTTGGATTGGATTTTTTTGGAATTAATTGAACATTTTTTAAGTTTACTACAGAATTTTGTGACAGCACCAATGGACAGCTTGACCTTTGAACCTTTTCGAATGTCAAACGTCCTCTGTGATGAATGTTATGGTCGGGAAAATTTTTAGTATGAAGTAAACATGTGTAGCTTTCTAGAATGGCCAAGAATGTATTTTTTTAGAATTAGTTATGATTTTTCAAAGTTTGTAACAGAAATGAGCAAATTCTGACCTAAAATGAATGTGTATATTTTATGCTTCTAATTGACTTCCACAAGATGTAGGGCATATTTGATGATGGAAATGAGTTATAGTCATGTAATTAAATATGAGAATGTGGTGTATAAGCTTACATAGTCCACATGACATCGAATGAAATTTTTATACACGACGCAACGCAAAGAAATGTATTATTTTTCATTCCTTTTCCTTACTCCTTCATAGAATTGATGATGTAAAGCATGAGAATGTTATGAAATAAGCTAGAAATATATGGTGTTACACTCTCTCCTTTCAGCTAGCTAAAAGTCAATCCAAAGGTGGGTGAGAGTTTTGGACATTTTAAGAAGTGATTCCCCTTTTTCTATACCTTTTCAGACTAAATCTCGCAATAGCAGGAAACCACCCTCGCTATGACAAGCCCTTATCAATTCCAAGTGCCCCCGTGCTCACTACGGCTGGCGTTATTACGAGAAACTCTCTGGATTTTGTATCAACCCCCGAACTCGCTATAGCGAACAGGTACACTTGCTATAGCTAACAGCATTCTCGCTATAGTGAATAGGTATACTCGCTATAGCTAATAGGTACGCTCACTATAACTAGCAAACTTAGAAAAATTTCAGCAACCTTAAGTTCTCATGTCTATGAACACTTGGATGTTACATATATGAAATGTAAGTTTAGCAAGAAGCATACTAATTCATAAAAATTGGAGAATACATCATACCACAAGTCACTCAATTTAAGTATCGTGGGTCCATCATATAATAAGACAAGGAAGGACGATGTAAACTATAGGATTCAAGTAAGGTGGATGAAATAGAGAATTACTTCAAGTGTTATTACAGATAGAAGGGTACTACTTAAATTTAAAAATAAATTTTACTGCATAACTATAAGACTAGCAATATTATATGGGATTGAGTGTTGAGTAATAAAAAGCCAATAAGAAAATAAGTTCAATGTTGCAAAGATGAGAATATTGTGTTGAAAAAGTGGATATACCAAATAAGATAGAAATAAAAATGAATACATTAGATAGAAAGTTGGAGTTGTACCTATTATGAAAAAGATGGTAAAATCATGTCTTAGATGGTTTGGATATATATGAAGAAAACCTATAGAAGTTTCAATAAGAAGGGTAAATCAAATAGAAAGTAGTCCAATAAATATAGGTAGAGAAAAATCATGAAAAATTATAAGGGAAATTGTTAAGAAAGATTTATACTTAAATGATTTATCTAAAGACATAATTTATGACAGAATTTTATAGTATCGTTTGATCCATGTAGCCTACCCCACCTAATGAGAAAAGGCCTATTGTTGTTGTCATACATGTATTGTTTTAAATTTAACTTTAAAATTTAATTTTTTAAAAAAATTATACTTTTTTACTTTTATTTATATTTTTAATTATAATTTTTAATTTAAAAATAATAAATTCCTTGATCTATTAATCTAATTACAACTAACTTTTATCATCTAAAAATAAAAATTTTAATCATATAAAATTACTAAAATATCTTCGTAATTTTTCTATCTCTTATAGACTTACTTTTCACCTCCCTTGCTCAAATATTCCATGCTTAAAAGGATCTTTTCCACCCAAAAAAATAAAAAATAAAAATTGAGTACCACATCAGCCATTACTGCTTCTACCTGTGGAAGCGAACAGAGCATGGGGCTCATTGAGGAAGACCTTCTCGGAAAGGCAAGCTCCTGAGAAGAAAGGTATTCGATATTTCCTTGAAGATTAATACATTCTGATGGATGCCACAGTTTTGAGGCATTGTATAAAAAGTACAACCTCTTTTCTCTCGCCTAATTACAAAGCAATAAAACAAATTAAAAGAAATGAAAATTAAACTAAGAACGTCAAGGACGACTAAGTAAACTTTATTTTCATAAGACTCTTTTTAAGTATGGACTATTTGATAAGAGCACGGACGTAGAGGAGTTGGTAAAGACAAGAGTAAGATTTAAGGAAAGTTATAAATACTTGAATCGAGTGATCAAAGATGATGATGAAGAGTGCAAACAGTATTAAATAATAAGCTTTTTTCTTTTAAATAATTTTACATAATTTAAATTTTTAAGTCTAGATAATGGATATTTATTGAAATAAGATTAATAAATCAAGAACTTGGTTAATTTGTTTTCTTTAGATTGGAGGAGACATTAATATAATTAAAGACATCTGGCTTAAAAAGTTTGGCTCAATGCTAAACTGGACTTAATGTTAAGGTAGACAAAAACTTGACCCTACCCACATACGTCTCTAACTATTATGGTTTGCTTAATTTGATCTCCCTCCTCCCGTGGCTATAAATGCTATAACAATATCTCCACCTTAACTTAGTGGAAAAGGATTACAAGAAGAACCCAAGAAGAGCAAACCATGTCTTCTCATTACACCATATATCTCCAAAATTATTGCAAACAATATTCTCTTTTCACTTCAACTGATCACAAAGTGTTATTTTCTTCTCCCATTAATTCCCTACCATCCATCAGCTCTAATAAGAGCTTAAATGGTATACCTTAGCTTATTATTTCATAATCCTCTTTGTTGATTTATTTATACATTTATCATAGCCAATAGAAGCTTATTATTTATTAGTATTACTTAAGTTGTTATAGGTGTTTTGCAGTTGAAGGCTAAAGTCATCATACCAGAGGAAAACTCTAGTTTCAGGACAAGATTTAGTAGTGACATATCAAAACCAAGAATGGCAGAAGTTTTAAAAAGAGCAAGATCATGCTGGTTTGCCTCTTCCAACTTTTAAATGGAACGGCGTAGAGGTTAAAGAAAAAGAAGAAGCAGTAGCAACTTTGGACGTATGTTGAATTATTTTTTGTTTTGCCAGATAAATTCTTAAGGAGATCTAGTCTATCTAAAATTCATATACTAAATTACTCAAGAGTAAACATATATTTGTGTGAGAGGTAGATCTCACAAAAACATATGTCTGACATACTTTTATATAGACATATATATTCATCTTTGAGTTAATTTGGTCTATCAATTACCTATTAACTCAGTGTCCCAAATGAAACAGAAGAAACTAAAGCATAATTATGGCTCGTAACCTCTCTAATAATAGAATTTGTAACTCTCATAACCCCCCTAATAATGGAGTTGTAACAACCATAACTCCCCTTTAGATTTAATGTATCCCTTTTAATTTTCTATTGCAAGTGAGGGCTCTTAATTAGTGTAAATAGGACCCTACTTCCTTTGGGTTAATCATCATTGAGAAGAAGAAATCATTTTTCTAAGAGTTCTCTTACTCTTCATTGCTCTTTGAGCCAGTTTTGGTATCAAAGCAAGGTTCTAGAGATAGGGAACCGCCTAAAAAACGGCCTGGAATTAGAATTTGCATGGTTGTAGACAAATGAAGGCATTGTCACCTTTGAAACTCCCATTTTCAGTCATTTTTTTAGCCAAACGAATGTCGTCATTGTGCTCAGAAGGTCAGAAAACCCTAGACCGCCGCTAGAAAACATCCTCACGCGTTGTCACGTTATGTCGCTTGAAGATCACGCGCAAACCACTCGTGTCCACGCGCTTGAGGAAGGTTGAAGATGACCACATCATCTGCCACGTGTCAAGTCATCGACACGTCATCCATTTAGCACCTGCCACCTGTCAAGAGGTTGCCACGTCAGTAACGCCAGTTCATCCTGTTACATCATCTGCCACGCAAGCTCTAAAGTGTCCAGTCAGTGACACATCAACCATTTAGAACCTGCCACGTGTACCTTCCTACCACAGCATCTTACCAGTCAGTAAAAATTTGCCAAAATTACACTTTGACCCCCAAATTTCCTATAATTCCATTTGGCCCAATATTTTTCTATAATTTCATTTAACCCAATCTTTTTCCAAAATTCTATTTTGACCCTTAATATTTTTGAAATTACATTTTGTCCCTAAACTTTCTAAAATCACACTTTTGCCCCTCAACTTTTGGGAAATTATAATTTCACCATATATCTTTGAAATTTTTACTTTCACCCCTCAACCTTCTGAAGTTGTATTTTAGCCAATAACTTCTCAAAATGCCTCCAAGACATCAATCTGTGCATGAAGTTGAAATTGAAGAGTTGAGACGTCGAGTACAATTGCTACAAGAGTGGGTACATGTCCAATGAGCTCAGTTAGATCCACAACAAAAAGCAGGAGAAGCTGGCACTGATAGTAGTAGTTCTACAAATTGCTGTCCACAAAGACCAACCTTCCAGAGTAGTGATATCAAAGTAAAGATACTAGACTTTAAAGGGAAGCTTCAGCCAGATGAGTTCGTAGACTGGCTTCAAACTATTGAACGAGTCTTTGAATACAAGCAGATATTGGAGGATCAAAAAGTCAAGTTAGTCGCCATCAAACTCAAGAAGCATGCCTCCATATGGTGGGAGAACCTTAAGCGAAAATGAGAACAAGAAGGAAAATGCAAGATTCAGACATGGGAGAAGATGCATCGTGAATTAACCTGGAAGTTCCTACCATATCATTATTACCAAGATACTTTTATCCAGTTGCAAAATCTTTGCTAGAAGACCCTATCTGTAGAGGAGTTTACCAAAGAATTTGAAAAGCTTATGATGAAGTGTGATATCTAAGAAAAGGAGGAGCAGATGATAGCCCGCTACTTTGGTACGTTGAATGCTGACATCAGCCATCAAGTCCAGGTTTAGCAATATTGGACTTTAAACGATGTAATCCATCTAGCCATTCGAGTTGAGAAGCAGATGCCCAGAAGGCCCTCATTTCAACCTTCTTCCTTTAGGAGTTTTCCCAATGCTCACAAGGCACAATTTCAATAGCCAGGCTCTTCAAGCAAGCCTCAACCAAGTTCTTTGAGCATGCCTCCACCAAGGGTCACTAAGGAATCCAATTCTAAAGCACCCAAATGTTTCAAGTGCCAAGGGTTTGGCCACATCGCTGTAGACTGCCCCAATCGTATGGTTGTCACCATTATAGAAGAGCAAGCTTATGAAACGTTTGAAGAAAAGAAAGAGGAGGCACCTGCATTTGACAAACAAGAGCCAGTGTATGACGAAGAGTTTGTTATCGCTGATCAAGGAGACTCACTAGTGATTAGATGAAGTTTGTATGTAGCACCAGTGAAAGAAGAACCTTGGCTATGTCACAATATCTTCCATACCCATTGCATTGCTCAAGGGAAAATTTGTGACATCATCATGGACAATGGAAGCTGTGAAAATGTAGTGCCCAACTACATGGTGGAGAAGTTGAAGCTGCCAACGCACGATCATCCGCACCCTTACAAGCTATAATGGCTTAACAAGGGAAGCGAGGTAAAAGTTTCCAAACAATGTCTTGTTGCTTTCTCTACTGGGAAAAATTTTCATTTTGAAGTTTTGTGTGATGTTGTTCCCATGGATGCTTGTCATCTTCTTTTGGAGAGACCTTAGCAATATGATTGTTGTGCTTTACATGATTTACGTGCAAATACCTACTCATTTGTTAAAGATGATATGAAGATCAAATTAGCACCATTACCACCCAGCAAGTATAGCCAAGTCCAGAAAGAACCCAAGCCATTGGTGACTTTGATGGCCAAGGAGGAGTTCAAGGTGATGAAGACGGAAGCCCAAACCATGGGTTTTATTCTGATGCTTGAAGTAAACGACGAATCTACCACTCTGTCAAGAGTTATGCCACTACTAACTAAATTTCCAGATGTGATATCTGATGAGATTACACCTGGATTGTCACCCATGCGAGATATTTAGCACGCTATTGACTTTATTCCCGGAGCAATCATTCCCAACAAGCCTGTTTATAGAATGAGTCCACAGGAATATGCTGAAGTCCAATAGCAAGTTGAAGAATTGTTGAAGAAAGGCTTGGTCTGAGAAAGTATTAGCCCTTGTGCTGCACCTGTTCTTCTAGTACCTAAGAAGGATAGAAGTTGGAGAATGTGCATAGATTGCCGAGCAGTCAACAAGATCACCATCAAGTATCAATTTTCGATACCCCAACTCAATGACATGTTAGACCAGTTGCATGGTGCTACTACTTTTTCCAAAATTGACCTTCGTAGTGGATATCATCAAATCAAAATTTGGCTAGGAGATGAATAGAAGACCACTTTCAAACACCAGAGATGGCCTATATGAGTGGAATGTGATGTCTTTTGGGTTGACAAATGCCCCTAGCACGTTTATGCTCCTGATGAATCAGGTACTTCAGCCTTTTGCTGGTAAATTTATTGTTGTTTACTTTGACGATATTCTCATTTATAGCAAAAGTCAAGAGAAGCACTTAGAGCACCTAAGGCAAGTCTTGTAAGCTCTACGAGAACAGAAACTTTATGCTAATCTGAAGAAGTGCACCTTCTTGACCAATGAGGTCATCTTTTTGGGCTATATCATCACTATAGAGGGTGTTCGAGTTAACCCTAACAAAATTAAGGCCATTAACAGTTGGCCAACCCCAAGATCTGTCCAAGAAGTCTGAAGTTTTCATGGCTTGGCTTCTTTCTACAAGAGGTTTATTTGAAATTTTAGCTCCGTTGCGGCACCTCTCATAGATTGCATCAAAAGAGACAAATTTCAATGGAAGAGCAAGCTCAGAAAAGTTTTAAAGAATTGAAAAAACATCTTACAGAAGCGCTAGTATTAGTCCTTCCTAATTTTGATCAGGTGTTAAAAGTCAACTATGATGCCTCCAATATTGGAATTGGTGTTGTTTTGAGCCAAGGTCACCCAATTGCCTTTTTTAGTGAGAAACTTAATGATTCTAAGTTCAAATATTCTACTTATGGTAATATGCCATTGTTCGAGCTTTGCAACACTGGAACCACTATCTACTGCATAAAGAATTTATCTTATACTCTGACCATGAGGCTCTCAAGCACTTGAATTCCTAATAGAAGATTAATCACAAACATGCCGCTTAGAGTGAAAACTTACAGACTTATCCATTCTTGCTTAAATATAAGACTGGAATCTTGAATTCAATAGCTGATGCCTTTAGCTGCCGACATGCTTTGCTATCTACCATTCAGGCTAAAGTTGTTAGCTTTAAGACTATCAAGGAGTTGTACCAAGATGATCCTGATTTCCATAAAGCATGGAGTACCACTGAAACTCAAACTTTCCAGAAATATTACAGGCATAAAGGGTTCCTATTTCGAGGAAGGGCCCTATGCATTTCTCAATATTCTTTGCGATAGATAATTATCTGGAAAGCCCGTAATGGAGAATTGGCAGGTCACTTTCACTGAGATAAAATAGTGGCCTTAGTCAAGGAAAACTTCTATTAGCCAAGGCTTGAACGAAATGTTAACAGATACATACAATGATGTTGAACTTGTCATTTGGCCTAAGTCTAAAAGCCAAAATACTGGATTATACATGCTACTTCCTGTGCCAGTAGCCCCTTGGGAGGATGTAAGCATGGACTTTGTCCTTGGATTACCTTGGACAAAAAGATAAAAAGACTTCATCATAGTTGTTGTAGACCATTTCTCAAAGATGGCACATTTCATCCCATGCCAGAAGACTAATGATGTCCAAGTTGCAAATTTGTACTTCAAAAAGATTGTACATCTCCATGGAATTCCTAAGACTATCACCTCTTATTGTGATATCAAGTTCCTTAGTCACTTTTGGCGAATATTGTGGAAAAAGATGGAAACTAAGCTCTAGTTTAGTAGTGCTAGTCATCCACAGATAGATGGACAAGCTGAAGCTATAAACAGGGTTCTTGGCAATCTTCTTCGTAGCTTTGTTAGGAAGAACTTACAGCAATGGGATCTTATCCTTGCTCAAGTTGAATTTGCTTATAACAATTCAGTTAACCAAGCCACTAGAAAGTACCTATTTGAAGTTGTTTATGGCACTCATCTTCTTAGTCTGTTAGACTTGACCCCTTCAATTAATAAGCAACAATAAAGTTCTGATGCAGATCAAAGGACCAAGGAAATCAAGAGGCTTCATGAGCAAGTTCGTGAATGAATCCAGAAGCAAAACTTGAAATACAAGAATCACTATGACAAGCATTGACAACAACAGACCTTCAATGTCAAAGACTTGGTTTGGATAAACTTGTGAAAAAAACGTTTTCCCAAGAAACTAAATGCTAAGCTGTCCCCTAGAGCTAATGGACCATTTAAGATTGTGCAAAAGATCAACAACAATGTTTATAAGGTGGAAATGCCTGGTGCTTATGGAGTCTCTGTCACCTTCAATGTTGTTGACCTATCTCTATACATTGATGATGATGATGAGTTAAACTCAAGGGCGAGTTCCATCCAACCCAGGGAGAATGAAATGGAAGAAATTGAAGCACAACTATGGCTTGTAACCTCCCTAATAATGGAATTTGTAACTCTCATAACCCCCCTAATAATGGAGTTGTAACAACCGTAACTCCCCTTTAGATTTAATGTATCCTTTTTAATTTTCTGTTACAAGTGAGGGCTCTTAATCAGTATAAATAGGACCCTACTTCCTTTGTGTTAATCATCATGGAAAAGAAGAAATCATTTTTCTAAGAGTTCTCTTACTCTTCACTGCTCCCTGAGCCACCTAATTTCTTCCATTTAAACTATAGTACCACACTACCATGCTCTTTATAGATACATGATTTTGATGTCATATATTATTTTTGGTTTGACAAAAAAGGCTTCCACAATAAATGATGAGATCAGAAAGAGAGTGGAAGCCATTAAATCGATGGTGGAGTCTGAAGAAGGAGAGGAGCATCTCACCCTCAGCTTATCAGATAGTATGTTTAACTCTTGTGGAAGATGTTAATGGAAGTGGCTCCCCTTAGTTCCCTTTTTCCCTTTAATGGATTATAGACAATTAGCTTCCTAATGGTTCATGAGGTGAAACTCAAATATTTGTGGCTTATGATAGGCTGCTTTGCACCTCAGCGTCTATTATTGTTCTAAGGCACTACAATGTTCATCCTGAGAAGGTTGAGAAAGGTAATTAATTAATTAATTATTAACCTTAGTTGATGATGTTGAATCCCATTCATTAATTCTTTATTCTTTTTAGTCTTATTGTTCCATGTTGAAAATGACTTAATGAATAATACATCTTGCGCACTTAAATTTGATTCAGGAGTACTCAATAGGACTCTTTTTTTTTTTATTTGGGTGTCTTTTTCTAAATGGAACAAGCCGTTCTGCTACGAAATAGAATGTCGTTTCCAGTTTCCATCTATATTTGATAATTCATCATACGTGATGCTTTTGAATAATAATATCTGATTGCATGCGTCTAAGTGTAGAGGATTTCTATTTAAATCTTGTTTACTGGTTTGCCTATACGGCTTATAATCTTCAAAGAGAATATAAACAAGCTCGAAACGGAGAATAGAGAATACAAGACATGTGGCTTTGAAACTACATTCCCATCAGTTCAAAATTTGAACATTGATGTGCCCGATGACTTTCCTGCCTTAGAGGAAGTATCCGCAAGGAGAGATGCGAAGCTCAAAAGGTACGTAATTACTGGTGTCATTATAAGATGTCACAAAAATTTAACATTCATTAAAAGTTTTTATTAACAACTATCATACTCATAAATTTTTATATTAATTTAAAATTTTTCTTTTGATTACGACATTAACGTATATATTATATTTTTTAAATAAAAAATTATTAATTATTCATAAAACATCTATTGTTATTCAGCTATTAAAAAAAACTATTTAGCGTGCATGCGGACAACATCAATATAAATTTGATTTTAATATATATATATTGATACTTTTACATCCCTCAATATTTTTTTACAAAAATTGTTTTTCATTGATCTAAACATTATATTAAAAGTAATAACTATTTTGATGTTTTATGCAAAATTTAAAAAAAAATCAAATAATTATAAGTATGCAATCTAATAGTTAATATTCTCATATTATAGCTTACTTTTTTGATATATCCATGGGCATCAAACAACTTTGTTTAATGTCAAATTTTGTAATGATAATATATTCATGATAAAAGCTTTTAATCCAAAGGTGAACTTTATAAAAAAAAAATTCTCATAAAAAGTTATTCAATGACTTGAGATTAATTTTGATCAATATCAATATAATTGATACCTTAGTCAACACCAATTAATTATATGTTTTATTTTTCGGACATGTTGTATGTGAATAGGATACCAATGGAATGCTGCATATGGTGCCCACGTCATTGCTGTTCAGCTTGGAATCAATTCCAGGGCTGCAATGGGAAAAGCTTCTAAAAGTGCAGAGCCAAGATGGATCTTTCTTGTTCTGTCCATCTTCCACTACCTTTGCCTTCATACAAACCAAAGACGAAAATTGCCTCGGTTACTTAAACAATGTGGTCCAGAACTTCAATGAGCAAGGCATAACAAGTAGGCAAATAAATTTCCGTTTTCTGATTATGATGTGAGAAATTGTATATGTATGATTACACCCAAAAGAAAATGAAATTAATTTAACTCACCTATTATTAAATTTTAAATGATTATGACTTCATTTATTTTGTCTTCTGAAATTTTAGTCCCAGATTTCTACACAATAGACTTTTTCAAACAATTATGGATTGTTGAGTGATTGGAGCGCTTGGGAATCTCAAGATTTTTTCAACTAGAGATAAAAAAGATCTTAGATTATGTTTACAGTTAACTATGTTTATTTTAGAATTACTATTTATGATTATTTAATTAGGGTGCAAGGTTTTATAAAAGTTATTAGTACATATTTATTTTTTAATTAAAACAATTTAAAGCAATTTTATAGTTTTATTGGAATTATTTTGAAGCTGAAATGTTAAAACCTCAAAATTCAAAACCTACATATGGCTCATATATAAATTATTAAAGTAGAATTTATTTTATCCTTAGATACGCATAGTAAGCCAATAAAATTTCTATGTATATTTATATCTTCTATCTTTATAATTTAAAAATACTCTTATGGAATTTTGGTCAATAGTAACAATAGCGCATTTTCGGAAATTGGAACGAGAAAGGCACTGGCTGGACAAGATATTCAAACTTGCCAGACCTTGACGATTCATCAATGGGATTTGGACAGATTGAACGGCTATGATGTTTCAGCTAGTAATTAGTAGAATATCATAATTTGATCATATCGCAACATTATATGAAAAGTAACCAAGAGGGTAATTATTTACTTTTAGATCATAAATTAATAGTCAAAATTAATGCAAGAATTATTAATAAAAAATCTACGTGGCGAATGGTTATTCTTCCCTCTTACGTTTTATATAAGATCACTTTTCTCATTATATATACGTATATGTAGGCGCACACACAACTTCAAAGAAAAATAACTAATGAATGAAATTGGTTTGCTATGTGATAATTGACAGATGGAGAGTTCTACTGCATGGCTGAGCAATCAGATGAAGGTACTCAAGTTCAATTCCCAGGGGAAAAGATTCTTGACCTGGGAAACATCTTTGCAACAAATTTCTTGTCTCAGAAACGAGATGCTAATCAGCGCTCAAGCCTATAGTGTTAGCGCAGGAGTTTGATTTCTGGTTATCAGACGCTCGACCAACGGGAGAGGAATGAAAGCCTGAAACTGATTAAATTATTAAGGACCTACCTAGCGAGGTATATAATTATTTTCATAATTATTTAAATTCATTTTCCACTAAAAGTTAAATAATCATGAAAAGAAAAAACCCATTTATAGATGTGTGTAACATCTGTACTAATTGTACTAAGTTTTCTAACTATTAAATGACAGGTGGGTTATGCATTGGATTTTCCGTGGCATGCAAGCTTGCCTCGAGTAGACGCAAGATTTTACATAGAACAGTACGGGGGAGGAGATGATGTCTGGATTTCTAAGACGACTCGTTACAGGTAAAATTGTTTTCAAATATTTTACAACAAATTATTAGGACTAAATTACACTTATCTCCTGAAATTACATTTTATACATTTTTTGTCTTAAAAATACAATTTGACTCTCTTAATATTTTAAATACATTGAAAAAAATTATTATTTAATTTCAATCAATGAAGTTACCTTTCTTTAACTAAGATTTTATCTTTAATATAATAGTAAAGGTAGTTAATTAAGTTTTACCATGAAAATCTAATTCTATTTAAAATATGACATTAAAGGCATATAAGTAATTTTATTTTTGAAAATAATACATTTTATACAAAAAGTCATAAAAGAAGAAAGAAGATGTGACTCAAAAGTGATCTCGAACTAAAACAATTCAATTATCAAAAGAAGACAAACCGACCCCTGGCACCTCCTTATCAACAATCATGTAGCCTCAATTATTAGACTAGGAAAGGCAGAGGAATGCCTCGTCTATATAAAGCCATATAATCTCTCTTGTAAGGCAAGTGGTCCAAAGTAGTCTTAAAAGTTTCCTATGAGCTATCAGATTTCAGCAATCCAATGAACTCTCGAGCTCTCTCACCTCTACTATAATATTATCTTTCATCAATAAAGAAGAATATTTCAACATATCTTTGTATATCTGACGATTAAGGTATGAGTTTCTAACTTCCGTATAGGAGATTAAGGGTAGTGTTTCAAATCTTATCTTCCAAATATGAACTAATCCACCGCTGTGTCAATACTGGAATAAGAATTAAAGATCCTATGAATTTTGGTTTATATTCAGGAATAGTACACCTCTTGTAAGAAACGAATGAAGGTTGTGCTGAACTAAGCTGAATGATGAAGGTCTTGGCTGAGAGCTTTTAGCTCTAAAAACTCTAATTTGTTATTGTCATAGAAAAGACCTCTGCATGAAAGAGGATAGAGTTCCTTCCATGACCCGGTTTAGTTTCGGTCATCCCTATTCCAAGATATAAAGCACTGTTAAACAGATAGCTAATCTCGCTCATTCTACGCTGTCCCTCCGAATGGTATTAGAGCATAAGTGGATGATAAGTAAAGAAGTATAAACCTTAATCTCCTATTGTTTATTCTCATATAGTTTATTGCAAGTTTATATCCCTATCCTCATTCAAATAATTATATTGCTTAATAAATAGACTGTGTTTATTTTTAGTATCTGTGTTGATTACCTGTAGTAATTCCATGTATTCTATAAAACGAATAGAACCTCGACTATATGAAGTAGATTAGAGTAAGCTCCCAAATAATAGTTTTCTTCCAATACCAAATGAAACATATATAGCTTCACCCTTTATGCACGGTGGTGAAAGAGATAGTACATAGAATTTAATTAACTAGATAAATATGTATTTAATGAAACAATTAGGATGCCTTATAGACCCCCAATTAGATCATACCTCTGAACTACCTGAAGAAATAAAAACTATATTAAAAACAAAACCTGAATATAATAAACAGTATAGATTAAAAGAATTAGCTAAACCCTTAGAACAAAAAATTTATGAATTAAAAGAAGAATTTCAAGAAGTAGGATCAGAAGTAAATATAACAAATCAAAAGATTGACCGAATAAGTCAAATTTTAGGAATCCACAATAGAATAGAATCTATAAATGAACAAATAGAAATCAATATGATGAAATTATTTAATGAAGCAGTATTTGGCGAAGTATCAGAACCTCAAATAAGAGCTAAACCTATGAATGAACAAATTTATGAAACCAGAGTAATTCCAGAAGAATTAAAAAGAGGACAAGAAGTCATCAATAATAATTTATGGACAATTTATGATAAAATTTATCAACCTCAAACTAAGACAGTACAAATTATAAAAGAATCATCTGAATATATTTCCCTCGAAGAGTGTAGAAAAAATGAAGAAACGTTAAAATTTATGAGATATTTAGATAGACGCAAATATTAGAAGAATTAGAACAGGAAGAAATTGAAAAACGAATGGATCAAGAAGAAGCAAATTTAGCAGCAATAAGAAGTGAATTAAGTTATTTAGATTATTTGGATAATGAGTCTGAAGAATTAAATATGCAAACAACAGTTAAACAAGAAGAACAACCCTTTAACCCACCAAACTTACAAGTTGCAGGATATAATCAAACAAATACAGGAACTAATATACCTATAATAGATAGAGAAACAGAAATAAGTAATACTGAATTAAGGCATAAGGAACCATTAAAAGAGACTAATAATGAATTTATGTTTGAAACTATTTACATTCCTACAAAAAAAAAGTAGCTTCCTACCTCCTCCATTAGAACAATATGAAACCAGACAAAAACCAAATACAAGAATATGATTAAATTTAAATTGTCAATTAGATACCGAAAAAAGATTAGAAGAATGGGTAAAAGCTCAATTAATAGCTTTATTACATATAAGTATAGACACTAATTCTACCCCTTTAGTAGTTGAATCTAGTTTTACAGGAGTAGTACCCGAATGGTGGAAAAGTTTAACAAAATCATTTAGGGAAAATGTAAGAAAAACAAAAAATTATAATAGTCGACGAGAATATTATTCTTTATTATTAAGAAAATATGAACAAATATTAAGAAATGAATTCTTAGGTAGAAGTGTAGGAGCGAACGAACAAACAAAAATACATAAAGCAATAACAAAATTACATCAAATAGGAATATGTACCCTAGAACCAAACGATTTAAATCAATATATTTTTGAATTTAAAAAATATTATTATGAAGCAAGATTTTCTAATTATGAACAAAAAAGATTCTATTTAGATTTATTTTACCATAAACTACCAAAGTTATTATCTAAAACATTAATAATTGAATATCAGAAAGCATTTAATGATAGAACAGACTTAATAACTCATTTAGATATTATGGGAAGAAGAGAAGATTATCTTAGAGAATATTTATAAATAAATGTAAAGAAGCATGAAAAAGTAAAAAATATTATAAAATAAATAAATTAATCTTACGATGTCAAAATCTCGAAACACCTCATAGATAGGGATGTAAACCTATAACAAAATATAAAAGGAAGAAATAATCAAAATATAGAAAATATCACACACGTTATAAAAAGTATAAATATAGTTTTAGAAAATATCTAAAATCAAAACTTCAACAAAAATCCAAAGCTCAGAGACACTTCAAACCGCAACAATACTTTAAAAAAGGAAAAAGAAAATTAAATTATAAAAAATATCCCACGAAATGTCAATGTTATAATTGTGGAGAAATAAGACATATATCAACAGACTGTAAGAAACCCAGAAATAAGAAAAGTCTAAATATTATGGAATTAGCTGATGATTATGAACTAGAACCAATAGAATTTAAGAAATATCTAGAAGAAGAATTAGATTATTCAGATATAGAAATTTATAAATTAGATATAGAATCAGACTATAGTAAATCCAGTAATAACGAAACAAAATCTAAAAATAGTGATTTATACCCAATAAATTATATAACTGAAGAAGATCAAATTAATATGATGCAAACAGAAGGCAGTAGTCAAATTAATATGATGCAAGCAGAAAGCAGTAGTCAAAATGAAAATGAATATGACGAATTTCAAGAAATTAGAAATCCCATAGAAGGAATAGTGGAAAAACGAATGATGTTTAATCAAAAACAATATAATAAAATCCGAGATAAAAAATTAGATCTAACACCAAATGATCTTACCAAAAATAGTATTATACAATAAATAAGAAAATTCATTAAAGCAAAGAAAAGAAGAAAAATACTCTTGTGTAGTAATTGAAAAGAAACACCCAATAGAAGCAACATTAACTGAAAAAATATTAAGAATACCTTTAATTGATAAAACTTTAATTGAACAAGAAATTCAAAAATTAGATATTAAAGATGAAGTAATTGAAATTTATATATCATGAGTACAATTATTAATAAAAGCTTATTTTAAAGCAGGAATAGATACACTAATAGAATTATTAATTACTGATAATAGAATTATAGATAATGTACCTAATAGTATCTTAGGAGCATTAAATGAAAATTTAATATATCAAAAATTAAAATTAACAGTAAATACAAATTTTGCTATATCCAGAGCCAAAACAAATATGAACCAAACCTTAGTCATTTATCATAAATTACAAGGTATTAAAATGCCCCCAGGAAGTCGAATAATTAGTATAATAAGAATGGTAGGACTAGTATTTTCAAACGAATATAAAATTTATAAAAAAATTTAGGAAATATCACAATAGATAAACATCTCATGCCAGTATTAGAAGAATTACCATTAGACTGACCTAAAATAACGATACATCAACAATTACAATTCGAATTAGACCAAACAAGAGAAGTAGGAGAAGAAAACCCTTCTCGAATTACCTTTAATAATAGACTAAAAAACTGAAGTATTCGAATCAATACACCAACTGATATTAATATTAATATTAATATCCATCCTCAAAGAAGTATTCAAAAATCTAGACCTGTAAGTCAACCACTTATTAGATCTAGAAACCATAGTAACTATGAAGCAAATCGAATTGCAGAAATCCCAATAAGATCAAACTTAGCAAAACTTCAACCAAATACCCCTGAAATTGATTTAACTCAACCAATAGAAAACTTTATCCTCTTAGAAATTACTAAAGAAGGAAAATGGATTGAAATAATAGCTTTAATCAATCCAGAAATCCTTAAAAGTACTATTCAACTAGAATATACAAATAATAATATTGAAATCAATGAAGAAGATACAATAACTCAAACAACTATTAGATTTAATCATAGGGATATAATTAAAATAAAATTATTTGTTGAACTAGAAATTGATAATAATCAAACTCATAAAATTATCTTAGGACAAGACTTCTTAAATAATGTAACACCATATAGAATTCAAAAGGATAAAATTCTAATTAATATAAATCACCAAGTCATAATATTGAACAAAATAAAATTAATTTAACTCAAATGAAATTTTACTATATCTTAGTGAGATTCAATTATGTAAAATATCAATCCCGCAAATATCATGCAATGATAAACACAGGAGCAAATATTACAACAGCTAAATATAATATATTACCATTAGAATTATGGAAAAAAGAAAAACCAATTAGGATGAGTAGTGCAGGAAAAGAAATCCATTATATTGAATTATCTGCTTAGGATATTCCAATCCAAATAGGTGATTATGAATTAAAAATTCTAATATTATATCAATATAGTAAAACTACACCTGACATAATATTAGGAATAGACTTCTTAGAACAATATATGCCTTTACATTTCACCCAAAAAGCATTAGTATTGACCACACCATGTAAGCACCAAGCATGGGCAATTAGAATTAATAATCCTTATAATAGAACCGACACTATCTTTAGGAAGAAGAAATTTGATAATGAAATTCAATTTATTCCTAATAATAAACCTATAGAAATTAAAGCTAAAAGATCAATATCTCATATATTAGGTAATAAAACTATTGAACAACGATTATTAGATAATTATAGTGACAACCCCTTAGTGCACTGGGAAAAATCTAAACCTTATGCAAAAATCGAATTATTATATTATAGTAAAGAAATTACAGGTAAACCTTACCCTTGGACTGAAAAAGATAAATAAGAATTTATAATATATATAAATGAAATAAAACAATATAATTTAATTAGAGAAAATAGATCAAATTATTGCTCACCAGCAATAACAGTAATGGGACATGCAGAAATACGAAGAAACAAATCTCGAATGGTTATTAATTATAAAAAAGTAAATGATTTAGCAATTAGAAATCGATATCCAATTCTAAAAATTGAATTATTATTTAATCTTATCCGAGGAAAACAAATATTTAGTAAATTTGACTGTAAATCAGGATTCTTTCAAATCAAATTAGAAGAAAGTAGTAAAAAATATATTGCCTTTATTACCTCAAAAGGACTATATGAATGGAATATATTACCAATGGGATTTCATAATAGCCCTAGTATATTTCAAGAATATGTAACTAAATTATTGTTACCAATTAGAGACTTTGCAATAATATATATTGATGATATATTAATCTTTTCCAACAATAAAGATCAACATGAGAACCATTTATGTCAATTTATGAATATAATTGAAGAAAAAGGTCTTAATATCTCACATAAGAAAGATAAATTAAGAAAAGAAAGAATAGCATTTCTAGGACATTACATTACATGTAATGGAATAGAATTACAAGAACACATTAATAAGAAAATATTAGAATTCTCCAAAATAACCTCAAAAAAGGATTTACAATCATTCTTAGGATTAGTAAATCAAGCTAGAAACTTTATCGCTAATTTAGCCAAATATACTACTAGAATATCTAAATTAGCATGAGAAAAAACTCATTGGCAATGGAATGAAAACCAAGAAAAAATTCTTCAAAAAATCAAAGAATTATGTCAAGACTTACCCAAGTTAACAATTCCAACTAATGATAATATTAAATGGATCTTATATACCGATGCCTCAGAAAATTATTGGGATGCAGCCCTTTATCATGAAAATAGAAAAGGTGAAGAAATTATTACCCGATATGCTAGTGGAAAATTTAATAATAGTCAGAGTAAATATAATTCAAATTGGAAAGAATTTTTAACGATAGTCAAAACTGTAGAAAAATTTAAATTATTTATAGTTAATTCTCATTTTATTATTCAAACTGATAATACCCAAGTAAAACATTGGATATCTAAAGGAATTCGTACCACGAAATTAGCCAATAAAATGTTAATTAAATGGCAAGCTGATTTATCTTATTATGATTATGAAATTGAGTATATCAAAGGAAAGAATAATCTTGTTGCTGATTTTTTAAGTAGGGATGGAGCCCTCAGATACGAGTAAAAAGACGAGTAAACCTCAGAATGAGAAAATAAGTAATCAGACCAGTATTGATCCAATTATCATGAGATTGAATGCTTTGGAAGCAAACTTGAGTATTCTTTATTCTCACATCAATAATTAGGCCACAAATATTAATTCTCTAAGTTTCAATATTGGGAACTTAAAGAGACGTGTAAGCCAAGTACAAAAACCAGTAATGGGTCATTCACCCAGTCCATCACCACCAAGCCCATAAATAACTAATACACCATCTTTTTTATCCATAGTAGAAAAAGAAACCGAAAATTTTAAAAAAAACTCAAGAAAAAGAAGCCCAACAAAAACAGAAACAATTAGCTTCCACTTCCACTTCCACACCAACTGCCCTATCCAAACTTCTTGAACAATATCAATATTTCCAACTTGTCATCGATAAATTAAACCACTTCCAAATCTCTACATCAACCATAAAATATATTTCTCATTATTCTTTAAATAAAGCTGTAATACATGCTGGAACTAACCCCCTACTTGTTTATACCCTGTATAGTTATAGATTAATTCATCGTATTTATCCGTCCAATAACCTCCAAGTTAGTCAACTCCCAAAATCCATCCAAGAAGCAGCAAAGCATTATAAAGATATCATTACCCAATATACTATGTATATCTGCTTTTATTCCACTCTAGCTAAGATCACCAAAGATAAATTTTATTCTCCCATTAATCTCATCAAGTTTGGTACCATCAAAAAACTTTTTGAATTCGAAAAAGTCAAAAAAGAAACCATTAACCCCAATGACTTCCAAGAAATCATCTCTAGAACCCGAACTCAAGAAATAAATACTATCTTCCTTGAAATGAACAGAACATTAACTAGTGATGAAGTTCAATGGACTCATTTCACTGGACCCACTACATGTTTATATTCCGTTGGAAAGACTCCTCGAAACCAAAGACAATTTACTATGTTTTATGAACGAGTTAAAACCAATAACATGGACCATCCAAAAGAAACTAAGAAAAGAATATGCCAACAATTATCCGAATATCTTATCCATACATGTAAATATTGTAAAGATGTATATAAAAAGGATCAGGATGAACCACCGACCTCCATCAATATTTTAGATGCATAAGACAAAACATCACTCCAGCCACCAAAGTCAAAAGTGACGGCTGATATGACAAAAAGAAGAAACAGACAACGAAGAGATAAAAAGAAGATGCTTTGTAGATAAAAAATAGATAAAACGAAAATGCTTTGTAGATAAGAAGAAGAAGCGGACAACGAAGTGACCTTGAAGAGATATCCCATAGTATCTAAATGAGGTATTAAGTCTGTTCTATCATTAAATGCTTTCTGATATTCAATTATTAATGTTTCAAATAATAACTTTGGTAGGTTATGGTAAAATAAATCTAAATAGAATCTTTTTTGTTCATAATTAGAAAATCTTGCTTCCTAATAATATTTTTTAAATTCACAAATATATTGATTTAAATCGTTTGGTTCTAGGGTACATATTCCTATTTGATGTAATTTTGTTATTGCTCTATGTATTTTTATTTGTTCGTTCGCTCCTACACTTCTGCCTAAGAATTCATTCCTTAATATATGTTCATATTTTCTTAATAATAAAGAATAATATTCTCGTCGACTATTATAATTTTCTGTTTTTCTTACATTTTCCCTAAATAATTCCGTTAAACTTTTCCACCATTCAAGTACTATTCCTGTAAATCTAGATTCAACTACTAAAAGGGCAAAATTAGTGTCTATACTTCTATGTAATAGAGCTATTAATTGAGCTTTTACCCATTCGTCTAATCTTTTTTCGGTATCTAATTGACAATCTAAATTTAACTATATTCCTGTATTTGGTATTTGTCTGGTTTCATATTGTTCTAATGGAGATGGTGGGAAGCTACTTTTTTCTGTAGGAATGTAAATAGTTTCAAACATAAATTCATTATTAGTCTCTTTTAATGGTTCCTTATGCCTTAATTCAGTATTACTTATTTTTGTTTCTCTATCTATTATAGGTATACTAGTTCCTGTATTTGTTTGATTATATCCTGCAGCTTGTAAGTTTGGTGGGTTGAAGGGTTGTTCTTCTTGTTTAACTGTTGTTTGCATATTTAATTCTTCAAACTCATTATCCAAATAATCTTAAATAACTTAATTCACTTCTTATTGCTGCTAAATTTGCTTCTTCTTGACCCATTCGTTTTTCAATTTCTTCCTGTTCTAATTCTTCTAATATTTGCATCATATTTACTTCTTTTACTAGTTCCTTTTTAAGTTCAAATTTAGGAATAAGGCTTAATTGTAATTCTTCATCGCGATCTAGTCTATCTAAATATCTCATAAATTTTAACGTTTCTTCTTCATTTTTTCTACACTCTTTGGGGGAAATATATTCAGATGATTCTTCTATAATTTGTACTGTCTTAGTTTGAGGTTGATAAATTTTATCATAAATTGTCCATAAATTATTATTGATGACTTCTTGTCCTCTTTCTAATTCTTCTATAATTACTCTGGTTTCATAAATTTGTTCATTCATAGGTTTAGCTCTTATTTGATTTTTTGATACTTCGCCAAATACTACTTCATTAAATAATTTCATCATATTGATTTCTATTTGTTCATTTATAGATTCTATTCTATTGTGGATTCCTAAAATTTGACTTATTCGGTCAATCTTTTGATTTATTATATTCTACTTCTTGAAATTCTTCTTTTAATTCATAATTTTTTTGTTCTAAGGGTTTAGCTAATTCTTTTAATCTATACTGTTTATTATATTCAGGTTTTGTTTCTAATATACTTTTTATTTCTTCAGGTAGGTCGAAGGTATGATCTAATTGGGGGTCTATAAGGCATCCTAATTGTTTCATTAAATACATATTTGTCTAGTTAATTAAATTCCATGTATTATCTCCTTCACCACCTAGTATAAAGGGTGAAACTATAAATGTTTCATTTGGTATTGGAAGAAAACTACTATTTGGGAGCTTATTCTGATCTACTTCATATAGTCAAGGTTCTATTCGTTTTATAGAATACATATAATTACTACAGGTAATCAACACAGATACTAAAAATAAACACACAGTCTATTTATTAAGTAATATAATTATTTGAACGAGGATAGGGATATAAACTTGCAATAAATTATATGAGAATAAACAATAGGAGATTAAGGTTCATACTTCTTTATTTATCATCCACCTATGCTCTGATACCATTCAGAGGAATAGCCTGGAATGAGCGAGATCAGCTATCTGTTCAACAATGCTTTATATCCTAGAATAGGGATGACCGAAACTAAACTGAGTCATAGAAGGAACTCTGTCCTCTTTCATGCAGAGGTCTTTTTTATGGCAATAACAAATTAGAGCTTTTAAAGCTAAAAGCTCTAAGCCAAGACCTTCCCCCTTCAGCTTAATTCAGCACAATCTTCCTTCGTTTCTTACAGGAAGTGTACTATTCCCGAATATAAACCAGAATTCAAAGGATCTCTAATCCTCATTCTAGTATTGACACAACAGTGGATCAGTTCATTTCATATTTAGAAGATAAGATTTGAAGCACTACCCTTAATCTCCTATACGGAAGTTAGAAACTCATACCTTAATCGTCAGATATACAAAGATATGTTGAAATATTCTTCTTTATTGATGAAAGATAATATTACAGTAGAGGTGAGAGAGCTCGAGAGTTCAGAGGATTGCTGAAATCTGAGAGCTAATAGGGAACTTCTAAGACTACTTTAGACCACTTGCCTTACAAGAGAGATTACATGGCTTTATATAAGTGAGATATTCCTCTGCCTTTCCTAGTCTAATAATTGAGGCTACATGATTGTTGATAAGGAGGTGCCAGGGGTCAGTTTGTCTTCTTTTGATAATTGAATTACTTTAGTTTCGAGATCACTTTTGAGTCACATCTTCTTTCTTCTTTTATCTCTTCAAGGTCACTTCGTTGTTTGCTTCTTCTTTTTATCTACAAAGCATCTTCTTTTTATCTACTTTTTATCTACAAAGCATCTTCTTTTTATCTCTTCATTGTCCGTTTCTTCTTTTTGTCATATCAGCCGTTACTTTTGATTTTGGTGGCTGGAGTGATGTCTTGTCTTATGCATCTAAAATATTGATGGAGGTCGGTGGTTCATCCTGATCCTTCTTATCTGCATCTTTACAATATTTATATGTATGGATAGAATATTCAGATAATTGTTGGCATATTCTTTTCTTAGTTTCTTCTGGATGGTCTATATTATTGGCTTTAACTCGTTCATAAAACATAGTAAATTGTCTTTGGTTTCGAGGAGTCTTTCCAACGAAATCTAAACATGTAGTGGGTCCAGTGAAATGAGTCCATTGAACTTCATCACTAGTTAATGTTTTGTTCATTTCAAGGAAGATAGTATTTATTTCTTGAGCTCAGGTTGTGGAGATGATTTCTTGAAAGTCATTGGGGTCAATGGTTTCTTTTTCGACTTCTTTGAATTCAAAAGGTTTTTTGGTGATACCAAACTTGATGAGATTAATGGGAGAATAAAATTTATCTTTGGTAATCTCAGCTAAAGTGGAATAAAAGCAGATATACATAGTATATTAGGTAATGATATCTTTATAATGCTTTGCTGCTTCTTGGATGGATTTTAGGAGTTGGCTAACTTCTTGGAGGTTATTGGACGGATAAATACAATGAATTAATCCATAACTATACAGGGTATAAACAAGTTGGGAATTAGTTCCAGCATGTATTACAGCTTTATTTAAAGAATAATCAGAAATATATTTTATGGTTAATGTAGAGATTTGGAAGTGGTTTAATTTATCGATGACAAGTTGGAAATATTGATATTGTTCAAGAAGTTTGGATAAGGCAGTTGATGTGGAAGTGGAAGTGAAAGCTAATTGTTTGTGTTTTTGTTGGACTTCTTTTTCTTGGACTTTTTTATTTTCGGTTTCTTTTTTTACTATGGATAAAAGAGATGGTGTATTGGTTATTTGTGGGCTTGGTATAGGGCTTGGTGGTGATGGACTGGGTGAATGACCCATTTCTGGTCTTTCTACTTGGCTTACGCATCTCTCTAAGTTCCCAATATTGAGACTTAGAGAATTAATATTTGTGGCCTGATTATTGATGTGAGAATAAAGAATACTCAGGTTTGCTTCCAAAGCATTCAATCTCATGATGATTGGATCAATACTGGTCTAATTACTTGTTTCCTCATTCTGAGGTTTACTCGTCTTTTTACTCGTATCAGAGAGCTCCATCCCTGCTTAAAAAATCAGCAACAAGATTATTCTTTCCTTTGATATGCTCAATTTCATAATCATAATAAGATAAATCAGCTTGCCATTTAATTAACATTTTATTGTCTAATTTCGTGGTACGAATTCCTTTAAATATCTAATGTTTTACTTGGATATTATCAGTTTGAATAATAAAATGAGAATTAACTATAAATAATTTAAATTTTTCTACAACTTTGACTATCGCTAAAAATTCTTTTCAATTTGAATGATATTTACTCTGACTATCATTAAATTTTCCACTAACATATCGGGTAATAATTTCTTCACCTTTTCTATTTTCATGATAAAGGGCTGCACCCCAATAATTTTCTGAGGCATCGGTATATAAGATCCATTTAATATTATCATTAGTTGGAATTGTTAACTTGGGTAAGTCTTAACATAATTCTTTGATTTTTTGAAGAATTTTTTCTTGGTTTTCATTCCATTGCCAATGAGTTTTTTCTCTTGCTAATTTAGATATTCTAGCAATATATCTGGCTAAATTAAGGATAAAGTTTCTAGCTTAATTTACTAATCCTAAAAATGATTGTAAATCCTTTTTTAAGGTTATTTTGGAAAATTCTAATATTTTCTTACTAATGTGTTCTTGTAATTCTATTCCATTACATGTAACGTAATGTCCTAGAAATACTATTCTTTTTTTTCTTAATTGAACTTTCTTAGGTAATCTCTCTTGTAAGGCAAGTGGTCTAAAGTAGTCTTAGAAGTTCCCTATTAGCTCTCAGATTTCAGCAATCCTTTGAACTCTTGAACTCTCTCACCTCTACTGTAATATTATCTTTCATCAATAAAGAAAAATATTTCAACATATCTTTGTATCATTAGTTGGAATTGTTAACTTGGGTAAGTCTTGACATAATTCTTTGATTTTTTGAAGAATTTTTTCTTGGTTTTCATTCCATTGCCAAGGAGTTTTTTCTCTTGCTAATTTAGATATTCTAGCAATATATCTGGCTATATTAGGGATAAAGTTTCTAGCTTGATTTATTAATCCTAAGAATGATTGTAAATCCTTTTTTGAGGTTATTTTGAAAAATTCTAATATTTTCTTACTAATGTGTTCTTGTAATCAAATGTAATTTTTTAAAGATTAAATTTAGATATAATTTTTATATCTTTACTATCAAAATCTTCAATAAACATATAACATATTTATAAAGTTTTTTTAAAAACCTAATTATGCTAAGTTATACAAACTATGCACTTGGTCATCTTTCATTGAAAAATTTGAGAGAAGATATAAAAATTATACCAAAGTGTTTTTAAAAAAATATCAAATATAATTTACTCAGATTTTAGGGAGATTCCCATAATTTTCTTAGTTTCTAAGTTAATTAATTCAATGATATAATCCAATTAGTTACAGGTCTCACTGATCTAGGGCTGATTCCCTTCTTCAGATCACAAGACTTGGGTTTTCCCGTTTTTCATTGTACCATAAACATTTTGAATTGGAATCATGTCTTTCTCGCAGGCTGCCCAAAGTCAGCAATAATGCTAATCTCGAACTTGGAAAATTGGACTATAACAAGTGCCAAGCCTTGCAACGTACGGAATGGAAGAAATTTCAAGTGTAAGAAAAGCCTAATGTATATCTATTCTCTCTCTTTCTCTATTTAAAATATACCTAACTATTGCCCCAAATTTTCTGAAATTGTATTTTGACCTCAGCAAATTCTTTATGTTTGGCAAGTGTATCCTAAAATGAGTATAATATCCTTTAAAAACAGTCTCTTCTTCCTATATTATTAGAATTTTCATTTCAAAGTCTAAACCAAAATTTTTCTCATATTTCATCTTATAATGATAAAAATACTTACTTTTACCCAATACTTCTTTTTGTTTAATTTTTACAAATTGAAGAAAAACATTCTAATATTTCTTAAGAGTTATCACAATCCTTATATGTGGTAATCCGAATGTGGGCCGGAAGACTTGGGATTGAGCGCAGAGAGGCTTCTTTTGGGTTATTTTGTGGCAGCAGCCAGCATATTCGAGCCTGAGAGATCCCATGAACAAGTTGCATGGGTCAAAATATATGCACTAGTTGAGGCTATTAAATCCAAATGAACGATAAACAACTTAAAAAGCTCCTTAAATGAACGGTAAATAACTTAAAGCTCGTAACCTCTGAGATATCCATTAAGAAAAAGGATCTACACTAAATTTAGAAAAAATGTAGTTTTTAATCCTAAAAGATAGACATGCCTCAATTATTTGGTCTCTAAATGTTAGAAATGCACAATTTAGCCTTGTAAGAGACATGCTTTATCTATTTGATCATTGAATATTAAAAATACACAATTCAATTTTTGGAAGTTTTTGACTCTATACATTAGATCCCATTAGTGCATGCTCCAAGGAATAATAAGTTGTTATGAGTCTAAAATTTTAAGGAACTGAATTGTATATATATAAGATTCAAGTATTGAATAGTTAAAGCATGTATCTTCCAGGATTGAGCTGTATAATATTAAGAATTAGGGACTAATTAAAAGTTGAAATATGTATCTTTTAGAGACTAGAAAAATACATTTCCTCAAATCTTAACATGCATGGTGGTTCCACTTTTTAAATTTAATTGAAATTTTTAAGAATTTTATTTTTATTTTTTGCTATTAGTTTAGTCTTCAGTTCTTTTCTTACTTAGTATTTACATTTTGGAGGAATTAACTATATATACATTTATGCACCTGTGTATACTTTATAGATGGCTGAACAAAAACAAGAGCAGCGAAGGGCACTTGGGGACTTTATTAGAAACTTTGAATTATTTCTCCCAAAACTCACTGCTGCTTTCGATATTCTTCATGATTCAGCAATAAAATCTCTTACAAGTTACAATACCATATTAATGTTCTCACGTTTCTCACAAAACTATATCCAATAATTTATCTGCTTTTGTTTTTTTTCAATGCATGATTACAGTGGAAAAAGTGGATATTAGAATGGCAAAGCAAAGGAGATAAGTGGGGAAAGGAAGCAGAACTCTTGGTAAAAATGATAAATGTAATTGGTGGGTATGAAATTTTGCAGGAGTTGGAACTCAATCCCCGGTACCAGAGACTCCTTAAACTCGCTAATTAATGGACTTTGCCATCAACTACGGTCTCTCCAAATGAACAAGATAATTAACTAAATCAGCAATCAGTAAGTATGTATCTATATGTGTGTGTCTAGTTAAGATAATTTTCCTTTATGTTTTTTAATTTTACTCTCTAATATTACTAATGAAAACTACAATCTACCATTATTTGAATTTAATAATCAGGAAAACAATGGTAACGGAATTTCCAACCCTGAAATAGGGTTGAAAATGAAAGAGTTGGTGCTGTCTTCAAATGGCTTTGATCTCAACTTGAAGAAGACATTCCTCACAGTGACAAAGAGTTTTTACTATGCAGCCTTCTGTGATCCAAACACTGTCAACTCTCGTATTGCCAAAGTCCTCTTCGAGAGAGTCACATAATTTGTTCAGGTAATTGGTTCTGTTATATTTCTGATCAGATATATATGTGCAGTAATCCCTCCATGAATTGTAATACTAACATCTACTGGGGAAAAAAAATTAATGTATCACATCCCTTAATTATATTTTATTTTGAAAGTGTAGCAAATGCTATGTATTTTTACAAAATTAAAAAAGCTACTGAGGTCCATTTGAAAGAGTATATATTTTTTTTTTACACACACACTTATGAAACCATATACACAAATGGAAAAGAAAACAAAATACAGCAAACTTCAAGAAGTCCATAGACGAAAGGAAAATTGGAAAGCATTTATGGATGTGAGAAAAACAAGATTCATGAACAACATGATTCTTCATTATAGGTAAAAGCGTCATTGTAATTTATGGTGAGAAAATTGTATATTTAAATATTTTTTTAGTGATACATGATATGTTCCCGCACTGGACAAAAATTAAAATATAAGATAGTACTTAACTCATCTTTTATCCAAAATAAAATGCTGTTGAGGTTCCCATATCAAAGTAAATCAGTATTTAACCTATAGTTCTAAACAATGCATATTTTAAAGTAAAGAAATAATTATAGTTCCAAAATTGCTTCTCTGAAAGTCATAGTTCTTGGAGCGGCCTGTTGGAAACTCCTTAACCTCTCATGGACAACTTCACCTAACATATAGCTCCTTGTTCATATAATAGTACAATCTCATCTCACTACCCAAAAAAATAAAAAAAGAGAAGGGGGGGGGGGAGGTATAGGCACCGTGGAGACAGTGGTCGAAAGTGGCATTTAGTGTTGGTGGTATAACGGTGATTGTCAAAACCGTTGCTATATATGTGCACGATGGAAACACCCTTTAATGATGGTTTTGACAACTGTTATTATTAATGCTGAAAACAAATTTCTCTAGCTATTAGTTTTTTTTATTTTTTATTTTTTATTTTTTTTTGCTATTAGTTTAGTCTTCAGTTCTTTTTTGCAATTAGTATTTACATTTTTGAGGAATTGACTACATATTTATGGTACTTAAGTGGTCTTTTATTTAAAAAGAAAAAAATTGATGATAGTTGAGTCCTGAGATAGCTCCCACCCAAGAGGCTATCTGGTGGCTAAAGGCATCAAGGATCTGTCAGGGTAGAAGCCACCCACTCCCATGAGCTAAAATTTTATAATAAATTATTGTGTTGTGGAGGTTCCCATATCAATGTAAAACAAGATTAAACATATAGTTTTAAACATTGCATATTTCAATGCAAAAAAAAAGAATTAAAATATAGTTCAAAAATTGTTATTTCGTCTTAAAATTGTTCAACAAAATACTGTAATAAAATATAAAATCTTCTGTTGGAGGGATTTCACATCAGAGAATCATAGTCCATTTATACAATTTTTTTAGGTCGGCTACATCTAACGAATAACTTGTTGCCCTCTCATAGTGGCTAAACCTAATAGGTATTTCCTTTTCCACATAATCTTACCATCTCATTTCTTTAGGGGCGTGCAGTTAAAACTTGGTGGCAACTTTTAAATCATCTTATATATTAGTTGACGAATCTATTAGTTTCACTTCTACCAAGGGGGGTTAAACATGGAAGCCTACAACATAGAAAGGTATAGCACTAAATTGAGTGGCGGCACACTAGTTTCTGGTTTTAGAAACAATAATTTGCAAATAATATTGAATCGCTATCTGGTTATACTTTATTAACAGTAATATTGAAATAAGTGTTTAACACAAAACATTTAGTTTCTTTAATGAAGAAAGGAAAAAGAGCTTCCATCAACATTTGAGTGTGAAAGAAACATATAGTAAATGCCTTACACTACAAAAAAAATAAGTATCTAGCATTGGTTAGTTAACGTCAGTTAAAACTGATGTTAGAATACTTAAAATTAAAAAAAATAAAAACAAAATCATAGATTTAATTCTGTTCGCTAATTTTGTTCCTCAAATCCCTAATCCTTCCATTGGATATTCGTCTCTCTCCCATCGCTACCACTGTTTCAAATTGTGTGCCGCATTGCAAAATACGACTGCAATATTGCGGATGCAGCCCAGCCACATCCGCATCAACCCGCAATTGCGGAGGGATCAGATATCACAATAATGGGCCGCATAATATAAAAGCAAATGGTAGAGCTCAGCAGATTCAAAACAAAGATGCTGGCTCTAGCTTTCTTCCTTTCCCAAATAACAAAATAGAGAACTAGCAACAACAAGATGCAAAACAACTTCAGATCTGAAGTTCTGAATTTTGAAACCATACCTGAAGGCTGAAATACGGTGGTCTGAAACTTGAATCGAAGTCTTGCACTGGAGCCAGCACTTCTTGCTCGAATCTAAAGATCCAACAGTATGTTTCTTGGTTCTTGCTCTGTTTTTTTGTTATTGACATTTTCAGAGTTTGTACTTTGTTTCTGACATGCAAGGGTCAGGGGAGTAGGAGTAGAGATGAGAGGCGAGGAGGAAGCGTATACGAAACGCTAGACTCAGGAGGAAGCCACGCGTATATATCTTTTGATGTATATAAGATATATATTTCATGTTTTAGAATATGGATGGTTTTAGATATTAAAGTGTGTGGATGATTATTAATTTTTTTGGGATTTTACATTTATATTATTTTTTATAATTTTTTTAATTATAATTTATACATATACAAATGTGTTTATGATTATTAACTTTTTATTCTTTTACATTTATATTATTTTTTATAATTTTTTATTTATAATAAAAATCAAAATAAAACATAAGTATTCCTACAAGAAACAACTCGTACAAATTATGTTTCGGACCTTCTCAGGCATCTGGGGTTTTAAACAATGATTTTTTTTTTTGTCGCAAAAAATACTGCACTTCAACACTGACTTGTAAATAACATCCCAAATTGTTCAATGGATTTAAATAATAATAATTTTTTACTACTTTAAAACTCTAATTTTTTTTAATGGATTTAAAAAATAATAACTTTTTACTGCTTTAAAAGCTCTAATTTTTTTTCTTTTTACTTCTTTTTGTCAACAAAAAAGGTTGCTTCAACTACTACTTTAAAATATATTTAAATTTTGGCCAAACATATAAACGCTTGAAATAAGCAATGTTAAACAGAAATAATAGCTTTTTTTCTCTTTTTAAGAAACAATCCCAGCCATGCTATTAGATTCTATTATATATCCTAAATATTAAATTTTAATTATGATTCACCAATAATTGCCAAAAGTGCATCTACCTTAGAAATTTGTAGTTACTTTTATTCAAAATTTGGTTAAAGCTATATGATATTTTTCGGACTATATTAAAGTTATAAAATTAAAAGTAATTACTATTTCTTTTTCTTTTGACAAAACCCCCCCTAAAAAAAAGAATAATCTCTTAAAAAGCACCTGAAAGTTTATATATAAATATATATATATATATATTATAAAGAATTTTCATTTAGGACTTTTTTTAACAAGAAAAGTTAATCCAAGTAGATAGTCATGCTGAATCACAAGACTATATATTTTAGTCATATTGCTAACTCTCTACACGTTGACAAAATTTTTCAAGAAGTTCCAAATATTATAATAGAGTTCACATTAACTGTATGGTAATATATGTTAGAGAAAGGGACTCATTAAATGTTTGTGCATTAAAGCAACATATTATAACTTTCAGAGTGGAATAATCCATATAAAGTAAATAAAAAATAATAGCTATCAAAGAACATCGAATTTGGGTGTATTGTGGATTTAGAAAAGGGAAAATTATAATTTAAATTTTAAATTAGAGATATTTATATTAAAAAGTTTAAAATTTTAAATTTATTTTGAATGATTTGATGATTATAAATTTTAATTAAAAGTTTTGAATTATAAATTTCTTTTATAAGTTAAAATTTTAACCTTAAAATCTTTATTTTATATAAATAATTTTTTAATATAAATGTTTTTAATTTAAAATCTTAACCTATAAATTTTTTTTATTAAGAAATTATGCTTCTTTACATGGATTTCGTGGAGACAAAATAAAGGTCATGTCATGTTCAGGTTGGCCCCAACTCTAAAGATAGTTGACTACAAACAATAACTCAGTGACTCACGCGAAATCAATGAAACTAATCACGTAAGATTGCTTCATTAAAATAAATAAATATAAAAATCATCTTAAACCTTGGATTAGTGACAAATAGCTTCCAAAAATTTTAAAATTGAGAATTATTTTGCTTAATGGATTAATTTCTTAGTTATTCAATTGTGTTTTTAATTTGGTTATATTATCAATTTTATTTGATCAACAAGTATTATAAAATATAAACAATGTTGCCAAGAGAAGAATTTCTAACAGAAAAATTGGAAGGCGCTCCTAATGATGATATTGGGTGGCATTTTGGAACACCTATTGTTGAAAATCGAAACAACATAAGTTGCAAACTCTATGGGAAAGTAGTAAATGGTGGAATTACTCGATTGAAACATATATTGCAGATTTTAAAGGACAAGTAGCTGGTTGTCCTAGAATTACAATTACTATTTGGGAGTATATGATGAAACTTCTTTTAGATAATAAAGAAAAAAGAAATAATTCAAAAAAAAAGAATTTGAAACAAGATTGAAAGGTGATGAAGATGATGAAATGGAAGCATTTATTGATGAGGAAATGCAAATGAGGCATGTGACCTAAGAAAGTATTAGATCATATCGTGAATGGGACAATAAACAACAATTTAGACAGCAAACTAGAGGAGAACAAAATGTGTATGAAGAGAGTGGAAGCTTTCGTGCAAGGGCAAGAAGATTAGAAGATATTGCATTTAATTTAAGGTCTACAAATATTGATCTTTTGAGGAGTAAAAGCATGAAACAATCAAAAATTTCGCGTAGTTTAATGAAAACATTGAGGAAGAAACTAGGAGAAATAATATCAAAGCTTATTATATATGAGCGTCTTCTAATGAATTTATCTAATTCTCCTTAGTTGCATAATTTAATTACTGCAGCTGCTGAAATTGGTACAACAAGGGTTAAATTCCTTACTCCTTATGAAAATTCATATGTGTATTTAGAAACTAACTACCAATCTATAAGGGAATGGATAAATGGGTTGAAAGGTGCATGGAAGAAAAGAGGTGTTACAATAATATGTGATGGTTGGACTAATAGCATTAGTCATATGCACATAATGAATTTTCTTGTCTATTGAAGCAGGGGAATTATTTTTCTAAAATCAATAGATGTTTCTTCTGTTGCCAGTAGAAATATTAATTACTACTTTCAGTTACTTGATCAAGTGGTAGAAGAAGTTGGAGAAGAACATGTAGTTCAAGTGGTTACAGATGATAAGGGAGCTTTAAAGGCAACTGGAAAAAAAAAATTGATGGAAAAAAGACCATATCTCTATAGGTCACCTTGTTTAGCTCATTGTTTAGATCTATACTTAGAAGACATTAGTAAAAAGAACAATGTACAAAAGGTGTTAGGGGATGCAAAAATGATAACACCCGTTATATATAACCACATTTAGATTTTGAATTTGATAAAAGAATATACTGGAAGTAGAGAAATTATTTGTCCAGCCATTACTCGCTTTGCTATATAATTCTTGCAATTACAATCTCTTGTGAAGCAAAAGCAAGCTTTGAAGAACATGTTCAACTCTGAAAAGTTTAAAAAGTCTAAATTTGGCAAGGAAAAATCCGGACCAGTACATGATGCAAGAAAAAAAAAATTTGGATAATGACTTTTGGATCAAAGCCAATGAAATATTAAAAGTATTTAAGCCAATTGTCAAAGTGTTCAGACTGGTCAACGATGATGAGAAACTAATCATATGTTTTATCTATGAAACTATAGATAGAGCAAAGCTATCTATACAACAAAATTGTCATTATCACTCAACTTATAATGACATAATAGATAAAAGGTAAAAAATTTTACATACCGATTTACATTCTGCAAGTAAGTATATACATATATATATTATGTAGTCACAAAAAAAATGTTTATGTATTCACTAATTAAGCCTATTTATTTATTTTTTTAGATTATTTTCTTAATCTTCAATTTCAATTTAAAGTTGAGCATGTCATTCAGTTTATAAAGAAATATTTGATAGAACTAAAAGTGCAATTACCAAATGAGAAAGAAATATGAATATTGCAATTAAAGCACTAAATTAGGTTAGTTATTTTTGGTATAATGAATATTTAGAATATATTATTATATATTTATGTTAAATTTAATATGATGTTGTATAGTTAATACTTTTTCGAGAAAAGAGAGAAAACTTTGGAATGCCACAAGTTTAGAGAGCATTGTCTCAAACGGATCACGATAAGATATAATTTATTTTTTATTTACAAGTATACATAGTAGAATATGTAACTCAATCAAAATGATTATTTTTGTTTATAATTCAAAGTTAAATAAATTTGCATATTGTTTATTTAAATAGCTGAATGGTAAATGATATATGATTCGTGTACTCTTAAACTTCAAAGCATTGCAATAAAAATTGAGTGAAACAACTTCAACTTCAAATTGTGAAAGAAATTGGAGCACATTTAGCTATATTCATACAAAGACAAGTAATAGACTCAAATATAAAATATTACATAAACTTATCTTTACCTTTTACAATATGAAGCTAAGAATGAGAGAGAATAAGAGGTGTAGTTAAGAAGAGATAGAAAATAGTTTTAATCTAATTAATCTTGATTATATATTCCAAGCAAATAATCCCTTGTCTCCATGGATTGAGGAGAAAGAAGGCTCATTATCGAATGGATTTCAAAATTTAGAATGGCTCCTAAGAATGGATACTAATGACGAAGAGGTAAAGGCTGATGATGATTCAAGCTCCCATGAAAGTCATAGTCAAGGTGATGATGATGGTTTGAGTATACCAAGCAACAATAGTGGTGGTGATAATGGTGATGCAATAGAAAGTAATCATGACATAGATGAAGATAGGGAACAAGATCCATATCAAGACATTCTATATACTATGCGTGATTTGGGTTTTGTTATTGATATGACATCTTTTCAGGATAGAGACTCTGGTGATAATAGAAGAGGTGGTCATCAATCTATAAGAGATGGAAAGCAACAAAGTGGTGTACCAGAAGATAGTTCTTCATCTAATTTTTTATAAAGTTTTAGTAATTTTGGCATTGGTGACTCGTCTCAAAGTAATCAAAGTTACTATCCCTCATTTTATCAACAACCTTCTCATACGTCATATGATTATTATCCAATAATTCAAGCGCTACCATATTATCAACCTTTAATAAATAATCAAGAGCCTTATTATCACCAAGTACCAAATTTTTCTTATCAGCAAATGGAGAATATAGGTGGAGCATTTTTTTGATTATGTTTTTGGATAGGGAGCAAGACAAGGTAATAATGAAAGTGAAAGTGGGAGTTATGAGTCTCCACGATATTTTACAATGTGATAATTCTAATTCTCTCTTTGTAATAAGTATGTAAGTATACTTTTGTATTATCTAACTTTTCCTTTTAATTTTCTCAAGTAACATTGATATGCTTATTCAAAATAAAGATTTATTTAATTAATATTAATGTTAGACATGATATATTTATGTATATGAGAATTATAATGATTATATATTTTTTTAAAATAATTTGTGTAATTTCAAAAAAAATAACAGCCGCAATGATTGCAATTTGCATTATAACACCCGCAATGCCTGCAACCGCAATTTAAAACCTTGATTGCTACTAAGTTCTCTGCTGTGAATGTCTACCACTGTTAGTGTTTATGCCACCTTACCATTGTCAGTTTTGCCTCTATCGTCATCAACCATTGGAAGATTATGGTAAGGTAAGATCGATCTCTATGTTTTTTTCAATTTCAAAGGTCTACAACTGCACCCAAATTTTATGAATCACACAAATCCTTAATTCTTCTATTGGGTTATTTATGCACCCTATCTTTATCTATTAATATATAGGCAATAATTTGCTCTTTAATATGGGAAATATACATATATTTATCTGGTGTATGCTTGCATCTTGAAATGCCTATTTGGAAATCAAAAGCTCCTTTAATAATCATGTCATTTGCATGAATAAACGGTACACAACGGAATTAATACTCATGACATGCTATAGATAAGTAAGTCGAATATTGTTCTTTCCATCAATATATGTTTCGTGAGCAAGGATTAGCTTTGAAACAATGGGTCACTTTTTTTTACCTCATTTAACACCTTCCTATGCAATAAGTTGTTGGTATTCTTTTAATTTGATTTAGAGGTCTTGGAATGAAAAAAGATGCTAAAGCTTTGTGGATGTGTGTAGTTCTCACAGTACTGTAGTGTGGTTGGGTAAGGGTGTAGGGCAGAAGGCCAATATTTTCAAGAGTGTTTATGCCTTTAAACTAAAAAATGCAAGAACTTTGAACTTGTTATAAGATAGGGAGGTGTTTATGGCCTTAGACTCAATGTTCATCTTAAAATCTTTTCGTCTCTTTTTCCTCCTCTGCTTCATATGTGTAATCTCTATATAAAAACTTAAGAAAAACTTGGATGGAACATATACTATGCTTAATTAAAATCCACATTTAAATGGGCACTCAAGGATAAAAGCAATGCAAACACATCATCATAGTCAAGTTAGTGTAAATTTAAGCATTAATAGAATTAATCAAGCACATACCATTTCAAGTTCTTGAACCATTAAGATATAAGGCCTACACCATGTTGCATAGAAATCAATAATAAAAGGTACACTTCTTTCTCCCCTCACCAGCTCTTGGACTTCTTGAGCTAATAGCTTTCTTTACACACATATATTGACAACAAATTGCATTATAACAGCACCAAACTTCAAAAATTTTCACAAATAGTGATTAGAAAAAAGGTTATGAAAAGCCCTGTAAAGCCTAACTTTTTATTTTTATTTTTTAAAAAGGCAAACCCTTTCTTATAAGGGTTTGAGTTTGGTTAAAACTTGATAGAAAATAAGGGTTTTGAAGGGAGTAGAGCATGATTATGGAAAAAGAATCACTTAAGAAGCCATAGAGAATAAATTCAGCCACCTAAGGTTCCAATTACACTATGGAAGATATAAAACCCTAGGAAGATGTTTTGAATTATCTAAGATCAAACTTGAATTAGAAAAGAGTCAAGGATACTCCATATCTACTAATTTCCCTATGAAAATGGCAACACTCCCAAGTGTGGTATGAGTAAGTGTGGTCTCGACCAAAACCAGGGAGAGATACCTAAGGGAGTGTTTCAAGAGTTTTGAGGTCATAGATAATCTAGATATGAGCAATAAATACTAATAAAACTATTGGAATGATTTTAGAAGTCCTATTTTAGAAGGTGAAAATTTAGGGTTTATAAAGGGCCTAATAAAGTAACATGTAGTTAGACATGTTTAAGCTTGTATATGATAGCCTTAATGAGTTCCATTAGAATCATATGGCTCATACCAAGAGATTTTGAGGCCTAGAGGTTGAATTATAAGAATTCCCTCTTAAGGCACTTAAAGTAGTTTAAATTACTTTATGAGTTTTGGTGAGTTTATGTAATAATGAAATGAATTCTAATGGGTTGCCTTGCACCTAAATTGATGTATTTTAGGCCTAACTAGTGTGAGTTCACTTGGGTGTATAAGAACCCAAGAAGGACAAGGCAAAATACCAAAGGAAAGGGAAAGATTATATGGGTTAGTGGTGCATCAAGGTTCCTAGTCTTCAAGGTAGCTATCTCTTCCTATTTTGCATGCATTTGGTGTATTTATGAATTTAGATATTTGTATGTTTAGTTGTATGATGACCGTATGAGTTATGTTTGAAATTGGTTTATTATCATGAGTTTTATGCATGAATGAGATTATGTTTGGCTCCTAACTCTTTATGGTGGAAAATTAGTGCAATAGCTCTTCCTTAGCTTGAGTTTAATTGAGCTTAACTAGTAAATTTTGATATCATGGCTAGATAAGAATTAAAATTTCATGCCATTTTCATGTTTAAGTCATTTAAGGCATATAGCTTATATGTATGCATTTCCTTATTTGCATTCATTATATGTATTGATATGGATTGAAATTTGCTACTAAGATTCTCCCAAGAACCTCACCCCCCATTATCTCCCCTTAACCATGACAAGTACATTGAGCAAAGACAAGGAACCCAAGAAGCATTAGGGTTTAGGAATTATATATTAGGAGCATTTTGATGTAATTATGTATTTGATGTATGTATTATACAAGTTATTAGTGAATCATGTTATAACTAGTGATGAACCATGTGTATACGATGAGGTTATGTAATGGTAAACCCTAAAGAAGCTTGAGAATATGTATGTATGTAATATTGATGCCAAGCTTGTAACTAGATCTTATTTTGAGAATTGAATTATATACGATAGTTGATGTATGTTATGGAAACCAAAGAGATAGTAAATATGATGTACTTTATGATGAAATGAAATAACACTTATTGTACAATGTTGTGAGCATGAATGTAGACCAATTAGATGTCATTATAAGAGAACGGAACCTAATATGCCATAATGTACACTGCGCGTCCCATGTGAAAGGAAACAAGTGGAGTATTGAATTTTTAATGCTAGACATATTTTTCATATTAACCCCTCTAGAATTGAAGTATGAGTAAATTAAAATTTGTTTAAAGGAAGAGATTGCATATTAGGTGTTAAATGGACTATTTTAAAATCTAACTTTGGTCCAAATGAGTTATAGAATGCATTTCTATCATTGACAGCCTAAATAACTTAGTTTAGAATTGAAATTTAATAGACTCTTAAAGAATTTATAAAGCTTTTTAACAAGTTAAAGGTTAAATTTTTTTGAACTCTATAAAATATTTGAGAAATTTTTAAATTTGGTCAAAAATTATGGAATAATGCAATTACTATTTACACTAATATAGTTCCATAGATTCACTTTTATTTAAAATTTTTATAATATAAAGTTTAGATCATATACTTTTTGTAAACATTTAATGTGTAAAATAAAATTATATACCTAAAGTTATGAATTTTTAAAATTTGATTCATATTATATCAAAAGAGGCCAATTTGAATTATATGACTCTCTTATGCATTTATATCTTAAAAGATGATTACGTAAATTAAAACAAATGTATCTATAGAGTTTATAGGTCAAGATAGTGACATAATTTCATTTTAATTCCCAAAAGCTCATTTATTATAAAAAAAAGACAAAAAATCCTTTACAAAAGTTTTATTGCAGTTTTAATTTTATTGCCTTAAAAAAATTAATATGAGTTTAGCAATGGCAAAGACATAAGTAATAAGGAAGAATTATAATAAAGGATTAAAAAATAAAAAAAATTTATTTTTAAAAACTCGTTATCACTTATGTTAAGATAATTATTACTAAATTTAATAATAATCAGATAATCTAATGATATAAGTTTTTTAAAAATATATATGTATTTTTATTCTTAAATGTAATTTTTTTAAGTAATAATCTCCTATCCTTTCTTTGATCCATTGCCGCGTGACGTCTATCTGCTATAGCTTTTGCACTACCCTTTTTAACTTTTTTTTTCCCACTTATAATACTTGTCAGGTGGCTTAAATTGTTTTCAAGCTCTAATTTGCTGTACCGTGCATGTGTATGCAATAAATTAGATAAGACAAAAATGACTTTCTCATTCTTCTTAAAAAGGCGTGTTTAAATAAGGGAAAATAAAAGGAGACGGGGAGGGTGTCGGCATCATTGACCGTGCATTTGGACAAGTAAATATGTGTTGACACTGACCGCCGATTCTCGCTCATGCTTCTCCACACCCTTGAATAAAGTGGATGCACTAAAGTTCATTGTTATCCCCCCACCGCCTTTTTTTTTTGGCTTCGTGAAGTTCATAGTTGTCAACTTACCAACAACTTCCACATCCCAAAGTTGGCCTTGATATCAATAATGATTGAAAGGTAGTGAGAATAGAGTGAGGGAGTATGACTTTTTTTGAAATGTCTCATTTTTTATTTTGGAAAGGATGAAATGGTGCCTTTCAAAAGCTGCTCTTCTTCATAGAATCACAGTTGTGGAGTTAGAGGTAAAAAATGTGAAGGAGAGTAGTCCAACGACATAATATGACTTACCAAGCCTTCTAAGGAATGGTGAGAGGAACCACCTTGTTTAAGGCAAAGTTGTGCCTCTTCCTTTAAATTGGATGCTCTCTCTCTGATATCCTTCCCTTCATTCTCTTCCATTAGTTTTCTAATTGTCCTCTTTACCTCCCCTCTCTCCACTTCCTTCTCTAATTGCAGCCCCACCTTCCAAACGTGGCTCACATACCTCGCATTCACTTTTTGGTCAGTGAAACAAGGCATGCACATCATAGGAACCCCTTCACATATGCTCTCCAATGTAGAATTCCAACCATTGTGAGTCCAAAAAGCTCCCACAGACGGGTGGGCCAGCACCTGTTGCTGAGGAGCCCACTTCACAATGTGGCCTCTCCCACCCAAATTCTCAAGGAACCCAGTTGGCAAGGGTTCGAGCCAGTCCGATCCATGGATCATTCCGGGTCGAACCACCCATAAAAATGGCTGCTTGCTGTTGGCTAACCCCCATGCAATCTCCAAGAACTCTGCCTCAGCTATTGCAGCAAGACTCCCAAAACTCACGTACACAACAGATTTGGGACCTTGTTCGTCTAACCAGGATATGCAACTTTGATCTTGAGTTATTAAGCTGCTAGAAGAGGAAGCAGGGAAGTATTTGTGAAAGGGACCTATTGGAAACATTGGGATCGAAAATTGTTGGGCAAGTTTTGCAAGTGCAGAAGATTCTAACGCTTCAAAGGAGTTCCAAATCACTCCCAATGATGCCATCGTCTCGTTGACGAAGCTGCATATCAAGTCATAAAACTTGTCGGGCTCCTTCGTGCTTATCACTGGTAGGTCTTTCACTTTGAGCGGTGATAGCTCTGCCACGGTCGTTTCTAGTTGAGACTCTGCGTTCAACATGCAAATTACAGAATTAGAATACATAAACCGCTCAAATATATTATATAAGAAGGAGTAGTCCATGAACATGACTAAACTAAACCAACTTGCAAAAATATAAATAAGTAAATAAAACTGATTAAATTCAATTTAGTTCGATTTTCTTTAGAGCTCCATTTGTTTAGTGGAAAAACAGTAAAATTTTCTTTTTAGGATAATTCCACAACGAAATATTTTATTATTCGTTTCATTAAAAAATATTTCATAATTTTTTTTTTAGATTACATAAAAAAATAAGTGGCAAATAATATGCAACAAGGCCATGTTTGTTGATATGAAGGGAGCAATGACGGCGAGTTGGACATACAAGTGGTTGCAGTTAAGATAGGTAGACTTAATCACAAAAATAGAAGTTGTACTTCTCAGAAAAGAATCTGGTTAAAGGGATTTGAAAACAAAAATTATTATTTTTTTGGGTCTAATCTTGCCCTAAATGTAAAAGTTCGAGGAGTTTGAGATCAGGGTCAAGCATAGTTCACTTTCAAATTTTTTATTTTATTCCAGGTTTAGTTCAAATAAATATGTCTAGGTGCGAGTTTAAGCTGAACGTTTTCAAATTTAAACATTTGCATTTAAACTTGATTGGTCCAAATAAATATTTTAAAACTTAATTACTTACGGCATGTTTGGTATTGGGAAACGAAAAAAAAATTTTAATTTTATTTATTTAATACTATTTATTAATTATTATTTAATTATTATCTAATCATTAAAAATAAAAATATTATAATAATTTTTTATTTTTAAAATTACTTTCTCTTTCTCTTTTTTTATTTTTGTTTTTATATTTAATTTTCTATGTATTAAATAGGCCGTTAGTCTCAAACCTATCTCAATTTGAAAATTTATATTTGAACCCAAAATAAAGACTACGTTGAACCCAAATCTATCGTGGTGAAGAATACTTTTAAGTATAGGTTCAGGTGATTTTTAAGTCGATTCAATTTTAAAATTCTTGTTTTGGTCAATCATAGTCTGTGTTCAACTTTCATTTCGTTTCACAATGGATGACAATTACAGTAGTTAGCTTATAGCAACGAGTTAAAACACTCAAAATAATAATAATAATAATAATAATAATAATAATAATAATAAATTATTTCCTTTCTAATTCTTTCAAAACTTTTTTTAAAAACAAAATTGATGAAAGATTTACATTGGTGAAAGAAAAAATTTCTTGCAAAACAAGCACAATTTTTTTTTTCCAAGGTCAATTTGGTTCCATCTTCAATTGAACAATAAACCGAACTGTCATTATACTTATTTTTTAATAATTTATACATGCAAATACATGAATTACAGATTTTTGTTGAGCAGTTACTAATAATATATATATATATATATATATATGTGTGTGTGTGTGTGTGTGTTGGGGGGAGGGTTGCATTATAAAATATTAGTCACATCTTTTTGGTTCAATTTTTTTTTTTTTTATAAATTTTATCCAATTTTTTAAAATTTTCTTTTAAATTGACATGAGTCCATAATAAATCTCACATTTAGTTATAAGTAGAAGCAAAGAATCAGACCTTGGATAGGGAAGTAACGTTTTTGTCGCAGAAGGGGAAAGGCAGCAAAAGCAACAAAGGAAGAGACTCCGCTAGTCCTTAGCACAATCCTTGGGAGACCAAAGCTGGTAGCAACAACTTGAGTGAAGTAACACATAGCATCTGAGATCAAGCAACGAATAGGCTCCTCCTCACCCTCACCAGAAAGCAACTTGGCCAAGCAGTCCCGGAAAGGAGTTACGCATGTAGTGTTAATTAGAGTGAGAAAGTTCAGGAGATCGGAAGAAGAGGACTGCGTTTGGGGTAGGCCATCATGGAAGGAACAGAAGGTGAAGTCGGGATAGTTTGAAGGGTTAGGAGAGTTGAAGTGGGTGTGAATAATGGTGATGGAGAAGCCCTTGGAGTGAAGGATGTGAGCAAGCTCAAGCATGGGGTTGATGTGGCCTTGCAGCGGCAAAGGGATAAGCAACAATCTCCCACCCTTCGTTTGCTCCATTTCTGTCGGATTTTACTTTGCGACTCTGTTAAGGCTTGGGCCAACCAAAGACATTAAGACAATGAGTAGTAGTTGTCACGTGACGTTTACACAGTCCAATTCAAACTGAGAAAAGCGTAGGGCACATAAAGCGGGACATCCGATAAACAGACATGTGTTTGTGACTTTGGGAGGCGTGAGAAATCAGGAGACTAGCTCTTTTTTTTTTTTTAATAATTTATAACTCCGTGGCCCGTGTGGTAGGACGGGTCCGTGCCAAAAGTTAAAATAAAAAAAATTACAGTTAAAGATCTAAAAATAAAAAAATTATTTTTAAAAATTTATTATTATTAAATTTAATTATTTGTTATTAAAATTAATAGTACTTTTTTTAAAATAAATGATAACTGTCCTTAAAAATAAGTATTTTTATTATAATTCTCCAATTAAAATACGTAACCCAAAATATGTCAATTACTTATAATTTTAAAATATGTTTAGTATGGTTTAAAAAAATGTTATATAATATTTATTTTATCTTTATATTAATTAATTATTATTATCAATTAATTATTATTCAATTATGCATAGTGAAGATATTAAAATTATTTTTTATTTATAAAATTAGTCTTTTAATTTTTTTGGTACCTAATTTTTCACATACTAAACCAGGTGATATAAAAATATATAGATTACACGAGGAGAGAAAGGGTTTGAATTTTGATTTAATGTAAAAAAAAGTCTATTTTCAAGAAAAAGTTCAAATAAGTGTCTCATCTATATCTTTGATGCACTAGTGGAAATATGATGCAAAAAAAAAATAAGGGTCTTAGATAGCTACTTACAACCTAGTAGGTTTAAGGTTGGAAATGGAAACTAAAATGGAATTTGGGGTGTGAGGACATTTGGTAGGGAGAAACCGTGGTAGAAAGAGACAGTGTGGGAGAATGGCTGTTTTTAGCGCTGTAAAGCAAGAAGGGAAAAAGACCTTGGCACCCATTTTTGGAAAAAGTTTATCACGCCCCTACGGCAAACACTGAAAAAGCCTCTTTGTCCCATCATAGTCCACTTAGCTCCAAAGTTCCAAGTTTCAATCACGCTGTAGCTTCAACTTCGGACTCATTGTGGAATGCTAGTTGGGTGCTTCATTTGCTACCGGTATCCACCGTTAAAGGTGGACCTTTGCATTCCTTTATAAAAATAGGTGAGTTTCTCTCATGTGCTTAGATTCTATGGTCTTTCTTTTGTTTGTATGCTCCTCCCAAAACTATATAATGATTTGACTAATTTAATGGATTTAAGTCTTCATGTAGTTCCTTTTTATTGTATTTGTTAAGACTTATTAGCATCTTGCATCATGTTGGCATGAAAATGAGAGACAAACTATATATTAGCAATTGAAGAAAGATTTGAAGAAAAAATGAAAAATATCAATGGAACTATTTGAGGAATTCATGAATGTTATATAAGTAAAAGATCAGCAGCTGAATTCAGGAAACATGAGTGACTGAATGTGAAGTTTTTTCATTGTTGTTCATCTTATTATTTGGTTTAATTAGGTTAAATAAGGGAATCAACATTTTTGACATGATGGAATAAGATATAACTATAGATTTATGTGTAGTCCCATTATTGCTAATTTCATAGATATTTCAATGTCATTATTGGTTTGTGGTGGGGTTCATAGATTTACAACATTACTATGGCTTCTTTTAATTGAATTCAAATGAAAGGTAATTTTTAGTATGCTTCCTACTTTCTTCTTGAATGATTCTCCCTATTTTTCTATGTTAATGCAAGACAATCAAAAACTATTATGGGGATATAACAAAATTTTTTTGTGATCTTATAATTAGATTCCTATGTGGCTGAAAGGCCTGAGGTCATCATATGGTTGTATGGGAAATTTTGGCTTCTTCTTTGTTTACGCAATGTAAATGGAAGTCGGTTGTTTATTTTGCTCAATTCCCATACTAGCTAAGCATTGCTCATCTCAATTTCATTTAGTTATTTTATGCCTTAATGGTATTAGAGTTGTTGACATAAGATCTCTTAACACTTGAATATATTAATAAACTATTTTGCTGAAAGATAGTCATATTATTATTAGAGTTAAGTGATGCTGACAGCAACTTCTTCATGATATTCCAAATTGATCATGGGTTAAGTTTTGAGATTTTAAGTTTTATCAATTTATATCTAAAATATCAAAACCATGTACTTAATCTAAACAAAACTACAACCATCACTAAAAACTAGTAATAAAAACTAAAAGGCTTAGATGAAATGTTATCTGTGATTCATTTATATATATATATATATATTATTTAGTTTGAATTCCATAACTACATGATTTGGAGAGGTTGAAGATTCTTCTATCTAAAATAGGGCATAGGAATCTTGTAGGTCATATATGCATCTAGCATGGCATATGTTTTTTTATTCTATATGATATAGTATAATATGAATTTGGAATTTTAGCTTTCATAGCTTTTTGGGTATATGAATCATGTTTGGGCATATAATTTGGCTTAACATTTCCATGTAAAATCGAAGTTTGAAACCTTCTAGAGGTCATGTAAGCTTTAGTTCCATGGTTTATGAATTGTGGTTCCATAGTTTTAGCATCATGACTATTTGATTGCTTGCTAGGTTACTTTGTTCTTACTACTTGTGACTTTGTGTATCAATATTTAAACAACTAATGTTGTTGTCTTTCAACAGTGTATAGACAACCTAAGCTACAAAGTAATTCTTCATGTGTTGCTATGGTTTATGCTTGTTGTGCAATCTAGGCATAGATGGTTACTTACCATGTGGGTGACTATAGCTTTGCATAGTCATCACAATAGCCAAAAATTGTATATTATAAATTTTGAAGCTAAGAGAGCTCATCTTAGGCAATTAGTTTATAGTAGTGACACTATTTGTTTTGACCAACTTAGAATGTATAGGGCCACTTTCAATTGACTGTACCTTTTGCTTGATATAGTTAGGGGCCTAAGACCTTTAAAAAATTTGCTATTAGATGAGCAAGTGGCAATCTTTCTAAACATTTTGGAACATCATGTTAAAAATAGAGTTATCAAGTTTCAATTTGGAGGGTCTAGCAAAATAGTGAGTAGATATTTTCATATGGTGTTAATAGCCATGATGCGCCTAGGTGGAGAGCTATTAAAAAGGCTAGAGCCTATTGCTAAAGATTTAACTGATGAAAAATGAAAATGGTTCAAGGTAAACATATATCACACCCCTTATCCCATTTATGGTATGTGCTTTTGTTACACCCCTATTGACTTTGATTGATAATATTGTATCAGTGTACTTGATGAGACACACATACAAATTCATGTATTCGCTGTACACAAACCTTGATATTGAAATTGAAAAGGACAATCACTACTAATGTCCTTAGGTGTATGTTCGCAAAATGCAAAATTTATTTATGTCTTGCCAGGGTGGAAAGGATCTGCAACTGATAGTTAGGTTTTGTAGGACGTAATTACTAGGAGGCATGGCTTGAAAGTTCCCTAAGGTTAGTATATACTTTATTCTTTCCATGCACATCACACAGTTGTTCTTTTATAATATACTTTTGCATAATGTTACATTGGTTATACTTGTTTCTCATATACTAGCTTGCATTTTTTAGGTCAATACTGTTTAGTAGGAAGTATGAGAAGTTTTAGGAGACCATGAGATGCTTTCCTTTGGCATGTTTGATAATAAACCATATAAACTCCAGTTTTGATAAATTTGTTAATAGTTTGAAAACACTTGCTATATTTTAGCATTTATGTTTTAATGTAATAGAAAAAGTTGATTTGAATATGGTTTGTTTATGCTCTAGAAATAAACTATATGAAAAAAATGGTTAAAAATAAAATTGTGATCATAGCACTAAGCTTCCAAGCTTATTAAGCCTATGAAATATAATTGTTCAACAAAAGAAAAAAAAATCATAATATCACCTATAAAACACCCATACATTTCCCATAGACATACCACTTAATAGAATTCTTATTATAATAAGGTTTTTTTTATTCAAAAGCTTAAATGGTTACAAGAAGCTTCAAATAGTTTTATTGACATCTTTCATATGACAATTTGCATTGTCTTGTGAAACATATAATTTGAGTTTGAAACATGGACTAATGACATGCTGTTAGCTCACCATACAATGTGTTGCAATTTAATTTGGTTAGGATTACAGGGGTAACAAGGATTATATTCTTGCCGTGGACCATGTAGAGAATCAGAGAAGCTTTATTTACATATTGTACTATATAAGTAGATTTTCGTAGATAAGTAAATTATTATAAGGTAATCCACACCAGTATGCAACTAATAAAACACCTAGATTTACATTTTCTCATACAAAAGCTTTGAGTTTGCATAGTTCAGGATAGCCATAGCAACAATATAGTTAAGCCAGACACATACTATTTATAACAGCAAAGATGACTAAATAACAACAACAACAACAACAACTGTAGGTTCATAATTAGCCTAGCCTTACTACATCGTACATAGCCTTGATAGACATTTAGTATACTAGCCACAACAAAAAGTACATGAGATTGATACAGAGGATTAGATAACTACAACATTTTTGGCCTTCATAGACATACAATTCATAGATCATAGCAAAAGTTGCTAGAGTTTGCTAATATCATATTCTCCTACTAGACTAGAAACTAGACTAGAAAATAGTTAAACATCCTTCTATAATTCATGTTTGGCCTAGTTAAACATCCTTTTATAGTTTACATTTGGCCTTTTCTAGTGCTGCCTTAGCTTTCCTCTCCATTACATCTGGTTGGCTTGACATGTGCATTGCAATGGTAGCATGCACATTGTAACTTTTGAATTCTCCTGTAGATTCCATAATTGCAACAGTGATGTTAAATAGCTTATTTTCAAGTACTTTAGTTTATAGTAGGGAAGAGTATAGTTGTGCTTCAACTTGTTGATGCATTGCCATTATTTGAGAGGCTTCATTATGGAGGAATTAACAACGTTACTAAATATCTTCAAGCATTCCCTTGTTCTTCATATAGTGTGCTTTTAACTAAGTAAGTCTCTATTGCTTTTCCTCAAGACTTTGATTTGTTTTGGTGAAGAGAAAGATAGGTCTCAAATCCTTTTTGCATTTCAGCATTCTCCATGGTATTATCATAAGGGAAGACATAATGTAATAGATAAAAAGTGTGGAAAACAAGATGGGTGCATGTCCATTAGAACAGAAAATAAGTTTTTGTTCATATAAAGCTTCCTCGCATATACCTAACTCATGTAGACAAGTTTACCAACGATAAACACAAAAAGGTAGCACAATACTGCTCCCTAGCCACACAAAGTTCATGTATTAGACAATAAGAAGGTAAATAAGAAGGCAAAATGATAGGTAAGTTTACCTTATTGTTTGCATCTCCAAATTATCAACATTTATCACCCCATAACCACTTTCCAATTATTTGGCATAGGTCACAATAAAAATGGATTAGATACAAGTGTAAAAGCAACTTATTCACATCATTATTTCTCAATACCTCCACGATATCCTATCATTTTCCCCTTTTTTGATACAATAATTCACCACTGTAATCTTTTTCTCAATTAACGCTTCTAATGATATTGCATATTATGGCAACTGATGCATTCACCACTTAACAGGTCCACCTACTATTCTTGACTACACCAAATCCATAGCAATTAGCACATAAGCCAAATTATTGTTTTGACCACAATTTTTCTTCATGATTCATAACTAATAAACCAGAGAAGTTTACCAATCTAAAGCACAAAATTGTAAAACAATATTCTCTCTCAAAGATGCTTAATCAATCGATTCAACTAGAGTTGCACCAGAAAGGAAGGCTATAACTAAAATAAAAACTTTTAACATTGTACTGCAAAATGAGGAAGATGATAATTTCTTAGGGACAACCCACCCAAACTGTGACAATCTTTGATGGATGAAGATTTATGTTTTAGGGATTATAAGATGAAAAGCTTTGATGAATGATGGGGGACAAGAGTCTTGTGAACAATGCTTTGGTAAAGGATCTGGAGATATGCCGTGGATATCAAGGTGTGCTTCAATAATGAAGGGGGAGGGTGTGGTGTCGACAATGAGATGATAAGAAAGGCAAAGAAGGTTTCTCGTTTTGGGCAACTTTTTTTTTTTTCATTTTCCAAGGGGCATTTATGTCTTTTCCATCATTCAACTTTTCATTCTTCCACCGTTTCTATTATACCAAACAAACAAATAGAAAATCATTTCCTTTCTTTTCTATATTATTCCAAACAGAATTATTTCCTTTCCATTCCTTCAACATTCACTTTTTATTTTCATTGAAAATTTTTTTGTGTACTAAACAGATCCTTATTCCCATGCCAAATCAACCCAATCCAAATTTATTTAAACCCAACTATTTGTCACTCCCATCTAAATTGAATCCAGGTGATTATAGTTGGGCCTAGCCTTGTGGCAACCTAATTGGTCTTAATTTTGGAAGAAATGAGTTTAAGATAGTAGTTTGGATTTCGAAGATGATAGCAAAATGTCTTATACAAATTAAAATAAGTTGCATTTGGATCATCTGCGAATCCTTAAGATGCGTATGCCTTGCACATATCCAAAAGCGACACCGTTTCAATCCTTCTCAAGACCCATGTGTGGTTGTTTATTCTGGCTAGACATTTACGCATCTTAGCTGTTCATTCCACAAAATCGTAGTCATCTATTCAGAGACCCCAAAATGCATCGTATAGTGAAGTCATCAACTCAAAACACCGTGGTCTTCTTCTTCCTCTGCTACTGTTCATGCAAATGTGAGAAATTCATCTTTTTCTATTTGTTTTTCCAGGTTGTGTTCGATTCAAGGGTGCGGGTTTGTTTTTGCAACCTATTTGTTTCCATTAGAGTATCAACCATAAATCTTTAACACTTCATCTTTATATGGGTTCCTTGCCTTGTTGCATCTTTTTTTGATTCCTTGCCTTGTTGTATATGAAGAGCTTTGTTGGTAAATGTAAAAATTCAAGGCTTCCATTGTTAATATGTTTGCTTACTCATAAACGCTCATAACAATGCCCTTCATCTATATACATAACAATAGAAGCCTCGGATTTTGTTTTTCTATATGGAAGGAGATCATATAAAATCTAGAATCTTTATAAAATGGATTTTGTTTTTCTATTGTTCTTTCTCAATATGTGTTTTCATGTTGCCAGAGGCTTCTTAAGTCTTTTGTCTTTAATTTGAACTATTATATATGCCATGCACTAGTTAAAGTGGGAAAGAAACTAGAAGCATGAATTTGATTCCTCCTTGAAATATTGATCCTTATAAAGTGAGATATAGAAATCTTTATACTTATGTTGTCTTAATTAGAATAAATGTAGTTAAAAACCCAGTCCTTTCTTGTTGACTTTTCTAAATATAATTGCTAGATATAGAGTTGCTGCCAAGCAAACTATTCTGAAAACATGAACTCTTTTCAATTAATAGAAAATATCCTTTAGTTTCGGAAGTGAAGTTTATAGCAACCTTTGTATTTTCTATTGATTCTACATAAGGAAGCAATATAGTATATGCATCATACATAGCATCTTTTGAAGGGTTTAGTGTTTCTGAACATTTATCTGGGTGTGATTTTGGTTTTTCCCCTAAAGCTTTCAATTTGCTGGAGTCATCACTTGCATTACCTTCTCTGTGGACTTTACTTGCTGAGTTCTATATAATGTTGTAAACATAAGACCACAGAAAAATAGCTCCAGTTTGATGTTCTCCCAAATGAACCCCAGTCCAGAAAACAAGAATAGCATCAATTAGATGATTTAATTAACTACATAATATTCTTTCCCACACCCTTAAATCGAACACAACTTGCAAAAACAAACAGAAAAATATGAGTTTCCCGCATTTGCATGAACAGTAGCAGAGGTGGAGGAAGACCACAGCGTTTTGGGTTGATGACTTCACCATACGATGTGTTTTGGGGTCTCTGAATAGATGGCTATGATTTTGTGGAATGAACGGCTAAGATGCGTGTTTGTCTGGCCAAAATAAATAACCACACATGGGTCTTTCGAAGGATTGAAACGGCGTCACTTTTGGATATGCACAGGGCGTACGCATCTTAAGGATTCGCAGACGATCCAAATGCAAATAAGTTGGGGTATTTGAAAATTAATTGATTTATAACTTAAAATTAATCAATTAATTATTAGATTAATTAATAGATTATATTTTAATAATATCAAATAATTAATTTAATAATAAATACTATATAAATAGATTGAGTTTATATATTATGGATAAGCTGTTAATTGGCTAAGATATCTTTTAGTCCGTTCAAAGAACAAATCTTAACTTACAGTGTATTTGAAATTAGTGATTTTATTTAACATTAGTTAGAGTTTTATTGATTAATCTAATTTTTTAGGCATCGTGATAGACTCTCGATATCTTTGGGTAATATGAGTTATAACTCCTGGTTCTTCTTACATTTTTGCAGTAACCGTCTTTTGATAAAAATCTCCTACAATAAATTCAGATTTAATATAAACTTTATCTCCCATTTTTCAGTAGGGCCGCCCTATTTTTTTTTTTTTGGGTTCATTGACTTGGCATATAAAATCATATATACAAATGGTCTATAACTGCTCGAAGACACAAAAGCAAGAAGCTAACCGTCACTACTAGTCCTGCATTCTATCACTGTACATATTATATATAGGGTGTGGTTAAAAAGAAAGTTTAAACTTCTATCTGATTGAGCGTTTCCACCCTCAAATTTTATTTTATTCTTTTTCTAAATCCATCACCTTATTTGCAGTTTGAATACAATTTGAAAACGGCAAATGATTCAGCTCCGTGCGCACCGTGCCGGAGTCAATAATAATAAGATGAGCATGATATGTAGATGGCATTAACGAAAGGAATCAGATAGTTATTGTCACTTCTCTTTAAAAAATTGTAACATTAAGCCTGATCGTGTTAATATGACTTGAGTTCATGACAAAAACTTGTATAAGCGTGAAACTAACTCCCATGTACGCAGCTTTTTTATTTTTTTTCCTGTTCATATATTGTACGTAGTATTGGAAGAGCAAGAATTATAAAATACAAGTTATAATACTCCACATCATTTTTGAGTTTAGTATACCTCATGCGAAGGTTATTAAAACTTTAACTAAATCTATTTAAACTTTTTAAATTAGTTTTCTTTGCTTGGCAAACTACAAAAAAATCTGGCACATTCAAACTCAGTTTGAAATTTGTTATGGGTTATTTAAAAGAAAAAAATTTGCTGTAAAATGACGTTTAAATTTTTTTCGATGAAATATATATTGATTTAAAAAGTTACTATAAAAATTGAAATTTATTATTTCATTATTAAAAAAATAGAAAACAAAAGTGAGGAGATTATGGAGGGGCATCCGGGGATGTGGATGAAGGATGGACCCGGAAGAAACGTGATTGACGGCTAGATATGAGCCACAAATAAAGCAAGGTCTTAGATCCATCCATCAACCCATCGAAATGGCACATAATAGGGAAATATTAAATATATTTCACAAATATTTAAAAATTTACTACTACTACTACTATTATTATTTTTATTTTAATAAATGAGTTATTTTCTTTTAAAATATAAGATTTCACTTAATTATAATTTAAATTAAATCATGTAAATTTTATTAAAAATAAATTAAATTGCAAGATAAAAAATAAATAAAAAACATTAAATATTTCATAAAAAAATAATAAAGTCAGAAAATAAAATGAGGATCCCTCTCGTGTCACGGTGACACTGAGCTAACTTTGCACCTACAATGTCTGTGACCCTCCGCGTGACAGCCCATCTTTCCTTTCATGTTACCTCGAATTATTATTATTACAGGGATTATTATTACAGGCTTTCCCTACTTTCTTACTAGCTACTACCACCCTTAAATAAATCCATTATTCACATATAGCCCCAATTTTGATCAATTTCGCTCTTCACCCCCCTAAAAAGGCCAAATGGAAGGATAGGGCGTTCTTGTGCCCCATGTGGGTGCCATAGCTATAGGAAAAAATTTGTCAGTTTTAAATATTTGTTATTGAGGGTTTTTATAATTTAATATTCTATAATTAAATCTTATTAAAAAATTCTTTCACAAATCACATATCATATTTTAATTAAAAAATTTTATAACTAAAACCTAACAAATTTTACTTATGTTTTGTCTTTAATCGAAATAACATAAAAAAGTTGTAATTATTTGTTTTTATATTTGTAAAAAGCTTTTATTTTAGAGAACAAAATTTAATAACAAATAACATGCCCCACTTCTAAGTTTCAATTCACGTGACATCTCTTTTAAATATTAGTGTCAATGATCTAACGCATGTAAATTTTGATTCTTATTTTGTCTTTTTTTTTTTTCCACTTGTATTATAAAAATTATGTTCATTTAAAAGAACATTTACCGGTTCAATAAAAGGTTTCAAAAACAATTGTCCTTCAGTAAATTGGTTGAAAATAATAACTTTAACAATAGGTTGGGTTGATATGTTAGTAAAGGCTTGTTTCTTTTAATCATATTACCATAAAGAAAAAAAATCACTGAACGAAATCCTGAGCTTCCAATTGGGATGAATAAAATTGATGGTTCAAGATTATGTTCGATGATTATTTGCTTTATAGTAATACGGTCAAAAAGCCATTTTACGCTTTGAATTATAGTTTAAATAGGCAACAATTGGCCTCTAAGATAGGAGTATAATGCTTGTTTTTGTTGTTTCATTGGAACTGACCATTGTCTTGGATTAACAAGGCAAATCACCAAACAAAACATGAGAATTAATTGTGTTCAACCACCTCCTATTCATTTTACTTGTACTTTTAACCACCTCCTGCGCATGGAATAGATTTAAGGAGCTTATGCGCTAATGCTCGCATCATGAACTGCTACTTTGATTGCAAGTTCAAAGTTTCTACGATGGTATGACAGTTAATACCCGTGCTATGGTGGATGCAGCACCTAGTGGGTCTGCTATAACAAAGACCCTTAAAGAGATCTAACAGCTCTTCGAGAGTATGGCTCCAAATGCCTATATGATTCTAGGGAGATCTCCAAGAAGAAATACTAGGGCTCACGTATACAGTGTGGATCACATGATAGCTCTTATGGCCCAAATGGAAGCATTGAATAAGAAGTTAGATATAATGAAGGGGCTTCAAATGGTTGACATTCTTATTTCTCCTAACTTCTCTACTCATTATTTTGATATTAATGTTGTTAATTCTGATTTCACTAATGAAAATGTAAATTTTGTTTCTAATGTAGGAAGATTACAAGGGAACCCATTTGGCATCACTTACAACCCTAGTTGGCGTAATCACCAAAATTTCACTTGGAAGAGACAACCAGGCCTACAACAACATGGCCTACGACTAAGAGTTCCCTAGTAGTCACAATTTTAGTCACAGCAAAGGAGGATCAATTTAGAGGAGATGTTGACTAAGTTCATATCCACCACTAAGGTAAGAATGACAAACCAGGATGCACTAATAAGAAATTTGGAACACCAAATAGGACATATTACTATAAACATGCTAAATAGAAGCAAGGGAGCACTTCCTAAAAATACCAAACCAAACCCTGAGGAGCAAGTAAAGGCAATGGTGAATACTGAGACATTATCTTGAAGAAAAATGCTCTTATTAAAAAGAGCTAATTTTTGTCTTATATGTTGGTTCTATTGTTGGAAGATTTTTTCAAATTGTGATCTTGTTTGAATTTTGTTTTTGAACTTCACAATAATAAGTAGTATTGAATAATAAAACAATTTTTTTTTTAAAAATATAAATATAATAAAAATCAGAAAAATATTTTTCTTTATTTTTCTTATTCTAATGTTTTATTTATTCTTCTTTGTAGGTATTTTTCAAGAGTTAGAGATTCAAATCCATCTAGAGCATGGAATAAAGAATCAAGACTCAAGCTTCACATTGAAAATCTCTAAATTCCTAACTCTTTTACTTTCTTTTTATTTCCTTGTTTAATTTCTATGTGGTTTTTAATTTGTTTCTTTATTTTAAGTTTGAGAAAGTAGCCCCATAGTTTTTTTAATTCTAATTTTGAACAATAAATTTTTCAAAAAAAAAAATCTTAAAAAATAGTAAAATTTTAAAATCCAAAAATATTTTCTATTTGGTATACCAGTGCACACTACCATAGAAATATGATATGTTGGCGCACATTCATTAGCAGTTCTTAATAAACCACTAAATAAAATAAATTTGTTAACGGTTATTATAAATACCGCTAACAAAATGAAAAAAATATAGTTGCCAATTCTTATACAACAACCTAACTATATTATTATAGTTGGCGGTTTTATGAAAACTGCTAACTATAACATACATAGTTGGCGGTTTCTCAAAAACCACCAATTATATATTTTTTGCTAATAAAATATTTAAAAATATAATTGAATTTAGTTGACAGTTTTTAAATAATCACTAACTAAAGTTTGATAAAAAATAATCGCCAACTAAACTCAACTAAAGGTGGCAGTTTTTCATACAACTGCCAACTAATGTCTTTTTAAAATTACTTTTTCCGTTAGTATATTTTGCAAAACCTTGTTTCCATAGTTGTAGAAGATTGCATGCGGTCATCAACTCTCCACCACCTTACCCATTGTCTTCATCACATCCCTCGGTGATTCTCTCCCTATTTTTGGTGGCTTCCTTCCTTTTTTGGCATCTTCTACACCGGCGACATTTGTTTCCCACTTCACCGATTGATTCGGCCTCCTTCCTTTTCCTCTCCTTTTCCTCTCTATAGCTCATGTTCTTCTAACCTATATGTCAATTTTTTGTTTGGTTCTTTAATTTTGAATGATTTACTTATTATTCTTCATGCATTCACTCACATTTGGAATGATTGACTAGTTGTTCGAATAGTAGGCAAATGAACATTAGCAAACTTAAAACCTTTAACAATTTTGATGCCTTTTGGGTTGAACAATCATGTGTTTTCATTTGTTAACATTTAGATGACTATAAGAGTATGTAGAAAATACATAAAAGGACATACAAACATGATTAGAAATAAAACTTTGAATTTGATAGAAACATTTATTTTAATTTAAAATAAAGATATGATGGTTTAGAATCAATATCATGACTTGTGGAGTTGGAAAAATATTATCTGCATAGTTAACAATGACAGTGGTAGAAGAGATGATAGCTAGAAAAATAAGTATTTGGCAATTCATGCATGAATTATTTAACAATTCATTGCTTTGTTATTATGGACTGTTGGATTAATATTGTAGTTTTAGTTTGAAGAGAAGGCTTAGCCTGGGAAACTTCTATTTCTAAGATGTTATGCTGTTGATTTTTTTTAAGATATAAATTAAAACAAAAGAGTAATTAGAAAGCTTGTATATTTAGGCAATATTTAGTAAGGTAATAGGTAGGAGTCCAAGTATATTAAGAGTCACTAACAACATTTTTCTCAAATTAATTTTTGTTAGATCGAAGAGGTATGGATCGGAGATGGATGACCGCTAATTGTCTGTCTAGGGAATATGCGAATGGAGTAAAAGAAGTTATTAGGTTTGCAGTTGAGTATGCAAAAGATCCTAGTAAAATTAGTTGCCTTTGTTTAAATTGCTACCATGTGAAGCAAATTAATATGGCTGAGTTGAAAGATCATTTAGTGTGTAATGGAATTAACCAAAGTTATACATATTGGACAAATTATGACGAGACAAAGGATAAGTATAATAACTGGGAGTATAATGGGAGTTGTGCCTCAAACGACTTCGACACAAGTTTATATAAGGCTGACCATCTTGAAGAGATGGCAAATGCAGGTGAAGAGGATTTTTAGAATTGTCCTCAAATGTTTGAGAGGTTGAAAAGTAATGTAGAAAAATTATTGTATTCTGGCTGTACTAAATTCACAAAATTGTCAATAGTGTTGAAGTTGTACAAATGTAAAGCGAGAAATGGATGGAGTGATAAGAGTTTTACAGAATTGCTTACTCTTTTGAGAGATATGCTGCTAGAGGATAATGAACTTTCTAGTTGAACATATGAGCCTAAACAAATATTATACTCTGTTGGCATGAGCTATGAGAGGATACATGCTTGTCCCAATAATTGCATTTTATTTCAGAATGAGTATGCATTGTTAGAAGAGTATTACAAGTGTAATACCTTATGATATAAGAGGAAAAAATATAGTCGGGCTAAGGTGGTATGGTATTTTCCCATCATACCCAGGCATACAGATGAAAGGATTCAAAATGGCAAGTTTAAGCATCTTGCAAATTCTTTTCAATAGAAAAAAATTAATCATGAGTACCCTAACTTTGAGCAAAAAGTTGAAAACCTACACCTTCCATTAGCTATTGATGGAATGAACTCGCACGGTGTCTAAAGTAGTACCCACAATACATGGCTTATGATTTTGGTAATTTATAACCTACCTCCATAGCTATGCATGAAGCACAAGTTTATTATATTTTTTGTGCAAATCTTTGGCCTCAAGCAGCCTGGAAATGATATAGACATATACTTGGCTCCTCTAATTGAAGATTTGAAGCTAATATAGGAGCTGAGAGTAGAGGTATATGATGGGTATAGGGAGAAAAGATTTAATTTGTGAGCTATGTTATTTGGGACAATCAACGACTTTCCAACATATGGTAATTTGTCAGGATACAGTATCAAAGGATGTTGTGGATGCCTTATTTACGAGGAGGACACATATTTCATACGATTGGAACATTGTATGAAGAATGTCTTCTTTGGGCATCGCAAATTTTTGCCCTTGGTGTAATACCATAATTTCTAGCTCATCTCATGCCTTTAATTAACTCAATTCTATGAATCATATGAGTTTCTAATGAAAAAGGCAATAAAATAATGAATATTTTCGTGTTGCGTCATGTATGGAATTCCATTCGGTGTCATATGGACCATATGAGCTCATACAACACATTCCTATATTTAATTACATGAACACAATTTATTTGGATCATAAAATATGGCCTACAACTCATGAAACTCAAAGAGAAGCTTAAAACATGCATATTAGATTTCGGCCAGAATTTGCCCCTTTTCTGTCCAAATTTTAGAAAATCATAACTAATTCTAGAAAAATTGAAATCATACATTCTTGGCTATTCTGGAAAGCTACAAATGTCTACTTCATAGTAAAAATATTTTTAGACTATAACATCTATCACAGAGGATGTTTGACATCCAAAAAAATTCAGAGGTCAAACTGCCCACAGGTGCTGTCACAGATTTTTGTAGCAAATTTTGAAAATGTCTAACTAATTTCACAAAAATCCAATCTATATAAATGATACCAATATAGAAACCTATGGATGTTAACTAGAGGAAAAAAATAACTCTAGACTATCTTAGGCATGCCCAGACCTCGAAATCAAACAGTAATAGAGGTCGATTGAAATTCCTGATACTGGACAGAATTTTTAAAAATTCATATCTCCCTCTCTAGAAATCCAAATGAGGTGCTTCTAGTTGAATTTCTAGTTTCTCTATATAGAATTTCATGGCAATTGGACATCATTTAAGCCCTGTGTGACAGATTTCATTTTTAGACCAAATGAATAGTGTATCAGACCAAAATCAGAAAATTTGCCAACTTTAAAAATTCATCAAATATTCTGTAAACTTTTGAAAATTATGTTCTTTAACTTCCTAGAAAGCTCTCAACAAGCTCTAATTTCATATCAAATCTCAGTTCAAGAAGAGCTCATTTAGCTAAAAAGTGACATAAGATTCCATTATGGTCAATTTTGGCTCCATATGACGTACTAAATTGACTAATTGGATTTCCTTAGGGTTTGACACCTTTTGGGCAAGTCTAAAAGCATAATTAGGACTTGTGTAGGCTGCCCAAATGGTCCCAAACTCCATGTCTCTCATTTTGGCTATCTCATCCACACATATACATAATTCCACAATACCATACATGAAGTTTCATTACCATAATATATTCAATTTATATTTCATCATTCACATAACACATTCTTTCATTTCTACATCATATAATATCATAATTATATATGTTTAATAGGTCATAGACCATATACATCATTGGATTACAATATTTGACACAAATATGGCCTTCAAGAACTAAAATTTTGCATTTTGTTGTCATTCTCTCATCCTCAAGGTGGTTGGCTTCCGTTACCTTGTCCACTTAGTCCACCTAGCATATTGGATCATTGGAAAGGAGGGAATGAGATTCAAAGAATCCTAATAGCTCATCTCCCTTTCAATCACACATAATATATACAAAGCAAGTCTTGAAAATGCATGCATGGACATAATAGATGTCATGAACATTCAAGAAGCAAGCTTGGCATGTGAATAAGTCATACAAGACATTCAAGAGCTTGCCAAGTGAATGGATTGGCCTTACCCTTTTCGTCATGGATTTTGAACTTGCCTCACCCATTCTTTAAGAGATTCTTGGACTTAACCATGCTCTTGGGAGCCCACTTTGCTTTTATAAGACTATTTGCTTTGTCTCAACCAATCTCAAGGGTTCTTGGCTCATCTTCACCATGGTTAAGAGTTCTTGACCTCTTCACACTCAAGCAAACTCAAATAAACATCATAGCATCATTTAAAAATATAATATGTCATCATGAAATCATGGCATATAGAATCATGCTAGCATACTTTTCATAACTTGAAAATATACATACACATATTCTAAGACAAGCTAAACACACATCCATGCATGAGAGAAGGTGGAGAGAGCTACCTTGCACACAATCACACACTTTTCTTCTTGAATCAAAGCTTCCTCTTTTGGCCACATACACTCAAACTTGTGGAGATTCTTTCTTTTGGCCTAGACACAATTTGTGGAAGCCAATTAGGTTCATGAACTCAATTCTAAGACCATATAATTTGCTTAGACACTAGGTTGGCTTATAACCTCATTATGGTTCATAAATGCACCCAATGAAGCAACACCCCTCAATTAAATTCTAGGCTCTATTCTTTCCTCTCAAATATGATTCTTGACTCCTTTTAGCCTCTTGGAGTCATCATACAATTAAAACCAAGAGCCTAATTACATGTTGCTTCTTTAGGTCATAATATGGAACTTAAAGCACCAATTCACTTTCTATGGGTTCTAAATTTTTTTCAATGCCTCCCTTCATTTTCATTCATCATATATGACTCAAGAATGAGTTTAGAAAAAATTTAAAACTCTTCCTAGCTATCCTAACCTCCTTGGGTCGAGACCATGAGGCTTATTAGTCTTCATGGATTTTGCTTAGTTTTCTTGAAGGAGGAAGCATGTGGGGAGCATCTTAGGGATCTTGGGAGTTCATTTAAACTCTTTTTTAGGCTTAGGAATCATCATACAAAGTTAGATTTTACAAAGTGCAATTGAAACCCTAGAAATTGCATCTTGAAATCTAATGATTTTTTGTTAATTCCCTTTGCATATTCTTAATCTCCACACCTTTTCCCCTTAGATTCATCCTTGGTTCTGCCTAAAAATCTACTACTCCTAGGGTTCGTAGGGTTAAGCAAAATGGAGAAGGAGGGAGGATCAATATAGCAACCATAGGAAGAGAAATTACCTAGTTTCCTTGCTTATTCTTGCTTTCTCCAAACTCTTTTTTTCAAATCTAAAATTTTCCTTCAGTTTCTCCTTTAAATCAGATTTATAAACTTCATTTTAATTAAAGGAAACAAAGGAGAATGAAGGAGAGGAGGTGTAGGTAGAAGAAAGCATGAAAAACTACCATGGAAGTATACGTTTAAGCTTGAATTCTTATTTCTTCTTCTTTCTCTCTTGTGCGCCCAAAACCCTAGTTCTCTCCTCTGAAATTAGACAAAAAATTTTGAGTCCAAATGAGGGAGAAAGTGGGGCACAACCTATATATAGGGGGAGGAGGAAGCATTTTTCAAAAATTTTCATTTTACCTTTCGTTCTTTGCATTTTTATTTCTCCTTTGTTTTAGCTCTTTTTTGAGAACCATCTTTTCCACTATAAAATTTAGGTTCCCAATTTAGTAAAATGTCTTTGGAATCACTCAAATCGGAGCTAAAACCTTCCCAAACGAGTTCGTCAAAGTTCAGGTACATCGATGTTGGAAAACATCGACCGGAGGGAATTTAACTATCCTAGGGCTTCCCATGGTTTTTAGGGCCTTTGATAACCCCAGAGAACTCAAAACTTTCATTTAAAAGTCCTCCTATGTGAATTTCAAAATTTGCTCAAAATGACAAAAATGCCATTACGTTTCGTAAGTTTTTCGTCAAAATGTGTTTCTTCATTCTAGCTCCATTTTTCCTTCCGTTTGAAGCTAAAATTCTCATTTTTAGGAGTCTAGAATGTTATTCATAATTTTCATAACCTTAATTAATTCATTTCAGGGGACTTGCTTTGAAAATGCACTCATTTCTGTCGTTTAATGAAAATCGAACATTACACCTGGGTCATCATTACTAGTGGTGGAGAAAAGCTTTCAATGGGAATATAGAGGAAGGTAGTGCAACTTTGCCTTTGACTAGTGAGCAACTGTACGAGAAGGTAAAGGATTTGCATAATAATTTTGGCAAACCTTTTGCAAGACACCTTAGGACAAGTGGGTGGAAGAAAATGTTTATTTTCTTTAAATTGCCATATTGGAAGTCTTTGTATGTGAGACATTTTCTTGATGTGATATTTATTAAGAAAAATGTATATGATAGTGTAATTGGTACATTTTTCAATGTGCTAGAGAAGACCAAAGATGGCATTAAGGCGATGTTGGACTTGGTTACTTTGGGAATAAGGGGAGAATTAGCACCTGTGAAGGAGGGATGCCATACTTTTTTACCTTCAGTAGCTCATACTCTATCAAGGAAAGAAAAAATTACTTTTTATGAATTCTTAACAGAGTCAAAGTGCCAGAGGGGTATTCTTCAAATATTAGAAAGCTTGTATCAATGAAAGATCTAAAAGTGAAAGGTTTCAAGTCTCATGATTGCCATGTTCTAATGGAGCATTTGATTCCAATGGTTCTACGCTCCATTTTGCCTAAAAAGATGCAAGGGACAATCACTAAACTATGCTTGTTCTTCAAGTCCATTTGTAGCAAAATGATTAATCCTACGAAATTGCCACATTACAAAGACAAATTGTAGTCACTTTGTGTGAGCTTGAGATGTATTTCCTGCCTTCGTTTTTTGACATAATGGTTCACCTAACTATTCACTTGGTTAGAGAGACATAGATGTGTAGCCTAACTTATTTAAGGTGGATGTATCCAGTTGAGCATTATATGAAGATATTAAAAGGGAATGTAAAAAATCAAAGTCACCCAGAGGGTTGCATTATTGAATGCTAGATAGTCAAAGAAGCTATCGAATTTTGTATTGAATATCTATTCAATGTTGATAATATTGGGCTTCCAGTATCTCAACATATAGGAAGAACTACTGGAGAAGGAATTATGGGAAATGAAATAGTTAGCATCTCAAGTATACAGTGGGAGCAAGCACACCTATATGTCCTACACAACTCTGATAAGGTTAAGTCATATGTGTGGAAGCATAAGGAGATACTTAGAATCTTAAACCTTAATAAGAATGAAAATTGGATATTGAAATAACATAATTGGCTTTTTATAAATTGGTTTATAAATCACATTTTTGGAGAGTTAGATGTGAATTTTGGTGCAATCTCTAAAAAATTGAGATAGTTTGGCAAGAGGTCAAAGCTTGCATGTGCTCTTTTACATCGGTTATCTCATCAATGGCTACACATTCTATACAGAAGCATAAGATGATCAGAGAACAATGCAAAATAGTGGTGCTAGTCTATGTAAATATGTTATACTTTGGGATAATTGAACGCATATGAGAGTTAGACTATATTTTGTTTTAGGTGCTAGTCTTCGGTTGTAAGTAGGTTGATAATAAGACTGGCCTTTAGATTGATGAGTCAAAGTTTTTCCAAGTGGATCTCAATAAGGTAGAGGTACAAAAACGAGCATTTTATTTTTACATCCTAAGCTCAACAAGTGTTCTATGTCCCCAATCTTGCTAGTAAGAAATGGCCCATCGTTTTGTTAACAAACAAAATAAATGAGGGCAAAGATGATCTTCAACATGGCCAATATACCAATGTTGAGGATGATCCCTTTTTGGGGACATCATTTGAAAGTGATTCCACTAAAGATGATGCCCTGTATATGAGAAATAATCATAAAGAGGGTATTTGGATTTTAAAGAAGGGACAAAGAAGTCTAAATCAGACTAAAAAAAGAAAAAGATTTACTTAAATATGTATACTTCCTTTTATTTTTCAATATCCTTATATGTCCTCTTGAATTTCTTAAATTTTTTTGCTTTTAAGCTTTGAATTGATTTTGCTTATTATTCTAACTGATGTATTTGAATTTAATTACAGGTGAATAACTTTTCCAGGTGGTCATGATAATGCTCCAGATAATGTGACAAAGGCGATAAACCAAATTAGATAAGGTTTGATCGTCTTAAAAGAGGTGACTCATGCAAGAAGTATTGAGAAAAAAATTAGAGCTTGAGTGGAATGCTAAAGGTTAACCAATTAAGAAAAATGGTAAAAAATTGATAAGCTATATCAGAGTTGTGACTTGTATGAATGTGCCCATCACTATAAGTGATTGGCGATAAGTTGACCAAGCCACAAAGAGCACCATTTGGGATGAAATATCGATAACATACTTTGCCACTTTGTTTATGTTGTTTCTTATATATACATGCTTTGACAAATTGATTTTATTAGTTTGCAGATATCTTTTGATATTGATCAGAGTCAAATGAGATTTGTACTTGGGACAGTAGACAAGGCGCTACGATTGTTTTAGTCTATACTTAATAGTAAATTCTTGAGAGATGTCACCAGGACTATCCTTGAGCGGCCCCCCAAATTATTTTAAACCATGATAACTTAAGAGGCTTGGGATGCTTTTATCGGCTGACACAAGAAGAGTCTTTCTACGTAATCATATTCTATATTATATAATTGTTCATTATAGTATGCAATAGTATATATTGATTTGATTATTATGTCTTTTTACAGAAATTAAGCCAGGATAATTGAGAAAGAGCAAAGAATATCCCATACCCTTACAAGAATGGGTGATTGGGATACTTAGGTATTAAGCAATAGATGGTACATTAATATTTATGCCATCTACTAATGAATATGTAATGTAATGCAATACTTACACATTGGTTATGTAATGTAATTTCTTGCTCACACATTGGTTTTTTGTCCTAATACACATATTGAGTAAGAGGGATCAGAAGTTAGCATAATATCTCGTCATGTTCTCTGGAAGGCAGCTCAAGTTAATAAAACAAGTGTAATTAACAATGAGCGCGTCCTTGAAATTTGGAACAAATGTGTAAGTATTAACTGATTATATTGATGTTTAATCATTCTATTTTATTTTCTTACTTTCAATTATATTTGGTTTTTAATTTATGTATCATAGGACGCCTTATCACAGACACCACATAAGGCAATGTGCTCCCAAGGGGTGAGGATATCTTGGGCAAGGTGCTTAGTGTTGCAGAGCACTTGAATTGTATTAGGGGTGTTAGTTTTGGTATCAGTTAAAGAGATTATTTTAGGATACAAAAGTGCTCAAAATTGTATTCTTCAGCTGAGGTTGCTGAATTAAGAGAGAAGGCGAAGTGACAAAAGCAAGGGTAATCTGAGTTGAGAAAGCAACTGGAGGATCAATGACGGCTTATCAAGAATTTGATAAAGATGCAGATGATGGGGATGTAGGTAGTGAAAGCCAACCTTAAATTGTAAAGACAACTACACACTGCCCTCTCAGCATCTCCCTGAGATAATTGCTTTCTTTTACTAAGTTAACAGTTAAGTACTTTCATTACTTATTAGTAATTTCCTATGTTATGATTTGTGCAGAGTGAAGCAGACTATCTATTATTGTTAGACACCCCTACTCGTCACATGGTTGTAGAGGGTTGTATGTATAATATTACAAGAGATACACTTTACAATGCAATACTTCCCGCTAACCATGCAAGAGTAACAATTAATATCCCTTTAAAGGAGAATACTAATTTGTTTGTTCCTATAGCAGGGAGCTTCGTTACATGGCCCACCAATCTCATTATCGTAGCTCTATTAAGATAGGTTTGTTAGTTGACAATTACTTATGGTTCACTTCTTTTATAATTTTTTTTATTTCAAATTAAATTGGCTCAATTTGTTGCACAATCTAAGAGGAAGCACCTAAAAGTATCAGTACTTAGTAAGGAATCAATTATTGTGCCATCAAAGCCAAAGCTTGACCCTCAGGTTTAAAATAAATATAGATTGGCTCTTGAAGCATTGGTAAAACAAATGTTAGGGGATGATCAGATAAAAGTTATAGATTTCGATAAAGAGATTTATAATAGGGAGACACAGGATCTACTTATAATAGAAGTTATAAATGACGTTTGTACTGACTTTAAATTATAGTAATTAAGGTTAAAGATGTAATTAATAATCATAAATCAAGGTTGAAAGTCATTACAACTAATTATATTCAAAAAATGCAGGGAAATTTGAACCTTGATGTTATTAGGGTCATTAATTAGACAACCACAATTATTCGAATGTACAAGTGAATTTAATCATCAATAAGGAGCCTTTGATTCTTCCATCCATCAATTCCAACTCATAAAAATCTCCTACAAGTATTTCTAAATCATTATTTAGTATTACCATAAAAGAAACTAAGGTTTCTAGGTGAATATGAGAAATTGAGCACCTTTGCCGCGACTAAATTCCCTCGCGCCGTGGCCAATTACTTTTGAGTTAACTCCTTACACCTTCACAAATTTTGTATATTTTGCTGCAGCCAAATATCCCTTTTGCCGTGGCCAATTACCCCCTGGAACACCCCCAGACTTGCCTTTTAGACTTAGCTGCGGCTAACCTCACTGTTTGCCGCAGCCAATTGCTCTCTATTTTCTTCCTTGGCAGCTTCGCCACATTTGACCAAGGCCAATTAAATGTTGGCTGTGACCAATTACCCTTTATTATCATTTAGCCGAGGCCAATTAAATTTTGGCTATGACCAATTCCCTCTGGTACCCTCCCTGGGCAACTTCGTCGCTTTTGGTTATGGCCAATTCCCTTATGTTCTTATAACTCCTAAGATTTCATCTCATTCTCTCCAATTCCCCCTCTAGTAACACTCTAGGTCACTTTAAGTTAGTTTGTGAAGATTTAATATCTTTCTTTTACCTAATCTACCTAACACATCTGTCATTACCCATTCAAAACTTAAATGTGGATCTTTAGCCCTCTAGCCACCATAAACCAGTGAGTTCATAGATCAATGACAGTAAAGAGTTCATACACTACTCACATTTCCATTCAAACATAAGTCCTATTAGAAATTCCATACATCATTAGTTTAAGTTGATATTTGATGTATCAAATGATTACAGTCTTTATGCTTGGCAATTCATGATGCAATGCGGCAATTACATAAAACTAGTAGTCTAGTTATATGAATACAATCTGACAAAGTTTTCAAACCTACCTACTACCAAACCACATAATAAACTTTCATTAATTTTTTCCTTGCCACGAAGAGGTCCGGTCCCTAAAAATGTTAGCCCACAATCGGGGTGAGATATACAATCTCAGTAACAAGAGACAAATTTCATATATATGTACAGATTAATTAATACAATGCAATTTCATATCATCAATACTAAAACCATCAATTCATTTACAAATGAACTAGTTGAGCTACCAATGACTGCTGTCTCATACCAGCAATCATACATAACATGTTAATGGCCAATAACACCGGGAGAGGTCCGTCCACGGCATCTACTCCATAATGAGCACAACTAGGGCTCAGTGCATCTGGAGTCTGATCACAACCCGGTGCTCGATCAAAGTACATGCACGGGTGGCAGCTACATCACAGCTCCACCATAGACTCACAAGGTCCAATCACAATAACAATTCAAGTAGTTAACTAATCATTTGGTATCTCAAAATCAAACATGTGTAGTAAACATTAAATTAACATGGGCATATACATGGAATTAGGAAAGTAACCCAAGTTACCTCAATAAAGCCAATTACTCATCCTTTAGTTACCATCATGATTCAAAGCACACCAGGCCTATCATAAGCATAATCATCATTATTCAACTACCATTAGTAAGGAATTTCCCCATCCATAGATTAATTTTAACAAGAGCACATTAAGAACTTCTTACCCAAGCTTCCTAAGGTTCTACAGTACCAATTCAAGGTCACAACAACAAGAACTCACAATGAGTCACTCCTAACATCTCCATTTTCGCACATGTAAAAGTCATGTACCAAAAGTCAGTCCAAATGATGAAAATTCAGTATATATAGCATATAAGAGAAGAGGGAACACTTATCCATATACTTAAGAGGTCAAATGAACTGAGTTGAGCCTCAACTATTAAAAACATACCATAGGAAATTCCAAAATTCGAATTTGAGTCATCAAGCTGAAAATTTTCAATTTTTCACCTTCATCTCCTTGTAATTTAGCACAATAGCAGAACCCATTATGAAAATCAATCCTTAGGGGCATTTTCTAACAAAGTAATACACAAAATGGAAGAGAAATACTTACCCAATTATCCCTCTAACTTTTAACTCTAAAAATCTTGTAAGGAATCACTTAAACACCAAATTTCAAATTTGAGAAGGAGATGAAAATGCCCAAAACTAGAAAATAATTAAACCAAAATGAAGAGGAGAATGAGAGGGACATGTTTTATATAGATTACCTTGGCCAAATCTTCCTCTAGAAGTGAGAAATGGTGGAGGAATGCAGAAAACCCTAGCCTCCTCTCTTCCTATACGAAAATGGAGTTCTCCCTTGCCTAAGATTGAGTTGGTTTACAGAATAGAGGATAAGGGGCTAATTAAGTTAGGGTTTTAGATGGGTTTGGGCTAACCCTAAAGCCTAAAATCTACTTAGGTTCAGATATGTGCTTATTGGGCCATAAGTTGAAGGGTTTAGTTGATGAAATGAGAGTTGGGCTCTTAAGAAATGAGATTAGACCTTTCTACAAACTAGAAGTGGGCTTTCTTATTTGGCTTATGACATAAATACATTGATCATGAGGCCTAAATTAAATGTCTAACTCCCCTTGTTAACTCCTTAATTAAACCCCATAACCATAATTAATATATCTCTACCTAACAATAACTAAACATGATTATTGGCTCAAAATGTCTAAAACAAATCTATTTCTTTAGAAACCTTATTTTCCTTATTTTTTCCTAAGCCCTTGTATTAATTCCTTAATTCACCGTAATCCTCATTAATAAATTTTGGGGTATTACATTCTCCCCTCCTTTTAAGAATTTTGTCCTCAAAATTAGACATACTTCACTTAATTAGTGCTGGATAATCGATCCTCATAGCTTCCTCTTTGATTTCTCAAAATTTCATAAGATCCTAATCCTTACCCTGCTACTTTCCTATAGAAGATATCCTTATTCTATTACTACTTCACTTATTATCCACAATTCTATTTCTTCTTTGTCCACCCAAGTCAAATGACATACTAACCTAAAGATTTCGCCTTCTTCCATTGTCCACAACTAAAGAGATCTAGACCAAGTTACACTTGATCACCTTATAGCAAGTTTAGGCACTTAGGTTAAATAAATCTTAAAATCTCTCTCCCTTTATAGCATTTGTTTTGTTCTATTCTGTCTCTTTCTTTTTTTTTTCTTCTCTTCCTCTCCTCTCCTTTTTTTTTGTTATGTTCTAACAATCGATCATTGAATGTTTATGTTAACTTTATTTCCTTCTTAACTCTCAATCTATTTAAGAGATAACTCCTAGATATTTTAGCTTAACTATCCTTAATAGTTAATACCAAGAACTGCAAGGAATTCCACTTAGTTAGCTTTTTTAGTATTTATTCCACTAATAGCAACATATGTAAGTAACCTTATTTCACAATGAAGTTTCATTCATCCTTCACTTAGATTACCCCTATATTTCCTTAGCCCAACCTTCTTAATTGAAGTGGGTCTTACCTCCTATAGGGTTATCTAATCTAAGTTTCCAAGTCTTGCATTCAATTATCTCATAAAATCATTGCACATATTATATCCTCATTTATGTTTCATCAATAAAAGGTCCATTATTTCCATTAGACACATAAATTCCATTTTCATCTCTAGTTAGTACCTAAGTTCCCCCTTTTTATTCATCAAGATTTTCTAAAGGTTGGAACTAATATAAAGTTTGATCTTACGACTAATCGATGTAAGGCATTCAAACACTTTAAGGTCATGTTTCGCCTAATTGAAACCGAATATAATCTCTTAAGCGAAAATAAACATGATCCTTCAAGTCTAGGTTATATTCCCTGATAAGGCCTGATTTTAAGGGTGAAAATACCTTGTCTAGAGTATCAAGGTAATCTTTTAAGACTTAGGAATGAGTTTTCTTAAATCCTACAAGCCATAACTCAAGTGGATGTTTTATTAAATGACACAGTTTCAACAACTTGCCTATAACATTAGAAATTTTCAATTCATAATGATGGTTCATTATAAATAATCTAATCATCATCTATAGGTGTAACCAGCATAGGAAAGCCCTTAGTAGACCTCTTCTCTTTCTCTTTTTTTTTCTTTTTTTTACACTTGCAAAGGCATTACCACAATCATATACATGTGACTCCAAAGACTACCATGATCAATAGATCTTAATGTTTCATCTTGATTCTCAATTACTACAAGCTTTGGTAGTCAACTTAATGGCATTTACACTTATTTGAAATCATTAAACATCTCTTTAGATTTTATGTCATTATATATAGTCCCCAAGGATTGCCCTTTCGTATCTTCTACCCCTAACTAAGATATTTTCATATAAGTATAGTCATTCTTCAATTAGCATACTTCTTACCTTCTTTTTTGTGATACTCTAAATTCTCTCAAACCTCCTCGCATACAACTAAGTTTTTTTTTCTCTAGTTTGGAAATTCATAATAATTCTTAAAGAGTAATGAAATAATATCTTGTCAACAAGGTTTAAGATCCTATCAACAAGATCTTGTATTCATTAATGTAAAATCTGAGACCTTGTCAACAAGGTTCTCTAACAACAAGTACAAGGTCTTTTGACCATAAATTATAGCATATAATATGAGATGGTATGATAGTTTTTGTCCTTACACAATGGCCTGTGCCAGCCACAACTAACTTTTTCGCTCCCCTAGAAGTTTGTAGGCCTCAATTCATGCCTGACTATTGGGAGTTAAATTAACATAATAAGGAGACTTAGTGAGTCTTTTCATTATCAAGCATTCCCTAATTATCAATGGATCAAGTAGGGATTTCCAATGAAAGAACTCAAGTATCATTTACCACTAGTGTTTCACCCTTCCTTGTTAATCATTATACTAAGGTTTTATTGCAATAACATAAGTTAATTGCATTATTGCCACCTCTCGTTCATTTCCCTCGGGTTATTATTCTGGATCAGGGAGTCCTCTTTCAAAATTAGGGAGTTTTACTACTATAGTAAGTACTAGTCCATCTCAAATTCCCAATGTTGCCTCTATCCCCTTAATCCCAACCTCACATGATACATCACAATAAGACTGCTGATGGCAGAATCATACTTTGCCTTCAATATTAGCCGGCAATTCTTTCCTGTGGCCATATATATGCTCATCATCCCATGATGACTGTATCTTAACCACTAGTACGCACACGGGCACCATTTTATTCTCTTTTTAGGTGGATCCTTACTATCAAGATCTCTTCTTTACCTTTCAGGTAGAAAGTCTATTTAGTCTAGTTTGACACCAATTTGGTGGTCAAAATTTATCAAATCATATGATAAGTAGCACGCCCCGCATGCCTCAAGCATCAAAGTTCTAAAAAATGAGCACGTCCTATGTGCCTTCAGCACTAAGGTGCTATAAAATCCTATCTTACACTCCCCGAGTGTATTAGGCACGTAAAGTGCCTCTAACCACCACCCAAATGCACGTTAACACATAGTATAAGCAAACTAAATTACATAAAAGAGACAACATGCATAAGCACCCCATGCCGGTGCACTTCACCCTTATCACACTAAGGGGTTGTCTTTCCCCTTATCATAATCTCTCTTTTTTGCCATAGTACACTAAAAGAGGAGCCTCAAAGCTTTCAAAATTCCTTCCAAAACATCATCTCCCTTAGTCTCTTGCTTTAAAGTCACTATCCCCCATTTAGAAATGGATTCGACAATCTTAAGGGTTTCTTGCCTTCCTTTCTTGTCATCATTAACTAAAGATGGCTTACTCACTCTAATAGGTTGAATAAAACTATTTGAAATGTTTTTTAGCTCTTATCGTCCTTATTCATTAGGCCCAAGTTACGGTAGCTAGGATTGAGTAATTACGTTCTTTATTAACCAGGATCAAGTAAGTGGGTTAGGACCTCTGTACCTATAAAGCTTCAACTTTGGGGACCTTTCAAAGTCTACATAGTTCTAACTCAATATGGATTGTATATCACTTCATATATTTAGTCAATCACACTTATTTATTATACACGAGTTTCCAAACTTCCATTGTCAATTTCCTAATTGTAAGTGAGGTTTACATCTTACCCTTCTGTAAGGTTTTTATAGCTAGTCAGGTGTTTTACTCGGTTTTGTTGCCTTTTAAGTTCTCAACATCACTCTAGATGGCCCTTGAAAAGTTTAGAATTTTGCCTAGGTAAAGAAGTGTTACTCTTGTTAAGATCAATTGACTACTTTGATAGGCTAGTCAATTGGTCAGCCGCACCCAATTGACTTGCTTAATAAATGGCAGTCAACTAGTCGTAAATACTATTAGTAGCTTTGTTCATCATCCTTATTAGTTACCTGGTCTCATTCATTCACTCAACTGGTGCCTCACAGCGAGTGACTGGTGCATCTATCATGTAGCCAGTTGGCAACAAGCCTCAACCAGTTGTTTATCTAGACTGATACCAGTAACCCAATCTTTAAAGAAAAGAAAGGCAAAATTCTAGTTTTTCATTGGCATTAACAACCTTAAGTCTCAAAATTAGTATTACTAAAGTGTTATGAGGTAGAATCTAACTACACTCTACTATTCTCTAGGGCATACTTATTGTGATAGGTGATGTTCTAAATAAAATTCAAGAAACAACCATTTTAATTAAGCATTATAAGCCTTATATCATTATTCCTCTATATTTCCTTCTAGAACATAAAGTACAACAACTATATGTTCACATAATTATCTATTCTTATGAGCTAATACTATGCCAAATATGTATCATGATTGCCAAGTTTCAAACCATAAAATTTAAATTAGAATGGTTTTCCTGAACCATTGTTCTGATACCAAATGTAATGACTCTAACTTTAAATTATAGTAATTAATGTTAAAGACGTAATTAATAATCATAAATCAAGGTTGAAAGTCATTACAACTAATTATATTTGAAAAATGCAGGGAAATTTGAACCTTGATGTTATTAGGGTCATTAATTAGACAACCACAATTATTTGAATGTGTAAGTGAATTTAATCATCAATAAGGAGCCTTTGATTTTTTCATCCACCAATTCCAACTTATAAAAACTTCCTACAAGTGTTTCTAAATCATTCCTTAGTATTACCATAAAAGAAACTAAGGTTTCTAGGTGAATATGAGAAATTGAGCACCTTTGTCGTGCCTAAATTCCCTCGCGTCGTGACTAATTACTCTCAGGTTCAACTCCTTACACCTTCACAAATTTTGCACATTTCATTGTAGCCAAATATCCTTTTTGTCCCAGCCAATTACCCTTTGGAACATCCTTAGACCTGCCTCTCAGACTTAGCCACGGCTAACCTCACTGTTCGCCATGGCCAATTGTTCTCTGTTTTCTTCCCTGGTAGCTTCGCCACATTTGGCCTAGGCCAATTAAATGTTGGCCTAGGCCAATTAAATGTTGGCCTAGGCCAATTATCCTTTGTTTTCATTTAGCCGAGCTAATTAAATTTTAGCCGCAGTCTGTTACCTTCCCTAGGCAACTTAGTCGCTTTTGGCTGAGGCCAATTAAATTTTGGCCGCGGCCAATTCGCTTCTGTTCTTGTAACTCCCAAGATTTCATCTCATGCTCTCCAATTCCCCCTCTAGCAACACTTTAGGCCACTTTAACTTAACAATTCAAGTAGTTAACTAATCATTTAGCATCTCAAAATCAAACATGTGTTGTAAACATCAGATTAATATGGGCATATACATGGAATTAGGAAAGTAACCTCAGTTACCTCAATGAAGCTAATTACTCATCCTCTAGTTACCATCATGATTCAAAGCACACCAGGCCTAACATAAGCATAATCATCATTATTCAACTACCATTAGTAAGGAATTTTCTTATCCATAGATTAATCTTAACAAGAGTACATTAAGAAGTTCTTACCCAAGCTTTCTAAGGTTCTACAGCAGCAATTCAAGGTTACAACAACAAGAACTCACAATGGGTCACTTCTAACATCTCCATTTTCAGACATGTAAAAGCCATGCACTAAAAGTCATTTCAAATGATGGAAATTCAGTATATATATACCACATAAGAGAAAAGGGAACACTTACCCATATACCTAAGAGGTCAAATGGATTGAATTAAGCCTTAACTATCAAGAACACATTATGGGAAATTCCAAAATTCGAATTTGAGTCATCAAGCCCAGAAATTTTAGTTTTTCACCTTCATCTCCTTGTAATTTAGCACAATAGTAGAACCCATTATGAAAATCAATCATTGGGGGCATTTTCCAGCAAAGTAATACACAAAATGGAAGAGAAATACTTACCCAATCATCCCTCTAACTTTTAACTTCAAAAATCTTGCAAGGAATTACTTAAACACCAAATTTTAGATTTGAGAAGGAGATGAAAATGCCCAAAACCAGAAACTAATTAGACCAAAATGAAGAGGAGAATGAGAGGGACATGTTTTATATAGATTACCTTGGCCAAATCTTCCTCTAGAAGTGAGAAATGGTGGAGAAATACAAAAAACCCTAGCCTCCTCTCTTCCTATACGAAAATGGAGTTCTCCCTTTCCTAAGATTCAGTTAGTCTACAAAATAGAGGATAAATGGCTGATTAAGTTAGGGTTTTAGATGGGTTTGGGCCAACCCTAAAGCCCAAAATCCACTTAGGTTCAAATATATGCTTATTGGGCCATAAGTTGAAGGGTTTAGTTGATGAAATAAGAGTTGGGCTTTTAAGAAATGAGATTGGACCTTCTTACAACTAGAAGTGGGCTTTCTTGTTTAGCTTATGACATAAATACATTGATCATAAGGCCCAAATTAAATGTCTAACTCCCTTAGTTAACTCCTTAATTAAACCTCATAACCATAATTACTATATCTCTACCTAACAATAACTAAACATGATTATTGGCTCAAAATGTCTAAAACAAATCCATTTCTTTAGAAACCTTGGGCCTGTTTGAAATTGTTTTTGTTTTAATGTTTTCAAAACATATGTTTTCAAAAACAAGTTTTTGAAAACAAAAAAAATTAAAAAATCTGTTTGAATCATTATTTTAAAAAGTAATTATTTTCTATTTTTTACCTGATTCTGTAGAACAAAAATTACAGAACACTTAAAAAGTGTTCTAAGTTTTTTGTTTTTGAAAACAAAATTTTGTTTTTTTGTTTTACAAAACACTTCATTAAAAACACATTATCAAACAAGTTTTTTTGTTTTTTTGTTCTTGAAAACAAAAAAATTGTTTTGCAGAATCAAATCAAACAGGCCCCTTATTTTTCTTATTTTCCCTCAAATCCTTGTATTAATTCCTTAATTCACTGTAATCCTCATTAATAAATTCTAGGGTGTTACAATGTCCTCCGGAATAAGATGATAGGGGCCATTGCTATTAACTTATATGCTAAGTATGTTACTCATTGGACATAAATTATTTTTGATAGATGTTTATTTTAGTTTATCATTGATTCATTTGTTTCTTTATTATAGGTACTTGTACGATACATATTTGGTCCCTGGAAACCTTACAAGGAGGTTCGCGATCATCAACCCCCATAACATAGCTGCTTGTACTCCATAAATGCCGCATAGCTAACTTACAAGTGAATCACAACAAGTTGTGGATCTGTTCGTTGCAAGAGTCGAGAATAAGGTGTTATTTTGGGCCCTTTACATGTAAGGGTGAGTCACTTCGTGCTGAACTTTTCAATCATATGCAATTTGAATGTCAACTGTTCAATTAAAATTAGCTAACACTGGTTAATTATGTTAGGGCACACTGGATATTGGTTGTCATAAATCCATGTGCTCTGAAGATATATTTTATAGATCCTGTGAATGGCGACCTAACAAATCATTTATAGATGTAGGAGTTATTCAATCAGTAAGCATATGCATTTATGTTCTACATATTTCTATATATATGTGTCACAATGATTTTAAAATAGTTTCTTGTATTATATTTTTTTCCACTTGTTTGATAAAGCTGTGGTGATATTCTGTGCAAATTGTGGGCTTAAGGTCTCAAAGTCAAAAACACTTGCCACGTTATATAAATGGAATAGAATAAAGGTATTTATCAATATTCAGACAAGTATTGAGTACATCATTTCTTAAATTTAATATGTTTTTTATTAAATTTTTACAGTGTTCAAAACCAAATAGCATAGATTGTGAATTTTATGTGATGAGATTTATAAAGGGTATCATCACACATAGATAGTCTATGATCTTGGACACGGTATGTAATTAAGTTTCTTTAAGTGATTGGATAATTTTCCTTACTTTTATGTTTTCTTCTACACACAAAACTATAGGATGGTGTTAGTTGCTCTAATTGGCTATTTGCATTTGGTGATAATAAACTGTAAGAAATCTCTATTTTTTTGCCGTTATGTTGTTATTTTTTCTTTAATATTAAACTTGCTTTAACAAAATATTTCTAAAATTTGTATACACAAATTTAACTATATGATGGTATTGCTTGTTGGTAATTGGATATTACTAGTTGTATTTGGTGATATTAGTTTGTAATTTGCTATTATTAGCTGCAAAGAGAGGGTTTAAGACTTGGGGAATTTTTGGTTTTAAGTCGTTATACTGCCCCTTTTTTTTAACTAAAACTTGCTTCAAATGAATATTTCTAAACTTTGACTAAATTCCAGTTATCTAACTTCAAATTGTTCTTAATTCATTTTGTAGTACTTCTTGGATTCATATTGCAAAGAATACTCAAATGCTCAGATAGATGAACCCAGGGAAGAGTTGTCTCAATATATGTTCCAGCAATGTCTGTTGGTTTAGTATTAGCTTGTATTAATTTGTAGCTTTTTTTTAATTTGATCATTGATTGTAATTGTTCGTTGATTGTTTAATACAAAAGAATAAAGTTCTGATCTTAATTGATTGTAATTGTTCTTTGTAATCTTTTGAATAATTGACAACTGGGATCAAATAAACTATAATTATTCTTTGTAATTTTTGAAATAAGGACAAACCAAATGGCAAAAGGACCTCCAGGTGCATAAAATGTGAGTGAAGAAAAAAAGGAAAACATTGGAAGTTCTTTTTAGAACCGTCAACAAAAGTGATATTTGTTGGTGATTATTGTTAAACCACCGACAAAAAAATAATCTTTGTTAGTGGTTTCTAAGTAACCACTAACAAAAGATGGGACTTTTGTTGGCAGTTATATAACAACTGCTAACAAAAAGCCAACAAAAAGTGACTTTTTGTTGGCAGTTTAACAATAATCGCCAACAAAAGTTATGACTATTTTTGGCAATTATAAAAATAACTGCCAACAAAAGTCCCATCTTTTGTTGATGGTTATTTTACAACTACCAACAAAAGTTGTTTTTTGTTGGTAGTTCAAAACCACCAACAAATAGTTAATCCTTTTGTTGGTGTTTGAATTGTTGGTGGTTGAAAACTGTTAATAAATAGAAAAAATAATTGCCAACAAAGTCATTTCCTGGTGCAGTGGCATCACATGATTTTACTAACACATGATTTTACTAAGTAGTGTATTGATATAGTACATTTTTTAATTGATGCTAGTGTTTAGATAGTCTTAAGTCTAAGTTACACACTAGTATTTTTTATTTTTTCTTTAACTTTCACTTTTGAAAATTTTATTTTCTTTTAATTTTGATTTTTTACTATTTTCTTTTAATTGTTTACAATAACATACTATGGCTTCACTTTTTTTTTTTTTTACTTTTCTTACGACATTTTACAAAATTATTACCCTAGTTTTATATTAGAACATTGGGGATAATGTTTAATTTAAGTTGAGGGGTTAAAGGTAGAGCTTTTATATTGGAACATTAGGGACAATGTTCAATTCAAGCCTTATTTTGTTCTTAAATAATCACTAGCATTTCTTTGTGATTTGTGCAACCTTAATTGCATTTTTTATATATATCTTTCTTATTTACCTATATTAATCACTTAACTTATAAAACCATGATTTTACCCTTTTTAGGGAGTATTTTTAAGTACTTTGGTTTCATTGCTTTGGAAAATGAATTTTAAGGGTGAATAAGGTTATTGATTTGGAAAAATTCTTATATATATTTAGTGTATCATGTCATTTATACACTAATAACTAAAATAAGGCTAAATCATATAATAGACCCCATATAATAGTGATGCTATGATAGATAATAAAGTGTATGACCCCTATAGCACTCAATTTATGATAATGGAATAGTAGATAATTGAATGTGAAAACTAATTATATAACTTAGCATTATTTTACTAATAGGTGGGTCATGTTTTGTTTGATTTAGACTTCTTTTATAAGAGAGAGTATAGATAATGTAATGTAATGAACGTAAATTTCGTAAAATGACGAAATGAGTTGTATAAAGGCAAGTCCCCAGTAATGAGCTAGATAATGTCTTGAAAAATTTGGGTTGTGTCATAGGCTCCTAAAAATAATAATCCTAGACTCAGACAGAAAGAAAAACAGAGCTAGGATAGAGAAATGAAATTGGGACAAAAATTGACAAAATGTAATGGCATTTTTTGTAAATATGTGTAATTTTTGGAAAAAAAATCATAGGGGGCTTTTTAAATGGAAAATTTGAGTTGCCTAGGGTTCTCAGAGGCCCAGAAAACCATGGGAAGTCCCAGGACTGGTAAAGCCCCTCTAGTGCATATTTTCTAATGGCGGCGAGCCTGAACTTTGATAGATTCGTTCGGGAAGGTTTTAACTTTGATTTGAGTGATTCCAAAGGAATTTTATTAAATTAGGAACCTAAATTTTATGATGAAAAAGATAGTTCTAAAAAATGAGATAAAATGAAGCAAAAACAAAATTGCCATTATGAAAGGACAAAATTGGAATTTTTGAAAAAGCTAGTTTCTTGAATGTTCCATAAGCTTCATGACTCTTCCTCTTCTCATATAGCTCGACCTTCTCTGCCCAAAATACATAAAAAAGAAGTTCTCTCTTAGGCACACAAGAGGAGGAGAGAAAGGGAGGAAGAAACCAAGGAAAAGGTGAGGAATTTCATGGAATTTCATGCTTGTCCTTCTTCCACTCTTGTTTCTCTCTTTCTTAGCTTTCTTTCCAAGGTTTATTTGAATGAATTAGTTCTATTTTGAGTCTAGAACAAGGAGGAGCAGTTCAAATTGCTTGAGCAGAAGAAAACCAAGGAGAAAAAGTCTTGAAACCAAGCTTGAATCTAAGGTATTTCATGGTTTTATTGTTTCTTCTCTTTGCTTCTTCCTTGTGCACATTTTTAGCCAAACCAGAACCATGAAAGGGGAGGGAGTTTTATCCAAAAACAAGAGAGGAACTAGGGTTTTAGGCTATGGAGAAGTGGAATATACTAAGAAATTACAAGAAAAATCCATGAAAATCAAGCTAGGAAAGTGGAGGATCCTTTAGGGTTTTGTAAAATCTAATTCTATGTGTGAATTTCCTAGACCATTTAAGTGTTCCATTAAGCTCCTAAGACCCTTAGAAACCTCTCTAAGTGGCTCTCCCATTAAGGAAAAATAAAAAACCCTTTGAACCCTTTTCTTGAAGCACGTTTTGGCCAAGCTAGGAAGAGAAGCCTAAGGAGTGTTTTAAATTGTTCTAGCCTTGGTTTGGGATTTTATATGATGTTAGAAGATGGAAGGAACCATTAGAAAAAATTTAGGAGCCATGGATTGGAAGATGGAACAATGGTGTCCATAATGGTACCTTGTGAAGCAACTTGGTTCCTAGCTTAACCTTAAAAGAGGTCAAGAAGCCTAGAAATGGGAAGAGAATGGAGCTTAAAACTTAAATTGTGAAGGTTGCTTCAATAGGCCATTTATGGAACCATTATGTAACCTATGAAACTAATTGTGTTCTTAAGAGTATGTGTAGTGGCTTGGCTTATTTCAAGAATGTAATTGTGTGCTATTTATGATGTTTAGCTTAAGAGAACCCTACTCCACCTAAGTGCTCTTATGTAACAAAAGGGAAGGAACAAGTGTAACATCCGGTTCTTTGAAAACCAGAGAAAACATGAGAAATATAACATACAGTTTCTTCATAAACGAACCAAATTCACCGGATACAAAACGAAGTCCCTTGAAATGAGATAGTTAAGGTCCCAAAAAATTTGATTAACATTCTAGACTCCTAAAAATGAGAATATTAGTCTCAGATGGTAGGAAAAATGGAGATAGAATAAAGAAACAAATTTTGACAGAAATATTACGAAATGTAATGGTATTTTTGTAATTTTGAGTAAATTTTGGAATTCACAAAGGATGACTTTTTAAATGAAATTTTCAAGTTCTCTGGGGGCTCTCAGAGGCCCTGAAAATTATGGGAAGCCATGGGACAGTTAAATCCCGTCTGGTGGATGCTTTCTAATGTCAGTGTATTCAAACTTTGACGGATTTGTTCAGGAAGGTTTTAGCTCCGATTTGAGTGATTTCAAATGAATTTTACTAAATTGGGAACCTAAATTTCATAATGGAAAAGATGGTTCTAAAAAAGGAGCTAAAACAAAGTAGAAACGAAAATGCCAAGAAAGAAGGGAAAAATAGGAATTTTTGAAAAATACTTCTACCTCCCTCTATATATAGGTGGCACCCCATTCTCTCCTTCATTTAGACTCAGAATTTTCTGCTTAATTTTAGAGAAGAAGGTTAGGGTTTAGGCGCACCAAAGGGAGAGAAGAAGAAAGAGAAATCTAAGCTTTAATGTATGATTTCTTGGTAGTTTTTCATATTTTCTTCCATCCACACCTCCTTTCCTTCATTCTCCTTTGTTTTCTTTGTTTAAAATAAAGTTTACAAATCTGATTTAAGGGAGAAACATAGGGGAAATTTCGGATTTGAAGAGAGGAGCTTGGAGAAAGCAAGATTCAAGTGAGAAAAAGCAAGAAAACAAGGTAATTTCTCTTCCTATGGTTAATACCTTTAGTCTCCCTTCTTCTCCATTTTGCCTAACCTAAGGAACCTTAGGAGGATTTGATTTTTAGGTAGAACCAAGGATGAATCTAAGGAAAAAGGGTGTGGAGATTAATAATATTCAAAGGGAACTAACAAAAAATCATTAGATTTCAAGATGTAATTTCTAAGGTTTCAAGTGCACTTTGTAAAATTTAATTTTGTATGATAATTCCTAGACCTAAATAAGAGTTTAATTGAGCTCTTAAGATCCCTAAGAGGCTCTCCACATGCATCCTCCATTGAGAAAACAAAGCAAACTCCAAGAAGCCCCATTTCTTTTATAGCCTCGGCCTAAAGGGGTTTGTGTAGTTAGGGAGAGTTTTAAATTTTTCTAAACCCATTGTTGAGTCACATATGATGAATGAATATAAGGGGAGGCCTTGGGAAAAATTTAGGAACCATAGAAAGTGATTTGGCGCCTTATGTTCCATAATATGACCTAAAAAAGTAACATGTAATTAGGCTCTAGGTTTTAATTGTGTGATGACTCCAAGAGGCTTAAAAGGAGTCAAAAATCACATTTGAAAGAAAAAAATACAACCTAGAATTTATTTGATGGGTGTTGCTTCATTAGGTACATTTTGGAACCATAAAGGGGGGTCATTAGATCAAGTAAGTATTTAAGGAAGATGTGTGGCCTTAGAATTAATTCAATGAACCTAATTGGCTTCCATATGATGTGTCTAGGCCAAGAGTGATGATCTCCACCTCCTTGTAAGTGTGTGGCCGTGGGAGAGGAATTAAGTCCAAAGGAAGAAAATATGCAAATATGACAAAGGTAGCTCTCTCCACCTTCTTTCATGCATGGATGTGTGCTTAGCTTGTCTTAGAATGTGTGTATGTATATTTTCAAGCCATGAAAATTATGTTGGCATGATTTCGTATGCCATGGTTTCATGATGATGCATTATATTTTTTAAATGATATCTTTGATTTTTGCCTTAGTTTGCTTAAGTGTGGTGAGGCTAAGAACCCTTAGCCATGGTGAGGATAAGCCAAGAACCCTTAAGATTGGTTGAGACAAAGTAAAGAGTCTCCCAAAAGTGAGGTTAACTCCCAAGAGCATGGTTGAGTCCAAGAACCTCTTAAAGAATGGGTGAGGCAAGTCCAAAATCCATAAGTAAATGGGTGAGGCCAATCCACTTGCTTGGCAAGCCTATGTATGCTATGTATGACTTTTTCAAAGGCTAAAAATGCTTCTTGAATGATTGCCCACATCCATATGCCATGTATGCAATTATGAGACTTGTTTTGCATCCATTATGTATGATTGAATGGGAGATAAGCTATTGGGATTCTTTGAATCTCATTCCCTCATCTTCAATGTTTTAACATGCTAGGTGGACCAAGAGAACAAGGGGATGGAAGCCAACCACTTGAGAGATGAGAGTATGACATTGAAATGTATGAAATTTGCTTCTTTAAGGCCATCAAGGTGGCAAATGTTGTCATCTATGGTGGTATATGACCTATGACCTCTTGAACATGTGTAATTATGTTAATAAGTAATGTATGAATGAGAGATAAAGTTGTATGTATGTATATGCACATTTTGGTTATGTATTGGCAAGTTTCATTATGGAAGTATGTGTATAAATGGAAGTGGAATGGCCAAAATGAATTGCATGAGGGTTGGGACTATTTGGGTAGCTCACACAAATCCTAATTATGCTTTTAGATTTGCGCTAAAGGTGCTAAGCCCCAAGGAAAGCTATTTAGATATTTTGGTATCCTATATAGAAGCAAAATTGACTATAATGGAACCCTATATCGCTTTTTATCCAAATGAGCTCTTCTTAATCTGAGATTTGGCATGCATTTAGAGCTTGTTGAGGGCCTTTTGGGAAGCTAAAGAACAGAATTTTCAGAGGTTTAGCAAATATTTGATGAATTTTCAAAATTGAAATTTTTTTTAGTTTTGGTCATATCACTATTCATATTAGTCCGAATATGAAATCTATCACACAAGGCCCAAATGATGTCCAATTGCCACTAAATTTTACACAGAGAAACTAGACATTCCCAATGACTTGTGCCAACTAGAAGCACTCCATTTGGATATCTAGAGAGGGAGATATGAATTTTTCAAAAATTCTATCTAGTATCAAGAACTCTAACTGACCTCTAGTATTGTTTGATTGATTTTCGATCTCTGGACATGACAGAGCTGGTTTATAGTTATTTTTTTTCCTCTAGCTAACATCCACATCTTTCCAGATTGAAATTAATTAGATATTTTTGAAATTTGCTGCAGAATTTTGTGATAGCACCAGTGGAGAGCCTGACCTCTGGACCATTGCGCATGTCAAAAGTCCTCTGTGTTAGATGTTATGGTCTGGAAATATTTTTAACATAAAGTAGACATGTGTATCTTTCTATAATACCCAAGAATGCATAATTTCAAGTTTTTTAGAATTAGTTATGATTTTCCAAAGTTGTGACAGAAATGAGGACAAGTTTGGCCGAAAATGAATGTGTATTTTGAGCTTCCCATTGAGTTCCACGAGATGTAGGCCACTTTTGATGATTCATATGAGTTTTATTCATGTAATTAAATATGGTAATGTGTTGTATGAGTTCACACGGTCCACGTGACACTGAATGAAATTTTTATATATGACGCAACGCAAGAAAATATATTATTTTTAATCTCTTTTTCTTACTCTTTCATGGAATTGATGATGTAAAGCATGGGAATGTCATGAAATGAGTTAAAAATTTATGGTGTTATATTTATTGGTATCAAAGCAAAGTTCCAGGCTCTCTCGGATTGGATTTGGCTTGAGAATGTAACAATAGGGCTATGTGAAGGCTTGAAGGGATAGGTAGAGCCTTGTATGAGGCATGTTGGGTGTATGAGGATAATTTGTGGCTTTGTTCATGATGAGTAAGTTGTAGAATGATCTTAGAGTAACTAGTGGATATTGGGAAAGACTGGCCTCTAGAGTAGCTTGAGCAGAGCTAAGTTTAAGCAAAGTTAAGGGATCTGACGGCTAGAGCTTGATGAGATGTGATAGCTCACCGGAATCAGTGGCAAGCCTTAGATATAAATGATGAGAAATGATCTCGTTGATAGAAAGAGGCTCACTAGAGAGAGTATGTAAGGCCTAATTCTCCCTAATAGTCGTACTCAAACCATTCCGAGGTGTCTCACGTAATGCAGAGACAAGTAGGATGCAGTGCAGTATGAGATGAGACTGCGACTACAAAGGACTAGTTTAGAAGGGAAATGAGAAAAGGGTCACCCCCTAGCCACAACACCCGAATGTCTAGATAAGTTTCAGAGTCCAAAAGGCTAATTCCCTTAGGCTAGAGGTTAAGTTACAAGCTACACCTTAGAACTCTGATAGCCCAGAGGTAATACTAGCTGTGCATGAATGAGGCAAGAGGTAGAATCCTCTAACTTGATGATGGGCTAGATATAGAGGCAATGAGACTCGGGTTGGTAGTTAAAGATGAAAATCCAATCATTGAAAAAGTAAGCCAATCAGAGGTTGTTAATTGCGGCCAATTATTCCATAGAAGTAGCGATGTAATCCACTAGAGAGTTCCTCACCACGGCCAATTAAGAAGTTAGCCGCGGCTAATACTCAGACAAAAAAACTAAGGTGAACTCAGGTTGATTAGCCGCGGCGAATGACATGTTAGCTGTGGCGAATGGCACCATGAATGCCTTGTTAGTCATATTCAGGCCAACTTGAGAAAGGAGTTGATAAGGGGGCAGACAACCCACAGAGAGCGGGAACCCCTAGTATAAGTAGAGAAAAACATATTAAATAGTTACGAAAGATTAGTAAGAAATCCGTGGGCCTAGCAAATGAGATTGAGAAAAGAGCTCAGCATAGAGAAAGTTAGACACAGGGATGATAAGGTTGTTGAAACTCGCCTTTAAGGCATTGCCTCCAACCTAGGATGTCATCTTATGAGACACTGAATGATAGAATGCTAGTGTAGCCTCGAAATAACGTAAGATAAGACTAGAGGTACCTCATAGCGAGTGGCTTAGAAAAGTGTACCTCATAGGTGATACCTAAAGGTAAGTATGAGTATCCTAATAATAGAGGCTCAGAAAAGAATGAGGATAGTTAGTAAGCTACAGGTCCAATAAGATGGCTAGCCTAGGTTGAATATAAGTTAAAACCTAGGGGAAATGACCAATAGAATCGTTCCAGGTGAGATATGTAAAGGAAAAGCTCAATAAAAGTTCTCCCTGGATCGAGAAATGAAAGATGAGATATTCAATGTCAAGGAGACCACCCAGTAGTGGTTAGTAAATTTCCCTAGACAGACCTCCGAGTCATAAAGCATAGTGATAAAGGAAGCGAGGAAAAACTAAGAAATTAGCTACAAAAAAGATACTCTCACTTTAGTAATGATTAAATGAGTAAGCTAAGCACAGTAAAGTAAATAGATAGGGGTCCAATAGTTAATTAGATGAGCTCCCTAATATAAGAATGCAGGGGTTAAGGCACATGCATGATTAGAGCACTCGATAGAGCATAAGTTTTTAGTAAGGTAGAATCTGGACATTAAGAGTACATATCCTAGGGATGAGGCTAAAGAGAATAAACAGAGAGAAATCCTAGCTCTGATTCAAACATAGAAGCAAGCTGAGACTGACAGGTAGTGCCTTAGTACCCTTAGGGAAGCTCGAGAAAGCTAGAGACCACCTAAGAAGGCAAGCCTCGTATTTGTAGGGAAAGAATGTAAGTCGAGAGTGCCATAAAATGAAATTCTTGAGATTATATAGAATATAATTCTTCTTACCGAGGGATGGTCTAATTAAGAGCAAAGCAAGAGTATGAGCGAAAAAGTAGACCCCTTTAACACTCTAAAGAGTAAATAAGTAGTGGAACCCTGAGAAAATATAGGTGATCTTAAGTGTAAAGAAATTCAAACTAGCCACAAAGACAATCAGTAGTAGAAAATTCTTTTACCTAAGTAAGAGGATAAGAAAGGTAGAAAGAGAAATTATGATAGTGTTCAAGCTGAGGACAAACTAGATTGAGAATAGATATTCAGTTAATGTGCTTGAGTACTTAAGAAAGAACACCTATCCTTGGCATAGATGCCCTTTTTGAATGATAGTGCCTGAAGTAAAAACAGTTAGACAATGTAGAGAGATCTCGAGATAAAGTAGAGAAAGAATTTTATTTTTCTTGAGCACTTTATGAGAATAAGGCAGATAAAGAAAAGTAAGAAAAGAATGCTTTAGATTGTTAGGAAACTTGTAATATATAGGCGATAGTGACTTTGAGCTCAGTTATGAGGCACCCGTGTATTAGTGTTTGATGTTATGGTTTGCTTGCAACAATGGTTACATGATATTAGACCTGATCAACCTAATAGTAATGTGACTGGAGTGCGTAGCAAACGATGACATTAATCATCAAAGTGTCCCAGTAATCGAAGAGTATCCTAGTTAGTTAAAGAATGAGATGAGTCAGAAAAGAAAGGTAAAGGAATTCCATAATATCATAATAGTAAGAAAAGCATGCAGAAAGGGATCCCTAGTAGAGAATGTTCAGATTCAATATGCATAGCCTGAGTCTCTTATAGTATGTGTAAATGAAATAAATAGGGACCAGTATATAGCCTCTCTCCTGCTAGAGATGTTAGCCACACTCAGTGTGTAAGATGCCCTAGTGCTAAGCACTAAAAAGTAGAACGTGGGCATAGTTAGAAACTGCAGGATATGAGAGGAAGGCTAAAATAAATATATGTAAAGTAAGTAAGTCAATAGAGTAAGAAAAGAAAGCCTAAGTAAAAAGGGGCTGAAGTGGGAATTTGAAGATCCCATGAGGAGTAACGAATGAAAATTTAAATGCTCTTAAGTATCAATATGACGGGGTCTTAGAGAATGAAATGACACAGAACCATATCGCATGAAGAGCACGATGTACTTATGAGCTTAGCCTAAGCTATTATGAGTGATGATAACCGGACTTAGTGAGCATATATTTTATTGTTAAATACAATAATCTTAGGCTTTGACATCTCTCAGAGATAGATCGCAGTAGATCCTGGCATAGTGCAATGGGTCACAATAGACCCTAGTAGGGCTCTGAGAGATTGCAGTAGACCTAGAGGTCACAGTAGATCCCACAAAGTTACAGAGATCCCTAGCTATAGTATGATAGTTCTTTGGTGCGATGATGACCTAAGATAGTTTTACAGAGCAGTTAGTCTTAAAGACTAGTACAGTTTCAACTAGCTTTTATCTCAGAGACTAGAGATCTCTTGAGTTTGGTAGACCGTTGCCACTGAGATGTGAAGGCTTTACTTAGATAGTTAGACCATTGACTAGATCTCTCTAGAGATGAGCATAGTGCATGGGATGAGGAAAGTAGAAATTAGCTTTCTAAAGTTAGAGCTAGATGAACCACTACCCAGCAGGCATTTACCCTAACTAAGGGATAGAAAGATCCCCACATGCTAGCTTATGTATACAGAAAGGGGTCAGGTACAATTTTAAATAAGGTAAGTGGTATAGTATGTCTTCAGTGAGTAAAATTGTGAGAATAACTAGCATCCCACTAGAGTTCAACAATAGTCAGTGGTAGTCACTCTTCAGTGCCAGTATGAGATACATGTGTTAGGCCTATTAGTGCTGAAATGAGGGACTATAAAATGCCACTATAGGTGAGCAAAGAAAGTGAGAAAAAGTCCTAGCCTACAGAGATAGAGATAGTAGTACGCTAAGAAACTGGGGTCATTGAAAGTAGAAACTCCTCAACGGAGTTGTAATCTCAGTAAATAATTGAGATGTAAGGCCTATGAAAGAAAGAAATGTGAATTGTAATCATGGGATGAGCTGGTAAGAAAGAACGCAGAGATGAACAGTGAACGGTATATGTAAATAAGTAAATAGATAGATAGAAAGTTCCGATGGTTGAAATGATCAGAAAGATGATGAAACTTTATAACAAGCCATTAGGAGAAGATACGGGAGATGTGATACAAAATAAGTTACCTCCCAAGATGTGTGAATAAGTCCACTGAAAGACACATTAACCCCTACGATCGAGTTAAAACTAACATGATATAATAAGTAAGCTCTCCCAAGATTGGCCTCCAGAGTTAGGAATTTCTTTCCCTTATGAAAAGAACTAGCTAGTATGTTATAATAATAGAACTCTCATAAAAAGCTAGTATGAAAATTCCCTGGCTATGAAAAATTTAAACGAGTGAAATCGTTGAGAAAAGCATATAGAGCCAAGAAGAAGGGAAAGAAAAGAATAGTTAGCCAGAAAAGAAAAGAATAAGAAGAAAGTATACCCTAAATTTTGAGGAAGAAATTTATTTAAGGAGGGAGAAATGTAACATCTGGTTCTTTGAAAATTAGAGAAAACGTGAGAAACATAACGTATAATTTCTTCGTAAACGAACAAAATTCACCATATACAAAAGGAAGTCCCCCGAAATGAGATAGTTAAGGTTCCAAAAAATTTGAGTAACATTCTAGACTCCTAAAAATAAGAATCTTAGCCTCAGACAGAAGGAAAAACAAAGTTAGAATAAAGAAACAAATTTTGACGAAAATCTTACAAAACGTAATGACATTTTCATAATTTTGAGTAAATTTTGGAATTCACATAGGAGGACTTTTTAAATGAAAGTTTTGAGTTTTCTGGGATTCTCAGAGGCCCTAAATACCATAGGAAGCCTCGAGACAGTTAAATCCCCTCTGGTGGATGTTTTCCAATATTAGTGTAGCCAAACTTTGACAAATTCGTTTGGGAAGGTTTTAGCTTCGATTTGAGTGATTCCAAAGGCATCTTACTAAATTGGGAACCTAAATTTCATAACGGACAAGACGGTTCTAAAAAAGGAGCTAAACGAAGTAGAAACAAAAATGCCAAAAACAAAGGACAAAATGAGAATTTTTGAAAAATACTTCCTCCTCCCTCTACATATAGGTGGTGCCCCACTCTCTCCTTCATTTAGACTCAGAATTTTCTGCCCAATTTCAGAGAAGAAGGCTAGGGTTTAGGTGTACCAAAGGGAGAGAAGAAGAAGGAGAAATCCAAGCTTTAAGGTATGGTTTCTTGGTAGTTTTTCATGTTTTCTTCCATCCACACCGCTTCTCCTTCATTCTCCTTTGTTTCCTTTGTTTAAAATAAAGTTTACAAATCTAATTTAAGGGAGAAACGTAGGAGAAATTTCTGATTTGAAGAGAGGAGCTTGGAGAAAGCAAGATTCAAGTGAGAAAAAGCAAGAGAACAAGGTAATTTCTCTTCCTATGGTTGATACCTTTGGTCTCCCTTCTTCTCCATTTCACCTAACCTAAGGAACCCTAGGAGGATTTGATTTTTAGGTAGAACTAAGGATGAATCTAAGGAAAAAGGGTATGGAGGTTAAGAATATGCAAAGGGAATTAACAAAAAACCATTAGATTTCAAGATGCAATTTCTAGGGTTTCAAGTGCACCTTGTAAAATCTGATTTTGTATGATAATTCCTAGGCCTAAATAAGAGTTTATTTGAGCTCCCAAGATTCCTAAGAGGCTCCCCACAGGCATCCTCCCTTGAGAAAACAAAGCAAACTCCAAGAAGCCCCTTTTCCTCCATAGCCTCGGCCTAAAAGGGCTTGTGTAGCTAGGGAGAGTTTTAAATTTTTCTAAACCCATTCTTGAGTCATATATGATGAATGAATATGAGGGGAGGCCTTGGAAAAAATTTAAGAATCATAGAAAGTGAGTTGGTGCCTTATGTTCCATAATATAACCTAAGGAACCAACATGTAATTAGGTTTTTGGTTTTAATTGTGTGATGACTCCAAGAGGCTTAAAAGGAGTCAAGAATCACATTTGAAAGAAAAGAATATAGCATAGAATTTATTTGATAGGTGTTGCTTCATTAGGTGTGTAACACCATAATTTCTAGCACATCTCATAACATTTTTATGCATTATATCATTAAATCCATGAAGGAAGTAGAAAAAGTCTCTCAAAATAATGTATTTAATTGCATTGCATCGTGTATAAAAATTCCATTCGGTGTTACGTGGACCGTGTGAGCTCATACTATACATTATCATATTTCATTACATCAATACAACTCTTTTTCATCATAAAATTATGCCCACAACTCATGGAAATCAAAGGAGAGCTCAAAATAATCAAGTGTATTTTCAGCTAGAATTGACCCCTTTTCTAACCAAACTTTGGAAAATCATAACTAATTCTAGAAATATTAAAATCACACATTCTTAGCCATTATAGAAAGCTATGGATGTATATTTCACACTAAAAATATACCCAGACCATAAAATTCATCACAGAGGGTGTTTGATATCTAAAAAAGTCCAGAGGTTAAACTACCTCCTGATGCTATCATAGATTCTGCAGCAAATTTTAAAAATATCCAATTAATTCCAAACAAATCCAATCCATACCAATGATACCAAAATGAAAAGCTTGGATGTTATCTAGAGGGAAAAAATATTTCCAGACCAGCTCAATCAACCCAAACCTCAGAATTCAATAGAATAGTAACTCAGGTCGGGAAAGGGTCTTAATATTGGATAGAATGTTCAAAAATTCATATCTCCCTCTTTAGACTCTAAATGACATGCTTCTAGTTGGCACAAGTATCTATGAATGTCTAGTTTCTCTATATAAAATTTCATAGCAATTGGACATCATTTGGGCCCTGTGTGATAGAATTCATTTTCATACCAAATGAATAACGTAGTAGACCAAAACCAAAAAAATTGCCAACTTTGAAAAATTATCAAATATTCTGTAGACCTCCAAAAATTATGATCTTTAGCTTCCCAAAAGGATCTCAAGAAGCTCTAAATGTCTGCCAAATCTCAAATCAAGAAGAGCTCATTTGGCTAAAAAGTGATATAAGGTTCTATTATGGTCATTTTTGGCTCCATATAAGATACCAAAGTTGCCAAATGGTTTTCCCTTGGTCTTGGCACCTTTTGGGTAAGTCTAAAAGCACATTTAGGACTTATGTGGGCTGCCCAAATAGTCCCAAACCTCATGCATCTCATTTTAGCCTTTTGAGCCATAGTTATGCATATTTCCATAAGGCCATTCATGAAGCTATAATGCCATAATGATAAACACATATTTCTATCTGATTTATTCTCCTAAACATAGGTATTTTAATAATAAAATATGGCTTTAAGACTTTAACTAGATAAAGTTTTGTTTTAGAAGCCATTTCTATATCTTAAGGAAATTATTTACAAGATTTTAGAATTTTAATGTTTAAATTTCTTTAAATGATTTTGTGAATTGTTCCTATTAAGAATTTCCATTCTTTTGTGCAGTTTCAATGGATAAATGGAGTTTGAATAGAAAAATGATTTGAAGAAGAGAAAAAGAGAAAGCACCCACTCTTCCATATACTTATGTGAAGAGAAGAAACAAACAAAGAAGTAGCTATGAGAGTTCAAGCAAGAAATAAGGAAGCCTCTTCATTCATTCGGTTTGGAAGCTCATACTCATGCAGAAACTCGAGATGAAGCTGCACACTTGAGCTAAATGCAGAAGCCACGAAGAGTTGCTGTTCAACGTAAAAAGCAAGCACAGAAAGCAAATGGAAGGAGCTGCAGTTCAACGTGGAGCTGGAAGTACAGTAGCTAAACGAAGAACACAAGCATGAGGCAGTTATGAGCTGGGAGGACAGCTGAACGAGCTGAAAGAGGAAGCTCAACGCTGAGCTGGGAAGGAAGAGCTGGAGTTGAAGCGAGAAGCAACGAGCTGGGCATAAGGTTTTTAAATGAAGAAGCTCACGTGGAAGAATATGCTTCTGGTTGAGGGGAAGAGAACTTGGGTATTTAAAAAGAAGAAGAGACCACAGCTGCAGCAGAAACATGAGTAAAACACGAAGCAACTCATAAAGGATGCGAAAGGAGCTGAGAACGACGTGGAATGAAAGATGAAGGTAGTAGCACGATGCATGGGAGTTTACGTGGAAGGAGAGGGAGTTTCGCGATAATCCATGCAGCAGCTAACGAGGAAAGTGAGCTAAACTGGGCTGAACACACGAAGAGGAGAGCTGGAAGGCGAGCTGAGCGAGAAGAAGGAAGACGCTGAATTGAAGAAGCAGAACGTGATTTTGCTTGAAGCAGAAAAACTAAGAAGCTGGACGTGGGAAGCTTGCATGAATATTGATATTATATTCAATATGAAAGGAAGTGGGGCCCATTATATATATATAAAATAAACAAACATTCTGAAGCGTGGGAAAAAGAAGCTTTTCACGTAAAACTGAAGTAAGAGCAGCAGCACGTGATTTTTTTAATGAGGAAGAGAGTCATTATTCTACACGCCTCTTTCATTCAAATCTGCACGCCTCTCATCCATTTACAATTCCACACATCTCACGTCTCTCCAAGTCTGTCACGCCTCCACATATTTAGATTTCCTAGTTTATTCATGCAACTCCATTCCCTCATGCCTATATATATCATTCATTCATCCCATTCGCTGCATACCATACCCCACGCCTTATCCACGCCATACACCATTCATCATCCATTCCATCTACATCCCATGAAGTTCTAAACTCCACCTTGAGGCTAGCTAGGAGGAGACCTTGGAGAAGCTTGAATCCATGGAAGCATAATTTAGAATTTTGGCTAAGACTTTTCTATTTTTTTCCTACATTTTTTCTCTTTCATTTATTTTCTTGGTTAAGATATATTTGATAAAGAATTTGTATAAATATAATTAGTGGCTGGTTAGACACTAATTAGGAAGTATTTTTGTTGATTAATTGATTGCATTAGACATCAATATTATTTGAATTCCATGTATGTTTCGGAGGTATTCGATAAAATACATGAGTGAGCGTAATTGTTTAATTTGAGGATTCCTTAATGTTTAGTTGGTTAATTAAATATTTAGGATGATTCAGATGTTAATCAATTAGTTAATCAATCAAATTAGATGTTCATTGATCTTAGAAACAAGAATTAATAGTTTAATGCGGAGTTGAGGTTTCAATTAAACATTAGACCGTTGATTTCTTGAATCTTGCGTGGTTACTCAAGATAAATTGTTATGAACATGATTAGGAACTCTTAGACCAGAATTAATCATAATTAGATTAGGATAAGGATAGTGGATACCAAGAGACGAATCCGAAGCTAGTCACAAGACCATAATCCATATAATTAGATAGAATTTAGGAATTTTAATTCACTTTAGTTTTAAGTAAATCAAACCCCCTAATTTAGGAATTTTTAGAGTATTTTAACAATTGGAAAACTCAATTAAACATTGAACGCCAATTCCAAGGGAGATGACCTAGGTTGTGCCATTAACTATATATTCTATCAGCTTAGTATTATTTTGAGGGTTGTGCGACGTTCCACTCACATAACATACTCAATTTACATTCCATCATTTACATAACACATTCTTTCACTTCTACATTATATAATATCATAATTACATATGTCTCAAGGGTCATAGACCATTCACAACAATAACATACATCATTATGGTTCATTATGGCTTTAAAAGGGCAAAACTAGACATATTGATGTCAATCTCCTTTCTTCAATGTTGTTGGCTCCCATTATCATATCCACTTAGTCCACTTAGCATATTAGATCATTGGAGAGGAGAAAATGAGATTTAAAGAATCCCAATAGCTCATCTCCTATTCAATCATACATAATATATGCAAATCAAGCCTTAAAAATTCCTGCATGGATATCATGGAAGTCATGAACATTCAAGAAGCAAGCTTGGCATGTGAACAAGTCATACAAGACATTCAAGAGCTCACCAAGTGTTTGGATTGGCCTCACACTTTTTCTCATAGATTTTGGACTTACCTCACCCATTCTTTAAGAGATTCTTGGACTCAACCATACTCTTGGGAGCCCACTTTGCTTTTAGGAGATTCTTTGCTTTGTCTCAACCAATCTCAAGGGTTCTTAGCTCATCCTCACCATGGTTAAGAGTTCTTGGCCTCTCTATACTCAAGCAAACTTAAACAAGCATCATACATTCATTTGAAAACATAATATGTCATCATGAATCATGGCATATAAAATCCTGCTAGCATACTTTTCATGGTTTGAAAATACATATACACACATTTTAAGACAAGATAAACACACATCCATGCATGAGAGAAGGTGGAGAGAGCTACCTTGCACACAATCACACACTTTTTCCTTGGATTTCAAGCCTTCTCTTTTGGCCACACACCTAAAAACTTGTGGAGATGGTTTCTCTTGATCTAGATACAATTTATGGAAATCAATTAGGTTCATGAAACAATCTCTAAGGCCATACAACTTGCTTAGATACTAGATTGCTCTATAAGTTCCATTATGGTCCATAAATGTACCTAATGAAGCAACACTCCTCGAATAAATTCTAGGCTCCATTATTTCCTTCCAAATATGATTCTGGACTCTTTTAAGCTTCTTGGAGTCATCACACATTAAAACAAAGAGCCTAACATCATGTTGCTTCTTTAGGTCATAATATGGAACCTAAGGCGCCAAATTACTTTCTATGAGTTCTAAATTTTTTTCAAGGCATCCCCTCATTTTCATTCATCAAATATGACTCAAGAATGACCTTAGAAAAATTTAAAACTCTCCCTAGCTATAAGAACTTGCTTAGGCCGAGACATAGGGGGTTTTTGGCCTTCATGGAGATTTCTTTGTTTTCTTGAAGGAGGAAGCATGTGGAGAGCATCTTAGGGATCTCAAGAACTCATTTAAACTCTTAATTAGACCTAGGAATCATCACACAAAATCAGAATTTAGAAGGAACACTTAAAACCTTAGAATTTGCATCTTAAAATCTAATGGTTATTTTGTTATTTTCTTTGCATATTCTTGCTCTTCTCCTTTAAATACCTAAGATTCATGCTTGGTTTGGCTTGAAAATCAGATCCCCCTAGGGTTCTTTGTATGTGTTGAATTGGAGAAGAAGGGGAATCAAGAATAGCAACCATAGGATGAAAATTTACCTAGTTTCCTTGTTTAATTTGGCTTGAATCTTGCTTTCTCCAAGCTCCTCTCTTCAAATCCAAAATTTCCATTGAATTTTTCTGAATCAGATTTATAAACTTCATTTTAATCAAAGAAAACTAAGGAGAATGAAGGAGAGGTGGTGTGGATGGAGAATAACATGAAAAACAACCATAAAAACATACCTTTAGCTTAAAATTTTTTCTCCATCTCTTCTTCCCTTGGTGCCCCCAAAACCCTAGCTCTCTCTTCTGAAATTATGTAAAATGTTCTGATTCCAAATGGGGAAGAAAGTGGGGTGCCTATATATAGGAGCAGGAAAGTGACTTTTTTCAAAAATTTCAATTTTTCCCTTCATACTTTGCAATTTCATTTCTCCTTTATTTTAGCTCCATTTTGAGAACCGTCTTTTCCATTATAAAATCTAGGTTCCTAATTAAATAAAATGCCTTTGGAATCACTCAACTAGGAGCTGAAAGCTTCTCAAATGAATCCGTCAAAGTTCAAGCACACCAACGTTGGAAAATGTCCACCAGAGGGGATTTAACTGTTCCGAGGCTTCCTATGGTTTTCAGAGCCTTTGAGAACCCCAGAGGACTCAAAAATTTTATTTAAAAAGCCCTCCTGTGTGAATTCCAAAATTTACTCTAAATTACCAAAATGTCAGTACGTTTCATAAGTTTTTCGTCAAAATTTGTTTCTTCATTCTAGCTCTATTTTTCCTTTTATCTAAGGCTAGGATTCTCATTTTTAGGAGTCTAGAATGTTACTCAAATTTTTTGAGATTTTAACTAATTCATTTCAAGGGACTTGCTTTGAAAATATGCTCGTTTCTGTCGTTTAATGAAAATCAGGCATTACAAGGTGCATTTTGGAACTATAAAGGGGTCATTAGATCAAGTTAGTGTCTAAGGAAGATGTGTGGCCTTAGAATTAAGGCCATGAACCTAATGGGCTTCCATATGATGTGTCTAGGCCAAGAGAGATTATCTCCACCTTCTTGTGAGTGTGTGGCCGTGGGAAAGGAATTAAGTCCAAAGGAAGAAAATATGCAAATGTGACAAAGCTAGCTCTCTCCACCTTCTCTCATGCATGGATGTGTGCTTAGCTTGTCTTAGAATGTGTGTATGTTTATTTTTCATGCCATGAAAATTATGCTAGCATGATTTCGTATGCCATAGTTTCATGATGATGCATTATGTTTTCTAAATGATATTTATAATGTTTGCCTTGGTTTGCTTGAGTGTGGTGAGGCCAAGAACCCTTAGCCATGGTGAGGATGAGCCAAGAACCCATAAGATTGGTTAAGACAAAGTAAATAGTCTCCCAAAAGTGAGGTTGACTCTCAAGAGTATAGTTGAGTCCAAAAACTTCTTAAAGAATGGGTGAGACAAGTCCAAAATCTATAAGTAAATGGGTGAGGGCAATCCACTTGCTTGGCAAGCCTATATATGCTATGTATGACTTTTTCAAAGGCTAAGAATGCTTCTTGAATGATTTCACACATCCATATGCCATGCATGCAATTGTGAAAATTGTTTTGCATCCATTATATATGATTGAATGGGAGATGATCTATTGAGATTCTTTGAATCTCATTCCCTCCTCTCCAATGTTTTAACATGCTAGGTGGACCAAGAGAGTAAGGAGATGGAAGCCAACCACTTGAGAGATGAGAGTATGACATTGAAATGTATGAAATTTGCTTCTTTAAGGCCATCAAGGTGGCAAATATTGTCATCTATGGTTGTATATAACCTATGACCTCTTGAACTTGTGTAATTATGTTAATAAATAATGTATGAATGAGAGTTAAAGTTGTATGTATGGATATGTACATTTTAGTTATATATTGGCAAGTTTTCATTATGGAAGTATGTGTATAAATGGAAATGGAATGGCCAAAATGAAATGCATGAGGGTTGGGACCATTTAGGTAGCTCACACAAGTCCTAATTATGCTTTTAGATTTGCGCTAAAGGTGCTAAGCCCCAAGGAAAGCCATTTAGACATTTTGGTATCTTATATGGAGGCAAAATTGACCATAATGGAACCTTATATCACTTTTTATCCAAATGAGCTCTTGATATGAGATTTGGCATGTATTTAGAGCTTGTTGAGATCTTTTTGGGAAGCTAAAGAAAAATTTTTTTAGAGGTCTAGAGAATATTTGATGAATTTTCAAAATTGAAAAATTTTCTAGTTTTGGTCATGTCACTGTTCATACTAGTCTGAATATGAAATCTATCACACAGGGCTCAAATGATGTCCAATTGCTATAAAATTTTATATAGAGAAACTAGACATTCCTAGTGAGTCATGCCAACTAGAAGCACCCCATTTGTTTGTCTAGAGAGGGAGATATGAATTTTTCAAAAATTCTATCTAATATCAAGAACTCCAACTGACCTCAGGTACTATTTGATTGATTTTCGATGTTGGACATGCCTGAGCTGGTATGGAGTTTTTTTCCTCTAGCTAACATCTACAGCTTTCCATATTGGTATCATTGGTTTAGATTGAGTTTTTTGAAATTAATTGGACATTTTTGAAATTTGCTACAGAATTCTATGACAGCACTAGTGACAACTTGACCTTTGGACCATTTTGCATGTCAAAAGTCCTTTGTGTTGGATGTTATGGTCTGGAAATATTTTTAGCATAAAGTAGACATGTTTATCTTTCTATAATAGCTAAGAATGCATAATTTTGATTTTTTTAGAATTAGTTATGATTTTTCAAATTTGTGACGGAAATGAGGACAAATTTGGCGAAAAATGAATATGTGTATTTTGAGCTTTCCATTGAGTTCCACGAGATGTAGGCCACTTTTGATGATTCATATAAGTTGTATTCATGTAATTAAATATGGAAATGTGTTGTATGAGCTCACACGGTCCACGTGACACCGAATGAAATTTTTATATATGATGCAACGCAAGAAAATGTATTATTTTTAATCTCTTTTTCTTACTCTTTCATGAAATTGATGATGTAAAGCATGGGAATGTCATGAAATAAGTTAGAAATATATGGTATTATAACAAGCAAAGTAAGGCTTGCATAAGATTCAAGGTAGCTCTCCTCCTCATTCTCTTACATTCTTGTATGTATATGTATGTCATTGTGTTTGTATGTGCTCTTGTGATTTGAGAATATGCCACTTGATGTCTTGATATTGCGTTGGTACCGATGTATTTGCTTGAATGGATTTGCTTAAGGTAATGCCAAAGGTCCTTTAATGAAGGTGATGAGATGCCAAAAGTTTCATGGTGTGGGTGAGACAAGGCCAAAAGTCTCTTGAATGGGTGAGGCCAAGTCAAAAGTCCCTAGGCCAAAGATGAGGCAAATCCAAAAGTCCTAGAAATGGGTTGAGGCAAAACCAAAATCCCTAGGGCATATTCTTGAATTTGATTGGAAATGGTGGTATGAAAATGTAGTCTTGCATGCTTTATGTTTGAAACATTATTCATATTTGTGCCTTTGATGTATGTATGCCTTAAATGTGTATGTGAATGGGTGTGTGAGCTATTGAGATTCTAAGAATCTCACCCCCTTCCTTCCTCCATCTTAACATGATGAGGTGGCGTGCATGAAATAAGGAATGCAAGCCAAGAGACTTAAAAAGCCACACTTTGACTATTGTATAGTTCTACTTGTAATTAAATGTTAAAGTGGTTATGTAAATATTATTTTTGAGATGTAACCCCATGAATAAATGTAATATGATACATGGATATTGTATAACTCTTATGTGGCATTAGATCAATGGAATTATGAAATTTAGCTAAATATTAATGGATGTTGGATAGCCAAATTAAGATACATGGTGTTTGGGACCACTGGGATAGTTTATACAAGTCATAATTATGCTTTTAAACTTGCCCAAGAGGTGCCAAACCATTAAGAAAGCCATTTGGACAAAGTTGACATCTTGTAAGAGGCAAAAGTGACCATTTTGATGAGCTATATTACTTTCTATCCAAATGAACTCTTCTTGTTTTTAAATTTAGTATGCATCTAGATCTTGTTGAGAGCTTTTTGGGAAGCTAAAGTGGGTATTATTTGGAGGCTTTTGGAATTTTTAGCAAATTTTTGAAGTTGACTGAAAAATCAAAATTTGCTGCTAATACTGTTCATTTTGTTCTAAATGAATCTTTGTCATTCATGGGGCAAACGAAGTCCAATTGCTATGAAATTTTACAAAAAGAAACTAGACCTTGCCAATGACCTACATGAACTAAAATCACTTCATTTAGATGTCTAGAGAGGGAGATATTAATTTTTGAAGTTTCTATTCTGTTCTAGGTGCACCTCTAAATCCTCAGTATTATTCCATCAATTTTTGGGATTTGAATGCTCTTGGATTGGTCTAGAACTATTTTTTCCCTCTATTTAAAATTCTTATATTTCCAAATTGGTACATATTGCATGGATTGAATTTTTTTGGAATTAATTATGAATTTCTAAAGTTTATATTAATAATCTATATCAGTGTTTCTAGACAGTCTAACCTTTGTACATTTTTCATTATCAAGTGTGATCCAAATGAGATTTTCATGGCTGGGAATTATTTATAGTGTAAAGTTAGCATCTAGAGATTTCCAACAAGCTATGATTTGATTCATTTTGATTTTTCAAGATTTAGTTGTAATTTTTCAAAGTTACTCCTAAAATCTGCTACATGCTATCAGAGATGAATAAAAGGGAAATCCAGGGTTTTGAGCTTGAAATCATGAATTATGTGATGTTTTGAGTTATGTATAACTTGTATAAGTAGAAAGTAATGAGAGAATGATATTGGGGAAGTCACAGGGCCCATATGACGTGAGATAAAAATTTAATCTCTGATGTAATGCAAATAAATTCATTATTTTCACATACTTTTGTCGGATTTTCCTTGAGAATGTGTGTAAACCATCTTGAATTGAGAAATATGGTACTAGATTACTATGGTATGACATGTAATACTTTAAAAGTGCCTAAATTTTGCATTGATTTGAAATGTCTTACATGAATGTGGGTAGAGCGATTTGATTAGAAAACGATAAGTGAGAGCAATTGTTATTTGTTTTTCATGTGATATTTGTTAGAATAGGTCCTGTAACTAAGGTTTAATGCTAATAATTTCAGTCAACTCAAATAAAATTCAGTTAATTTGAACTCATACATATGAGAAACACTAAAATTTAAACTTTTAAGTACAGGAATAAGATCTTAAAGTTTGTTTTCATTTAGATTCTAAAACTTCTTAGGTTAAAAATGAAAGTTAGGGGAAATTGTTTAACCATTCTTGCAATTAAATGTACCCTAAAGACCTCAATTTGAGTTTAAAAGAAGGTTCTCACTCTAAGATATTGGAGAAAAGTAACTATAACTAAGTTTTCTTCATGACTATAACTAAGTTTTCTTTACTTCCCTTCAATAATAGTAGTTAGTTGTGTGTTTTAGCTCAAATACATAGGCTAGTTGTATAGTACATTACTTAAAGGTAGCTTGGGCATGTGATGCACTACTCCATCTTAGATGGCCGCGTGAAAACACATAGGCAAGCCATGTAATGCACTACCTTACCATTTGAGCTCTCTTCAAAATTTGGTGATCTTTAGGCTTCCATTTGGATCATCTACACTTCTCTAAAAAATAACAAAATTTGGCAATCATAAAGAAGGATATGTTAGTTATTTGGAAGCCAAATTTCACATTAAAACTCCACCATTTGACTACCTAACTTATATAATTTGTAAAATTGCCCAACTTTGCCCCGCAGCCCAAACTAACACAATTTGAGGCTTAGTTAGGCATACTAACCATCCCAGAAAAATGTAAAATTTGAAATGCTAATCCTCATTAATATCTTTTAACTCTTTGCAAAAAATTATGAATTTGGTAGGTGGTTTACTAGGCTAACAACTATACTTTTCCTAAGCTACATTTTTTCAATTAATTCAACTAAATGTGCACACCTTTGGCCTCTTTAACCTAGCTATGCACATTGAGATATCATACAACTTGGCAAAACATAAGTTCAAGGTCTTATCTAAGCATCATAAAAATTCCAAGGTAAAATGAGAATACTTGCTACTTCATTTACATACTAGTTTACAAACTGGTCACATATGTCCAACACCATTTCAAACATGTTACAATCTCTATTTACAACTATTACTTAATTACATACATAAGACCATCTTACACATATGATTTAGTTATATTTACATGAAAAATATTAACTATCAATTTAGAATAATCTAATATATAGCTTGCTTTCTTTTAGCTTTCTCTAAGCTTTCACCTAGAAAAGTTTAATTAATAATAGAGTTGATAATAATCTCAGTAGCCAATATAGTATTTTAATCATACTTGCAATGAATTTAAATTAATACTAAACATGAATTAACTTCATAAGCTATGTAAGTATTAGTCTATGGATTCAAAATCGGTTATAGCTCAACTATATTCCCATACATAGAATTGCATAAACTTAATTAATGGCCAACAATTAGAGAGGAACACTTTATGACTTAACTTCCCTATCTAACAAGACTGAAGACTTTGTATCTCCAAGGTCATACATAATCATATATACAGGTAACTAAATTCATACATATAGCAAAGGAATTCATCAATTCTACTAATTCAATTTAAAGACAAATATAACTAGAATAAGAATGATATCTACCTTTTCTCAATGTTTTCTTTCTTTTCTTATCTTTACACTTTCCTCTTCCAATATAGGATTTGCTTATGCCAACCAAATACCTAAGATACAACAATAATATTTCAATATCTAAACAAATTGCCCAAAGGCTAAATTACTAATTCCCTAACTAAATTAGATAATACAACCTCTTCCAATTCCACTATCAATTAAACCAAGTAACTTAAATTGAAGAAGCACTATAAGAAAATGAAAGATTTATCATGGAAATTTCTTGCGGAAAAGAATCCATGAGAATTTCTCATGGCAATACTCACTAAAATACTCATGGAATGTGATTTCTCATGGAAAAAATTCTTCAAGAAAAAAGTGAGAGAATATAGAGAGAAATATCGTGAGAATGATGGTGCGTAAAGGTAGGAAGATTTTTTCACGGTAATTTTTCATGAGAAAATAAAACAAAAAAACTTGTAATAATTTTTCATTGAATTCCTCACATATTTTTTCTATAAGAATGGTTCTCATAGGAAATGTTTGTGAGAAATAAAGCATTTTTTCATGGGAATTTACTATGAGAATTTCTCAAGGAAAATTTACATGAGACTTTCTCACAGAAATTTTCCATGAGAAAATTGCCATGTGAATTTCTCACGGAAAATTTCCATGAGAAAGTCAAATTTTCTCATAGAAAATTTATGTGAGAAGCTCTTTGTTGCCAACTGGAGATGTGCATTTAGCGCGTCTGGATTCACTTATTTCTCACAGTAATTTCAGTGAGAAATTACCGTAAGAAAACACGTTCAAAAACCCTTCTTTCCTCTTCATTTTACAGAATGCAATGCAAAGCAAACCAAAGGAACAAGAAGCAGCACTACAGCTGAGTTCTCTACAAATCTAGGCTTCCGTCGTGCATGAAGATATTGGAGGAAGGTTGAAGTTCATCTCCCACCATGCTCTTCCATTGAAGGCTGAACAAAGGTGCATACTGTAGGTTTCTTATTTTGTTTATTTTTTGCTTTTATTAAATTTGAAGGAAATAGCCACTTGCATGTATATTCTTATTCCCCCAAGTTGCTCCTTCCTTCGTTATTTCTACTTAAGAATGAATAGCCTCTAGTTTCTTATATTGCTTCACGCAATCAAGTAGAATATGGTAGTGGTTGAATCTGGCAAGTTGGGTTTTTAGAACATATCAGAATATCAGATTGGGGTTAAAAAATAATAAGACTATTTTAATAATGATATATGATTAAAATTAAATTTAACGTTCAATGTTTATATAAAGAAGAAAAAAGAGGCTATTGCAACAAGATTAATAAGTAAGGATCAACTATAACTTTTCATATATGAAAAGGATATTGCAATTTGGAGTAAAAATCAATCATAGTTATTGTAATTTCTCCTAAAATATGAACAAAAGAAAGAACTCAATTTTCCAGTACTAGATGTTTCCCTTTAAAAACAAAAAACAAAAACAAAAATGAAACCAAATAGGGAATACAAATTGCCCAAAAAATGACAATACGTGCTCCTCCACTAGATCTCTTACCATTTGGTATTGCTTTTACCATAATTTGAAAAAAAAGAAGTTTAGTTGTAATGGGACTCCAAGGAAAAAGAGGGCATATGATCAATTTAATATTTTATTATCATACATTAAATTTTTATCTCCGAAATAATTATTTTTAGCATGAATTTTTTTTGTAATTTTTGTTACTTTAAAATAATTTAACATATAATTATCACATCAACATTTTTAACACTTCACTAGAAATGACAAGAGGGCAAATATTTTATTATTCATTCCCATCTTTTTTCCTTATAACTTGTCTTTTCTCATCATATGTTTTTAGAGAATTTTTTTTCCTTATATATAAACCTTGTAGTGATTGGAGTGAACCGGAATGTGACAAGGCAAAACATACACATACAAATTTTTTTCGGTGATATAAAGTTAGATGATTTAAGCTTTAACTAATTTTTGAATTTTATTTTTTATTTTAAAAAATAAGGTAGGAATAAGGGAAAACATACGCATGAATTTTTATTTTTGGTGATATAAAGTTAGATTATTTAAGCTTTAATTATTTTTTTTATTTTATTTTTTATTTTAAAAAATAAGGTAGGAATAAGGAAAAACATACACATGCAATTTTTTTGGGTGATATAAAGTTAGATGATTTAAGTTTTAATTAATTTTATTTTTATTTTAAAAAATAAGGTAAAGAATACTTCTTAATTTTTATTAGAGAACTTTATTTTATAGGAGTTAAAATGTTTTTCATTTTATATTTTGCCTTTTAAATAAAAATAAATAATCAATTACAATGAACAAAAAAATAATATTTAAATTATCTAAATCTATGTATGAGTTATTCAAATCTAATTCAAGTATCAGCATGCTTTGAATATAAACATACACCACATGTGCGTCTTTTTTCTGTGTCCCCATTATCCCTATCTTCAAACTAATACCACTCAACTATCTATCTACAATAAACAACAAAATCACTTTGAAATTTCAACTTATATTACACCTATACATATATATATATATGTATATATATAATGGTTGGATTTTTTTTAGAATTGTAATGAGAAAAATATGTTTCATTCAAACATGAAAAATTTGATATTTTTTTATTAGGAGAAAACATTGTACATATCAAGATTTAATTTCTATGTATTTTTAGAAAATAAATTTAACACAAGAGTTAACTAATTAAGTTATTGAAAATTTATTTCATCACTTTATAATACTTCTACACAAGATGATGATGATAAGAATAATAATAATTTAGTTGTAAATATCTTTTAAACCCCAATAATATGATTATGCTTATGGTTTGCCAACATATTGTCTCAGATAATCCATAATAAGTTTGAACATGGTTGGCCAGTATTTACTAAAGTGCCGATCTTGTGAAGAACTTATGGTTTGCAAAGTTTAAAGTGAACTAATTCTATAACTTTTTAGGTGTTACAATAACTATAGTTAATGTGTTATTGTTATTATTTATAATATTAGTTTTGCTTGTTTCTAATATAGAAAATGTGTGCTTGGGATCCGTCTACTAAGTGACGAATTTACAAGATATGGAGGAAGAAGTGTAGCACTATCATGCGTGCATCTTTTAGAGACATTCGCGTTGGAAAAACTAAAGGTGATTGGTTATTTGTAGCAGCTTGAGCTGAGTTAGATGAGTATTGGCAAAGTCATGAGTTCAAGGCCAAGTCTACACGCAATAAAGCAAATAAGGCTGTAGATACTAGAGGATGTCTATATATAGATGGGCGTGTTCCATTTTCAAAGCATAATAAAAGGATGGTAAGCATTCTTCATTCGTGATAATTTCATTAGATTATTGTTTCTTTTTAATTATTGTAATTCTTATGCATTTTGCCTAAGTGTTATAGGAAATAGAGTTAGGTAAAGAAGTTTAGATCTCAGAAGTATTCAAGAGGATCCAACACAATGAGAAAAAGGGAGGTTGGGTTGTTCAAAAAGCCTCTGACACTTACGTAAGTCACCAAACTAGTTTGTAAATAAAATTGTTATTGTAATTTGTTTATGTACTTAATATTTATTTGTTCTTTATTGTTACAGAGCTCGTACGAGCAGATGAAGCAAACTCAAGAGTCAGGGTTAGATGACATTGATTCTTCGATATGGCTCAAAGTTGTTGGAGGAAAGAATAAAAGAGGTCATGTATATGGGTTTGGGACGGAGGCTGGTCTTCTTACTTCTAATGGAACACAACACTTTCGATATAGCCCTGGTGAGCTCTCACAGATGAGAGTGCACTTAGAAGCCTTATTTATAATGAACATAATTTTCATAAAATGACGAAATGAGCCATATAAAAGTAAGTCCTCTGAAATGACCTAGATAATGTCCTAAAAAAATTTGGGTTGAGTCCTAGACTCCTAAAAATGATAATTTTAGGCTCAGATAGAAAGAAAAACGGAGTTAGGATGGAGAGATAATTTGCGACGGAAACTAATGAAACGTAATGGCACTTTCGTAAAAAAGTGCAACTTTTAGAAAACCATATAGGAGGGCTTTTTAAATGAAAGTTTTGAGTTGCCCAAGGTTCTCAGAGGCCCCAAAAATCATGGGAAGCCCCGAGATTGGTAAAGCCTCTTCGGTGTATGTTTTCAATGTTAGTTGACTTGAATTTTGACTGGTTTGTTTGGGAAGGTTTTAGCTCCAAATTGAGTGATTCCAAAGGCATTTTATTAAATTGGAAACCTAAATTTTATGATGGAAAAGATGGTTCTCAAAAAGGAGCTAAAACGAAGCTAAAAGAAAATTGTTATTACAGAAGGGCAAAATGGGAAATAAAAGCTTCTAGAATGTCCTAAACACTTCCACACTTTTCTTCCATCTTCTTCCTTTTATTGACCACGAAATTTTCTACCCAAAATATAGAAGTTATTCTGCTCTCTTAGGCGTACAAGAAGGAGGAGAAAAAGAGGAAGGAAACCAAGGAGAAACTAGGTAATTTCATGGATTTTCTTACTTCATCTTCCTCCAATCTTGTTCTCCTCTCTTCTTCCTTTCTTTCCATGGATTTTTTGAATGATTTGGTTCTGTTTTTGACCCAGACCTAAGGGGAAAAATTCGAATTTACCAAGGAGAAGGGGACTAAGGAAGAAAAGCTTTGAAAACAAGTTTGAAACTAAGGTATTTTTCCATTCTTGATGCTTCATCTTGATTGCTCCTCTTTGTGGTAGTTTTGGCTAGCCTAGGGGGAGATAGAAGGAGATGAATTTTAGGTAGAACCAAGGGAGAAACCTAGGGAAAAGAGTGCAAGGATTAAGAATATGGCAAGAAATTCTAAGAAAAATCAATAGAAAACAAGTTAGAAAAGTGTAGTGCTTTTTAGGGTTTTGCAAAATCTAATTTTGTGTGAATGTTTCCTTGGCTATTTGAATGTTCCCTTGAGCTCCTAAGACCTTTAGAAAGCCTCCCAAGTGGCTCTCCCATCAAGGAAAAATCACAAAGTCCATGAAACTTCATTATGATGCATATTTCGGCCAAGCTAGGTTCATTAGGCTAGGGGATGTTTTAATTTGTTCTAGCCTTGGTTTGGGACTTTATATGATGTTAGAAGATGGGAGAAACCATTGGAAAAAATTTAGGAGCTATAGGTTGGGAGATGGGATAATGGTGTCCATAATGGTGCCTTATGAAGCAACTTAGTCTTTCAATGGTGCAATTGAATATGTGATGGCTCCAAGGACCTTAAATGAGTTTAAGAAGTTTAGAAATAACAAGAGAATGGAGCCTAAAACTTAGATGATATGAGTTGCTTCAATGGATCATTTATGGAACCAATATGCCCATTATGGAACCAAGTGTGTGTTTAAGAGTGAACCTAGTGTCTTGGCTTGCTTCAAGTGTGTGTTTATGTGATGTTTATGATATCTAGGTCAAGAGAACCCTACTCCACCTAAGTGCTTTTGTGAGACCAAGAAGGGAAAGGAAGTGGCAAAGTAAGCTCACATAAATTAAAAAGGTAGCTCTCCACCTCATTCTCTTGCATTCTTGTGTGCATATGTATATGTTGTGTGCTTGTATATGCTCTTGTGATTTGGGAACATGTCACTTGATGTCTTGAAATTGCATTGGTACTAATGTGTCTTCTTGAATGACTATGGTTGTGGAAAGAGCTCATAAGGGTGAGGTGATGTCAAAAGTCCCTTGATGAAGGTGAGGAGATGCCAAAAGTCTAATGGCATGAGTGAGACAAGGCTAAAAGTCCCTTGAATGGGTGAGGCTATGTCAAAAGTCCCTAGGCTAAAAGTGAGGCAAATCACCAAAAGTTTTTAGAGCATAAAAGTGGTCTTGACATGTTGATGTGGCATGAAATGAGATTTATTGCACACTTTATGCTTACATATTCATATATTTGATGTATGTATGCCTTGAGTGTGGTGTGAATGGGTGTGTGAACTATTGAGATTCTTGGAATTTCACTCCCCTTTCCTTCTCATGCTTAAAAATGTCTAGGTGATGCCCAAGGCCAAGGAAATGCAAGCCAAGAACACTAAATGGCTACACTTTGTTTAATTTGTAGTTTAAATTGTAATGGAGTGTCAAGAAGCATTGTACATATTATTTTTGGTTGTGTAACACCTTGAGCATATGTAATATGATGTATAGACTATATGTATAATGTAACGACCCTAACTTCCAATTATAGTAATTAAGGTTAAGTACATGATTAATAATCATATATCAAAGTTTGAAGTCATTAAAATTAATTACATCGGGAACAAGTGAGGAAATTTGAAACCTTAATATTGCTAGGGTCATTAGCTAGACAATCACAATTATTCGAATGCATGAGTGAATTTAATTATTAATGAGGAGCCTTTGATTCCCCCATCCATCATTTCCAACTCTTAAAATCCTCTTACAAGTGTTTCTAAATCCTTCCTTAGCATTACCTTAAGAGAAACTAAGTTTTCTAGGTGAATATGAGAAATAGAGCACTTTCGCCGCGGCTAAATTCACTTGCGCCGCAGCCAATTACCCTCGGTTCAACTCCTTACGCCTTCATGAGTTTTTCACATTTAGCCGCGGCCAAATACCCCTTTCGCCGCGGCCAAATACCCTCTGGAACACCCCCAAAACTGCCTCTCAGGCTTAGCCGCGGCTAACGTCACCATTCGCCGCAGCCAATTGCTCTCTGTTTTCTTCCCTGGCAGGTTCGCCACATTTGGCCGAGGCCAATTAAATGTTGGCCGCGGCCAATTCTTCTCTGTTACGATTTGGCCTAGGCCAATTAAATGTTGGCCGCGGCCAATTCCCTTCTGTTCCTACAACTCCCAAGATTTCATCTTATGCTCTCCAATTCCCCTCCAATATCACTTTAGGGCCATTCTACCTTAATTTATGCAACTTTAATGGTAATTATGTACCTTAATTACCCAACTAATCTATCATTACCCTTTTAGCATTTAGATGTGGATTTTCCTACTCATCTATAGGATTTTACGTCTACAAATTATAAATCTCCCACAATGGTCATTCAATCATATTTCATTAGGTATTTCTTGCATTAATAGTCAAGTGTATAAGGGACATATCATGGGATTACATTCTATGTTAACAAAATACAACTTCTACACTTGGCAATTCATGATGCAATGCAACAATGGTACAAAACTTGTAAACTAGTTACATTACATTTTGTCAAAGCTCCCAAACCTATGTGCTACCAAACCATTTAATGATCTTCCATTAATTTTCTCCTTGCCACTAAGAGGTCCGGTCCCTGAAAATGTTAGCCCACAACGGGGTGAGATATACAATCTCAGTAACAAAAGGGCGGATTCCATATACATGTACAAGTCAATCAATCCAATGCAATTTCATGCCATCAATATCAGAATCATCAATTTAATTCACAAATGAACCAGTTGAACTACCAATGACTACTGTCCCATACCAGCAATCATACACATGTTAATGGCCAATAACACCGGGAGAGGTCCGTCCACGGCACCTACTCCATAATGAGCACAACCAGGGCTCAGTGCATCTGGGGTCTGATCACAACCCGGTGCCCGATCAAAGCACATGCACGAGTGGCAGCCGCACCACAGCTCCACCATGGACTCACAAGGTCCAATTACAATAACAATCAAGTAGTCAACCAGACATTTAGCATTTCAAAATCAAGCATGTATAACAAATAGCAGATTAACATGAGCATGTACATGGAATTAGAAAAATAACCCAGTTACCTCAATGAAGCCAATTACTCATCCTCTAGCTACCATCCAATCCAAATGCACATCAAGCCTAACATAAGCATAATCATCATTATTTAACTACCATTAGTAAAGAATTTCCCTATCCACAGATTAATCTTAACAAGAGTACGTTAAGAACTTCTTACCTAAGCTTCCTAAGGGTCAATTGCACTAATGCAAGGTCAAGTCATCAAAGCTCACAATAGTTCACCCCCCATATTTCCATTTTCGCACATACATAAGCCATGCACCAAAAGTCAGTCCAAATGATGGAAATTCAGTATATATGCCATATAAGAGAAGTGGGATCACTTACCCATATACCTAAGGGGTCAAATGGACTGAGGTGAGCCTCAACTACCAAGAACACACCATGGGAAATTCCAAAATTCGGATTTCAGTCATCAAGCCCAGAAAATTCAGTTTTTCACCTCCCTCTCCTTGTAATTTCGCACAATAGCAGAACCCATTATGAAAATCAACCCTTGGGGGTATTTTCCAGCAAAATAATACACAAAATGAGAGGGAAATACTTACCCAATCACCCCTCTAGCTTTTAACTCTGAAAATCTTCCAAGGGAACCCCAAAACACCAAGGTTCAGATTTGAAAGGAGATGAAAATGCCCAAAACCAGAAATTAATCGGACCAAAATGAAGAGGAGGATGAGAGGGACAAGTTATATATAACTCACCTTGGCTAAATCATCCTCTAAGAGTCAAAAATGGAGCCTCCATGTTGGTAGAACCCTAGCCTCCCTTGAACCTCCGAATTTCCTCTCTTGAGTTTCAGCAAATGAAGGGGAGGCTAAAGAGTTAGGGTTTAGTTATGTGTGTGTTGGGTCCCAAGTGGGTTATGGGTTGACCCATCAGCCCAAGGTCCAATTGGGCTCATTATTTCAAGTGGGCTGTAGAAAATTTAAGGCTAGAAGTGGGATGTGCTGACCCAATGGCCCAATTCATTGTGGGTTCAGATTTTCATACTTGTTGGGCCTTATTTCATGAGTTGGGTTGCAGAAATTTGATTGGGCTAGGCCAAATTCCAAGAGCCAATCCAACTTGGGTCTGCATAATGTGTGTTGGGCTAACTATAAGGGCTCATGTAAATTGGGTCTTGGGCCTCCATTCTACTAAATTAAATTGGGTTATTATTAGGTGATCTCTCTTGGCCCAAATTTTATGATAAGGAGTTGGACTTGCACCCAAAATCATTAGGCCTCCATAAATCCTTACCCATGGCTTATTTAAATTGATTTTGGGCCCAAATTAAGCTTTAACCCAAATGAAATCTTCAACCTAATTATCTCTCTATAAATTCTCGTTCATATTGCTTATCCAATTATTCCATAATAATTATCCTTAATTAGTCCAAATACATTATTAACACCTTAATTAATTTTAGGGTGTTACATATTAACATGTGTATGATTGCTGGTATGGGACAGTAGTCATTGGTAGTTCAACTGGTTCATTTGTGAATTAAATTGATGATTCTGATATTGATGGCATGAAATTGCATTGGATTGATTGACTTGTACATGTATATGGAATCCGCCCTTTTGTTACTGAGATTGTATATCTCACCCCGTTGTGGGCTAACATTTTCAGGGACCGGACCTCTTAGTGGCAAGGAGAAAATTAATGGAAGATCATTAAATGGTTTGGTAGCACATAGGTTTGGGAGCTTTGACAAAATGTAATGTAACTAGTTTACAAGTTTTGTACCATTGTTGCATTGCATCATGAATTGCCAAGTGTAGAAGTTATATTTTGTTAACATAGAATGTAATCCCATGATATGTCCCTTATACACTTGACTATTAATGCAAGAAATACCTAATGAAATATGATTGAATGACCATTGTGGGAGATTTATAATTTGTAGACGTAAAATCCTATAGATGAGTAGGAAAATCCACATCTAAATGCTAAAAGGGTAATGATAGATTAGTTGGGTAATTAAGGTACATAATTACCATTAAAGTTGCATAAATTAAGGTAGAATGGCCCTAAAGTGATATTGGAGGGGAATTGGAGAGCATAAGATGAAATCTTGGGAGTTGTAGGAACAGAAGGGAATTGGCCGCGGCCAACATTTAATTGGCCTAGGCCAAATCGTAACAGAGAAGAATTGGCCGCGGCCAACATTTAATTGGCCTCGGCCAAATGTGGCGAACCTGCCAGGGAAGAAAACAGAGAGCAATTGGCTGCGGCGAATGGTGACGTTAGCCGCGGCTAAGCCTGAGAGGCAGTTTTGGGGGTGTTCCAGAGGGTATTTGGCCGCGGCGAAAGGGGTATTTGGCCGCGGCTAAATGTGAAAAACTCATGAAGGCGTAAGGAGTTGAACCGAGGGTAATTGGCTGCGGCGCAAGTGAATTTAGCCGCGGCGAAAGTGCTCTATTTCTCATATTCACCTAGAAAACTTAGTTTCTCTTAAGGTAATGCTAAGGAAGGATTTAGAAACACTTGTAAGAGGATTTTAAGAGTTGGAAATGATGGATGGGAGAATCAAAGGCTCCTCATTAATAATTAAATTCACTCATGCATTCGAATAATTGTGATTGTCTAGCTAATGACCCTAGCAATATTAAGGTTTCAAATTTCCTCACTTGTTCCCGATGTAATTAATTTTAATGACTTCAAACTTTGATATATGATTATTAATCATGTACTTAACCTTAATTACTATAATTGGAAGTTAGGGTCGTTACATATAATGTATGTAGTATTAAATCAATGAATATATGTAATTGGACCCTTGGATGGCATGTGTGTTTAGTGCATAAATGGATGTTGAGAGACCAAAATAAGATACATGGAGTTTGGGACCATTTGGGAAGTTTCTAAAAGTCATATTCCATATGGAGCAAAAAATTATCATTTTAGGAGGCTATACCACTTTTTGTCCAAATGAGCTCTTCTTGGTCTAAAATTTGGCATACATATAGAGCTTAATGAGAGATTTTTGGAGAGCTAAAGTTGGTAATTTTTGGAGGTCTATGGAATATTTGGCGAATTGTTGAAGTTGAAAATTTTTCTGGTTTTGGTCCTTGGTATTATAACACTGGTTTGAAATTAAATTCTGTCACTCATGAGGCAAACGATGTCCAATTGCCACAAAATTTTATACAAAGAAACTATACATTCCCAGCGACTTGTGCCAAGTAGAAGCACCTCATTTGGAGTCTAGAGAGGGAGATATGGATTTTTGAACATTCTGTCCAATATCAGGACCCTTACCCAACCTAAGTTACTGTTCTATGGTATTCCGAGATTTGGGCTACCTGGGATGCTCTAGAAATATTTTTCCCCTCTAACTAACATCCACAGATTTCTAGATTGGTATTATTTGCATGGATTATATTTTTTTGGAATTAATTGGACATTTTCAAAGTTTGTTGCAGAATTTGTGACAGCATCAAGAGGTAGTTTGACCTCTAGACATTTTCGGATGTCAAACGCCCTCTGTGATGGATATTATGGTCTGTAAATATTTTTTCTGTAAAGTAGACATCTGTATCTTTCTATAATAAGCAAGAATGTGTGATTTTGATTTTTTTAGAATTAGTTATGATTTTTCAAAATTTGGCCAGGAAAGGGGCCAAATCTGGCCGAAAATAAACCTCCATATTTTATGTTCCATTTTGGTTTTCATGAGTTGTAGGCATGATTTTATGATGTAAATGAGTTTTATACATGTAATTAAATATGGGGAAGCATAGTAGGAGTTCACACAGTCCACGTGATACTGAAATTTTTTTTTTTTACGTGACGCAACGTAAAAATAATCAATATTTAATGCCATTTTCTTGCCTCTCATATGAATTGATTGATATGAGGTATAAAAATAGCATGGAATGAGCTAAGAAATTATGGTATTACATTATTTGAGAAGAAATTAGAAGAAAAACTATCAAAACAAGCCCAAATTTATAAGGCAAGTCTTGCCAAGATGCAGAAGGCCCACGAAGACAGGTTGGAAGCTTTCATAAAACAAATTATGGCCCATATGAGTATAGGAACTGAAAGAGGTGACACTTCCCATGATGAACCAACCCCTGTCAATGGTGATGATGATGATGGTGATGGTGGTAGTGATGATAAGGATGATGATGATGATGGGGATGAGGATGATGAACAATGATTCTAGTATTCGTATTTATGTGACATTATGGAATTATGATTCTTAACTTTGTAATGTTGAATACATATTTCTCTTAATTTTAACGTACTTTCGGATGTTTTCAACACAAAATTACAAAATTATGGCCTTATTATTGTTCTGGTCTTATTATTGGTTGGCTAAACTTAGATATTGTGATTTCTAACTGTTTGAACAAGTTGTACTTGTTCAAATATAGATAAATGTATAAAAGCAATACTTATGGCAAAAATTTCCAATTTTCTCGTAGAATGTTTTTGTGGGAAACTTAGAAACACAATTTTTTTCAAGCTTCTTGTGGTATTTTTCCATGAGAAAGACCTTTTCACTATGATTTCTCAGGGAAAAATTCTGTGAGAAAAATTACTCGCGGATTTTTTATCGTAAGAAATTCCGCAAGAATTTCTTATAAATTTTTTTCTCATGGATTTCTTTGTGAGAAAGTCCACCATAAAATGGAATTTCTTACAAATTTTTTTCTCATGGATTTCTTCGTGAGAAAGTCCATTATAAAACCACACCAAATTATGACTTTTACACCACTTTTTCTCTTTGATTTTTCTCACGAAAATATATTTGCCAGAATTGTTTCTCATGGAAATTTTTCGTGAGAATTTAAGCTTCCTATGGCTGATTTTTTCATGGCACTTATTGCGTGAGAATCTTCTTGAGAATGTCCTTTCTCACAGAAATTCTTGCTTTTTCTCACAAAAATTCCGTGAGAAATTGTATGTTTTCTTATAGTGAAGGTTGAATTCTTACCTAAATTGCTTTTCTTCTTCCTTCCTCTAGAATTTTTCCAACACCAAGTCATAGCACTAACTTCTCAAGCTTTCAAAAATCCAATGTTTCTTCTCTAAGTTAATCTAGGTTAGGTAATAACTAGATGGTGACATTTTCCCCCTCTTTTAAAAATTTTGTCCTCAAAATTTTGTTACTTTAAATAAACAATGTAAGGTGTAACTTTTTCATCTCTTCTTCTATCCTCCATGTGACTTTTTCTAGGGATAACCCTTTCCTTTACTTTAACCACCGAGATGCTCTAAATTTTTAGTTCTTTGATCTAGAAATCTATGATATACTCTAGTTCTACAAGATAAATTGTCTTGCAAATCCATTGACTCATACTTTATAACATGCAAAAAGTCTAGCTGATATTTTTTGAGTTAGGATACATGAAAGACATTATAATTTTGAGAAAGACTAGGAGGTAAAGCAAGTTATATGTCACTGGTTATAATATCCTATGATTTAGAAATTCAAAATAATTCCTAAAAAGTGGAATGAATTACTTACAAAGGGTTACGGGCCTAGTGAAGGCCAGTATGAATTTTGAGAAATTGAAATCAGAACCGTTTGATTAATGAACGAGGACCTTGAAGTAAAGTGAATTGAGACTAATTGAGATTAGAATGTTAATTAGAACATCTAAAAATATAGGTAAGAGCCTAAGGATAGCTTGAAATTAGAGGCAAAATGGCTAAACGAATTAAAGGAATAACGTAGTGACAAAATCATAATTTTGAGTAACATTTTGAAAACTCAAAGAAAGGAGCTTTGAATAGGAAAATTGATTTTTTTAGAGTTCTCAGAGGCCCTAAAAACCATAAGAACTCTTAGAATGTTCCTCTCCGATGTGCATTTTAGGTCATCAATTGACCAAAATTTTAATCGGATTGAAAAGGCATTTTATAAATTAGAAGACCTAAACTTTATGATGGAAAAGATGGTTCTAAAAAAAGATTTAAAAAGAGCTTAAATGGAGAAACCAAAGTGAAGGAATATACTTGAAAATTTTAAATTGTTATAAATGGTCCTCCCTTTTCTTATTTAGCATGCCCTACTTTCTCCTTTCCCCTTAACTGACTTTCATCTAGCCAAAAATAGAACCAAAATCATCTTTAAGTGGCACACCAAGAGGAAGCAAAAGGGAGGGAAAAAATCAAGTAAAATAGGTAAAGAATTGCTACTTTTTCATGCTCTTCTCCTTACTAATGTTATTCTCCTCTTTCTCCTCTCCTTCTCCATGGTTTTGAAGCTTTAAATAGTGATGTTTTGTGGTTGGTTCAGTAGAGGGGATACAGAGTTTGGAGAAAGTCTTGGAAGGCTAAGAGAGTTCATTTGCTAAGGAAGCTAATGAGGTAATTCTTCTATGGATAACTTGCTCTTCTTGGTTATTCTCTTGCTTCACCTTTTTGACCAAACCTAGAGGGCTATGTAGGGAGTTTGATTTTGGTCCAAACTTAATAGGAAAGAGGGTTTTAAAGCATGGAGAATCATATGGAATTAATATAATTAAAAAAGAAGCTATAAATAAGTTATGAAAATTAAGGTTTTGATTGCACTTAGGGATTTATGAAGCTTTCTAATGATGGTTTAACTTATGTAAGAGCATATTTGAGTTCATAAGAGACCTAGGATGTAACGAACGTAATTTTCATAAAATGACAAAATGAGCTGTATAAAAGCAAGCCCTCTGAAATGAGCTAGATAATGTCTTAAAAAATTTAGATAAAGTCCTAGGCTCCTAAAACTAATAATTCTAGGCTCTGACAGAAAGAAAAATGGAGCTAGGACAGAGACACAATTTGTGATGAAAACTGAAGAAATGTAATGGCATTTTCATAAATAAGTGCAACTTTTGGAAAAACACATAGGAGGGCTTTTTAAATGGAAAATTTGAGTTATCTAGGGTTCTCAAAGGCCTAAAAAACATGGGAAGCTCTAGGACTGGTAAAGCCCCTCTGGTATACGTTTTCCAATGTCAGTGAACCTGAACTTTGACAAATTCGTTCAGTAAGGTTTTAGCTCTAAATTAAGTGATTTCAAAGTCATTTTATCAAATTGGGAACCTAAATTTTATAATGGAAAAAAAGGTTCTCAAAACGAAACTAAAATGAAGCCGAAATGAAATTACCATTATGGAAAGATGAAATTAGAATTTTTGGAAAAGCATGCTTCTAAGAAAAGGTAGGTAAATCCATAGAATTTCATGCTCTTTCTTCCTTTAACTTTGCTCTTCTCTTTCTAGGCTTTCTTTCCATGGTTTATTTGAGCTATTTGGTTCTGTTTTAATCTAGAATATTAAGGGGGAAGTTCAAAATTCTTGAAAGGAAGCAAACTAAGGAGAAAGACTCTTGAAACTAAGTTGGAATCTAAGGTAATTCATGTAACACCTTACTGACTACACTCTAGTTCATCTCCCTCTAGGCTTGACTCCATATGATTTCCCAGAAAACTGACCGAAACCGTGGTATTTTATTACTTAAAATCGGGGTTTAACCGGTCATATTTTGCCCCGTGGGTCCCGTGAACCCATCATTCACATTCTCTACTCAAACACCATTTATACAACTTATACATAGTCTCAAACAACTCACAAACCACGGGTAAGAAGCCAAAAACTCAGAAAAATACAATTGCTCAATCGGGCCCATAAATCAGATTCTGGCTCCAACTTTGGAAAATCACAATTAATTCGAGAAAAATGGGAATCAAGCAAATCATAGCTCTCTGGAAATCTTGGGATGTTAACTTCACACTAAAAATAACTCCCAGCCTCAATCTCAACGTCTAGACCCTCATTGACATCGAAATAGGAACAGATGTCCAGCTGTCCCTGATACTGGTGCAGTTTACTGTCATGAACTTCGGAAATTCGTAATTAAATCCAAAAAAATCCAATCAGGGCAGACTATACCAATTTGGAAAGCTACAGATGTGAAATATAGGAGAAAAATAAGTCCAGATCAGTTCAGGAGTTCTAAGACCTCGAAACCCGATAAAACAGTAACGAAGGTCAGAAACTTCCCTGATGCTGATACAGAACTTCAGTAAATCGTTTCTCTCTCTACAGACCTCCAATTAAGGTGCTTCCAGTTGGTATAGATCACTGTGGATATCTAGTTTATGCTCCTAAAGTTTCATGACATTTGGACATCATTTGGTCTATGGATGACATGGTTTCATTTTCGGACTCAATGAATAGTACCATGACTAAAACATTGAAAATTCCCAATTTCAACAATTCATCAAATATTCTCTAGACCTCCAAATATTACCCACTCTAGCTTCTCAATAAGCTCTCAATAGACTCTAGAGGCATGCCATATTCCATAACAAGAAGAGCTCATCCGGTCATATTTTGACGGAGCTCACCCAAATGGCAATTTTAGCTAGGAACATCTTCGCTATTGCGAGGAGGCATTCTCGCTATGGCGACTCTATTTCTCGCTATGGCGAGAAGACTTAGAAATTTTCAGCTCTCCAAAAATTTCCCAGCTTCCTCTTTTCTCATTTTTTCTCTCATTCCTTTTCTTTCCTCTTTTCTGGTTGTTACAATTCATGCTTTGAATTGTTTCTTCCTTTTTCTTCCTCTTGCTTTGAGTTTCGACCTAAATCAGAACCATATGGGGGAGGGAAGTTCTGTCTAAGAACACGAGAGAAATAAGGGTTTTAGGCCATAGGGAGATGGAATATGGCAAGAAATTCCAAGAAAAACTAATAAAAATCAAGTTAAGAAAGTATGGAGTATTCTTGGGTTTTGTAAAATCTGATTTTGTGTGAATGTTTGCTTGAGCTCCTAAGATCTCTAGAAACCCTCCTAAGTGGTTCGCCCATCAAGGAAAAATCAAGAAGCTTGTAAACTCCTTCCTTGGTGCATATCTCAGCCTAGGCTAGTTCATAGAGCTATAGAGTATTTTAATTTGTTTTAGCCTTGGTTTGGAACTTTATATGATGTTAGAGGATGAAAGAAACTATTGGAAAAAATTTAGGAGCCATGGAATGAAAGATGAAATAATGATGCCCATAATGGGTCCTTATGAAGCAACTTGTGTTTCCAATTGTGCAAGTGAATGTGTGAGGGCTCTAAGGACCTTAAATGAGTCCAAGAAGTCTAGAAATAATAAGAGAATGGAGTCTAAAATTTGAAATATGAGAGTTGCTTCATTGGGTCAATTATGGAATCATTACGCCACTTTTGAAACCAAGTGTATATTCAAGCTTTAGTTAAGTGTCTTGGCTTGCTTCAAGTGTGTGATTATGTGTTATTTATACTGCCTTGGCCAAGAGAACATCCACCCATCTAGGTGCACTTGTGAGGCCAAAAAGAGGGAAGGAAAAGATCAAGAAAAGTTTGCATAAATACAAGGTAGCTCTCCAACTTATTCTCCTTGTATTCTTGTATGCATATGTATGTAATTGTATGTTTGTGTATGCTCTTGTGACTTGAGAATATGCCACTTGATACCTTAACATTATATTGGTACCAATGTGTTTCCTTGGATGGCTTTGCTTATGAAAATGGCTCATAAGGGTGAGCTGATGCCAAAAGTCCCTTAATGAAGGTGAAGAGATGCCAAAAGTCTCATGGCATGGGTGAGACAAGGCTAAAAGTTTCTTAGAAGAGTGAAGCCAAGTCAAAAGTCCCTAGACCAAGAGTGAGACAAATCCAAAAGTCTTAGAAATAGGGTGAGGCAAAACCAAAAGTCCCCAGAGCATGGTTTTGACTTGAATATGAATAAGTGGCATGGGAATTGTGACTTTGCATACTTTATGGTTGTCAAACCTTCTATACATGTGCTTAGATATATATATGCCTTGAAAGTGTATGTGAATGGATGTGTGAACTATTGAGATTCTTGGAATCTCCTCCCCTTTCCCTTTCCATCTTGAATTGTCTAGGTGGTTCACAAGAAGTAAAGAAAGCAAGCCAAGAGCCTTGAAGGGCTATACTTTAAACCTTTTATAGTTTTCTTTACATATCAATGTGAGAGTGATATTATACATATTATTTTTGTAATGTAAGACCATGAACAAATGTAATATTATATATGAATGATACATGAACCTTGTATGGTGCCAAGATAATGAAAATATGAAAATTAAACACTTGGGTGCACACTTGAATGTATATATTCTTTGGTGTGAGATGGTCAAAATTCGATGCATGATATTTAGGACCACTTGGGCAGTTCTTACAAGCCATAATCATGCATTTAAACTTGTCTAAGGGGTGCCAAACACTAAAGAAGACTAATTGAACCAAGCTGGTACCTCATATAGAGCAAAAGTAATCATTTTGTGAGGCTATATCACTTTTTGCCCAAATGAGCTCTTCTTGGTCTGAGATTTGGCATGCATCTAGAGCTTGTTGAGAGCTTTTTGGGAAGCTAAAGCACAGAATTTTTAGAGGTCTATAGAATATTTGATGAATTTTTGAAGTTAAGACTTTTTTTTGATTTGGTCACTATTACTGTGGCTATGGTCTGAAATGAAACTCTATCACTCATGGGACAAATAATGTCCAATTAACACAAAATGTTTTAGGGCCAAACCAGACCTTCTTAGTGACTTGTGCCAATTGGAAGCACCTCATTTGGATGTCTAGAGAGGGAGATATTAATTGCTATCCAGTATCAGGTGTTCAATTAGACCTGTGTCAGTATTTGATTGGTTTTCGAGGCCTGGACTTGCCTAGACTAGTTTAGAGTTATTTTTTTCCTCTAGCTAACATTTGTAGCTTTCTATATTGGTATCATTTGCATGGATTGGATTTTTGTAAAATTAATTGGATATTTTTGAAATTTATGACAGTAAACTATATCAGTACCAGGGATAGCCAGACCTTTGTGGCTATTTCATTGTCAAATGTGGTCTAAAGGCTATTTTTATGTCTTGGAATTATTTTTAGTTGAAGTTAACATCCAGAACTTTACAGAAATCTATGGTTTGTGTGATTTCAATTGTTTTATATTTAATTATGATTTTTCAAAGTTGTCCCTGAAATTTATCACTGTACAGCCATGGGAAATGAAGAAATTTTTGGGTTTTTGACCTTTGATCCTTGGTTTGTGCCATTTTTTGAGAATGTTATGACTTGTATGTATGGGAAATAATTAACGAATGTTGTTGATGAGTTTATGGGGTTTCGGAGATGCAAAATGAAAAATTTATCCACTATATAACACAATTTAATATATTATTTTAATGCATTTTCTTGAGATCTGTTTGATAAAGTGCATATTCCCACATGTAAGAGAAGGATAAATGTTAGAAATAATATGGTATTACATAGGATGTAACGAACGTTATTTCTATAAGACAACAAAATGAGCTGTATAAAAGCAAGTCCTCTGAAATGAGCTAGACAATGTCCTAAAAAATTTGCATAGATTTTTAGACTCCTAAAAATGATAAATCTAGGCTCAGACAAAAAGAAAAATAGAGCGAGGATGGTGAAACAATTTGTGACAAAAATTAAAGAAATATAATGGTATTTTTGTAGATAAGTGTAGCTTTTAGAAAAACACATAGGAGGGCTTTTTAAATGAGAAGTTTGAGTTGCCTAGGGTTGTCAGAGGCCTCAAAAATCATCAGAAGCCCTAAGACTGGCAAAGCCCCTCCAATGTACATTTTTCAATGGCAGAGAGTCTGAACTTTGACAGATTTGTTTAGGAAGGTTTTAGCTCCAATTTGAGTAATTTCAAAGGTATTTTATTATATTGGGAACCTAAATTTTATAATAGAAAAGACCGTTCTCAAAAAGAAGTTAAAATAAAGCCAAAACGAAATTGCCATTACAAAATGACGAAATTAGAATTTTTAAAAAAGTGTGTTTTTAGAAGCTCCCACACACTTCTCCCTTCTTCTCCCACCTTTTTAAGCATGACTTCCTCTGCCCAAATTATAGAAAAATAGCAGCTCTCTTAGGCACACAAGAAAAGGAAGAAGAAGGTGGGAGGAAAGCCAAGAAAAGGTGAGAAATCCATGGAATTTCATGCTCTTTCTTCCTCCAACCTTGCTCCTCTCCTTCCATGCTTTCTTTCTATGGTTTTCTTGAGATGTTTGGTTCTGTTTTTGGTCCAAAACTTAGAGGGGCAGTTCAAAAATTTTGAGGAGAGGTAAACCAAAAAAAGAAGCACTTGGAAAGAAGCTTGAACCTAAGGTAAACTCTTGTTTTTCTTACTTTCTCCTCTTGCTTCTCTTGAGGGTGGTTTCGGCCTTGTATAGAACCAGTAGAGAGGAGGGAGTTCTGTCCAAAAAAAAAAAGAGAGAAACAAGGGAATTACGCCATGGGGAGATGGAATATGGCAATAAATTCCAAGAAAAACCCATGGAAAACAAGATAGAAAAGTGTAGGGTTCTTTAGGGTTTTGTAAAATCTAATTTTATGTGAGTGTTTGCTTAGCCATTTGAATGTTTCCTTAAGCTCCTAAGACCTTTAGAAACCTCCCCAAGTGGCTCTCCCATCAAGGAAAATTTTGAAACTCCAAGAACCCCTTTTAGTGCTTATGTCTCAGCCAAATGAAGTTCATAGGGCTAGGGAGTGTTTTAATTTGTTCTAACCTTGGTTTGAGACTTTATATGATGTTAGAAAATAGGAGAAACCATTGGAAAAAATTTAAGAGCCATGGAATGAGAGATGGAGCAATGGTGTCCATAATGGTGCCTTATGAATCAACTTAGGTTTCCAATTGTGCAAGTGAATGTGTGAGGGCTCCAAGGACCTTAAATGAGTCCAAGAAGTCTAAAAATAATGAGAATGGAGCCTAGAACTTGAAATGTAAGAGTTGCTTCAATAGGCCAATTATAGAACCATTATGCCACTTATGAAACTAAATGTATATTCAAGCATTAGTTTAGTGTCTTAGCTTGCTTCAAGTATGTGATTGTGTATTATTTGTAATGTTTAGGCCAAGAGAACATCCCACCTCCTAAGTGTCCTTGTGAAGCCAAGAAAGGGAGGGAATAAAGCAAAGAAAGCTTGCATCAATTGAAAGGAAGTTCTCCACCTTATTCTCCTTGCATTCTTGTATGTATGTATGTTATTGGGTGCTTATGCATGCTTATATGACTTGAGAATATGCCACATGATACCTTGAGATTGCATTGGTACCAATGTGTGTTCTTGAATGGCGTGGCATGTGGAAATGGCTCACAAGGGTGAGGTAATGCCAAAAGTCCTTTAATATGGGTAAGGAGATGACAAAAGTCTTAAGGCATAGGTGAGACTAGGGCAAAAGTCCCTTAAATGGGTGAGGCTAAGTCAAAAGTCCCTTGGTAAATCCAAAAGTCTTAGAAATAGGGTAAGGCAAAACCAAAATTCCTTAGAGCTCTTCTTTGAATTTAATATGAGATAGTGGCATGAAAATGTGGTTTTATATGTTATATGCTTGAGGCACCTTACATATTTGTGTTATTAATGTATGCATGTCTTGAATGTATGTGTGAATGGGTGTGTGAGCTATTGAGATTCTTGGAATCTCACTCCCCTTTCCCTCTGACTTTTGAATTCTCTAGGTGGTACTCAAAGACAAGGAAATGCAAGCCAAGAATAATAAAAGGCCCTACTTTGCCTATTATGTAGTCTAAATTGTAGTTGAATATCAAAGTGGCTTTGCACATATTATTTTTGTGTTGTAAGATCATGAACAAATGTAATATGATATATGACTCTTGTATAGCCTATGTGTGACACTAAATCAATGCAAATGTACAAAATGGCTTGATGCAACTATACATTCTTAGATGTGGAATGACCAAAATGAGATGTATGGGGTTTGAGACCACTTGGGCAATTTATACAAGTCATATTCATGCTTTTAAACTTGCCTAAGAGGTGCCAAACATTAAGGAGGCCATTTGGACACATTTAGTATCTCAAATGGAGCAAAATTAACCATTTTGGTGAGCCATACCACTTTTTGTCCAAATGATCTTTTCTTTGTCTGAAATTTGGTAGAGAACTTTTTGGGAAGCTAAAGTGCAGAATTTTCAGAGGTTTATGGAATATTTGGTGAATTTTCAAAGTTGAAAATGTTTTTGGTTTTGGTTTAGTGCATTGTTCATTCTAGTCCAAAATGAAATTTTGTCACTCATGGGACAAATGATGTCCAATTGCCATGAAATTTTATAGGGAGAAACTAGACTTTCCCAGTGACTTGTGCCAATTGAAATCACCTCATTTGGATGTTTAGAGGTAAATATTAATTTTTGAAGTTGCTATCTAATACTAGGTGACTAGTCAGACATGTGTTACTGTTTGATTAATTTTTGAGATCTGAATGCTCTTGGCTTGGTCTAGAACTATTTTTCTCCTCTAGCTAATATCCTTAGATTTCCAGATTGGTATGGTTTTTCTCCTCTTGGATTGGATTTGTGTGGAATTAATTGGAGATTTTTGAAATTTATGACAATAAATTATATCAGTATTAGGGATAGCCAGACCTTTGTGGCTATTGTAATGTCCGATTTTCCCTAAATGACATAAACGAGCACGTTTTCAAAGCAAGTCCTCTAAAATGAATTAGTTAAGGTCCCAAAAAATTTAAGTAACATTCTAGACTCCTATAAATGAGAATCCTAGCCTCAGATAGAAGGAAAAATGGAGATAGAATGAAGAAACAAATTTTAATGGAAACCTTACGAAACGTAATGGCATTTTCATAATTTTGAGTAATTTTTAGAATTCACACAGGAGGGCTATTTAAATAAAATTTTTGAGTTCTTCGGGGTTCTTAGAGGTCCTGAAAACTATGGGAAGCCTAGGGACAGTTAAATCCCCTCTGGTGGATGTTTTTCAACATCGGTGTGCCCGAACTTTGATGGGTTCATTCGGGAAGGTTTTAGCTCCGATTTGAGTGATTCCAAAGGCATTTTATTTAATTGGGAACCTAAATTTTATAATGAAAAAGATAATTCTCAAAAAGTAGCTAAAATGAAGAAAGAACAAAAATGAAAAGTATAAAGGGCAAAATTGAAATTTTTGAAAAAGTCACTTTCCTACACTTATATATAGGTGGCGCCTCACACTTTCCCTCATTTAGCATCAGATTTCTCAGCCCCAAACCAGAAGCAAAACCCTAGGAGAGAGGCGCACAAGAGAGGAAGAAGGAGGAGGAAGAAATCCAAGCTTAAGGTATGTTTTCATGGTGATTTTTTATGCTTTTCTTCATCTACACCTCTTCTCCTCCTTCTCCTTGGTTTCCTTTGATTAAAATAAAGTTTATAAATCTGATTCAAGGGAGAAATTCAAGGGAAATTTCGGATTTGAAGAGAGGAGCTTGGAGAAAGCAAGACACTAAGCAAGGAAACTAGGTAAAATTATATCCTATGGTTGCTATTTTGATTTCCCCTTCTTCTCCAATTCGACACACACCAAGAACCCTAGGAGGGTCTAATTTTCAAGCCCAACCAATCATGAATCTTAGGTATTTGATGGAGAAGAACAAGAATATGCAATGAAAATAACAAAATAACCATTGGATTTCAAAATGTAAATTCTAGGGTTTTATGTGCATCTTCCAAATTTTGATTTTGTGTGATGATTCCTAGGTTTAATTAAGAGTTTATATGAATTCTTGAGACCCCTAAGATGCTCCCTACAAGCTTCTTGCTTCAAGAAAACAAAGAAATCTCTAAGGAGCCCAAAAACCCCCTGTCTCAGGCAAAGCATGTTCATATAGCTAGGGAGAGTTTTAAATTTTTCTAAGGCCATTCTTGAGTCATATTTGATGAATAAAAATGAGAGGAGGCCTTAGAAAAAATTTAGAACTCATAAAAAGTGATTTGATGCCTTAGGTTCCATATTATGACCTAAAGAAGCAACATGATGTTAGGCCCTTTATGTTAATTGTATGATAACTCCAAGAGGTTTAAAAGGAGTCAAGAATCATATTTGAAAGGAAAGAATAGAACCTAGAATTTATTTGAGGGGTGTACTTTATTAGGTGAATTTATGGACTGTAATGGAACTTATAGAGCAATATAGCATCTAAGCAAGTTGTATGGCCTTAGAGATTATTTTATGAACCTAATTGGCTTCCATAAATTGTATCTAGGCCAAGAGAAACTATTTCCACAAGTTTGTGGGTGTGTGACCGAAAGAGGAGGCTTGAGTCCAAAGAGAAAAGTGTGTGATTGTGTGCAAGGTAGCTCTCTCCACCTTCTCTCATGCATGGATGTGTGTTTAGCTTGTCTTAAAATGTGTGTATGTGTATTTTTAAGCCATGAAAAGTAAGTATGCTAGCATGATTTTATATACCATGATTCATGATGACATAATATGTTTCAAATGAATATCATGAAATAAGCTAGAATTTATAGTGTTACAACTATTTTGTTGTCAAACATGGTCCAAAGACTATATTCATGTCTTGAAATTATTTTTAGTGTGAATTTAACATTTAGAGCTTTTCAAAAAGCTATGGTTTGTGTGATTTCAATTTTTTTAAATTTAGTTATAAATTTTTAAATTATCCTTGAAAGTTGTTACTTCTTGTCCGAGAAGGATTGGTGAAAATTCGAGGTTTGAGCTTGAAAACCATGGATTATGTGATATTTTGAGTTATGTATGATTCATATATATGGTAAATGACCATAGATTGTTGTTGGATAATCCACGGGGCCCACATAATGCGAGATGAAAAAAGTTTCCCCGGTATAATGCAAGAAAAGTGTATTATTTTCACATTTTTCCTTGCTTTTGCCCCGTGGATGTGCATAAATTGCCTTGAATAAGAGAGTATGATAACATGAATAATATGGTATTACATAGGAAGCTTCATGGATTTTGATTTCCCAAGAGAAAGGAATGAAACTCCATTAGTGACTATATTTGTAGGTGTCTCAACCAAGCTCCTTTCAAAGCACCTAGTGAGAGTTTTCTTTAATTCTAAGGATAAAAATAGTTTAGATATGAATTATAAATATCAAAGAAACCATTGGTTTGAATTTAGGAATCATAGTTTGAAAATTGAAAGTTTAAGGTTCTATTATGCATAAAGAATTAACTTAATATTAGACTCCTTGATTTGAGTTTGTAATGACTCCAATGAATTTAAATGGAGTCACGTGACTTAGATTGAGTGAGAAATTGGAGCCAAGATGATAAATTATATGAATTGCTTCATTATGCTACAATATGGAGCTATATGGGAGCCTAAAACTAGAGGTACCTTATATAAGGCTTGTGTAAGGCTAGAGATGGTTCCATTGATATCATTGTGTCTTGTTTGATGTGTCTAGGCCAAGGAAATCAAGCTTTTCCTAAGTGTACTTTTGAAGTTGAGGCAAGGAAGTATGAATCAAAAAGGGAATTTTGTGCTTCTTGAGAAAGGTAATTGTTCATCTTTTCTTGTATGTTTATCTTAGTTGTTTGATTGTCATTGATTGCTTATATGTGTGTTTTGACTATGAAACATGCCCATTGCTATTGGTTTAAAGATATGGTATCATTATGTTTTACAAAATGCATTTAGAATGTAATTAGTTCTTAATGGGTGTGGTTGTACCAAAAGTCCCTTGAATTTGGTGAAATGAAGCCAAAAGTCTCTAAATAAGGGTGAGACAAGGACAAAGTCTATAAAATGGGTAAGGCGAATCCAAAAATCTAATAAAATTGGAAGAGATTAGATCAAAAGTCCTTAGAGCTTGATTCTAACTTCCATGAATCCATTTAATTTCATGAATATGATTATATTTGATGTTTGGATGAATATGATACATGCTTGCTTTCTTTGACATAATAACATGCCATACAAGTGCAATTGAAGGGTGATTAGTGTAATACCTTAGCCTCTTATCTCTTATACAATTGTCTCATTGTCTATCTCAATGTATTTCATACATATTGGAGCACAAATGTAAGGAAATATACATTTTACATGAAAAACAATAGATATTTAATAGTATTTAATTATGTTACGTAAGATCTCATTACTTCATTTTATGCTCCATGGACCATGTGCACTCATCTACATCATTTTATATCCATAACATATCCATTCAAGTCATAAACATCATCATCTAGCTCATGCATCACAAATTTGGAACCATACACTTCAAAAACCAAAATTTGGTCTCCGGTTGGCATGCCAGATTTCTGATATGAAATTTGGAAATTTATAACTAATTTTAAAAAAATTGAAATCAAGAAACCATACCATTCTAGAAATATATAGATGTTAAATAATGAATAAAAATAATTCCAAACCAATGCATGCCTTTTAACCCACATCAATTGGTGGAACAGTACCAAAGGTCGAGTTGCACTACTAATATTATCATGCAACTTCAAAAAGTTGGTTCTCGCTTTAGAGAGCTCCAAATGAGGTGATCTTGGTGGCTATGAAAAGATAATGATTTCTAGTTTATTCTTGTAAAATTTTATGAGTATTGGATTTCATTTGGCTCATGTATGACATAGAAACATAAACTAACCATATGTATAGTGCACATACCATTTCTGCATAATTTGGTCAATTTTAAAAAATCATAATAAATTCTCTAGGGCTCTAAATTAAATTTTATTTAGCTCTTTGAAAAGATCTAGATGAGACCTACTTGTTGGCTAAATTTCATGCAAAAAATCATCCATTTGGTTAAACTTTGGTTCAGCTTACCATTTAGTCAATTTTGAAATCTATAATGGGATTTTAAGACACCAAATAGCTTTCCTCCCATCCCATAGCCACTTGGGCACATCCAAAAGCATAAATATAACATATAAAAGCATTCCAAATGATCCCAATCACCATGAAGCTAAAACTCATCACGTCAGCCCTATTAATACACATGCATATGAAGGTGCTAGGATGTCAATCTCCAATATACACATTCATTTGGCTTCAAGATTGATACATACATCATAATTGTATACATTTAAACTTATTCAATTAGTTATATCTCATATACATCACATGGATATAATTCTTAACATCAATATGCCATTAAAAGGTCTATTTCTCTACTCCTTTGTCCAAGTGCCATGCTTCAAGACCTTTGACCTCCATTCTTCGGTCCACTTGGCTCACCTAGATATGGTTAGGCATATGTGGGGGAAGAGTGAGATTCAAAGAATCCCAATAGCTCTTAACCCTTTCAAACATACATAATAGATGCACATACATATCAAAGAATACATGCATGACATTCAAACTATTAGTAAGCATGCATAAATCATTTTCTTTGGTACATAAACTCATACATAGCAAACACAAGCTCTTAAAGGAATTAGTTTAGCCTCAACCATCATTTTTGGGACTTTTGGGCTTGTCTCACCCACTTTCAAGGGACTTTTGACTTAGCCTCACTTTTCTTGAGACTTTTGGCTTTGTCTCACCTGATTCTAGGGACTTTTGACTTATCTTCATCTTCGTTAAGGGACTTTTGGCACAACCAAAACTATTCAAGCCATATTACATCCATAAACACATTTCAAGAAGCATAATGGTACCATATCTTGCAAGCAATAGCTAGAAACATTTTTCATGATTCAAATATACATATAAGCACTCAAAGACAAATAAACATCCAAGCCATGCATGAGAGAAAGGTTAGAGAGCTACCTTGAAGCAAGAATCACAAAGTTTCCTCTTTGGTTATTCTTCCCTTTTCTTGGCCACACACTTGCAACTAGGTGAAGCTTGATTCCTTTAGTCTAAACTCATCAAATGAGACACAATTACATCATGGAAGCAAGCTCTAGCATTACACACACTATCAAAGGCTACTTTGTTCTATAGCTCTATTATGGTTCCATACAATACCTAATGAAGCAACTACTAGAATTTATAATCTTGGCTCTATTTTCTCCTTTTATCTAAGTCTCTTGACTCCATTTTGACCCCTTGGAGTCATCACAAATTCATTCCCAAGAGCTTAGATATAAGTTGCTTTTTTAAGTCTCATTGTAGAGCCTACACCTCCATCTCACAACCCAAGGCTTTTAATTTTTTTCTAAGGCTCCCTTTGGTGTTCTTTTATCATATTTAGTCCTATTCTAGGCTTAGAACAATTTAAAACACTTCCTAGGTGGTCAGACCTCTCTTGGTTGAAACTATGCAAACATATAACATCCACATTTCCTTTAGGGAAATGGTATCTGTGAGGCTTCCTAGGTCTTTTGAGAACTCATATATACTTTTAAATAACTAAAATTACTACTAGGAAGCTTCATCTTGGCTTAGGTACACCAAAATCCCTAACTTTGTTAACTTGATTTCTAATGCATCTTATTTGAATTTTTTTACATATTCTTGTTCCTCACACTCTAAAACCTATGTTTCTTCCTTGGTTAGGTCAGAATTCATCTCCTCTTGGATAGGCTGTAGATGGGACTAAACACTCATGGAAGATAAACAACAAGGAAGTTAAGAAAGGCCACGATTCTTACCTTATTTCAAAACTTTTTCAAGGGCTCTTTCCATTACTTCAAGCTTCTCCTTGAAACTCTAAGTTTTCTCCTTTAGACCAGTCTTAAAATAGCCCCATATGAATCATGAAAACCATAGAAAGGAAGAGGAGAAGGAGAGGAACAACATTAGTAAAGGAAGAACCATGAAAATCCAAGGTTTTCTCACTTTTTTTTCCTAAGATCTTCCTTCCTCCTTTGTTCCCATCTTGTGTGCCTCACTTAGCTTGTTTCTCCTTTAGTTTAGGATAGAAACAAGGTCAACTAAATGGAGAGGAGAAGGAAGGCGTGACATATAAGGAGCCAAGTCACTAAAATGCCTTTTCAAAAAATCCTATTTTATCCCCTTTTCTTGGCTTTTTTGTTTTAGGCTTATTTCAACTCCTTTTTTAGAATCATCTTTTCTATCATAAAATTTAAGTCCTATAACTTATAAAATACCTTTGGAATCACTCAAATTGGATCTAAAACCTTCTAGAATGAAAAGGTCAAAGTTCAAGTTAACTGTCACTCTAAAACGTAAATCGGAGGGGATTTAACTATTCTAGGGGTTCCTATGATTTTTAGGACCACTTAGAACCTTGGGAAACTCATTTTTTCCATTTAAAAATCTCTCCTTTGAGTTTTCTAAAAAGTATCCAAAATTACAAAAATGCCACTGCATTTTGGTAGAATTTTGTTTGGTTATTTTGATTTCATTTTTAGGGCACCTCTAGGCTTGGAACCTCATTATTTGAAGTCTAAATTATTGCTCTAATTTTATTTGACCTCAAACCATTCTATTTAGAAAATTTCCTTTTTATATCTGGTGAGTTTCGTATGTTTACAGGGAAACCTGGTGTTGCAAATGAGCTATTGGAATACTTGGAATTTGTAACAACCAGCAAAAAAAACAAAAATCAAAGTCCTAAAATTTTCTAAGTCTACTAGCTATAGCGAGAAATGGCCTAACTATAGCGAATGTACCTGTTTGCTATAGCGAGAAATGGTTTGGCTATAGCAAGAGTGTCTTTTAGCTATAGCGAGAATGCTTCTAGTTATAGCGAGTGCGGGCATCCCATACAAAAACTAGGGGGTTCCTCGCTATAGCGCGCCGTAGCAAAAACAGGGGTCTAGGACTGATACGTGCTCATCGTAGCGAGGGTTATTGACTTCTTAAAGCATCCATATCCATTCCTTTTCTTTCAACCAAGAGAAGGAAGGAAGAACAAGGAAAAGGTAAGCAAGCTTAAGATTTCCTTAGCTTTTCTTCTTAGAATCTTGTTCTTCTCTCTTTGCCCTCTCTTTCTATGGTTTTGGTTGTTGAATTAGTTGGGTTTTGGGCTTGGTTCAGAAGAGGGAAAGTGAAAAACCACTCTTGAAGAAGGTTAGAACTCATGTAGCCTTACTTCCTTGTTTTCTCTAAGTATATTGGTTCTACCAACTTGAGAGCATGAGAGAGAGGAAGAGTTGGTGAAATTCTAGAGAGAGAAAGAACCCATAGTTTCTTATATGCTTGGTAGGGTTTGTTATAAAGAAACCCCTAACTTTGTGAATAAGTGTTGAGTTATGAGAGAGTAATTCTATGCTCTTGTGTGTCTAGGCTCAAGAGAAGCACTTTCATCTAATTGTGATTGTGAAATCAAGAAGGGAGAAGACAAATTGAAAGGGGAGGCTTGTGTTAGCCTATAAGGTAGCTCTCTCCCCCTTCTCTCATGCATGGATGTGTGTTTAGCTTGTTTTAGAATGTGTGTATATGTATTTTCAAGCTATAAAAAGTATGCTAGCATGCCTTTACATGTCATGATCCTCGATGCTATGTTATGTGTTAAATGAATCCATGATGTTTGTATGAGTTTGCTTGAGTGTGATATGGCCAAGAACTCTTCCCTTGGGTGAGGATGAGCCAAGAACCCTCGATTTTGGTTGAGACAAAGCAAAGGGTCTCCCAAAAGTAATGTGGACTCCCAAGAGTATAGTTGAGTCCAAAATGTTTAAGAATGGGTGAGGCAAGTCCAAAATCCATGAGAAGTGTGAGGCCAATCCAAATACTTGGTGAATCCTTGAATGTCTTGTATGCTTGATTCACATGCCAAGGTTGCTTTTAAAATATCCATGACTTTCACTTTTCCATACATGCACTTAAAAAGCTTGCTTTGCACCTATTATGTATGATTGAATGGGAGATGAGCTATTGGGATTCTTTGAATCTCACTCTCTTCTCTCCACTATCCTAACATGCTAGGTGGACCAAGTGAACAAAGACATGGGAGCCACTAAGCTTGAAGCTAGGGAAATCGGGAAAGGATTTGTGAAATAATCATTTTGTCACCATTTTGTTGTTAAGAGATGTAATCTAATGATGTACATGGGGTGTGCACTTATGAATACTTATAAATGGATGTACTTATTGTATATATATGAGAATTAAAATTATAGTGCATGATGTAGTAAGTTTTTGGTATTAATAGCAAGATCTTGCATTATGTACATGGTGTATGTTTTAGTGTGGGAGAGTAATCTTTGCAAATCTGGATTGTTAGATATTTGAACCATGTTCGATAGCCTATGTTGATGCTTTCCCACGCGCTCATAGAGCCTTAGGAGTAGGATTTGAACCTTTGGAGCCCTCTTTTAACAAAAAAAATTGACACTTTGCCCCATTATGTCAAAATCTGACTAAATGACCTCTTCTTGACTGGAAATTTGGCATGTTATTAGATCTTTCCTAGAGCTTTCTGGGAAGCTAAAGATTAGGTCATTTGGAGGTTTTTGGAATTTTCTATGATTTTTCAAAGTTGGTATTAGAATTTCAGATTTGCACCAGTACTGTTCATTTGGTCAGTTATGTAATTGTGTCATCCGAAGGGCAAACGTGGTCCAATGGCTACGAAATTTTAGGAAGAAGCTAGACATTCACAATGACTTGTAGCAACTAGAAGCACCTCATTTAGAGGTCTATAGAGGAAGATATGAATTTTTGAAGTTTTTGCCCAATATCAGTCATCTTGCCTGACCAGAAGTACTATTCCATCGATTTCTGAGAGCTTGGCTTGATGAATTGATCTGAAAATTTTTTTTCTCTCTAGTTAACATGCACAGCTTTCTATATTGGTATCATTTGCATGTATTGTATTTTTTTGGAATTAGTTGGATATTTTTGAATTTCATATCAGTAAACTATGACAGCATCAGGACCCAGTCTGACCTTCAGACCAATTCACGTGTCAAATGCCCTCTGTGTGGGATGTTATCACTTGTACATATTTTTAAAACGAAGTAGACATCCCAAGATTTCTAGAATGTTCAAGATTACATGTTTTTCTATTTTTTTAGATTTAGTTATGATTTTCCAAAGTTTGCCTAGAAATGGGACCAAGTCTGGCTGAAAATAAATATACATGTCCCATATCTCTTTTCAGTTTCCATGAGTTGTAGGCAAGTTTTTATGATACAAATGAGTTGTAACAATGAAGTTAAATATAAGGAGTCATAGTATGAGCTCACACGGTCCACGTGACACCAAAATGAATTGCTAGATATGGTACAACGCAAAAATATTCATTACCTCCCCTTGCGCTTTTATGAAAAACCTATATCCCCATGATAGTAAGTCATTGAAAGGCATGAGATGAGCTAGAATTTATGGTGTTACATTTATTGGTATCAGAGCAAAGGTTTAGGCTCTCATTGTGGGTTGTGGCTTGTGCTTATGAGTTGCCTACATATATATAAGTTTATTTTTAGATGAATTGAGTGTGTTTGATGGTGGAAGTGTTCCCTAGCTTATGTTAAAGTTTGTTATTATGTTTCAGAATGATGGTGAACACAAGGAGAGGTCGGCCCTCTAGACAGGCTCAAGCTGATGAAGCCAGGCCAAGTGATTCAGTTGCTGGAGCCTTACAGTCTATTATGGCTCGTCTGGATCAGTAGCAGGCTATTATCATGCAGTTATAAGAACGGCTTGCTAAGAGAGATAGCCAGGGCCCTACACCTACTCCTCCTCAGCCACCTCCACACTCAGATCGTCCTGAGCACTCAGGGATGACTCCAACAGATGCACAGCCATACATGCAAGCTGTTGCGCTGATTCCACCAGCTTAGACGCCTCCTGTACCACAACAGCCCTCGACCAGAAAGGTTATTACATAGTTCAGAAAGTTTGGGCCTTCCACCTTTGATGGTGAGATGAATGCAAATAAAGCTGAGCCTTGGATTATGGGGCTAGAGCAAATTTTTGAGGTTATGGAGTGCACGTCTGAGCAAAACGCCAAGATGGCTGCATTTCAGTTATAGAAAGAAGCAATATATTGGTGGAAAGGCACCGAGCCAATCTTGAGAGCGAGGAACGCCCTAATCACCTGGGAGGCATTCCTCGAGGCGTTCTATGAGAAGTACTTCCCGGACTCCATCAGAGATGAAAAGGAATTAGAATTCATTTTGTTTAAATAGACTCCGGGGATATCCGTGAACCAGTATGTAGCAAAGTTTGTTGAGCTCTCTAGGTGTTCCTCCTACTTGCAGAGACATGATGATGAGAAATAGAGAGTAGATAGGTTAGAAAAGGGCTTACTCCCTGAGATTCGAGACAAGGTTATGCCACAGAGAATTAGACACTTTAATACCCTTGTAGAAGTATACAGAGTAACAGAAACAAATCTCAAGATGATGCAGCCTACTTCTAGTGCTAGATCACCTCTTCCCCTCCCTGAGCCCAAGAGATCTAGAGAGGGTTCACAACCTGCAGTGATGACTCGTAGAGGCAGAAAGAGTCAGTGGAACCAGAGGGGCAAGAGAAGGAGGACTCAGTCCAGTAAAGGCAGTGCTCCATCGATCATGTGTCCTTAGTGTGGCAGGAATCACGGTACTAGACCATGCTATGCGGGGCAGAATATGTGTTTTAGATGTGCCAGGCCAGGGCATATAGCCAGAGATTACACCCAGGCTTCTCCACAGGCCCCTCTATAGATCACACAGCCAAGGGAGATGGCTCTTCCTCCCAGACCACAGATCCAGGGTAGAGTCTTTGCCCTATCACAGGAGGAGGCTAGCCGGTCCCCGAGTCTGATTCAAGGTACTATTAAAATAAATGATTTTTCTGTAACTGCATTATTTGATTCGGGTGCTAGCCACTCTTTCATATCATATGAATGTGTTAGGAGGTTAGGTCTGAGTATGCATATATTGCCATATGAGTTACATGTATCTACCCCCACAAGAAACCGAGCCATCACTCCCCATGCTTGCTTAAATTGTGTGATCCAATTTAATCATTTCCTGACCACCCTTGATTTGATTTGTATGCCCCTCATTGATATTGATGTGATCATTGGTATAGACTGAATGTCTGTAAATAATGCCACATTAGATTGTAGTCACAGATGTATTACTTTACCTGAGTGTGGGACTGTGCCTAGTACTAGGGTTGAATTATCTGTTATGACTGCCTTCTAGGCTGAGAGATCTCTAAGGCATGGTTGTCAAGGGTATTTGGTTTTCTTTTTAGTACAGGCTGAGGTAGAAGAGGGTATAGATGAGATTCTTGTAGTGAGAGAGTTCCCAGAGGTATTTCCCAAGGAGATTAGTGGACTGTCCCCAAAGAGAGAGGTTGAGTTTTCTATAGCCATTGTACCTAGGGCAGGTCCAGTGTTTAAGGCCCCATATAGAATAGCTCCCACCGAGCTAGCAGAGCTTAAGAAACAAATAAAAGAGCTTTTAGAGAAAAGTTTTGTTAGACCCAGTGTCTCACCGTGGGGAGCTCCAATCCTATTTGTAAAGAAAAAGGACAGGAGCCTTAGGCTATGTATAGATTATTGGAAACTTAATAAAATCACCATTAAGAATAAGTACCATCTCCCTCGCATAGATGACCTTCTAGATTAGTTAGTAGGAGCATCAGTGTTTTCCAAGATAAACTTCAGGTCAGGATATCATCAGCTCAAGATAAAGGCTGAAGATATTCCTAAGACAACCTTTAGAACCTGATACGGGCACTATGAATTCTTAGTTATGCCTTTCGGGTTGACGAATGCACCCACAGTTTTTATGGATTACATGAATAGAGTTTTCAGGCCATGTTTAGACAGTTTCATAGTAGTCTTCATAGATGACATCCTCATCTACTCGAAAAGTAGAGAGGAACATGAGCAACACCTAAAATTAGCCCTAGAGACCTTTAGAGAGAAATAGTTGTATGCTAAACTTAGTAAATGTGACTTCTGGCTCACTGAGGTTCAGTTTCTAGGTCATGTGGTCTCCCAGGCAAGGGTCGCAGTAGATCCCCATAAGGTAAAGGCAGTATTACAGTGGGAGAGACCTAGAATAACGACAGAGATCAGGAGCTTTCTAGGTTTAGTAAGGTATTATAGGAGGTTCATTCAGGGCTTTTCTCAAATAGTGATGCCACTGACCCGGCTTACTAGAAAGAAAGTGCCGTTTGTGTGGAATGAGAAATGCGATAGTAGTTTTCAAGAGTTGAAGCACAAGTTGACCACGGTTCCAGTTCTAGTACTCCTTGATCCTAAAGAAACTTTTATAGTGTACAGTGATGCCTCTAAGAAAGGGTTAGGATGTGTGCTTATGCAGAAAGACAGAGTGGTAGCTTATGCTTCTAGACAGTTGAAATCTCATGAGGAAAACTACCCCACATATGACTTAGAGTTAGCCGCAGTGGTATTTACTCTGAAAATATAGAGACACTACTTATATGGGGTGGCAATAGAAATTTACAGCGACCACAAGAGTCTTAGATATTTATTTGAACAAAAGGAGCTAAATATGAGGCAACGAAGATGGTTAGAATTTTTGAAAGATTATAATTTCACATTGAAATACTATCCCGATAAGGCTAATGTGGTAGCTGATGCCCTAAGTAGAAAATCTATACATATAGCCTGTATGATGATTCGAGAGAAAGAGTTGATTGAGAGATTCAGAGACATGAGTCTCTCTTATGAAGTGTATTCGAAAAAATTATTAATGAGTGAGACCCGAATAGAAAATGACTTGAGGGATCAAATAAGAGAAGCCTAGCAAGCAGATGACCATGTAAATAAGATTAGAGCCCAGATAGTCCAGGGCAGTGTCCAGGAGTTCAATTTGTCTGAGGATGACATAATAAGATATAGGGATAGGCTGTATGTGCCTAGGAACATAGAGATTAGAGAGAAAATTTTAGATAAGCCACATAAAAGTAAGTACACCATCCATCCGGGCAGTAATAAAATGTACCATGATTTGAAAAAAATGTTCTGGTGGCCCGGGATGAAAACAGACATAGCAGAGTATGTCTCCCGATGCCTAGTATGCTAGAGAGTGAAAATAGAACATCAGAAACCAGCTAGGTTACTTTAGCCCCTAGATATCATGGAGTGGAAATGGGATAGCATAGCTATGGATTTTGTCATAGGTTTACCTAAGATATCATCGAGGTATGATGCAATATGGGTAATAATGGATAGGTTAACAAAGTCAGCATATTTTCTACCTATAAAAGCCACTTATACCCTAGATAAGTTAGCCTAGCTATACATCAGGGAGATAATTAGATTGCATGGTGTGCCTAGGAGCATAGTGTCAGATAGAGATCCCAGATTCGCATCGAATTTTTGGAGATCATTACAGGATGCTTTAGGCACCAGACTTAGATTCAGCACGATCTATCACCCTCAGACAGATGGACAGATGGAGAGAACCATTCAAACCCTAGAAGACATGTTGAGAGCGTGTGTGCTAGAAATGAAAAGGAACTGGGATACATACTTGCCTTTAGCAGAGTTTGCCTATAATAACAGTTACTCTGCCAGTATACAAATGGCACCGTATGAGGCATTGTATGAGAGGAAGTGTAGGTCCTTAATGTGTTAGGTTAAGTTAGGAGAGTGGAGCCTCATAGGCCCAGAATTAGTAGACCAGACCTCTAGACAGATAGAAACCATCAGAAAGAAACTTCTAATGGCCCAGAGTAGATAGAAAAGTTATGCAGATAAACGTAGGCGGCCATTAGAATTTGAGGTTGGAGACCATATCTTTATTAGGGTGTCTCCAGTCACAAGGATAGGTTGGTCTATTAAGAGTAAAAAGCTCAGTCCAAAGTACATAGGTCCTTTCTAAATTCTTGATAAAGTAGGACTTGTGACATATAGACTAGCCCTTCCTCCGAACATAAGTCAAGTCCATAACGTCTTCCATGTTTCCCAATTGAAAAAGTACCAGCCTGACCCCTCACATGTCATAGAATATGAGAATGTGCAGTTATAGGATGATCTAATATATATAGTATCACCAGATCAGATCGTGAATGTTAGACTCAAGCAGTTACGGAATAAGATGATACCGCTGGTGAAAGTGGTTTGGAAGGGATTGTCTCTTGAGGAAACCACTTGGGAATTAGAAGATGGTATGAGGAAGAAATATCTAGAACTCTTCCCATAAGGTATGTTATTTAAATTTCAAGGACAAAATTTCTTTTAAGGAGGGTGAAAATGTAACAACCAACAAAAAAAAAATCGAAGTCCTGAAATTTTTTAAGTCGGCTAGCTATAGCGAGAAATGGCCTAGCTATAGCGAATATACCTGTTCGCTATAGCGAGAAATGGTCTGGCTATAGCAAGAGTGCCTTTTAGCTATAGCGAGAATGTTTCTAGTTATAGCGAGTGCGGGCATCCTATACAAAAACTAGGGGGTTCCTCACCATAGTGTGCACCGTAGCAAAAACAGGGGTTTAGGACTGATACGTGCTCGCCGTAGCGAGGGTTATTCTTCGCTATAGTAAGGGTTAGTCCGAAAAAATGTGAAAAAGGGAGAATTTGACTTCTTAAAGCATCCAAATCCATTCCTTTTCTTTCAACTGACCTAACCTTCAACTAAAAGAGAGAAAAGGGTTGTGAAGAGAGAGAGAGACCAAGAGAAGGAAGGAAGAACAAGGAAAAGGTAAGCATGCTTAAGATTTCCTTAGCTTTTCTTCTTAGAATTTTGTTCTTCTCTCTTTGCCCTCTCTTTCTATGGTTTTGGTTGTTGAATTAGTTGGGTTTTGGGCTTGGTTCAGAAGAGGGAAAGTGAAAAACCACTCTTGAAGAAGGTTAGAACTCATGTAACCTTACTTCTTTGTTTTCCCTAGGTATGTTGGTTCTACTAACTTGAGAGCATGAGAGAGAGGAATAGTTGGTGAAATTCTAGAGAGAAAAAGAACCCATAGTTTCTTATATGCTTGGTAGGGTTTGCTATAAAGAAACCCTTAACTTTGTGAATAAGTGTTGAGTTATGAGAGAGTAATTCCATGCTCTTGTGTGTCTAGGCTTAAGAGAAGCACTTCCATGTAATTGTGATTGTGAAATCAAGAAGGGAGAAGACAAATTGAAAGGGGAGGCTTGTGTTAGCCTATAAGGTAGCTCTCTCCCCCTTCTCTCATGCATGGATGTGTGTTTAGCTTGTTTTACAATGTGTGTATATGTATTTTCAAGCTATGAAAAGTATGTTAGCATGCCTTTACATGTCATGATCCTTGATGCTATGTTATGTGTTAAATGAATCCATGATGTTTGTATGAGTTTGCTTGAGTGTGGAATGGCCAAGAACTCTTCCCTTGGGTGAGGATGGGCCAAGAACCCTCGAGCTTGGTTGAGACAAAGCAAAGGGTCTCCCAAAAGCAATGTCGACTCCCAAGAGTATGGTTGAGTCCAAAGTGCTCAAGAATGGGTGAGCCAAGTCCTAAATCCATGAGGAGAAGTGTGAGGCCAATCCAAACACTTGGTGAATCCTTGAATGTCTTGTATACTTAATTCACATGCCAAGGTTGCTTTTAAAATGTCTATGACTTTCACTTTTTCATACATGCATTTGAAAAGCTTACTTTGTACCTATTATGTATGATTGAATAGGAGATGAGCTATTGGGATTCTTTGAATTTTACTCCCTTCTCTCCACTATCCTAACATGCTAGGTGGACCAAGTGAACAAAGACATGGGAGCCACCAAGCTTGAAGCTAGGGAAATAGGCAAAGGATTTGTGAAATAGCCATTTTGTCACCATTTTATTGTTAAGAGATGTAATCTAATGATGTACATGGGGTGTGCACTTATGAATACTTGTAAATGGATGTACTTATTGTATATGTATGAGAATTAGAACTATAGTACATGATGTAGTAAGTTTTTAGTATGAATAGCAAGATCTTGTATTATGTACATGGTGTATATTTTGGTGTGAGAGAGTAAGCTTTGCTAATCTGGGTTGTTAGATATTTGAACCATGTTTAATAGCCTATGTTGATGCTTTCCCACGTGCTCATAGAGCCTTAGGAGTAGGAGAAGCCAATTTGAACCCTTGGAGCCTTTTTTTAACAAAAAAATTGACACTGTGCCCCATTATGTCAAAGTATATCCAAATGACCTCTTCTTGACTGGAAATTTGGCATGTGATTAGATCTTTCCTAGAGCTTTCTGGGAAGCTAAAGATCAGCTCATTTGGAGGTCTGTGGCATTTTCTATGATTTTTCAAAGTTGGTATCAGAATTTCGGATTTGCATCAATACTGTTCATTTGGTCAGTTGTGTAATTATGTCATCCGAGGGCAAAAGTGGTCCAATGGCTATGAAATTTTATAAAAAGAGACTAGACATTCACAGTGACTTGTAGCTACTAGAAGCACCTCATTTGGAGGTCTAGAGAGGAAGATATGAATTTTTGACATTTCTGCCCAGTATCAGTCATCTTGCCTGACCAGAAGTAGTGTTCCATCGATTTCTGAGAGTTTAGATTGATGAACTGATCTGAAAATATTTTTTCTCTCTAGTTAATATCCACATATTTCCATATTGGTATCATTTACATGTATTGTATGTTTTTGGAATTAGTTGGATATTTTTGAAGTTCATATCAGTAAACTATGACAGTATCAGGACCCAATCCGACCTCCAGACCAATTCATGTTTCAAACGCTCTCTGTGTGGGATGTTATCACTTGTACATATTTGTTCCATGAAGTATACATCCCATGATTTTCAGAATGTCCAAGATTTCTTGTTTTCTATTTTTTTAGATTTAGTTATGATTTTTCAAAGTTTGCCCAGAAATGGGGCCAAGTTTAGCCGAAAGTGAATATACATGTCCCATATCTCTTTTCAGTTTCCATGAGTTGTAGGCAAGTTTTTATGACACAAATGAGTTGTAACAATATAGTTAAATATGAGGAGGCATAGTATGAGCTCACACGGTCCACGTGACACCAAAATGAATTGCTAGATACGGTGCAACGCAAAAATATTCATTACCTCCCCTTGCGCTTTTATGAGAAACCTACATCCTCCATGATAGTAAGTCATTGAAAGGCATGAGATGAACTAGAATTTATGGTGTTACAGAATCTCACTGCTCCCCTTATTATTTCTAATAATGTCTAGGGAAATCTTAAGAGGCTAAGAATGGAAGCCAACATGCTTGAATTATGGAACTTTGACAATGGTTTCGATTTTCATGTATCATATTGTCAATGAGAATTTGTAATTAATATTTTTGTAATGTAAAAGCTCCAACATATGTAAAAATATAAGGTTATACTGTAAATGTCAACTATAGTGGTGGAAATGCAAGATTATGTGATTTAGGTATGTATGTGGCATGGGAAGTATGTGTATAATGCTAAGTGAATAGGTCATTTTGAGATGCATGGTATTTGGGACCTCATGGGATGGTCATACATGCTATATTTTATGTTTTGGACATGCTCAAATGGGCACAAGTTATGTAAGAAGTTATTTTAGACTATTTGATGCTACCTTAGTAACAATTTAAGCCATAATCTACCCCTGAACCAAAACTAGACCAAATGAACGAATTTTGACGTGAAATTTAGCATGCACATAGATCTCATTGAGAGCTTTTTATAGAGTGAAAGAATATAACTGGTGGAGCTTTATAGAATCTTTTATGGTTTTTCACATTTGGCTGAAAAATGATAATTTGCCTTGTCACTGTTCATTTGGTCAATTTTGGTTTTCTATATATTTAAGGGGCTAAATGAATTCCAATGCTCACAAAATTTTATAGACATATATTTGGTATTATAATCTTTCCATGGCCACCAAGATCAATCAATTTAGAGTTGTGTAGCTCAAGATATGTATTTTTAAAGTTTTAGGTCTATATATACACAAAATTCTGATAGTGTTACTATTATACTAGATTTTTGTGGCTCAAATGAACTTGTTTTTGACTTGAAATTTTTACAGCACGTTGTCAATGTCCTAAGCTTTCCATAGAGTCCTAATTTTCATGATTTGGAGCTCTCTAGCTCAAAATATAAATTTTTGAAGATTGTAACATAATTATGGAACCATGAAAATTGATGTTATGGTCTATTTTGTTAATGTATGGTTTGAACTTGAATTCCTTGCTTCTTATTATTATGTTTCTAATTGAACAACTATGTTAAGGATGTAATTTGAATTTGGAATCTTAAAGTGATGCATTTATGCAAGATTTAAGAAAATGAGCTTATAATGTTGATATTTCTGGCTACTAGGAGTGTTGAATATAAGAAAAATTTATGTTTATGCACATTAAAGTGTGAATATTGTGTTATTATATTATGGTATGACATTCGTTGGTATCAAAACAATGGTTTAGGCAACCTAGCTCTATGTTTGGGCCTTGGAATGTTGGAATTAAAGTGCATTTAGATTGTTTGTACATGTAATGTGAGTTTGTTAGGAATGATTATTTTATTAATTGTGCTATGATATTGCATTTGCATGTTGAGATTGTGGTTCTTTTGCATAATATAGTGGACATTGGATGGGGCAAACTCACTGGGATAAACCACGAAAGTCTTGCATTGTTGTGAATTACTTGAAGTAATAACAAGCTAGGCAAGAGAGTAGCAATGGTGAGTGTAGTAGCAGCAAGATGTGGTACTGTAGCTGCAAAATGCCCTAGAAAAAAGAGATGATGATAAAAGAAATACCCAAGAACCACAGTAACTAATTCTTGATAAATTACCTACACCCTTAAACAAGAAGAGTTGATAGTGATTAGTATGCCATCATGTGTATAAAACTATCTTGGCATTTCTCTTAATTGCAAGGATATGATGATTGAGAAAAGGAAGTGCAAGCAATTAAGAAGGGAATGAAACCCCCCATTAGAGATTGATAGGGTGATTGAAATAACCTATACGATATGATGTAGGTAAAGGACTAGATAAAAAGAAACCCTAGAATTAAAAGGGGTCAATATGGAAAGATTATATGAATGTCTCCGCTAGCAATAGTAAGAAAGGTAAAGTATGTTGGGATAGTAAAGTCCCAAGAGGGAATAAGTTCAACTTGATAAGGGACAGTTATCCTAAGTCACATGTTATAGATATAGGAAGCTGGGATATATAGTTGAGGTTAATTTTTGACAGTGTTGGTGCCTCCACTTAGATTTTTGACCCAAGACAGAGTGGTTGCTCTTATAGAATAGGAAGGCTAGTGGTGTTTCCTAGTTTGATGAGAGCTGTGAGAGCATGAGATTAGTGAATCTCTTCGTTTAATCATAGATATGATAGAGTTAATAGTTTTCCTCTGATTGCTCTGATTGTTGTGATTGATTTGGGTATGGTCCCATGATTATCGTACGATAAACTGGGTTTGGGTATTGACTCTCTACCTTATGGTTATTTACATTTGTTTCCATTGAAGGCCATACGAGTACTTCCCACATCTATTAAATGTTATTGTGTAAATTGATTGTTATTCTCTTTTATTGATTTGTGATGCATGCTTTTAATTATTATAAATTGATCTTTAGCATGCACTTAAGGGCTGGTGATAAAGTAATGTTTGCATGTGAATATATAAATCATCACCTCACCTAAAAATAGGACCATTCTTAGTATGAAATGGATGTTAGAGTTGAGTTTTTTTCTTGTCCATTATCTAGGTTGAAAGATAATTGGAGCATAAATATTTAAGGTGTCATACCATATTATTTCTAGCATCAATTCCCTTTTATGAAGTAAAATTATACATGTCATCTAAGAAAATTCAAGAAAATGCATTAAAATAATGGGTTTTATCGTGTTACGTCGGGGTTAAAAATTTAAAATTTGATCCGTGGACCCTAGAAGCTCACCAACAATATTCTCTGGTCATTTATCACTTACAAAAATCATGCATAACTCAAAACATCACACAATCCACGGTTTCAAGCTTAGAACCCCAAATTTCCCTTTTTTCTTCTCGGATAGCATGTGGTAAATTTCAGGGGTAATTTTGAAAAATCATAACTAAATCTAAAAAAATCAAAATCAAGCAAAAAATAGCTTTTTGTAAATTGTTGAATGTTAAATTTACACTAAAAATAACTCCCAACCATGAAAATCTCATCTAGACCATGGTTGACATCAAAAAAGGCACAAAGGTTCAGCTATTTAGAAACACTAATACATATTACTAATATAAATTTTGGAAATTCATAATTAATTGCACAAAAATATAATTCATGTAAACTATATCAATTTAGAAAGGTATGGATGTTAGATAGAGGAAAAAAATAGTTCCAAATCAATCCAAGAGCATTCAGACCCTAAAAATTGATGGAACAATACTAAGGGTCTAGAGGTGTGCCTAGAACAGAACAAAAATTTCAAAAATTCATATCTTTCTCTCTAGATATCCAAATGAGGTGCTTTTAGTTGGCACAAGTCACTGGGAAGATCTAGTTTCTTTTTGTAAAATTTCATAACAATTTGACATTTTTTTTCTTATGAATGATAGAAATTCATTTTCATACCAATTGAACAATACCAGCAGCAAATTCTAAAAATTCAGCCAATTTCAAAATCTCGCCAAAAATTGCATAGACCTATAAATAATACCACTTTAGCTTCCTAAAAAGCTCTCAACAAGATCTAGATGTATGCCAAATTTTAGACCAAGAAGAGCTCATTTGAATAGAAAGTGACCCAGCTTCACAAAATGGTCACTTTTGCTTTATATGAGGTATCAACTTAGTCCGAATGGCTTCCTTTTAGGTTTGGCACCTCTTGGGCAAGGTTGAAAACACAAATACCAATTGTAGAAGCTGCCCAAATGGTCCCAAATATTATTCATCCCCATTTGACCATTCCATACCCAATAATACACTAGTAAACATAGGCTATTCAAGATGCAAAATTCACATTTCCATTGATTTAATGTCACATAAGGTCTACACAATATCCATACATCATATTATAATAACTCATGATCTTACATCCCAAAAGTAATATGTACAGACTCACTTTGACATACAATTCCATTTTGAATTACATAACTAACAAAGTATGACATATTAAATCCCTTGGCTTGCATTCCTTTGATCTTGAGCACCACCTATATATTTTAAGATGGAAAAGGAAAGGGGAATAAGATTCATGGAATCTCAATAGCTCACACACTCATTCACACATACATTCAAGGCATATATACATCAATGGTACAAGTATGTAAGATACTTTAACTATAAATGCACAAATTCATAATTTCATGCCACACTTTTGCAACAAGGTTAAGATTGAGCTCTAGGGACTTTCAGTTTTGTCTTACTCCATTTCTAGGACTTTTGGATTTGTCTCAACTCTTGGCCTAGGGACTTTTGACTTGGCCTCACCCATCTAAGAGACTTTTGGCCTAGTCTCACCCATGCCTTAAGACTTTTGGCATCTCCTCGCCTATATTAAGGGACTTTTGGCGTTACCTCACCCTTATAAGCTACTTTCCACAACCCCAGTCATTCAAGAAGACACATTGGTACCAATGCAATATCAAAGTGTCAAATAGCATATTATCAAGTCACAGGAGCATACACAAGTACACAATGATATACATGCATACAAGAATGCTAGGAGAATGAGGTGAAGAGCTATCTTGAACTTTATGCAAGCTTTTCTTTACTTTACTCCTTCCCTTTTTTCAACCTCACAAGCATAGCTAGGTGGGTTGGTGTTCTCTTGGCCTAAACACCATAAATGGCATACAATTACACACTTGAAGTAAGATAAGATACCAAGTTCATTCTTAAACACACACTTGATTCTATAGGTGGCATAATGGTTTCATAAATGGCCTATTGAAGCAACCTTCACAATTCAAGTTCTAGAATCCATTTTCTTTTCATTTCTAGGCCTTTTTCCATCATTCAAAGCCATTGGAGCCATCACACATCCATTTGCACAAGCTTAATCACAAGTTGCTTCTTAAGGCACCACTATGGACATCATTTTTCCATCTTCCAATCCATGGCTCCTAAATTTTTCCCAATGGTTTCTCCCATCTTCTAACATCATATGAAGTCCCAAACCAAGGTTAGAACAAATTAAAACACTCCCTAACCTAATGCTCTTTCCTTGGCCGAACAATGCATAAGGAGGTTCATGGAGCTTTTAATTTTTCCTTGATGGGAGAGCTACTGGGGAGACTTTCCAGAGGTCTCAGGAGCTCAATGGAACACTTAAATAGTCTAGGAAATTCACACACCAAATTAGATTTCATAAAACCCTAAAGAGCTCTACACCTTCCTAACTTGATTTTTATTGGTTTTTTTCTTTAATATTTTTACATAATCTTAATCCTCACACTCTTTTTCCTAGGATTCACTTTTGGTTCTACCCAAAATCCATCCCCTTCTTCCCTAGGTTAGGTGAATTGTGCACAAGGAAGAAGCAAAGAGAAGAAGCAATAAAATCATAAAATACCTTGTATTCAAGCTTGGTTTTAAGACTTTTTCTCCTTGGTTTTCTTCTCCTCAAGCAATTCAAATTGCTCCTTGTTCCAGACTCAAAACAAAACCAATCCATTCAATTATATCATAGAAAGAGAGCCAAGAAGGAGAGGAACAAGATTGAAAGAAGAAGCATGAAATTCCATCAAAAATTTCACCTTTTTCTTGCTTTCTTCCTTCCTTTCTCTCCTCCTCTTGTGTGCCTAAGAGAGAGCTTCTTTTTTCTATTTTTTGGGTAGAGAGGGTCAATCTAAATGAGGGGAGGAAGAGTCATGAAGCATATGGAACATTCAAGAAGCTAGCTTTTTCAAAAATTTCAATTTCGTCCTTCCATAATAGCAATTTCGTTTTAACTTGGTTTTAGCTCCTTTTTGAGAACCATCCTTTTCATTATAAAATTTAGGTTTCTAATTTAATAAAATGCCTTTAGAATTACTCAAATTGAAGCTAAAACCTTCCTAAATGAATCCGTCAAAGTTTGGGTTCATTGTCATTGGAAAACATACACCGAAGGGGCTTTGCTGGTCCCGAGGCTTCCTATGGTTTTTAGAGCCTTTGAGAATTTTGGTAACTCAAAATTTCCATTTAAAAAGCCCTCTTGTGAGTTTTCCAAAAATTACGTATAATTACAAAAATGCCACTACATTTCGTCAGTTTTTGTCACAATTTTATTTCACTATCCTAACTCTTTTTTTCTTTCTGTTTGAGTCTAGGTTTATTATATTTAGGAGCCTAGGAATCTACCCACATTTTTTTGCACATTATTTAGCTCATTTTGTCATTTTACAGAATTTATTGTTCATTACACAGGGCACCTAATTGTCTTTCTATGAGTAGAGGTAGGAAAAATGGATGGAAAAGATCCCTATAATAGGGAATCCTAAGGATTTTTTCCTAAATATGTTGAATCTAGTAACCTACCTCATAAAAGAGAGAGATAGAGTTCTTTAATGATATTGTGCTTGGATCTAGATTGGTTTTAAAGCTCCTTATAGGTTGTTTCCCATCGAGCTAGTAGAGTTGAAAAAGTAAATTAAGAAAACAAATAATAAAAAGGTTCATACACCCTAATGTGTTATCTGATGAAATGGTAGCCTAAGATTATGTATAAATTATAGAAAATTTAGTAAGGTTACCATTAAAAATATATGTCCTCTCTAGAATTGATGATCTTTGACCTAGTAATGGGCATTGGTATTTTCTAAAACAAATATTGGATCTGGACATTATTAATTAAGGATGAGAATTGAAGCTGTTCTAAATAAAATAGACTTCAGAATTTGATCTAGATGTTATGAGTTCCTGATCATGTCTATTTTGGCTATTTTATGGACGGTAAGAATAGAGTATTCAAACTATATTTGAGTAAAATTTTTGTGATGGTCCTTATTGATGATATTCTAGTATAGTTTAGGGCAATTGAGAGACATAAGAGGTATCTAAGAGTAATCTTTGAGACCTTAGGAAACATGAGATGATATGCCAAACTAAGTGAATATGAGTTTTACTTAACCAAAATAAGGTTCTTAGGTCATGCGTTGCCATAAGTGAGGGCTGTAGTCTATCCCCATAAAGCTGAGACTGTGTTACAGTGATACAAGCCTAAACCATCACAGAGGTTAGAAGTTTTCTAGGTTTGGTAGGATGTGATAAAAGGTTATACATGGCTTTTCTTAGATAGCCTTATCATTAGTGAGGCTAACTAGGAAGAGATTTCATTTTATGGGATGATAAATGTGAAAGGAATTTCCAAGAGTTGAAACTCCACGTGAGCACTACCCCTGTGTAGATCATACATGATGTACCTGACCCTAATAAATTATATGGTTTATAGTAATAATTATTAAAAGAGTTAGGATGTATATTTATACAATAAGGGATAGAATAGTGGTAGATGCCTCTGGATAGTTGAGGCCACACATAGAGAAATATCCTACATATGTTTTAGAGTTGGCTATAATGGTTATTACCCTCAAACCTGGAGATATTACTTTTATAGTGATAGTAGGAATATACAATGACCACAAAAGTCTAAAGTACCTATCCAATCAGAAAGAGTTAAATGATTAAATGTAAAATAGAAAATATGGATGGAATTTTAGAAGAAATACCATATAGGTAAGGCTAATGGGATGGCTAATATTTTAAGTAGAGCATCCATATATAGATAGCCTATATAAGGATCTATGAATAGGGACATAAAGAAATCTAGGAGTATAAATATGACCTATGGTATACTTTCAGGAAAATTATATTGAGTGAGACTAAAGTAGAAAATGATTGAGTGCCTAGATGTGTAATGTCGAGAGAGAGAGAGAGAGAGGATGATTTTTGGGTCATATTTAAAATGATATTCCCTAGGAAAAGACCTCAAAATACAGAGTGTCTGAGGATGGTATGATAATGTGCCATGATAAAGCTCATATTTTAGATACGGATAAATTAAGAGGAAAGTTTTAACAGAGGCATATAATAATAAATATGTAAAGTGCTTAAAAGTCACCAAACTGTGCTAGAATTTGAAAAGATTAGTTAGTGACTAAAAATAAAGACAAATTTAACTAGGATGCAGCTAAATGTTTGATGTGGTAGAAAGTTGTGATTAATCATCAAGGATGAGTTAAGTCATCAAACTCTCTTGATATTTCTGAGTAAGACAAAGAGATAATTTAAAGGTGAATTCTATTATACAGTTACCCAAAACATCATTTAGATATGGTATATATATATATAGGTGACCAAGAGTGTATTATCAGGGCTATGTATTATTATTGATTAAAGCTGTATATGCGATAAATGAATTGCCCTATTACATATGAAAAAATTAATGTGATTTCATAGGGTGCTGAATAATGTCATATTTGATACACCCAAGTAAAGATTAGATTAGGCCTCGTTACTACCACTAGTCATCATCCCCAGATAAATGGTCTGATAAAAAGGACCATTCGGGCTTTAAGTGATATATTGGGGGGATATGTACTAGGAGATGAAAGTAAACTAGAATTCATAATCACCTATGTTTGTGTTTTTGTAAATGATAATTATTATTTTGGTATTTGAATGATTCTAAATAGAGTACTGCATGAAAGAAAATGTGGATTACCTTGTGTTAGGTTAAGTTAAGTGAAAGGAGATTGACTAGACCATTAGATAGATAAAAGTGGATTAGAGAGAAATTTTTTACGGCCTTGAATAGACAAAGTGTTATGCCAAAAAAAAAAGTATAAGGTTGTTGGAGTATGATTTATGATTGGACATTTATGTGTATTCAGTTACTTAAGTGGGTTAGCTAATCAAAATTAGAAAGGGCTCCATTCTAATAATATGGTCCATCTAAAATATTTGAGAGAGTTAAACTAGTTAGTTATTAAATTGTCCTATCTTTTCTCTTAATGTAGCTAAAACGATGTTGTTCTCTAAGTCTCCCATACTTAACTATCAATCCCATCACTTGTTATAAAGTATGAGAATTTCTATGGTAGGGTAATCTTTCTATGGTTGTAATACTAGAGATTGGTTGATACCATGATTAGATAGTTAAGAAAATGAGAATGTTTCTTTGGTAAAAGTGATCCAAAAAGATCATAATGACTTAATTGATGTATGTCTTAAATTTTGAGGACAAAATTTATTTTTAGGGGAGGGGGTGAAAAGTAATATCTTATGATTTAGAAATTTAAAATAATTCTTAAAGAGTGAAATAAGTTACTTACAAAGGATCATAGGTTTAACGAAAGCCAGTGTGAATTATGAGAAACTAAAATCAAAACTGTTTGATTAATGAATGAAGACCCTGAAGTAAAGTGAATTGAAGCTAATTAAGATTAGAGAGTTAATTATAACATCTAAAAATATGGATAAGAGCCTAAAGATAGCCAGAAATTGGAGGCAAAATGGCTAAAAGAATTAAAAGAATCAAGTAGTGGCAAAATCGTAATTTCAGGAAACTTTTTAAAAACTCAAAAGAGGGAGTTTTAAATGAAAAAATTAAGTTTCTTAGGGTTCTTAGAGGCTCTAAAAATCATAGGAACCTTTAGAATGGCTAAAACCCTTTCGGTGTGCATTTTAGGTCATCAGTTGACCAAAACTTTGATCAAACGGTTTGATAAGATTTTAAATCTAATTTAGGTGAAACCAAAGGAATTTTATGAATTAGAGGACTTAAATTTTATGATGAAAAAGATAGTTCTGAAGAAAGATTTGAAAAGAGCTCAAATGGAGAAATCAAAGTTAAGGGGCATAGTTGAAATTTTTAAATTGTAACAATTGGTCTTCCCCTTTCTTATTTAGCACGCCCCACTTTCTCCTCTCCCATTAACTAACTTTCATTTGGCCAAAAATAGAACCAAAACCATTTTCAATTGGTACACCAAAAGGGAGGAAAAGGGAAGGAGAAAATCAAGCAAAATAGGTAAAGAATTGCTACTATTTCATGCTCTTCTCCATACTAATGTTCTTCTCCTCTTTCTCCTCTCCTTCTCCATGTTTTGAAACTATAAATAGTGATGTTTTGTAACGGGTTCAGTAGAGGGAATAAAGAGTTTGGAGAAAGTCTTGAAAGCCTAAGAGAGTTCATTTGCTAAGGAAGCTAAAAAAGTAATTCTTCCATGGATAACTTGTTCTTCTTAGTTCTTCTCTTGCTTCACCTTTTTGGCCAAACCTAGGGGACTAGGTAGATAGTTTGATTTTGGTCCAAACTTAATAGCAAATAGGGTTTTGAAGCATGGAGGATCTTATGGAATGAATATAACTTAAAAAGAAGTTATAAATAAGTTATAAAAATTAGGGTTTTGATTTCACCTAGGGATTGATCTTATGTAAGAGTATATTTGAGTTCATAAGAGACCTAGGAAGCTTCATGGATGCCAATTCTCTAAGAGAAATGAATGAAACTCCATTGGTAGCCATACTTATGGGTGTCTCAGTCAAGCTCCTTTCAAAGCACCTAGGGAGAGTTTTCTTTGATTCTAAAGATAGAAATGGTCTAAATATGAATTATAAATATCAAAGGAATTATTGGTTTGAATTTAGGAACCATAGTTTGAAAATTAGAAGTTTTTTTATTATGCATAAAGAAGCAACTTAATGTTAGGCTCCTTGATTTGAGTTTGTAATAACTCCAATGAATTTAAATGGTGTGATGTGACTTAGATTGAGTGAGAAATTGGAGCCAAGATGATAAATTATATGAGTTAGTTCATTATGCTACAATATGGAGCCATATGGGAACCTAGAACTAAAGGTACCTTATATAAGACTTGTGTAAAGTTAAAGATGGTTCCATTGATATCATTGTATCTTGTTTGATGTGTCTAGGCCAAGGAAATCAAGCTTCTCCTAAGCATGCTTTTGAAGCTGAGGCAAGGAAGTATGCACCAAAAAGGGAATTTTGTGTTTCTTGAGAAAGGTAGCTCTTCATCTATTCTTGTATGTTTATCTTAGTTTTTTGATTGTCATTGATTGCTTGCATGTGTGTTTGAACTATGAAACATGCCTATTGCTATTGGTTTCATGATATGGTATCATTATGTTTTACAAAATGCATTTGGAATGTAATTAGCTCTTAATGGGTGAGATTGTGCCAAAAGTCCTTTGAATTGGGTGTGATCAAGTCAAAAGTCCCAAAATAAGGATGAGGCAAGGCCAAATGTCACATGGAATGAGTTAGGCTAAGTCAAAAATCCCTAAAATAGGTGAGACTAATCCAAAAATCTAACATAATTGGGTGAGGCTAGCCCAAAAGTCTTTAGAGCTTGATTTAAACTTCCATGGATCTATTTGATTTCATGAATATAATTATGTTTGATGTTTGGATGAATATGATACGTGCTTTCTTTCTTTGGCATGATAACATGCCATATAAGTGTAATTGAAGGAGGATTGAGCTATTGGGATTCTTAAAATCTCACTTCTCTCTATCTTGTTTCTAACCATATTTAGGAAAATCTCAAAAGGCCAAGAATGGAAGCTGTAATACCCTAAAAATTAATTAAAATGTTAATCATAGATTATGTTAATTAGGAATAATTAATATGAGATAATTAGGTAAGTTAGATGAAAGGAGATTTTAAAAAGATAAAATTTATTAATATGGGTTTGAGATTTAATTGGGATAGAAATTTCATCTAGGCTCAAATTAATGTAGGAGATCATGATAAGAGGCTAATGGAGGCCCAATAAACTAGGTGCAGGCCCAATATAATTCAATGTGATAAAGGCCCAAGATCCACCTTGTATAGGCTCTTATAATTAGCTCAATAACCCTTGTGCAGACCCAAAACCTTTGAGTTCTTAAAACTTATTCTGGCCTAATGGAATTTCAGCAGCCCAATGCATAAGAGTTAGCCCAACAAAGCTAAAATCTGAAGCCTAAATGGAGTTGAACCTTGGAGCAGCCCATGACCCATCTTAGACCCAACTTAAACCCAACTAAAACTTTAAATACTTCAACCTCTTCCCTATTTGCTGAAACACAAACACCCATCTCAAAATTTGAAAGTCCAAAGGAGGCTCTAGGGTTCTTGGCATATTTCTACATTTTCCCACTTCTAAGCTCAAAATAAGCCAATGTAATAGTTATATAACTTAATCCCCTTCTTTTTCTCTTTAATTTGGCCCGATTAGTTTTTCATTTGGAGCATTTTCACCTACACCCAAAATCTGAAACTTGCTATATGATATTTCCATGGTGAAAATTCATAGGTTGAGGCTAGGGCAGTCATTAAATAGGTATAAACTCTTCTCTTTAAGGTAATTTTGCTAATTTGAGACCCCTATAGCTGATTTATAATATAGGTATTAATTTTGTACGAATTTGCTTAGGATTTTGGATGAAATATTGAGGTTTCTGATAGAGGACACATCAATCCGAATTTGGGACTTGTAGTGGCTGGGTAAGTGATCCCTAGGTAGTCATTAGCATTTTAAAATTTTTGGGTACTTGTTGTAACTGTTAATGATGGATTAGAGTATTAATTCTCTGATACTATGATTATAGGGAGATTTTGTACCATTGGTAGTTGTTGTAATTGCCTACAAGTGAGACAACCGGGTTTACATTAATTCCATGCATATATCTGTTTCAATTTCATATTTTGTTGTACATGAATGATTTGAAATGTTGAATGAATTGGTTGGCTATCATTATATTATGATTGGACCTTATGAGTCTATGGTGGAGTTGTGGTGTGGCTGCCACCTATGCATGTGCTTCGATTAGGCACTGGGTTATGATCAAACCCCAGATGCACTGAGCTCTGGTTGTACTCAATAGGGAGTAGGTGCTGTGGACGGGCCTCTCCCAGTGTTAATGGCCTTTAACATGTGAAAATATGATTGCTAGTATAGGATAGTGATCATGAAGCCTATTTGTTTCATTTACTGATATGACTGGTGTTCTTCTGATGCTTATGTGAAATTATACATGTATGCTAATTAAACTGGATTATATGATGGAATTGCCTTAGTTACTGAGATTCATACCTCACCCCATTTTATGGGATTAATATTTCAAGTGAAGGTTCTTCGGGTAAGGATAAGGGAAAGCAAGTGGATGAAAATCCATGAGCTTCATCATGTGGGGAGAAGGTTGCACATAGGCTAACTTATTTAGTATAGATGCTAAATTTTGTATTCTTTATTGTATAGCATCATCATGTATTCATGTTGCCAAGTGTAGGCTTTTATATTTTGATTACCTTGGATGTATTCATTGAGGAGTTAGACCTCATTTTAGCTTGATATCGGATGTATGAACCCATAACACTTGATGTATGAATTTTGCTGAATTTATGGTATGGTATACTGTTGGAAATATAATTATGTGACGTATTAGATGTAATATGAACCATTGATGTATGAAACCTCTGACAGAATGTATATCGAATTTTAATTTCCAATAGTGCATGAATTCTTGTTGCTATTATTCTATGGACTTACTGGTATAGGATAGTTGGAGGAGTGAAAATTTACATTTAAGTTTTGAATTGGTAATGGTAGAATAGCTGGGTGTATAAGGTAGATAAATACTATATGAGTCATATAAAATGAGTGGGAGTGGTCCTAGGGTAGTCCCAAGATGAGAATTGGAGTGTAGGGGATGAAATTTAGGAGATGTAGTTACAAGAGGGAGTCACGCCGCGGCCAAATGAGTGACAAAAGCAAGGGGCGTCGTGGCATGAGTAATCTCGCCGTGGTGTAAGCGAATAAGAATTCTCCTTGAGAGTAATAGTGGCGAGGAACGCCACGGCTTGAGGAATCTCACCAAGGTGCAGAGTGGGAAAAATTGCCCAGGAGGATAACAGAATGAAACCTCGCCACAGCGCAACATGTACTGCCGTGGCACTAGTCGAGGGAACAAAGTTAGGAGTGTACAGTAGCGAATCTCACCGCAGCACAAGGGTGTTCCATCGAGGTAAGGATTGTAGGATCTAGAACAGTAGCTCTATGAGGCATTTCCGCCGCGGCAACGGTCCAACTCGCCATGGCTATTACCGCGGCTAAATTTGAGAAATTTGCCCAGTAATTCCAAAGAGCAACTTAGCCGCGACGGGAATGATATGGGTTGCGGCACAAGTCCCCAAACTGCCTTAAAATCCTAATTCCTTCAATGGCAATGCCAGGAAATGATATAGGAACACTTATGAGAGGTTTTGTGTGTTAAAAATTGATAGATGGACGTATCATAAACCCCTCATGACAGTATAATCTCTTTTATACATTCTCTCGTTTATGATTATTTAATGATAACCCTAATATCAAGGTTCAAATTTTTCCTATATTTTCATAATGTAACAAATTGTAATGACTCCAAACCTTGATCATTAATTATTAATCGTGTATTTAGCAACAATTACAATGATTAGAAGATAAGGTTGTCACAGAAGCCAACATGCATGAATTGTAGGACTTTGACAATGGTTTTAGTTTTCATGTACCATATTGTCAATGAGAATTTGTAATTGATATTTTTGTAATGTAAAAGCTCCAACATATGTAGAAGTATGAGGTTATGTTGTCAATGTCAATTATAATGGTGGAAATGCAAGATTATGAGATTTGGGTATGTATATGGCATGGGAAGTGTGTGTATGAGCCAAGTGGATAGGTCATTTTTGTAACAACCAGGAAAAAGAAAGAAGAAGAAAAGAAATGAGAAAAGAAAAGGGAAAGAAAAGAAAAGCTGAAAATTTTTGGAAGCTGAAAATTTTCTAAGTCTGCTAGCCACAGCCCGACTATAGCGAATGTACCTGTTCGCTATAGTGAGAAATGGTCTAGCTATAGCGAGAAATGGTCTAGCTATAGCGAGACTGCCTTCTAGCTATAGCGAGAAAGCTTCTAGCTATAGCGAGTTCGGGCACCCCCATACAAAATCCAGGGAGTTGCTCGCCGTAGCGAATATGCTCCTAGCTATAGTAAGTGCGGCATTCCATACAAAAGCTAGGGAGTTACTTGCTGTAGCGACACCATAGCGAAGGCAGAGGTCTAGAACAGACCCGAGCCTGTCGTAGCGACGCCATAGCGAAGGCAGAGGTCTGAAATAGACACGAGCTCGCCATAGCGAGAGCAATGACTCGCTATAGCGAGAGCGGTCCAGAAAAGCGAGAAAAAGAGAGTTTGACTTTTTAAAAGCTTCTAAATCTCTTCTTTCTTCTTCTAACCGACTCAAGCTCATCTTAGGAGAGAGAAAAGGGTGGAGGAGAGAGAGAGGAGCTAAAGAGAAGAAGAAAGGACAAGAAAGGTAAGGATTCTCATGGCTTCCTCTTAGTATGTTGCCCTTCTCCCCTTTCCCCCTCTTTCCTACAGTTTAGATAGCAAAAATGGTTAGGTCTTGAGGTTGGTTCAGAAGAGAGAGAGTGGGAAATCACTCTTGAGAGAGGTTAGAAGTATATAGTCTTCTCTTTCTTGCTTTCCCCCTTTCTTAAGAGCTTAAGAGTTGAGAAAAGAGAGAGAATAGCTAATGGACTTTAGTGAGAGGAAGAAACCTAGGTTGAGCAGCTCAGTAGAGTTGATTAGAAGTAATCCCTAGCTTAAGAATCAAGTATTAAGGAATTAATTTTATGCTTTTGTGTGGTTAGGCTCAGGAGAAGCTCCCCCATCTAGAAGTGGTAGTGAAATCCACAAGGGAGGAGACAATTGAAAGAGCAAGTAGTGAATAGCTAATAAGGTAGTTCTCTCCACTTTCTCTCATGCATAATTGTGTGTTTACATTGTCTTGCTTGTGTGTATGAATGATATGAGCTATGAGAAGTGTGTTAGCATAATGATATGTTATGAATTGAAATGATGATTTATGTGATTTGTTTTGGTTTGCTTGAGGAAATGGAAAAGCCAATAACCCTATAGCCAAGGTGAGGATGAGCCAAACCCCTAAGTTAGTTGAGACAAGAGTAAAAGGTCTCCCAAAAGTGAGGTTGACTCCCAAAGAGTAAGGGTTGAGTCTAAGGGCCTCTAAAGAATGGGTAAGGCAAATCCAAAAGCCACAAGGGAGTGGGTGAGGCTAATCCAAGTACTTAGCAAGCTCCTAAATGTTATGTGTGGCCTACTCACATGTTGAGAATGTTTTCCTTATGCATGGCCAATTCATATGTTTTAAATGTTTTCATCATGGTTTTATATGCTAACATGCCATACATGCATAATGAGACTTGTTGCATGCGATATATGTAGGATTGAATGAGAGTTGAACTACTGGGATTCCATGAATCTCACCCTCCCCCTCCACCATCCAACCATGCCAGGTGGACCAAGTGAGGCTAGAGATGGGAACCACCACCAAGCATGAGGCTAGAGCAACTAAGGGAGAATTGTAAAAAGGGACTTTTTGTAATATGTTGTATATGAGAGTTGTAAATGTAAATTGATAATGTTTATGATGTAGTCCCTAAGAGTATTTGTAAGATAATGTATGTATGAATGATGAATGTATGAGAATGAAGTCTATGATGAATGAAGAGGCATGTTTTAATGTGAGATGCTTAACTTTAGCATAGGCTATATGGGTGCATAAGTGGGCATGGGATAGTGAGTTTTCCAATCTAAGTTACTAGACAATTGAGACATGATTGATGGCCCCTAGAGATGCTTTCTTATGTGCTCAAAGAGTCATAGAAGTAGAAAAACCAAGATTGGACCCTATGAACCCCACTTTTGGCCAAGAAAGGGCCTTCTTGCTCATGATGTCATAGATTAGCCATATGACCTCTTCTTGTTATGGGATTTGACATGTAGGTAGATTATGTTTAGAGCTTTCTGGGAAGCTAGAGTTCATGTCATTTAGAGGTCTATAGCATTTTTATGATATGTCAAAGTTGACATCAGAAAATCGGATTTCAGAAGACACTGTTCATTTGGTCAGTTTGAGAAACGTGTCATCTGAGGGGAAAACGTAGTCCAATGGCTACGAAATTTTATACACAGAAACTAGATGGTCACAGTGACTTGTAGGAACTGGAAGCACCTCATTTAGAGGTTTAGAGAGGAAGTTATGCAATTTCGAAGTTCCTGCCCAGAATCAGACACCCAACCAGACCCGAAGTACTGTTTCATCGGTTTCCGGGAAATTGGCTTGGTGAACTGATCTGGAGATATTTTTATCCTCTAGCTAACATCCACATCTTTCCATAGAGATATAGTTTATGAGCATTGGAATTTCGTGGAATTAGTTAGACATTTTCAAAGTCCATATCAGTAAACTGTGACAGCAAAGAAGCCCCCTCTGACCAGTGAACGATTTTGATGTCAAAAGCGGAGTATGTAAGATATTGAGACTTCTAAGTATTTTTATCATGAAGTAGACATCTCAAGATTTCTAGAATGACCCAGATCATGTAGTTATGATTTTTCTTCAATTAGTTATGGATTTTCAAACTTAGCCCAGAAATGAAGCAAAATCTGCCAAGAACGAAAATGCATGTCTCCAATCCCTTTTTGCTTTCCATGAGTTCAAAGCATATAGTTGGGATTGACATAAGTCTCAATAGTGCAATTGAGCATGAGGATGCCTAGAGAGAGCTCAACCGGTCCATGTTACTTCTAAGTGGATCTCTACCCATACAACATGCCTTAGAGAAAGAGCACCAAGGTAGAGAAATCATCTCCCTTGTAAGCTTAGCATGAGTACATGAATATGTGGGCATGATGGGTATGAGCTAGAGGTTAAGGTGTTACAATTTTAAGATGCATGTGTTTGGGGCCTCATGGAATGGTCATAAATGCTATATTTTATGTTTTGGACATACTCAAATGAGCACAAGTTATGTAAGAAGTTATTTTGGACCATGTAATGCTACTTTGGTAACAATTTAAGCCATAATCTACCCTTGAACCAAAACTAAACCAAATGAATGAATTTTGGCATGAAATTTTGCAGACACTTAGATCTCATTAAGAGATTTTCATAGAGGTAAAGAGCACAATTGTTAGAGCTCTGTAGAATTTCTTATGATTTTTCAAAGTTGGCTGAAAAATGTAGATTTACCCGGTCACTGTTTATTTGGTCAGTTCTAGTTTTTTATGTATTTGAGAGGCAAATGAACTCCAATGCTCACAAAGGCTTACAAAAATATAGTTGGCATTATAAGTTTTCAATGGCCACTGAGATCACTTAATTTGGAGTTGTGTAGCTCAAGATATATATTTCCAAAGTTTTATGTCTGCATATGCACAAAATTCTAATATTGTGATTGTTCCATTAGATTTTCATGGCCCAAAGAAACTTGTTTTGACCTAGAAATCTTCTAGCATGTTGTTCATGTCCTCACCTTTCCATTGAGTCCTAAGTTTCATGATTTGGAGCTTTCTAGCTCAACATATGAATTTTTGAAGATTGTGACAAAATTATGGAACCATGAAAAATGATGTTATGGTACTAGTTTATTAATGCATAATTTGAACTCAAATTCCTTGCTTCTTTTTGTAATGTTTCTAATTGTACTACTATGTTAGGGATGGAATTTGAGTTTGGATTCTTAAAGTGATGCATTTATGCAAGATTTAAGAAAATGAGTTTATAATGTTGGTATTTTTTGCTGCTAAAAGTGATGAATATAAGAAAAATTGATTTTATTTACATTTGTAACACCATAGATTCTAGCTCATTTTATGACATTCATAAGCTTCACATTATTATTTCCATAAGAGCACATGAAAAAGAGAATGAAACTAATGGGTTTATTTGCGTTGCGTCATACTTAAAAATTTGCAATCAGTGTCATGTGAACCATGTGAGCTCATGCTATATATTCTCATATTTAAATACATCATTACAACTCATTTGCATCACAATATCATGCCCACAACTCATAAAAACCAAAATGGAGCATGAACTAGGCTTGTTTAATTTCGGCCAGATTTGCTCCATTTTCTGACCAAACTTTAGGAAATTACAGCTAATTCTAGAAAAATCAAAATCATACAATCTTGGTTATTATGGAAAGCTATGGATGTCTACTTCACACTAAAAATATGTCCAAGTCATAATATTTATCACAGATGATGTTTGACATCTAAAATGGTTATAAGGTCTGACTAAATTTTGGAACTGTCATAGAATTCTATAGAAAACTTTAAAAATGTCCAATTAATTCCAAAAAATTCCAATCCATGCAAATGATACCAATCTGGATATCTGTAGATGTTAACTAGAGAGAAAAAATATCTCCAGATCAGTTCATTAAGCTTAGACCTTGGAATTTAATGGAACAGTACTTCTGGTCGGGCAAAATTACTGATACTGGGCAGAAACTTCAAAAATCCATATATCCCTCTATAGACCTCCAAATGAGGTGCTTCTAGTTGACACGATTCATTATGATTGTCTAGTTTCTCTAGATAAAATTTCATGGCAATTGGACATCATTTGCACCTCATGTGACAGAATGCAATTTTGGACCAAATGAATAGTGCAACAAACCAGAAACCATGAAAATTGCCAACTTTGAAAAATCATCAAATATTCTGTAGACCTCCAAAAATTATGATCTTTAGCTTCCCAAAAAACTCTTAATGAGACCTAATTGCATGCCAAATCTAATAAGTTGTAATAATGTATTTAAATATGAAGATACATAACATGAGCTCACACGGTCCACGTGACACCGATTGCAAATTTTTAAGTATGATGCAATGCAAATAAACCCATTATTTTCATTCCTTTTTTCATGTGCTCTTATGAAAATAATGATGTGAAGCTTATGAATGTTATGAAATGAGTTAGAATCTATGTTGTTACATTTATTGGTATCAGAGCCTGGTTCAGGCTCTTATTGTGGGTTGTAGCTTGTGTTTATGAGTTGCCTAGATGCATATGAGCTTGTTTTTGGATGAATTAAGCGCGTTTGATGGTGGAAGTGTTCTCTAGTTTATGTTATAGTTTGTTATAATGTTTCAGTACGATGGTGACCACTAAGAGAGGTCAGCCCTCTAGAGCGGCTCGTGCTGATGAAGCCGGATCTAGTGATCTAGTACTTGGAGCCCTATAGTCTATCATGGCTCGCCTGGATCAGCAGCAGGCCGTTATTATGCAGCTTAAAGAACGGCTTGCTAAGAGAGATAGTCAAGGCCCTACACCTACTCCTTGTAACACCCCAAAATTAATTAAGGTATTAATCATGGGTTTGGGTTAATTAAGAATAATTAATATGGAATAATTGGGTAAGTTAAATGAATAGAAATTTTGGAAAGATAAATTATTAATATGAGTTTGAGATTTAATTGAGATAGAAACTTCATCTATGCCCAAATTAATGTAGAAGATCATGATAAGAGGCTAATGGAGGCCCAATGAGTTAGGTGTAGACCCAATCTAATTCAATGTGATAGAGGCCCAAGATCCACCTTTTATAGGCTTTTATAATTGGCCCAACAACTTTTGTGCAGACCCAAATCCTTTGAGCTCTTAAAACTTGGTCTGGCCCAATTAAAATTCTGTAGCCCAACACATTGAAACTGGCCCAATAAGGTTTAAATCAGAACCTACTTGCCATTGGACCCTTGGGTTAGCTTATAACCCACATTAGACCTAACTTCAACCCAACTAAAACCCTAAACACTTCAACCCCTTCCCCATTTTTCTAAAATACAAAAGAGAAATTCAGAGGTTTGAAAGGAGGCTAGGGTTTAGGGCAAGAAATTCATCATTTCTAACTTCTAAAGTAAGATTCAACTAAGGTAATAGTTATATAATTTAATCCCCTTCTATTTCTCTTCATTTTGGCCTGATTAGTTTTTCATTTGGAGTATTTTTACTATACCCAAAATCAGAAATGTGGTTGTTTGGGATTTTCTTGGTGAAATTTCGTAGGTTGGGTTAAGGGTGTTATTAGGTAAGTATAAACTCTCTATTTTGATATCTCTTTGCTAGTTTGAGACCCCTATAGTTGATTTATAATATAGGTATTGTTTTTGTGCAAATTTACTCAGAATTTAAGGTGTTATTTTGAGGTTTATGGGGTAGGAGCAACTGAATCCGAATTTGGTTTTAGTGGTGATTGGGTAAGTGTTTCTGAGTAGTCCTATATAGCTTAACCTTTTTTTAAGTGATGGGTTTGCTTATACAAATTGCGATTAGGGATAGTAATGGCTTAGTTTTGTGTCCATAGGCTAAAGTAACATTCAATTGGCTCTTAGAGGAATGGCTACAAGTGAGGTAACTGGGACTATATTAATTCCATGCATATATCTATTTTAATTTCATATTTGCTATACATGAATGATTTGAAATGCTGAATGAATTGGTTAGCTATCTATTGTATTGTGATTAGACCTTGTGAGTCCATGGTGGAGCTGTGGTGCGGCTGCCACTTGCGTATGTGCTTCAATTGGGCACCGAGTTATGATCAAACCCAAGATGCACTGAGCCCTGGTTGTGCTCATTGGGGAGTGGGTGCCGTGGACGGGCCTCTCCTAGTATTATTGGCCTTTAACATGTGGAAATATGATTGCTAGTATAGGATAGTAATCATGATAGCCTAATTGTTTCATTTACTGATATGACTGGCATATTTTCTGATACTTATGTAAAATCATGTATATATGTTAATTAAACTGGAATATATGATGGAATTTGCCTTGGTTACTGAGATTTGCATCTCACCTAATTTCATGGGATTATACTTTCAAGTGAAGGTTCTTCGAGTAAGGATAAGGGCAAGCAAGTGGATAAATATCCACGAGCTTAGGCTTGGTGTAGGGAGTTACACTTGGTCTGAGTGGAATAGTGTAGATGCTAATTTTTGTTAACTTTTGTATAGCATCATCATGTATCTGTATTGCCAAGTATAGGAGTTTGTATTTTGATAACATATAATGTAGTCAATGAGAAATAGGCTTCATATTAGTTATTGATGGATGTATGAGCTTGTGACACTTATTGTGGCTTGTAAACCTGTGTTTTAATTGAGTATTTAAGTAATGAAATCATGTGATATATTGATTGTGGATTTGAGCTAGCGATGCATGAATTATTCGATGAAAACATGATTGAATGACCATTGTGAGAAATTTATAAATTTACTGATATAAGACCAATGAATGATTAGAAGAATCCATCTTTAAATGTGGGATGGGTAATGATATAATGGCTAGGGCAAATCAACTAGATAGATGCTATTAGAATCTCATAACAAGTGGGAGAGTGGCCTTAGAGAGCCCCTAGATAGAGAGTGGAGAGTAGGAGACAAGATTTTTGGAGTTGTAGGATCAGAAGAAATTTCGCCACGACCAAAATATCATTAACCGCGGCTAATAGAGGCGAAATTGCTTAGGGAGAGTACCAGAGAGCAATTCACCGCTGCGAAATGTGAGAGGCAAAACTAGGAGTCATCCAAAAGGTAATTCACTGTGGCTAAATTGGAATTGGCCACGATGAACTTTTATGAGAATTTATCGGGTGTTCCAAAGAGGAATTAACTGCTACGAAAGGGGGAATTGGCCGCAGCGCCATGTGTGAAAGGCGAGCGAGGTAGGTTCTAGGAGGATTTCTCACCGCAATGCCATGTAGGTTAGCCACGGCAAAGGTCCAACTCATCACGGTGAAAGACAAGGAATGAACCTGAGGGCAATTGGCCATGGCACAATGGCATTTAGCAGCGGCTAACGGTCCCAAACCTTCATTCTAACCTAGAAATCTTGGTTTTTCATATGGTAACCCCAAGGGATGACTTAGAAACATTGGTAGAAGATTCTTGTGAGTTGAAATTAATAAGTAATAGAATCAAAGACCTATAAATAAATATTTGTTTCCCTGATGTACATAAGTGCTTGTAATTATATGGTTGATGACTCTAATAACATTAAGGTTCAAATTTCTCTATATTTTTTTGAAGGTAATTAGTCGTAATGTCTTGTAACCTCAATTTATGATTATTAATCATGCATTTTACCTTAATTACAATGATTAGAAGTTAGGGTCGTCACACTTCTCCTCAGCCACCTCCACACTCAGATTGTCCCGAGCATTCAAGGGCAACTCACCCAGATGCACAGCCACACATGCAGGCTGTTGCCCCAATTCCACCAGCTCAGATACCTCCTATGTTGCAGCGACCCTCGACTAAAAAAGTTATTACACAGTTCAGGAAGTTCAGGCCTCCCACCTTTGATGGTGAGATGAACTCAGATAAAGCTGAGGCCTGGATCATAGAAGTAGAGAAAATCTTTACGGTGATAGAGTGCACATCTGAGCAGAAAGCCAAGATGGCTATGTTCCAATTACAGAGAAAAGCCAATTATTGGTGGAAGGGCACCGAGCAGATCTTGAGAGCGAGGAACGCCTCGATTACATGGGAAGCATTCCTCGAGGTATTCTACAATAAGTATTTCCCCGATTCCATCAGAGACGAGAAGGAATCAGAATTCATCCTATTTAAGCAGACTCGGGGGATGTCTGTGGACCAGTATGTGGTGAAGTTTGTTGAGCTCTCCAAATATTCCTCCTACCTGCAGAGACATGATGATGAGAGATGGAGGGTAGACAAGTTAGAGAAGGGCTTGCTCCCTGAGTGCTACAGCGAATCAGGCACTTCAATACCCTTGTAGAAGTATGACGAGTCACGGAAACAAATCTCAGGATGATGCAGCCTACCTCCAGTGCCAGACCACCCCTTCCCCTCCCTGAGCCTAAGAGACCTAGAGAAGGTTCTCTGACTACAGTTACTAGACATAAAGGTGGGAAAAGTCAGTAAAGCTAGAAAGGCAAGACATAGAGGACTCAGTCCAACAAAGGCAGTGCACCTATCACATGTCCCCGTGTGGTAGGAACCACGGTACCAGACTGTGTTATGCAGGGCAAAATGTGTGCTTCATATGTGGCAGGCCAGGACATATGGCCAGGGATTGCACCCAGGCTCCTCCACAGGCTCCATTATAGATCACACAGTCGAGGGAGATGGCTCCTCCTCCCAAACCACAGACCCAGGGTAGAGTCTTCACCCTATCACAGCAAGAGGCTAGCCGGTCCTCGAATCTGATTCAAGGTACTATTAGAATAAATGATTTTTCTGTAACTGCATTGTTTGATTCGGGTGCTAGCCATTCTTTTATATCATATGACTGTGCTAGGAGGTTGGGTCTGAGTATGCATATATTGCCATATGAATTACATGTATCCACCCCCACAAGAAATTGAGCCATTACCTCCCATACTTATTTGAATTGTATGATCCAGTTTAATCACTGCCTGACCACCCTTGATTTGATTTGTATGCCCCTCATTGATATTGATATGATTATTGGCATGAACTGAATGTCTGTAAATAATGCCACACTAGATTGTAGCCATAAGTGCATTACTGTACCCAAGTGTGGGACTGTGCCTAGTACTAGGGTTGAGTTATTTGTTATGACCACCTCCCAGGCTGAGAGATCTCTAGGGCATGGTTGTCAGGGGACATAGAGTTCCATAATAGTCAACTTTGGCTCCATATAGGGTACCAAATGGATTTTCCTTGGTCTTGGCACCTTTTAGGCAAGTCTAAAAGTACATTTAAGACTTGTGTGAGCTGTCCAAATGGTCCCAAACCTCATACATCTCATTTTGGTCATTCAACCCACACTTAGGCACATTTCCATTAAACTCTCAAGTTGCATGCTTTGGCATTACATACTCAAAATATATGCTAGAGGTCATACATTATATCCATACATTTAAACATCATATAATATCATATTTACACATGTCTCAAGGGTCATGGACCATTTACAACATCATATACATCATGAAGCATCATTATAGATTCAAAAAGAATAAAACTAGGCATATGGTTGTCAATCTTCCTTCTTCATTGTTGTTAGCTCCCATTGCCATAGCTACTTAGTTCACCTAGCATGTTAGAGCATTGGAGAGGAGGGGATGAGATTCAAAGAATCCCAATAGCTCATCTTCCATTCAATCATACATAATATGTACAAAGCAAGCCTTACAAATGCATGCATGGAGAAAATGGAAGTCATGGGCATTTAAAAAGCAAGCTTGGCATTTGAACAAATCATACAAGACATTCAAGAGCTCACCAAGTGTTTGGATTGGCCTCACACTTCTCCTCATGGATTTTAGACTTGCCTCACCCATTCTTTAAGAGCTTTGGACTCAACCATACTCTTGGGAGCCCACTTTATTTTTTGGGAGACTCTTTGCTATGTCTCAACCAATCTTAAGGATTCTTGGCTCATCCTCACCATGGTGAAGAGTTCTTGGCCTCTCCACACTCAAGTAAATTTAAACAAACATCATGTATTCATTTGGAAGCATAACATGGCATCAAGAATCATTGCATATAAAGGCATGCTAGTATACTTTTTATAGCTCGAAAATACACATACACACATTCTAAAATAAGCTAAAAACATATCCATGCATGAGAGAAGATGGAGAAAGCTACCTGGTGTACAACCACACACTTTTCCTTTAGGATTCAAGCCTCCTCTTTCGGCCACACACCCACAAATTGGTGGATATGGTTTCTCTTGGCTTAAATACAATTTATGGGAGCTAATTAGGTTCATGAAACATATTCTAAGGCTACATAATTTGCTTAAACCCTAGATTACTCTATGAGTTCCATTATGGTCCATAATTGCACCTAATGAAGCAACACCCCTTAAATAACTATAGGCCTTATTCTTTCCTTTCAAATAAGATTCTTAACTCCTTTTAAGCCTCTTGGAGTCATCACATTAGTAAAACAAAGGGCCTAACATCATGTTACTTCTTTAGGTCATAATATGGAACCTAAGGCACCAAATCACTTTCCATGAGTTCTAAATTTTTTCCAAGGCCTCCCTTCATTTTCATTCATAAAAAATTTAAAACTCTCCCCTACTACTAGAACCCTGCGTGGCTGAGACTATGAGCATCTTTGGGCCACTTGCAGTTCTCTTGGTTTTCTTGAAGGAGAAAGCTTGTAGGGAGCATCTTAGGTTTCTTAAGAACTCATATAGACTCTTAATTAGACCTAGTAGCATCACATAAATTTAGAATTTGGAAGGTGCACATAAAACCCTAGGTTTTGCATCTTGATTTCTAATGGCTATTTTATGGTTTTCTTTGCATATTCTTATTCTCCTCCATCAAATACCTAAGATTCACCCTTGTTTTGGTTGAAAATTTAACTCCCTAGGGCAGACCATATGTAGGTCGAAGTGGAGAAGAAATGGAGTTCAACATAGCTACCATAGAATGAATTTTTACCCTGTTTCCTTGCTTAGTTTAGTTTAAATCTTGCTTTCTCCAAACTCCTCTCTTCAAATCCAAAATTTCCCTTGAATATCTCCCTTGAATCAAATTCATAAACCTCATTTTGAGCCAAGAAAAAAAAGGAAAAGGGAGGAGAGAAGGTGTGGATGAAGAAAAGCAAGGAAAATCACCATGAAAACATACCTTAAGCTTGGTTTTCTTCCTCCTCCTCCTTCCTCTCTTGGGCACCTCTCCTTTAGGGTTTTGCTTTTGGTTTGGGGTTGGAAAGTCTGAAATGAAATGAGGGCAAGTGTGAGGCGCCACCCATATATAGCTAGGGAAAAGTGACTTTTTCAAAAATTTCAATTTTGCCCTTCATACTTTGCATTTTTGTTTCTGCTTCGTTTTAACTCTTTTTTTAGAACTGTCTTTTCCAGTATAACATTAAGGTTCCCAATTAAGAAAATGCTTTTGGAATAATACAAATCAGAACTAAAACCTTCCCGAATAAATCCGTCAAAGTTCGGGCACACTGACATTAAAAAACGTCCACCGAAGGGCATTTAACTGTCTTAAGACTTTCCATGGTTTTCAGGGCCTCTGAGAACCCCAGAGAAGTCAAAACTTTCATTTAAAAAGCTCTCCTGTGTGAATTCCAAAAATTGCCTGAATTTACGAAAATGCCATTACATTTCATAGGTCTTCTGTCAAAATTTGTTTCTTCATTCTAACTCCATTTTCCCTTCCATTTGAGGCTAAAATTCTCATTTTTAGGAGTCTAGAATGTTACTCAAATTTTTTAGGACCTTAACTAATTCATTTCGGGGACTTGCTTTGAAAATGCACCCGTTTCTGTCATTTAACCAAAATCGGACATTACAACATTAAAGTGTGAATATTGTGCTAGTATATATGGTATGACATTGGTCCTATCAAATTAAGGATTTGGAAAGGACCAAGATATAAGACTTAGCTTTTAGGATTTCATGGATTGACCCTTCACCTATGGCTGGAGTAAATATAAGGAAAATATATAGTTGCTTGTTTCAAATTTTAGGGGTTTTCTTATTCTATCTGGATAAAAGTTTTGCATACTTTGGGCAATTAGTAGTTTTCCCCTGATAAGTTCTATTTGCCAAGTGGTTTAGTCCACAATATCTAGACCCAATAGACTTCTTTCTCCAAGCTCTACCTAACATAGAGGTGACTTAAATTTTGTTCCATACAAAGCCTCAAAAGGAGCCATTTAAATTTTGGAATAGTAACTATTATTATAAGCAGACTCAACTATGGGCAAGTACACATTCTACTTTCTTTCCATCTATAAAACACAAACTTTTAACATATCCTTTAAAATCTAGATGGCCCTCTTTGTCTACCCATCAGACTGAGGGTGGTAGGTTATGCTAAACCTAAGCTTCATATTTAAGGCTTCTTAAATGATTTCCAAAACTTAGTGGTAAACCTTAAATGATACTGTTGGCTATATCATGAAGTTTCACAATCTTTCTAATATCAAGTTGAGTTAGTTCATTTAAGGTATAGGTAGACTTGATTAGCAAAAAGTGGGCAAACTTAGTCATTCTATCCACTTTCACTCATATATAATTATAACATGAAGATGTCCTAGGCAAGCCCATAGCAAAGTTCATGGAAATGCTATGCCATTTCATTTAGGGATATTTAAGGGCTAGAATAATGCTACAGGTTTCTAGTGTTTTACCTTTACCCTCTGACATGCCAAGCACTTGGATACATATTTTGCAATGTCTAACTTCATGCTAAGCCAATAGAAAAACTTCCTAATGGCAATTCTTGGGTGAAGAGTGTATCAACTCTTCTAAGCTTTAGCTAACATGGTATCTCTCATATTCTCACTTTCAAGTACATATAACTTATCTCAATATCTAACTATATTAAACTCCCATAACGTGCCCTAAGATATCTAACCTTTAATCTCTCTTTCAAGCTCATTAAAGACATAGGCATCTTAGATTTTATCCCAAAGGTCTCTTACAAGGAGGCAACCAGTATGAAAGGAGGTAAAAGGATTTAGATCCCTAAAGTCCTTAATCAACTATTATTCCCTAAGCATCACCATTGCTATGTGAATGGATTTCTTACTCAAGGCATCTGTAATAAATTTTTCCTTAAATGGATGATATTTAAGGATAAAATCATATTCTTTCAAGAATTCTAACCATCTTCTCTTATAAGAAGATGGAAGACCATTTATAACAATTTAAAATTTTCAACTATATCCCTTAACTTTGGTTTCTCTGTTTGAGGTCGTTTCCAATCCTTTTTGAAAACTACCTTTTCCATTATAAAATTTAAATTCTCTAATTCATAAAATGCCTTTGGTTTCACCCCAATTAGATTTAAAACCTTACTGAACCATCCAATCAAAGTTTCTATCACTGATGATCTAAATTGTACACTGAAAAGGTTTTAACTATTATAAGGATTCCTATAATTTTTGAGGTCTTTGAGAACCCTAGAAAACTAAATTTTTCCATTTAAAGCTCCCTCCTTTGAGTTTTTAAAAAGTTGCTTGAAATTATAATTTTGTCAATACGTTATTCTTTTAATTCATTCAACTATTTTGACTCCAATTCTGGGCTATCCTGAGACTCTCAACCATACTTTTTTATGTTCTAATTAATATGCTAATATCAACTAGTGTCAATTCACTTTGCTTTAGGTTCCTCATTTATTAACCATATGATTCTAATTTTGGTTTATCATAATTCATATTAGCCTTTACTATATCTGTGACCCCTCGTAAGTAATTCATTTCACTATTTAGGAATTATTATGAATTTCTAAATTATAGGATATTACACTTTGATCTTTCCTTCTCATGCCTGTCCCTATGTTGCCAAGTGGAGGGTCCTTATATGGTGTTAGTTCCTTATTTTCTCTTTATGTCCTTTTTGTTGAAACTTTGTAGACTTCATCATCTTTGGTATCTTATTCATTAATATGGCTTATATCTTCTTCTAATCTTCCTACATAGCTTTTTAAGATAGTCATAGTATCTTATCTTTGCTTCCTAATTCTTTTAACTAGGCTGTTAAGTTGACATGTTCTTCGTAGTTTGTCCTAACTGCTATGAAGACATACATCTAGTTTGTAAATGTCTACCTTTTCTTTCTAATTGAGTTTCAAATATTTTAATTCCATTTTCAACTAATCATTTTAGTTAGCTTAATAATATTTCCTATTATCCTACTTTTCCTTTAAATTTTCAAAAGTGATCCTATGAAAAGATTTAACATGTGTTCATACTTAGCTATAATAATGATTCCTTTGATGAATCACCTTGAATTTCTTTAAGGCCAAATTCTTGCTCCTTGTTTCACTCCTTTTCAAGTGTCACTAAGATGCATTTCTCCCTTAATTTTCATATGTCCATGAGATAAGCTAATAAGTCTCCATCAAGTTAGCTTTCATATAAAGACATGACTTTAAGTTATGAGCCCTTTCAAGTCTTTCACACTTAAAGTCTTGTTTTGCCTTATTTTCTAATGGTGTGGGCTATATTTTTACGATTACTTTTTTTTTCCCTTTTTGTCCTTATTTTGAACTTCATTTTCTTCCTAATTTTCAAACAAGTTAGTACTTAATATTTGTTTTAAGAAAAATAAGAATTAATTATATATTGGTATAAAATGTCACCAATTATGTTTCTAGGAATTTTCTTCTCATTTTGTTTTCTTCCAATAGTTTGCTATTAATTAAGGTATAAATTTTGTCTTGTTTTCATATTAGTTGAAAATGACATAAGGGGGCTTGACTTCTTCCTCCCACGATGTTTTGAAATTCCTATAAGGTGTGGAAATTATGGTTTTTCTTGTGGTTTCATTTGTTTTGATACTTGATAAGTCTTCTTATGGTGTAATGCCTAGTTGGTACTTAATTAGAGATCTAATTGGCATCTTGTAAGGTGTGAAAGAAACCTAGTTGGAATCTAATTATAGTGTAAAAGGAATCTTTTTAATATCTAGTCTAATGTGAAGGGAATCTCATTAGTATCTAATTAAAATATTAATTCTAATATGAAAAGAATCTAGTCCTAGTGTGAATAGGTTCTAATTGGAATTTTTTCTAGTAATGTTATATGAAATTTCTAGAATTTCCTTTTGTCTAGTAATGCATAAAAAATGTCACAATTCACAAATGTACACAGTTTATCTAAACTAAACCTATATATGATATATTTTAATTAATGATATAAAATTCCTTATTTATTTTAATTGGATCAAAATATATAAACACATAATTTGTTTTAATAAGACCTATACATGTATAGAAGGTAATCTATTTTATTTAGTAAAAAGATGTTACTAAACAAGGCCTATTACCATAGTTCCTTTCATTCTGCTTGCATTAATAGTCTATTCCTTGAATTCCCTTATGGTAAATAGTTTCTTTTACTTTGATTGTTTCCACTATTCAGTCTTGAAGTCTAAGATCAATTTCCTCCTCTCTTATTTCCTCTACTTAAGGACTCTCCCTCTAGCCTTATCTTTAAGTCTTGTACTTTCTTCCTTTCCACTTCTTCATCTAAAATGTTCTTTTCAGCCAACTTACATTTATTGGTAGATTGCTCAAAATTCTTTATTTACAAAGTGACTAGACAAATCTCAAGTTTTGTGGCCTTCCAAGGTTCATCACCATCTTGCTTTATGTATGAAGAGAACCTAGATAGTTTTACAAAATTTTCTACATACTGACCTACCATCATATCTCCCTATTTCAACTAAATAAATTCAACCTTTTTATCACCCCTAATAGAAGCTAGAAAATATATCTTATAAAAGTGGTCTAAAAGGTTCCTAGGTGATAGGAGTTCCTTTCAACACTAATAATCTTTTTGCACTCCTCCATTAGTGCTCAGCTTCTCCATTGAGCATATACCTTGTTAAGAAAGCTTTTTGTTCTAATGTACAATCCATGATCTTCAAGATTTTTTTCTAATTACATTACATAGTTCTCGGCTTTTTACTGTATCATACTTACTAAGGAAGGAGAGAGATTTGCTTTTCTAAATTGAGCTAACACTTGGTGTATGAGGTTTGTCTGGGTTCTCTCTTAGCTCTCTCAATGTCACCTCTAGGGTTATTTCCCACATCTCTACCTTGATCTCTCCTTCCTAGAGCTTCTTATAATTGCTAAAGGACTTTGATAGTAGTCACCTGAGTCTTAACCTAATCCTAGGTGTGGCCATTAGTTCATATACATACATTTATAAAATAAACAACTAGACAAATAAATCATTCTAATACTAATCTTTAAGCACATGAATTAATTTATGTACATAATATAATACGTTCATCTTTATATAAGGTACTAAGAATAAACTATCAAAGTCTCTTAAAATATAACTTAATGAATTAAAAAGTAATCCAAATTCATCTTTAAAGCATGTATTCTTGAATTATTGCTCTCATACAAAGAAAATGTTGTAATTAAGGTTTAATACTTATAATTGTAGTTGACTAAATTAAAATTTAGTTGATTAAAACTCATTCATATGTGCAACACTTAAAATTTACACTTTTAAGTATAAGAATAAGCTCAAAAATTTCATTTTTATTTAGCTTCTTAAACTTCTTTAGTTAAAAGGCAAAGCTAGGGAAAATTTATTTAATCATTCTTGTAATTAAAAATACTTTAAAGACCTCAATTTCAGTATAAAAGAAGGCCTATACTCTAAGATATTGAAAGGAAGTAATTGTAACTTTGTTTTCCTTACTTTCTTTTAGTTACATAGGTTGGTCGTGTATTTCAACTCAAATACACGGCTTAAATACATGGGTTGGACAAGTAGTAAACTGTAACACCATTTCTAGCTTATACCCATCATGCCTTACATGCTCATATACATATGGGAAGCATAAAAGGGAGATCATTTTCTTTGGGTTCATATTCTTTCTCACATGGCATCATGCATGGGTAGACATTCACTTTAGTGTCATATGGACCGGATGAGCTCTTTCTATGAATCCTCATGTTTAATTTCACTATTAAGACTCATTTCAATCCCACAAATATGCTTGAAACTTATGGAAAGCAAAAAGGGATATGAGACATGCAAATTCGTTTTCGGCAGATTTGGCCTCATTTCTGGGCAAAGTTTAGAAATTCATAACTAAATACAGAAAAATCGAAAACATACTCTCTTAGTCACTCTAGAAATCTTAGACTATCTACTTCATGGGAAAAATATATACAACTCATAAAATCCCACACACAGGACGTTTGACACGCAAAACCCTCTGGAGGTCGGAGGGGACTCTGCTACTGTCACAGTTTACTAATATGGACTTTGAAAATGTCTAACTAATTCCAAAAAAATCCAATGCTTGCAAACAATATCACTATGTAAATATGTGGATGTTAAATAGAGAGAGAAAATGTCTCCAGATCAGTTCATCAAGCCAAACCCCTGAAAACTGATGAAACAATACCTCGGGTCTGGTAGGATGACTAATTCTGGGCTGGAACTTCAAAATTGCATATCTTCCTCTCTAGACCTCCAAATGAGGTTCCTCTAGTTCCTACAAGTCACTGTGACCATCTAGTTTCTACCTATAAAATTTCGTAGCCATTGGATCACGTTTGCCCCTTGGATGGCACAATTCCATAACTGACCAAATGAACAGTGTTTCTGAAAATCCAAAATTCCGATACCAATTTTGAAAAATCATAGAAAATGCTATAGACCTCCAAATGACTTGATCTTTAGCTTCCCAAAAAGCTCTAGACAATATCTAGTCACATGCCAAATTTCAAGGCAAGAGGATGTCATTTGGTCAGACCTTGACACCATGGGCAAAATGACCTAATTCATGTGTTAAATGAGGCTTTAAGGGTTTAGATTTTGCCTCTTCTACCTCTAAGGCTCTATGAGCACATGAGAAAGCATCCATAGGGGCTATCAAACATGGCTCAATTGTCTAACAACCTAGATTTATGAGACTCACTCTCCCACACCAACACATATAGCCATATACATAAAGCCAAGATCTTGCTATTTATAACAAAGCTTTCTACATCATTCAAATGGTTCTCATTCTCATACATATATGATAATACATTCATTTGCAAGTATTCCTAGGTGCTACATCATGTACATCAATAATTTACACCTCTTGACTTAACTACCAAATAAATACAAAAGGCTCTTTTACAATCTCTTCATTGAATTCCCTAGTTTCAAGCTTGGTGGCTCCCATCTCTTGCCTCACTTGGTCCACCTAGCATGTTGGGATGGTGGAGAGGGGGAGTGAGATTCAAAGAATCTCAATAGCTCATCTCTCATTCAATCATACACACAAAGCATGCAAACAAGTCTCACAATGTATGCATGGGCATATTAGCATGTGAAATCATAAGGAAAGCATTTGCAACATTTGAGTTGGCCATACATAAGAAAAGTATTTCAACATGTGAGTAGGCCATACATAACATATAAAAGCTTGCCAAGTAAATGGATTAGCCTCGCCCACTCACTTGTGGCTTTTGGACTTGCCTCACCCATTCTCTAAGAGGTTCTTAGACTCAACCGTTACTCTTTGGGAGTCAACCTCACTTTTGGGAGACTCTTTACTTTGTCTCAACCAACTTGAGGGTTTTTGGCTTATCCTCACCATGGCTAGAGGGTTATTGGCTTTTCCATACTCAAGCAAACCCAAACAATCACATAAAACATCATTAAAATACATGAGGCATCATCATGCTAGCATACTTCTCATGGTTCAAAACATACATACACACAAGTAAGACAATGTAAGCACACATCTTATGCATGAGAGAAGGTAGAGAGAGCTACCTTTTTGGTTATTCACAACTTTTCCTTTCAACTTGTCTCCTCCCTTGTGGGTTTCACAATCAACTCTAGATGGGAGTGCTTTTCTTGAGCCTAACCACACAAGAAACATGGGATTATTCTCTTAACACTTTATTCATAAGCTAGGGATTTCTTTCTAGTAAACCCTACTAAGTATATAAGAGCTAGGGGTTCTTTCTCTCACTAAAAACTCATCAACTCTCCTTTCTCTCTCAAGCTCTCAAGAAGGAAGCAAGGGAGAAGTAAAGATATGTGAGTCTTGGTCTTTTTCAAGAGGGGTTTTCTACTTTCTCTCCTCTGAACCAAGCTCAAAACATGGCTACTTTAACTACTAAAACTGTGGGAAGAAAGGATAAGGGGAGAAGAACAACATAGTAAGAGAAAAGCCATGGAAATCCTTACCTTTCTTGTTCTTCCTTCCTCCTCTAGGCTTCTCTCTCTCTCCTCCGCCCTTTTCTCTATCTTAGAGTGAGCTCAAGTCGATTACAGAGTGAAAGAAGGAGTTGGAACACTTTAAAAAGTCAAATTCTCTTTTTTCACGCTTTTCCGGACTAACCCTCGCTATAGCAAGCCATAACCCTCGCTACGGCGAGCTCGTATCAGTCCCAGACTCCTGTTTTCGCTATGGCACGCACTATAGTGAGCTACACCTTGGTTTTTGTATGGGATGCCCACACTCGCTATAGCTAGAAGCATTTTCGCTATAGCGAAAAGGCACTCTTGCTATAGCTAGACCATTTCTCATTATAGCGAATAGGTACATTCGCTATAGTTAGGCTGTAGCTAGCAAACTTAGAAAATTTTCAGCCCTTTGAAATTTTTAGCTTTTCTTTTCTTTTTCTTTTTCTTTTTCCTTTCTTTCTTCTATCTTTTTCCTGGTTATTACATTCTACCCTTCTTATAAAAATTTCGTCCTCGAAATTTAAACAACGTGCCTTATGGAAAGAGTTCTGGATATTTCTTCCTTATATCATCTTCTAATTCCCATGTGGCTTCCTCGGGAGACAATCCCTTTCAAACCACTTTCACCAACGGTATCGTCTTATTCCGTAACTGCTTGAGTCTAACATCCACAATCCGATCTGGTGATACTATATATGATAGATTATCCTGTAACTGCACATTTTCATATTCTATGACATGTGAGGGGTCGGGCTGGTACTTTTTAAATTGGGAAACATAGAAGATATTATGGACTTGGCTTATGTTCGGAAGAAGAGCTAGTCTATATGCCATAGGTCCTACTTTATCAAGAATCTGGAAAGGACCTATGTACTTTGAACTGAGCTTTTTACTCTTAATGGACCGACCTATCCTTGTGAATGGAGATACCCTAATGAAAACATGGTCTCCAATCTCAAATTCTAACAGCCGCCTACATTTATCTGCATAACTTTTCTGTCTACTTTGGGTCGTCAAAAGTTTCTTCCTGATGGTTTCTATCTGTCTAGAGGTCTGGTCCACTAATTCTGGGCCTATGAGGCTCCGCTCTCCTAGCTTAACCAACACATTAGGGACCTACACTTCCTCCCATACAATGCCTCATACGGTGCCATCTGTATACTAGCATGATAACTGTTATTGTAGGCAAACTCTGCTAGAGGCAAGTATGTATCCCAATTCCCTTTCATTTCCAGCACACATGCCCTCAACATCCTGTAATGATCTCCAGAAATTGGATGTGAATCTGGGATCTCTATCTGACACTATGCTCCTAGGCACACCATGCAGTCTAACTATCTCCCTGATGTACTGCTGGGCTAACTTATCTAGGGCATAAGTGGCTTTCATAGGTAGAAAATGTGCTGACTTTGTTAACCTATCCACTATTACCCATATTGCATCATAGCTCGATGATGTCCTGGGTAAACCTATGACAAAATCCATAGCTATGCTATCCCATTTCCACTCCAGGATATCTAAGGGCTGAAGTAACCCAGCTGGCTTTTGATGTTATATTTTCACTCTCTGGCATACCAAACATCGGGAGACATATTCTGCTTTGTCTGTTTTCATCCCGGGCCACCAGAATATTCTCTTTAAATCTTGGTACATTTTGTTACTACTCGGATGAATGGTGTACTTACTCTTATGTGCCTCATCTAGTATCTTTTCTTTGATCTCAGTGTTCTGAGGCACATACAGCCTATCCCTGTACCTCACTATGTCATCCTCAGACAGATTAAACTCCTGAACACTACCTTGGGTTATCTGAGCTCTAATCTTCCTTACATGGTCGTTTGCTTGCTGGGCTTCTCTTATTCTATCCCTCAAGTCATTTTCTATTCGGGTCTCACTCATTAACAATTTTCCTGAACATACCTCGCAGGAGAGACTCATGTCTCTGAATCTCTCAATTAATTCCTGCTCTCGGATCATCATACAGGCCATGTGTATGGATTTTCTACTTAAGGCATCAGCTACCACATTAGCCTTACCAGGATGGTATTTCAAGGTGAACTTATAATCTTTCAAAAATTCTAACCATCTTCATTGCCTCATATTCAGTTCTTTTTGTTCAAATAAATACTTAAGACTCTTGTGGTCGCTGTAAATTTCTATTGCCGCCCTATATAAGTAGTGTCTCTATATTTTCAGAGCAAATACCACCACGGCTAACTTTAAGTCGTGTGTGGGGTAGTTTTCCTCATGAGATTTTAACTGTCTAGAAGCATAAGCTACCACTCGGCCTTTTTACATAAGCACACATCCTAACCCTTTCTTAGAGGCATCACTATACACTACAAAAGTTTCTTTAGGGTCAGGGAGTACTAGAACTGGAGCCGTGGTCAACTTGTGCTTCAACTCTTGAAAACTACTTTCACATTTCTCATTCCACACAAACGGCACATTCTTTCTAGTAAGCCGGGTCAGTGGCATCGCTATTTGAAAAAAGCCCTGAATGAACCTCCTATAATACCCTGCTAAACCTAGAAAGCTCATGATCTCTATCACTGTTCTAGGTCTCTCCCACTGTAATATTGCCTCTACCTTATGGGGATCTATTGCGACCCTTGCCTGGGAGATCACATGACTAAGGAACTAAACCTCAGTGAGCCAGAAATCACATTTACTAAGTTTAGCATACAACTGTCTCTCTCTCAGGGTCTCTAAGGCTAATCTTAGGTGCTGCTCATGTTCCTCTCTACTTTTCGAGTAGATGAGGATGTCATCTATGAAGACTACTACGAACCTGTCTAAATATGGCCTGAAAACTCTATTCATGTAATCCATAAAAATTGCAGGTGCATTCGTCAACCCGAAAGGCATAATTAGGAATTCATAATGCCCGTATCTAGTTCTAAAGGCTGTCTTGGGAATATCATCCGCCTTTATCCTGAGCTGATGATATCCGGACCTGAGGTCTATCTTAGAAAACACTAACGCTCCTACTAACTGATCTAGGAGGTCATCTATGTGAGGAAGAGGGTACTTATTCTTAATGGTGATTTTATTGAGTTCCCAGTAGTCTATACATAGCCTAAGGCTCCCGTCCTTCTTCTTTACAAATAGGACTGGGCCCCCCACGGCGAGACACTGGGTCTAATAAAACCCTTCTCTAAAAGCTCTTCTATCTGTTTCTTAAGCTCTGCTAACTCAGTGGGGGCCATTCTATATGGGGCCTTAGGCACTGGACCTGCCCTAGGTACAATGGCTATGGGAAACTTAACCTCTCTCTCTGGGGGCAGTCCACTAATCTCTTTAGGAAATACTTCAGGGAACTCCCTCACTATAGGAATCTCATCTATACCCTCTTCTACCTTAGCCTGGACTGAAAAGAAAACGAAATACCCCTGACAACCTTGGCCTAGAGATCTCTCAGCTTGGGAGGTGGTCATGATAGATAACTCAACCCTAGTACTAGGCACAGTCCCACACTCAGGTAAAGTAATACACCAGTGGCTACAATCTAGCGTGGCATTATTTGCAGACATCCAGTTCATGCCAATTATCACATCAATGTCAAGGAGGGGCATACAAATCAAATCAAGGGTGGTCAGGCAATGATTAAACTGGATCACACAATTCAAGCAAGCATGGGAGGTAATGACTCAGTTTCCAGTGGGGGTGGATACATGCAACTCATATGGCAATGTATGCATACTCAGACCCGACCTCTTAACACAGTCATAGGATATAAAAGAGTGGCTAGCGCCCGAATCAAATAAGGCAGTTACAGAAAAATCATTTATCTTAATAATACCTTGGATTAGACTCGGAGACTGGCTAGCCTCTTGCTGTGATAGGGCAAAGACTCTACCCTGGGTCTATGGTCTGGGAGGAGGAGCCATCTCCCTTGGCTGTGTGATCTGTAGAGGGGCTTGTGGAGAAGCTTGGGTGCAATCTCTGGCTATATGCCCCGGCCTACCACATCTATAGCACACATTCTGCCTTCCATAACATGGTCTGGTACCGTGATTCCTGCCACACTGGGGACATGTGATAGGTGGAACACTGCCTTTACTGGACTGAGTCCTCATTCTCTTGCCCCTTTGGTTCCACTGACTCTTTCCGCCTTTACGACTCGTCACTGCAGGCTGGGAACCATCTCTAGATCTCTTGGGCTCAGGGAGGGGAAGAGGTGGTCTGGCGCTGGATGTAGGCTGCATCATCCTGAGATTCGTTTTCGTCACTCTGCATACTTCGACAAAGGTATTGAAGTGCCTCATTCTCTATGGCACTACCATGTCTTGGATCTCAGGGAGCAAGCCCTTCTCTAGCCTATCTGCCCTTCATTTCTCATCATCATGTGTCTGTAGGTATGAGGAATATCTGGAGAGCTCAATAAACTTTGCTACATATTGGTCCACGGACATCCTCGGCGTTTGTCTAAGTAGGATAAATTTTGACTCCTTCTCATCTCTGATGGAATCGGGGAAATACTTCTCGTGGAATGCCTCGAGGAATGCCTCCCAGGTGATCGGGGCGTTCCTCGGTCTCAAAATAGGCTCAGTGCCCTTCCACCATTAAATTGCTTCTTTCTGTAACTGGAATGCAGCCATCTTGGCTTTTTGCTCAGACGTGCACTCCATCACCTCAAAGATCTGCTCTAACTCCAGAATCCAGGCCTCAGCTTTATCTGCTTTCATTTCACCATCGAAGGTGGGAGGCCCAAATTTTCTGAACTGGGTGATCACTTTTCTTATCGAGGTTTGCTGCTCAGCAGGAGGCATTTGAGCTGGTGGAATTAGAGCAACAGCCTGCATGTGTGGCTGCACATCTGTAGGTGTCGCCCCTGAGTGCTCGGGACGATCTGAGTGTAGAGGCAGCTGAGGAGGAGGAGGTGTAGGGCCCTGGCTATCTCTCTCAGCAAGTCGTTCTTGTAACTGCACGATAACAGCTTGCTGCTGATCCAGGCGAGCCATGATACTCTGTAAGGCTCCAGCAACTGGATCGCTAGGCCCGGCTTCATCAGCCTGAGCCACTCTAGGAGGCCTACCTCTTCCTCTACCTCTACCTTGGCGCGTGTCTACCATCTTTTTGAAACATGTAAGCATGCTTTAGCACATAATAAGGACACATGCCACTATCACACACTTAATCATCCATAAGCAAATTCATATACATCTTGGCAACTCACAAACACAAGCCACAACCCACACTGAGAGCCTGAACCTTCGCTCTGATACCAACAAATGTAACACCTTCATTTCTATCTCATACCCATCATGCCTTACATGCTTATATACATATGGGAAGCATAAAAGGGAGATCATTTTCTTTGGGTTCATATTCTTTCTCACATGGCATCATACATGGGTAGACATTCACTTTAGTGTCACATGGACCGGGTGAGCTCTTTCTTTGCATCCTCATGTTTAATTGCACTATTAAGACTCATTTCAATCCCACAAATATGCTTGAAACTTATGGAAAGCAAAAAGGGATATGAGACATGCAAATTTGTTTTCGGTAGATTTGGCCTCATTTCTGGGAAAATTTTGGAAATTCATAACTAAATACAGAAAAATTGAAAACATGCTCTCTTAGTCACTCTGGAAATATTAGACTGTCTACTTCATGGGAAAAATATATACAAATCATAAAATCCCACACACAGGACGTTTGACACGCAAAAGCCTCTGGAGGTCGGAGGGGGCTCTGCTACTGTCACAGTTTATTGATATGGACTTTGAAAATGTCTAACTAATTCCACCAAAATCCAATGCTTGCAAAAAATATCACTATGGAAATATGTGGATGTTAACTAGAGAGAGAAAATGTCTCCAGATCAGTTCATCAAGCCAAACTCCCGGAAACCGATGAAACAGTACCTCGGGTCTGGTAGGATGACTGATTCTAGGCTGGAACTTCGAAATTGTATATCTTCCTCTCTAGACCTCCAAATGAGGTTCTTCTAGTTGCTACAAGCCACTGTTACCATCTAGTTTCTGCCTATAAAATTTCGTAGCCATTGGATCACGTTTGCCCCTCAGATGACACAATTCCATAACTGACCAAATGAACAGTGTTTCTGAAAATCCGAAATTCTGATACCAATTTTGAAAAATCATAGAAAATGCTATAGACCTCCAAATGACTTGATCTTTAGCTTCCCAAAAATCTCTAGACAAGATCTAGTCACATGCCAAATTTCAAGGCAAGAGGATGTCATTTGGTCAGACCTTGAACCATGGGCAAAATGACCTAATTCATGTGTTAAATGAGGCTTTAAGGGTTTAGATTTTGCCTCTTCAACCTCTAAGGCCCTATGAGCACATGAGAAAGCATCCATAGAGGCTATCAAACATGGCTCAAGTATCTAACAACCTAGATTTACGAGACTCACTCTCCCACACTAACACATATAGCCATATACATAAAGCCAAGATCTTGCTATTTATAACAAAGCTTCCTACATCATTCAAATGGTTCTCATTCTCATACATATATGATAATACATTCATTTGCAAGTATTCCTAGGTGCTACATCATGTACATCGATAATTTACACCTCTTGACTTAACTACCAAATAAATACAAAAGGCTCTTTTACAATCTCTTCATTGAATTCCCTAGCTTCAAGCTTGGTGACTCCCATCTTTTGCCTCACTTGGTCCACCTAGCATGTTGGGATAGTGGAGAGGGGGAGTGAGATTCAAAGAATCTCAATAGCTCATCTCTCATTCAATCATACATACAAAGCATGCAAATAAGTCTCACAATGTATGCATGGGCATATTAGTATGTAAAATCATAAGGAAAGCATTTGCAACATTTGAGTTGGCCATACATAAGAAAAGCATTTCAACATGTGAGTAGGCCATACATAACATATAAAAGCTTGCCAAGTAAATGGATTAGCCTTGCCCACTCACTTGTGGCTTTTGGACTTGCCTCACCCATTCTCTAAGAGGTTTTTAGACTCAACCCTTACTCTTTGGGGGTCAACCTTACTTTTGGGAGACTCTTTACTTTGTCTCAACCAACTTGAGGGTTTTTGGCTTATCCTCACCATGGCTAGAGGGTTATTGGCTTTTCCATACTCAAGCAAACCCAAACAATCACATAAAACATCATTAAAATACATGAGGCATCATCATGCTAGCATACTTCTCATGGTTCAAAACATACATACACACAAGTAAAACAATGTAAGCACACATCTTATGCATGAGAGAAGGTGGAGAGAGCTACCTTTTTGGTTATTCACAACTTTTCCTTTCAACTTGTCTCCTCCCTTGTGGGTTTCACAATCAACTCTAGATGAGAGTGCTTTTCTTGAGCCTAACCACACAAGAAATATGGGATTATTCTCTTAACACTTTATTCATAAGCTAGGGATTTCTTTCTAGTAAACCCTACTAAGCATATAAGAGCTAGGGGTTCTTTCTCTCACTAGAAACTCATCAACTCTCCTTCCTCTCTCAAGCTCTCAAGAAGGAAGCAAGGGAGAAGTAAAGATATGTGAGTCTTGGTCTTCTTCAAGAGGGGTTTTCTACTCTCCCTCCTCTGAACCAAGCTCAAAACATGGCTACTTTAACTACTAAAACCGTGGGAAGAGAGGATAAGGGGAGAAGAGCAATATAGTAAGAGAAAAGCCATGGAAATCCTTACCTTTCTTGTTCTTCCTTCCTCCTCTAGGCTTCTCTCTCTCTCCTCTGCCCTTTTCTCTATCTTAGAGTGAGCTCAAGTCGGTTACAGAGTGAAAGAAGGAGTTGGAACGCTTTAAAAAGTCAAATTCTCTTTTTTCACGCTTTTCCGAACTAACCCTCACTATAGCAAGCCATAACCCTCGCTACACCGAGCTCGTATCAGTCCCAGACCTCTGTTTTCGCTATGGCGCGCGCTACAGCGAGTTACGCCCTGGTTTTTGTATGGGATGCCCGCACTCGCTATAGCTAGAAGCATTTTCGCTATAGTGAGAAGGCACTCTCGCTATAGCTAGACCATTTCTCGCTATAGCGAACAGGTACATTTGCTATAGCTAGGCTGCAGCTAGCAGACTTAGAAAATTTTCAGCCATTTGAAAATTTTCAGCTTTTCTTTTCTTTTTCTTTTTCCTTTCTTTCTTTTCTCTTTTTCCTGGTTGTTACATAAACTACCTAAAAGACCTCAAATTCACATTTGCATGTGATTTTATACAGCTTGGTCATATGGTGCACCGCCTTAACTTACATGGCCATGTGAAAACTATAACATTCAGTTCCTTTATAAACGTAAGAAACGTAATGTTCAATTTCTTTGTAAATATACGAAACTCACCAGATATAAAAGGAAGTCCCTCAGATAAAATCATTTAAGGTCCAATAAAATTTGAGTAATAATGTAGACCTCAAATAATGAGGATCTAAGGCCATAAGTGCTTTAAAAACAGAGTTAAAAAAATTAGACGAAATTTAATGAAGATGCAGTGGTATTTTTGTAATTTTGGGCATTTTTTGGAAAAATCATAGGAGAAATTTTTAAATGAGAAAAATGAGTTTCTTGGGGTTCTTAGAGGCCCTAAAAATCATAGGAACCCCTAGAATGGTTTAAACCCCTCCAATTTATATTTTAAAATGTTAGTAGACTCAAACTTTGACCTTTTTGTTCAAGAAGCTCTTAGATCCAATTTGAGTGATTCCAAAGGAATTTTATAAGTTAGAGAACCTAAATTTTATGATAGAAAAGACAGCTCTTAAAAAGTAGTTGAAATGAGCCTTAAGGGAAGAAGCCAAGAATAAAGGGCAAAATTGGCATTTTAAAAAGCTTCTTATGGAACCCTTGATATATATAGGTGGCGTCCCACTTCTCCTCCATATTTGGCCAACCTAATTTCTATCCTAAATCAGATGAAAGACCAAGTAAGTGAGGCACATAACATGAGAGCAAAGGAGGAAGGAAAAGCTTAGGAAAAGGTAAGAAGACCTTATATTTTCATGATTCTTCCTTCACTATTGTTGTTCCTCTCCTTCTCCTCTTTCTTTCCATAATTTTGGTGTATGATTTGGATCTTTTTTTAGTCATATTTAGAGGGAGGAAGTTCAAAATGCCAAGGAGAAGCCATGGCCAAGGAGAAAGCTCTTGAAAAGGCTAAGGAATCAAGGTAACTTCATAGCTTTTCTTGCTTCCTCTTCCTTGCTTTCCAAGAGATGAGTTTTGGCCTCATATAGAAAAACCAAGAGGGGGCAAATTTTGACCTAAACCAAGCATAAAACCTAGGTTTTTGAGGGTGAGAAACAAGTGTATGTGAAGAAATTCTAAATAGGAGCATTAGAAAATAGGTTTCCAAAACTTAGGGTTTTTGTTGCACCTTAGCAAATATGAGACTTTCCAATGGTAACGTAGGTTGTCTAAGGATGTATATGAGTTTTCAAGACACCTAAGAAGTCTTACAAGTGGCTATTCCATTAAAGAAATGAAGAAAACTCTAAAGGTACCTTCCATTGTATATGTCTTGGCCAAGCAAAGAAAAAGCATCTAGGAAGTGTTTTAATTTCTTCTAAGCCTAGAATGGGACTAAATATTATGGAAGAACATTAATGGAAGCCTTGGAAAAAAATTTAGAAGCCATGGAATATGAGATGGAGGTGTATGCTCCATAATATGACATGAGGAAGCAACTTATAGCTAAGCTCCTTAAAATGAATGTGTGATGACTCCAAGGAGTCTAAAAGGAGTCAAGAGACCTAGAATGAATGGGAAATGGGAGCCAAGATCATGAATTCTAGTAGTTGCTTCATAAAGTCTTGTATGGAAGCATAATAGAGCCATAAAACAAAGTAGCTTCACATAGAGTGTGTATGATGCTAGAGCTTGCTTCCATGATGTAATTGTGTCCGATTTGATGTGGTTAGACTAAGAGAGTCAAGCTCCACCTTATTGCAAGTGTGTAGTAGAGAGAAGGGAAGAGTAATCCAAGGAAAAAGAGTTGAGTTCTTGCTTCAAGGTAGCTCTTTAACCTTTCTCTCATGTATAGTTTAGATGTTTGCTTATCCTTAAGTGCTTGTATGTATATTTATGCGATGAGAAATGTTTCTAACTATTGCCTACATGCCATGGTACCATGATGATCTTGAAATGTGTCTTGGATTACATGGGTTTGGTTGTCCTAAAAGTCCTTTAGCAAGAGTAAGGATGAGCCAAAAGTCCCTAGAATTGGGTGAGACTAAGCCAAAAGTCTCAAAAAGAGTGAGGCTTAGTCAAAATTCCTAAGCAAATTAGGTGAGGCTAAACCAATGCCTTGGAAAGCCTATGTATGACATGTATGAACTTCTTGAATATGGAAAATGTTTCATGTATACTTACTAGTAGTTAAATTGCCATGCATGCATTCATTGACTTGTAAATGCATCCATTATGTATGTTTAAAGAGGTTAAGAGCTACTAGGATTCTTTGAATCTCACTCTTCCCCACATATTCCTAACCATATTTAGGTAAACCAAGAGGACCAAGAAATGGTGACCAATAACTATGAAAGGCAAGACTTTGACAAGAGAAATGGAGAAATGGCTTGTTCATTTGCATTTTGATATCAAAATATGTAATCACGTGATGTATACATGATGTAAACCCTTGAACATGTTTTCATGTATGTACAAATGATGTATGTATCAATGTAAAAGCTAGATGAATGAGAATGTAAGAGTTTGCCACTCATTTACCCTTATGTGATATGATACACTAGTGTATGATAGCAAGTGGCATAGTGAGTTTGAGCTTCATGATGTTTAAGACCATTTAAGAGGTTTCCCTAGGCTGTCTTTGTGCTATAGGACATTCTCAAGTGGCTATGGAATAAGAGGAAGGTCAAATGGTGCCTAATAAACCTACTTTGATCGTCAAAAGTGACCAAATGATGAGTTGAATCAAAGTTTGACCAAATGGATGAGTCTTTGCATGAAATTTGACCAGCATCTAAGGCTCATCAAGGGATTTTTATATAGTTAAAGAGCATCCAATTTGGATCTCTATGAAATTTATTATGATTTTTCAAAGTTGGTCAAATTATGAAAAATGATAATGTGTACTGTTCATATAGTCAGATTTTGTCTCTGCGTCACATGTTGGACAAATGAAATACAATGCTCATGAAAATTTATAGGTATAAACTAGACACCATAAGCTTTCCATAACCACCGAGATCACCTCATTTGGAACTTTATAGAGGGAGAAATAAATTTTTGAAGTTGTGTAATAGTACTAGTAATGCAGCATGACCTAAGTTATTGTTGTACCAGTTTCCATAGGCTAAAGGCGACCACGACATTGGTCTAGAATTACTTTTAGTCTTTAGTAGAAATCCATAAATTTCTAGAATGGTATGTTTTGCTAGGTTTTGATTTCTTTTAAATTAGTTTTGAAGTTTGTACCAAAAACCTGTGATAGCAAACTTGGGCAACTGGACTTTTGGTATTATTCTATTGTCATTCATAGTCTAGCTAGTGTTTTTATGGTCTAGAATGATTTTTAACCTGTGGTTAACATCCAAGGATTTCTAGAAAATTATTATTTACTTGATTTCAATTTTTTTTAGAATTAATTATGATTTTTCAAAGTTCATATTAGAAAGTTAGAACATGGAACCAGAGGCAAAATTCTAATTCTTGTATGATATGGCTCCAAACCCAAAATTAATGAGACCAAATGTGATGTTTATGACTTGTACAAATTTATTATGTATATTAAATGACATGGATAAGTTTATATGGCCCATAAATCATACAAAGAAATTTTTGGGTCTTACGTAACGCACATTTAATGTGATTAAATCTATTATTTTCTTGTAAGCGTGTGGAACTTTAGCGTTGCAATGGAATGGAAATGCTAGAGAGTAAGGTATTACTTCAAAATCACATAAGCAAGCTATGTAGTGCATTGCCCTACCATTTTAGCTCCTTTCAAAATTTTGTGATCTTAAGGCTACCCATTGGACCATATACATTTTCCCAAAAATTACAAATTTGGCAATCATAAAGAGGGATATGTTAGTTACTTGAAAACCAAATTTCAAATTAAAATTCCATCATTTGACCCCATAACTTATTTAATTTACAGAATTACCTAATTTTACCTTGCAACCAGACTAGCTAGTGGGGGCTTAATTAGGCAACCTAATTAGCTCAAAGAAAATGTCACTTATGTCTTCTTATATCTTACCAAAAATTATAAATTTTGGATATGGTTTACTAGACTCACAACCATACTTTTCTTAAGCTACCTTGTTTCAATTAATTCAAGCAAACATGCATTATTTTGGCCTCTTTAACCTACCTATCAAAACTAGAACATCATGAAACTTGGCAAAACATAGCTTCAAGGTCTTGTTTAAGTGTCAAAAAAATTTTAAGTTAAACTGATAACAATTGCTACTTCATTTACATGTCAATTTACAAACTACTCATACATGTCTAATAACCATTCCAAATATCATAGGTCACAATCTCTATTTACACAACTACTACTTATACACATGTGATTCAATTATATTACATGCAAAACAATGACAAAGCAACTTAGAACTATCTAATTTGTAGCCTACTTCTTATTAGCTTTTTCTGAGCTGTCATCTAGAAAAGTTTAATTAATAATAAGGTGAGATAGTAATCTTATTAACCAGTACAATATTCTAATCATATTTGCAATAAATTTAAATTAATACAAAAATGAATTAACTTTACAAGTCATGTAAATATCACTATGTGGATTTAAAATTGGTTACAACTTAACTACAACCCCATACTTGCAGTTACCTAAACTTAATTGATAGCCAACAATTAAGGAAGAATACTCTATGACTCTACTCCTCTATTTAACAAGACTAAGAACTCTATGGCTCTAAGGTCATACATATTCATATATACAAGTAACAAAATTCAAACACATAATAAAGGAATTCATTGATTCTACTAATTTTATTCAAAGACAAATATAACAAGAATCAGAATACTTTCTCCTAATATGGAATTTGCTTATGTCAACCAAATACCTTAGATACAATAACAATATTTCAATATCTAATAAAATTGCCCAAAGACTAGATTACTAATCCCTTAACTAAGTTAGATAATACTTTCTCTTCCAATTCCACTATCAATTAGGCTAAGTAACATAAATTGAAGATCCATGAATTCTTACCCTAATTGCTTTTCTTATTCCTTCCTCTTGAATTCTTCCAACTCCAAGTCATAACACCAACTTCCCAAGCTTCCAAAAATCTAATTTCTCTTCTTTAAGTTTTGGTCACAAAGAGGTAAAATAACTTTATTTTAAACTTAACATAATTCAAATACAAGAAACTAAAATGAAAAAAAAAAAAGATTACCTTAATCTTGTCTCTCAAATCCTTCTCCTAACTGGGGTTAAGTTGTATAACCAAGAATCAATCTTCGCATATAAAGAAGATTTTGTTTTCGACAGAAAGTTGAAGAAATTCCCTACACTTTTCTCTTTTATGGTAAGATGAAAAGGTGGCTCTAAAAACCACATGCAAAGTAAACTTCTTCCTTCTCTCTATAAGACTCTATAGACATCCATGGGCTCTCTCTCTTTCTCTCTCTCTCTCTCTCCCAACTTTGGTCAAATGCTAAAATGGAGAAGGAAACTTACATCATCTAATTGCTTCATGGTGAAAAATGGTTGGAAGTTACGTGGCACTAGGTTAATGCATGTGCACTTACTAGAAACTTGCTTTAGGAGACTTGGCTAGGTTGATTTTATAGAGGTAGGTGATGTTGAATTGAATTTCTTGGCTTAAAAAAGTCTTTTTGTTTTTCTTAAGTATAGAGAGGCATCGCATGGTGTCCAAGGATGTATATGATGTCAACCTTAAAAGAATTTTGCTATAAGTTAATGTCTACTAATTCCCTAAGTGTTTGGCTAAATTTAATTCATGGAATTTAGTGGTAGGTAGCTAAATCACATTAGGTGTCATGAATTGCTAATGTATCTCATGCATTAAGATAGAATGGTTGTGATGCATGGCATAATGAGATTCGTTTTTAGTATACATAGGAAACTATAATGTAGCTAATGATAATTAGCTAGGTAATAGACTTGGTTTGGATTTTAAATTAATTACCTAGGTTTTAATTAATTTCTTTATAAAGTTTATCCTTATTAATAATCTAGGTTAGGTAATTACTAAACTGTGACATTTCTTCCCCACTTTTAAAATCTTGTCCTCATAATTTAATTTCCTTGTGTAAATAATGTTGGATATGACTTTTTCATCTCTTTTTTTTTTCCTCCCGTATGGTTTCTTCTAGTGATAATCCTTTCCATATTACTTTAACTAGTGGGATATTCTTATTTCTAAGTTTTTTTATCTAGAAATCCATTATCTACTTTGATTCTACAATATAAGATAAATTGTCTTGTAAATGCATTGACTAATACTCTATAACATGTGAAAGGTTTGGTTGATACTTTTTGAGCTAGATGCACGAAAGGCACTATGAATTTAAGAAAGATTAAAAGGCAAAGAAAGTTTGTATGCCATTAGTCTTATCTAATCAAGGATTTGGAAAGGACCAAGAAATCTAGGACTAAGTTTTCTGGATTTCACATATTGACCTACACCTTTGACTAGAGTAATCCTAAAGAAAACATAGTAACCTATTTCAAATTCTGAGGGTCTTATTCTTTTATCTATATAAATTTTTTTTCCACTTTAGGCAATTGGTAGTCTTTCTATGATAAGTTCTACATTGCTTAGTAGTTTATCCATAATATCTAGACCTAATAAACTCCTTTCTCTTGGCTTTACCTAGCATAGAGGTGACCTATATTTTCTTCCATACAAAGTCTCAAATGAAGCCATCTAAATATTAGAATGGTAAATATTATTGTAAGCAAATTTAGCTAAGGGCAAGTACACATCCTAGTTCCTATTCACCTTTAAAACATAGGCTTTTTAGCATATCCTCTAAAGTTTGGATTCACAACATCCTTTCATCATTGCAACAAGATCAATTTGCTTGTTGTGATGACCAATGTATTCTAAGCTTTTTTTTTAATAAATTTTCTTTAATGTGTAAATTTGACTTTTTTCCCTTAATATTTTTATACTTTCTAGAGATGTTTTCTCCTGCAATTATGGTAAAATTGTATTATAATGATCTATCTTTTGTATACTATAATTATATAATCCAATTTTCCATCGTCTTTTCATTAATCTTTTATGTTTCTTATTTAATTTCACCAATTGAATTCTACTTTATGTTTGATTAATTACCAATTATGATGATTTCCATCTGAGCAATGTATGGTTATTGGTTTAATTGTATATGCCCAATGGTCTTAGTGACTTTTCTTGTATCTAGTTTATTAATTGACTCTTAAATAATATGGCAATGGATTTAAGAGTTAATGAATTGAATGAAAATGCTTGGAAAGTTGATTAAGTAGGGGTGGTGAGTGTTAACAAAGCATCAATGTCTAATGTTCACTAATATACACATAATACAATTACTAGTTAGCTTTGATTTTAGTTGTTCACTTAATTGAGGCCTAGGTAATTACTATGGGATGTAACATGGCAATGGGCTACTCTACTAGTTAGTCTAGTAATTCATAGAACATAATGTGCATATCTTATCCAATCACAGCATGCATTAGCAAGTTAGGATATTGTAGGATTGTTGTCTTGAGAGGTGTAGCCAAATAATAGCATTAAGAATTAAACTACCATAAGTGTAACATTGTCAGGAATAATTTTTGCATTTCAAGATGCATGAAACTGAATTAACTGATATTTTTGTGTTTAAAGTCTAAGCTAAAGAATCTTTGTATATGCACATTAGCTTAGGTTGTATTTAGGATAGTGATAATCCTTCATCCTAATGGTCACTTGTGACTAAACTTATTCTAAAACACTAGTTAGTTTAGGTAGCATAACTTCAACTAACATAGGAATAGAAAGTTTAATTAATTTGTCATTTAGATATACATTTTTGTTGAATTGACCATGTACTCAAGAAATTATATTACTTGGATGATTAGTATACTTGCCAAAGTGAGATTTTCTTATTTAATTAATTAATCTTACATAATTATATTTTTGTGCATCTACATGCCTAGCAACGCTTAATGAGTGTATAAACACATGCACACACTCAAGCACTCATAAAAAACCTAATAATTACCTTTAGGCATTGGATATTTATCACTTGACAATACCATCTATCCCATTTTATATCATAATCCACTTCACTCACTCCTTATTATTTGCACATAGTCCACACACCTATAATATGCTTAGTTTCTCAAAGCCCTAGATAATGAATTGTCACTTGAAATTTCTTGTGATGAAAAGTCCTCAACTTCATACATTGTAGTCTTTTCTAGCAAATTCAAATACAAAATAATAAATTATTTAAAGAATAATTCCTATCAAAAAAGGAAAAAAAAGTTAGCACCTTATAAAATTCAAACATTTACACAAACAACTTTAGTTTCATCATTGATCAATAATCAATCAAAATGTTTATGGATTGTAATCCACACATGTGCCCCTATGATTGGGCCTCCATGTTTAGCTTTCTATAAATTTGAGGACACATGTGGTGAATCTTAATATATTCAAAGTTCTTTTATGCTGTTTACCAAAATGAACTTACCATCTCAGCCTTCTTTCACACAAGGCTTTCAGATCCACTAGTGTGTGGCATTGTTAGCTTCTTTCTATTTTGTTTGTTTTTCCTAGCATTGTCCTAGTGATTAACAAAAAGATATTAACAAGAACAAACAAGAATTGGTATATCTCAAAAAACAAGTATGATTACCTTAGTCCTCTCATTGCAACGATAGTTTATAGAAGTTGCCTATTGATTGCTTTGAATGCCCTATGGGACTTGAATTAACTACTCTTTAGTGTGAGTCCCATTATTTTTATGTATTTCACATAGTGTTTGTTTTTACTTTTAGTCCAAGTGATTATAAAATAACCTTCTCATGCACATCATTGATTGCAAACTTTGTCTTCAAGACAAAATACAATAGTTTGTAAAGATATGAACTTGAAGTGTTAAGTAAAATGAGTGATCCATGTGCTATTAATATTCCTATACATTCTTAAACTTAGTTGGAACAAGTCTCCAATCCTTGTAACTTATGGGAAACACATTAAAGTCAATCCTAAGAGTACTTAGAAAAAACGAAGTAAGTCAGCTCTATCTCTAATTGATTAGTGTGTTGTTAAAGGGTAACATGACCTTTGCTCATAAGGAAGAGCTCAACCATCATGCATAATCAACTATTTACACCTCACTTCACCTTGCACATTTATAGAGTTAAAGTTAGTACACGAATTAGAAATAAACAAATTAGCTCTAAGGTGTTTATTAATTTACTTACCAATAACGTTAACCATCTAACTTCATCTTCATTGTTATCATTTGATTTGTGTAAGCTATCTAGGTAGTCCATGCTTTTCCTTTGCAAATAGGTCATTAACATCAAAATTTGACTAGGTGTCTTAAACATTGGAAGTAGGCAATGTGGAAGGGCGAAATGGATTAATCAGAGCCAACTCCCTTAGCTATCGACCATCACTAGTTAGTGGACTCAATAAAGGATTGTTGATGTTGGGTTCACCACCTCTGCCAATGGTGACTAATCTATACTTCTTCAAAAAGCTCTTCTTTTTTAAAATCCTTATTAATTACGACAAAATAACATAAGTCCAAATCTAATACACATAAAATATAGCTAATAAGTGTAACATATAACACCATATATTTCTAGCTTATTTCATACTATCTTTATGCCTCATATCAAGCAACTCACAAAGAGGCAAGGAAAAATAGCATTAAATAATATATTTCTTAGCGTTGCGTTGCGTATAAAAATTTTATTCGATGTCACATGGACCATGTGAACTCATACATCACATTCTCATATTTAATTACATGAATATAACTCTTTTGCATCATTAAAAGTGGCCTATATCTCGTGAAACTCAAAGGGAAGCATAAAATACATGTGTATATTTTTTGCCAAATTTTTCTCTTTTCTATCACAAAATTTGGAAAATCATAACTAATTTTAGAAAAATTGAAATCATACATTTTTGGCTATTCTAAAAATCTACACATGTCTACTTCATGCTAAAAATATGTCCAAACTATAACATCTAACACAGAGGACGTTTGACATTTAAAAAGGTCCAAAGGTCAGGCTATCAATTAGTGCTATCACAGAATTCTGCAGCAAATTTCAAAAATATCCAATTAATTTTACAAAAATCCAATCTAGAAATCTGTGGATGTTAAATAGAGGGAGGTACATCCAGGCATCGAAAATCAATCAAACAGTACCTGAGGTCAATTGGAGTTCCTGATATTGGACAGAATCTTTAAAAATTCATATCTCCCTCTCTAGATATCCAAATGTGGTGCTTCTAGTTCGTAAAGGTCACTGTGAATGTCTAATTTCTCTGTATAAAATTGTGATAATTGGACATGATTTGAGCCCTATGTGACAGATTTCATTTTTGGACCAGTATGAACAGTGGACATGACCAAAACCAAAAAATTTTTTAATTTTGAAAATTCATCAAATATTCTCTAGAACTTCAAAAATTATTTTCTTTAGCTTCCCAAAAAGATCTTAACAAGCTCTAAGTTCATACCAAATCTCAGATCAAGAAGAGCTCATTTGGACAAAAAGTGACAAAGATTCTATTATGGTCAATTTTGGCTCCATATGGGATACCAAAATGTCCAAATGGCTTTCCTTAGGGTTTGGCACCTCTTGGGCAAATTTAAAAACATAATTAGGACTTGTGTGAGCTATCCAAATGGTCCCAAACCTCATGCATCTCAATTTGGCCATCTCACTTGCATTTATACATACACTTTCATAATATAAACTTGCCATTACATGACTAAAATGTGCATTTCCATTCATACAACCCTAGCTCTCAATTATACATGATATAATAGCATAATTATACATGTTCATAAAGTCATAGGTCATATACAATCATAGATGACATCATTTGCCACCTTGCTAGCCTTAAAGAAGCAAATTTCATGCAATTCAATGTCATGCTTTCATCTCTCAAGTGGTTGGCTTCCTTCTCCTTGCTCTCTTGGTCCACCTAGTATGTTAGAACATTGAAGAGGAGGGGATGAGATTCAAAGAATCCCAATAGCTAATATCTTATTCAATCATACATAAAGCATACAAAACAAGTCTCACAAATGCATGCATGGCATAGGAACATGTGCAATCATTCAAGAAGCATTCTTAGCATTTGAAAAAGTCATACATAGCATACATAGGTTTGACAAGCAAGTGGATTGGCCTCACCCATTTACTTATGGATTTTGAACTTGTCTCACCCATTCTTTAAGAGGTTCTTAGACTCAACCATGCTCTTGGGAGTCAACCTCACTTTTGGGAGACTCTTTACTTTGTCTTAACCAATCTTAAGGGTTCTTGGCTCATCCTCACCATGGCTAAAAATTCTTGGCCTCCATACTCAAGGAAATGAAGGCAAACATCATAAACATCATTTGGAAAACATAATACATCATCATGGTACCATGAAGTAAGAGCTCATGCTAGAACATTTTTCATGGCTTGAAATACACATACACACATTCAAAGACAAGTAAGGCAATCAATCATGCATGAGAGAAGGTGGAGTGAGCTACCTTGGAAGCAACTACACACTTTTTATCTTGAATCAAGGCTCCCTCCTTCGGTCACACACACATAAAAGTGTGGGGATAATTTCTCTTAGCCTAAATATAATTTATGGAAGCCAATTAGGTTTATGGAATTAATTCGAAGGCCATACAACTTGCATAGATACTAACTTAAATTATAAACTTCATTATGGTTCCATAAATGCATCTAATGAAGCAACACCCCTCAAATAAATTCTACACTCTATTCTTTCCTTTCAAATATGATTCTTGGCTCCTTTTAAGCCTCTTGAAGTCATCACACAATCAAAACCAAGAGCCTAACTACATGTTGCTTCTTTATATCATATTATGGAACATAAAGCATCATCTCACTTTCTATAGTTTCTAAATTTCTTTCAAGGTTTCCCCTCATATTTATTCATCATATATGACTCAAAATGGGCTTAGAAAAATTTAAAACTTCCCCTAGCTATGGTAACCCTTCTTGGCCGAAATAATGAAGCATGATGGCTTCCATGGTGCTTGCTTTGTTCTCTCAAGGGAAGATGCACATGAGGGGACTTCTAAGGATCTTAGGAGCTCACTCAAAAACTTATTTAGGCATAAGAATCATTGTACAAAATCATATTTTAGAAGGAACACTTAAAACCCTAGACTTTGCATCTTAAAATTCCATTATTTGTTGTTAATTCCCTTTATATATTCTTAATCTCCATACCCTTTTTTCTAAGATTCACCCTTGGTTCTGCCTAAAAATCAAACCCTCCTAAGGTTTCTTAAGTGGGGCGAAATGGTGGAGAAAGGGGAGGAAGAGATAGCAACCATGGAAGAAGAAATTACCTTATTTTCTTACTTTTTCTCACATGAATCTTGCTTTCTTCAAGCTCCTCTCTTCAAATCCGAAATTTTCCCTTAATTTCTCCCTTAAAACAGATTTGTAAACTTCTTTTTAATCAAAGGAAATAAAGGAGAATAGAGAAGAGGAGGTTTGGATGGAAGAAAGCATGAAAAACTACCAAAATTCCATACCTTTTAGCTTGAATTTCTCCTCCTCTTCTTCTTCCTCTTGTGTGCCTCATCCTAGGGCTTCCTTCTTTAGTTTAGGGCAGAAACATATGAGGCTACATGAGGGTGAGAGTGGGGCACCACCTATATATATAAACGAGGAAGAAGAACTTTTCAAAAATTCCTATTTTGCCCTTTGTTCTTGGCATTTTTGTTTCTAATTCGTTTTAACTCCTTTTTTAGAACCATCTTTTCCATTATGAAATTTAAGTTCCCAATTTAGTAAAATACCCTTGGAATCACTCAAATCAGAGCTAAAATCTTCTCGAATGAATCCGTCAAAGTTTAGGTATACCGACGTTAGAAAACATCTACCGGAGGAGATTTAATTGTCCCAGGGCCTTCCATGATTTTCAAGGCCTCTGAAAGCCCCAAAAAACTCAAAACTTTCATTTAAAAAGCCCTCCTGTGTGAATTCCAAAATTTACTCAAAATTATAAAAATGCCATTAGGTTTCGTAAATTTTCCGTCAAATTTCATTTCTTCATTCTAGCTCTATTTTTATTTCCATCTGAGCCTATGATTTTTATTTTTTGGAGTCTAGAATGCTTTCTAAATTTTTGGGGACCTTAACTACATCATTTTGGGGGACTTCCTTTTGTATCCGATAAGTTTTGTTCGTTTACGGAGAAACTATACGTTACGTTTCTCACTTTTTCTCTCATTTTTAGAGCCAGATGTTACATTTCTCTCCCCCTTAAATAAATTTCATCCTCGAAATTTATGGCATGCTTTCCTATTACTCTTTTCTTTTTTGGCTAACTACTATTTTCATTCCCTTCTTCCTGGCTCTATACACTTTTCTTAGCGATTTCACTCATTTAAATTTTTTTTAGCCAGGGAATTTTCATACTAACTTTTAATGAGAGCTCTATTATTATAATGTACTAGCTAATTCTTTTCATAAGGGAAAGAAATTTTTATCTCTGGAGGCCTATTATAGGAAAGCTCACTAATCATATCGGGTTAATGTTAACCCGTTTACAGGATTAATATTTCTTCAGTGGACTCATTTACATATCTCGGGAGGTAACTTGTTTCATATCAAGTCTCTTGTGTCCTCTCTCAATGGCTTCTTATAACATCTCATCATCTTTTTTAATCATTACAGCCATTGGAGGTTTCTATCTATTTACTACTTTAAAGTATACTATCCACTGTTCATCTCTGCATTCTTTCTTACTAGCTCATCCCATGATTACAATTCACATTTTTTTCTATCATAGGCCTCATATCTCAATTACTTACTGGGATTACAACTCCTTTGAGGAGTTTTTACTTTCAATGATCCTAGTTTCTCTATTTACTACTATATCTATCTCTATAGGCTGGGGCTTTTCCTCACTTTCTTTGCTCATTCTAAACTCCTAAAAATGATAATCCCAAGCTCAGACAAAAAGAAAAATAGAGCTAGAATGAAGAAATAATTTCTTACAAAAAGCTTACAAAATGTAATGGCATTTCATAATTTTGAGTAAAATTTAGAATTCACACAGGAGGGCTTTTTAAATGAAAATTTTAAGTTTTTCGGGGTTCTCAGAGGCCTTGAAAACCATGGCAAGTCTCGGGACAGTTAAATCCCCTCCGGTGGACATTTTCTAATGTCAGTGTACCTAAACTTTGACGGATTCATTCAGGGTGATTTTAGCTCTGATTTGAGTGATTCCAAAGGCATTTTACTAAATTGAGAATCTAAATTTCATAATAGAAAAGACGGTTCTCAAAAAGGAGCTAAAACGAAGAAAAAATGAAAATACCAAGAACAAAGGGCAAAATAGAAATTTTTGAAAAGTGTAACTCCCTCCCACCTATATAGATGATGTGCCCTTCTTCTCCCTTCATTATGCATGACCATGTTCTGCCCAAAACTAGAGGAAAACCCTAGGGGATGAGGCGCACAAGAGGAAGAAGAAAAGGAGGAGAAATTCAAGGTAGAAAAGTATAGATTTTCATGGTTTTTCATGCTCTTTCTCTTTCAAACCTCTTCTCCTTCATTCTCCTTTTATTTCCAATGATTATAATGAAGTATATGGATCTGCTTTAAAGGAGAAATTGAGGGGAAAATTCAGATTTGAAGAGAGGAGCTCAAAGAACACAAGATTCGAGTGAGAAAAAGCAAGAAAACAAGGTAATTTCTCTTCCTATGGTTGTCATCTTTGGTTTTCTCCTCCTCCATTTTGCCTAACAAGAGAAAACCCTAGGAGGACTTAATTTTTAGGCAGAACCAAGGGTAAATCTAAGGAAAAAGGGTGTGGAGATTAAGAATATACAAAGGGAATCAACAAAATACCATTAGATTTCAAGATGCAAGTTCTAGGGTTTTAATTGTACCTTGTCAAATATGATTTTATATGATAATTCTTAGGCCTAAATAAGAGTTTAAATGAACTCCTAAGATCCCTAAGAGGATCCCCATATTCTTCTTCCATTGAGAAAACAAAGCAAACTCCAAAGAGCTCCATTTCCTCTATAGCCTCGGCCAAGCAAGGATAGCATAGCTAGGGAGAGTTGTAAATTTTTCTAAGCCCATTCTTGAGTCATATATGATGAATGAAAATGAGGGGAGGCCTTGAAAAAAATTTAGAACTCATAGAAAGTGAGTTAGTACTTTAGGTTCCATATTATGACCTAAAAAAGTAACATGTAGTTAGCCTCTTTGTTTCAATTGTGTGATAACTCCTAGAGGCTTAAAAGGAGTCAAGAATCATATTTGAAAGGAAAGAATGGAGCTTAAAATTTATTTGAAGGGTGTTGCTTCATTAGGTGCATTTATGGATCATAATAGGGTTTATAGAACAACCTAGTGTCTAAGCAAGTTGTGTCACCTTAAAAATTATTTCATGAACCTAATTGGCTTCCATAAATTGTGTTTAGGCCAAAAGAAATCTTCCCCACATTTTTTTTTTATGTGTGGCCAAAGAAAAGGAGGGAATTTCAAGAGAAAAAGTGTGATTGTGTTCAAGGTAGCTTTCTCCATCTTCTCTCAGGCATAGATGTGTGCTTAGCTTGTCTTAGAATGTGTGTATGTATATTTTCAAGTTATGAAAAGTATGATAGTATAATTTTATATGCCATGATTTCATGATAACATATTATGTATCATATGATGTTTTGATGTGTAATTTGCTTGAGTGTAGTGAGGCCAAGAACCCTTAGCCATTGTGAGGATGAGCTAAAAACCCTTAAAATTGGTTAGATAAAGCAAAGAGTCTCCCAAAAGTAAAGTGGGCTCCCAAGAGCATAGATGAGTCTAAGAATGCATTAAAGAATGGGTGAGGCAAGTCCAATATCCACAAGAAATTGGATGAGGCCAATCCACTTGCTTGGCAAGCCTTTATATGCTATGTATGACATTCTCAAATAATGAAAATGCTTCTTGAATGTTTGCACATGTCAACATGATCATACATGCATTTATGAGACTTCTTCACATCCATTATGTATGATTGATGGGAGATGAGCTATTGGGATTCTTTGAATCTCATTCCCTCCTCTCCAATGATCTAATGTGCTAGGTGGATCAAGTCGACAAGGTAATGGAAGCCAACCACTTTGAAGAAGAGAGATTGACAACCTAATGCATAGTTTTTGGTTCTTTAAGGCCATATTTGTATCAAATCATGTAAACCCATGATGTATATGGTCTATGACCTCTTAAACATGTGTAATTATGATATTATATCATGTATGAATGAGAGAATATATTGTGTAGCCACTAGAATGTGAATTGAGTATATGATGACAAATTAGCTCCATGAATGGTTAGAGTATCTCTTCGATGCCAGTATGAGACACAGACAGTTTTGATCACTAGAGACATACTATACCACTTACTTTATGTAAAAACTGCACCTGACCCTTTTTTGAATACATAGACTAGCATGTGGGGATCTCTTTATCCCTTAGTCAGGGCAAATGTTAGCTGGGTAACGGTTCATCTGGCTCTAACTCTAGAAAGTCAATTTCTTGCTTTCCTCATCCCATCCTATACTCATCTCTTAAGAGAGCTAGTTAGTGGTCTAACTGTCTGAGTAAAGCCTTCATATCATTGTGGCAATGGTCTACCAGACTCAGAAGGTCTGTAGTCTCTAAGACAAAGGCTAGCTGAAACTATACTGTCTCTGAGACTAACTGCTCTGTAAAACTATCTCAAGCGATCATTTCACTAAAGAACTATCATGTTGTGGTTAGGGCTCTTTGTAACTTTGTGGGATCTACTGTGACCCCTGGGTCTACTACAACCTCTCAGAGCCCTGCTAGGGTCTACTGCAACCCACTGTACTATACTAGGATCTACTGCGATCCATCTCTGGGAGACGTCAAAGCCTAATATAGTGTCTAATAGTAAAACACATACTCACTAAGTCCGGTAACTATCGCTCATAGTAGCTGAGGCTAAACTCGGAGGTATATCATACTCTTTTTGCGAAGTGGGTTCTGTGTCACCTGAGTCTTTAGGATCCCGTCATACTAATACTAGGGAGCATTTTAATTTTCACTTATCGCTCCTCATAGGATCCTCAGATTCCCACTTCAGCCCTTTTTGCTTAGGCTTTCTTTTCTTACTCTATTAACTTACTTTATGTGTACTCGTTTTAACTTTCCTCTCATATCCTGCAATTTCTAACTATTCCCATGTTCTGCTTTTGAGTGTCTTGGCACTAGGGCATTTCATACACTGAGTGTGGTTAACATCTCTGGCAAGAGAGAGGCTATACACTGGTCTTTTCTCATTTCATTTACATATACTATAAGGGACTCAGATCATACACACTGAATTCATGCTACCTGAATCTAAACATTCTCTACTAGGGATTCCTCTCTGCATGCTTTTTCTCATCATTCTAATATTACTGGAATCTGTTTGCCTTTCTTTTCTAACTTATGTCGTCATTTTACTAGCTAGCATACCTTTCAATTATCGGGACACTTTGGTGATTTGATGTCGTCTTTTGCTATGCACTTAAGCTACATTACTACTAGGTTGGCCAGACCTAATATCATGTAGCCTCTGTTGCAAGCAAACCATAACATCAAACACTAATACACAGGCGCCTCATGACTAAGCTCAAAGCCACTATCGCCTGTATATTACAAGTTTCCTAACAATCTAAAGTATTCCTTTCTTACTTTCCTCTATCTGCCCTATTCTCTAGAGTGTTCAGGAAAAATAGGATTCTTCCTCTGTTTCATCCTGAGATCTCTCTGTATTACCCAACTATTTTACTTTGGGTGCTATCATGCTAGAAGGACATCTATGCCAATGACAAGTGTGCTTTTTTAAGTACTCAAGCACATTAACTGAATATTTATTCTCAATCTAGTATGTCCTCGACTTGAACACTGTCTTATCTTCTCTTTCTACCTTTCTTATTCTCTTACTTAGGCAAAAGGATGTTCTACTACTGGTTGTTTTTGTTGTCAGTTCAGATTTTCTTACGCTCAAGAGCACCTGCATTTTCTCGGGGTTCCTCTACTCATTCACTCTCTGTAATATCAAAAGGGTCTACTTTTCGCTCATACTCTTACTCTGCTCTTAGCTAGACCATCCCTTGGTAAGAAGGATTCTATTTCATATAATCTTAGGAATTTCATTCTATGGCGCTCTCGACTTACACTCTTTTTCTACATAACACAAGGCTCGCTTTCTTATGTAGTCTCTAGCTCCCTCGAGCTTCCCTGAGGGTACTAAAGCACTAACTATCTGTCTCAGCTTATTTCTACATTCAGATCAGAGTTGGGCTTTCTCTCTATTTAGCCTCTTTAGCCTCATCCTTAGGAGCACAGTATACTATTTCTAGGGTTTTGATAACCCAATATAGGACACATGCTCTCAATGTTAGAACTCTATCTTATTGAAAACCTATGCTCTAGTTGGTGTTCTAATCACTCACGTGCCTTAACCCTATAGTGTTCTCATATTAGGGAGCTCGTCTGACTAATTATTAGACCTCTATCTATTTACCTTTCTGAGCTTAGTCTACTCATTTAGTCATTATTAAAGTGAGGGTATCTTTTTTGTAGCTAGTTTCTTAGCTCTTCCTCTTTTCCTTATCACTGTACTTTATGACTCAGGGGGGTCTATCTAGAAAAATTTACTAACCACTACTGGGTGGTATCCTCGACATTAGGATGTCTTATCTTTTCTTTCTCAATCCAAGGAGAACTTCCACTAAACCTTTCATTCACATATCTCACCTGAAATGATACTACTAGTCATCTCCCCAGGCTTTTGCTTATGCTCAACCTAGGTTAGCTATCTCATCGAACCTGTAACTTACTAACTACTCTCATTTGTTTTTTGAGCCTCTGTTATTAGGCCACTCGTTATGTGCCTCACTACTGGTAGTTTTATCTTGCATTATTTTGAGGCTACACTAACATTCTATCATTCAGTGTCTCATAGGGTAGCATCCTAGGTTGGAGTTAATGCCTTAAAGGCAGGTCTCAACAACCTTATCATCCATGTGTCTAACTTTCTCTATGTTGAACTCTTTCCTTAGTCTCATTTGTTAGGCCCACGGATTTCTTACTAATCTTTCGTAACTATCCACTACCATTTTTTTTACTTATACTAGGGGTTCCCACTCTCTATGGACTATCTGATGCCTTATCAACTCATTCCTCAAGCTCACCTGAATATGACCAATAAGGCATTCATACTTCCATTCGCCACAACTAACATATCATTCATCACGGCTAATTAGCCTTGGGTTCACCCTAGTTTCCCTATCTAAGTATTGGCCACGGCTAAGCAATGAATTGGTTGCGGCTAATGGCCTCTAATTCGCTTACTTTTCTAGGGATTGAATTTTTATCTTTAGCTGCCAACCCGAGCCCATCATCAAGTTAGAGGGTTTCACCTTTTACTTTATTCATGCATAACTAATTATCATCTTTGGGCTATCAGCCTCTAAAGGTGTAGCTTATAACTCAACCTCTGGCCTGAGGGAATTAACTTTTTAGGCTCTGAAATTCATCTAGACATTTGAGTGTTATGGCTAGAGGGCAATTCTTTTTCTTACTTCCCCTCTAAGCTAGTTATGCGTAGCTGCAGTCTCATCTCATACCGCGTTGCATCACTACTTGTCTCTACATGAAGTAAGATATCTCGGAATGGTCTGAGTATGACTATCAAGAGAATTAGGCCTTATATACCCTCTCTAGCAAGCCTTTTTGTATCAACGAGATCATTTCTCATCATTTATATCTAGGGCTTGCTACTGATCCCGACAAGCTATCACATCTCATCAAACACTAGCCATTGGATCCTTTAACTTTGCTTAAGCTTAGCTCTGCTCAAGCTACTCTAGAGGCCACTCTTTCTCGATGTCCACTAACTACTCCAAGACCATTCTATAACTTACTCATCATGAACAAAGCCACAACCTATCCTCATACACCCTACATATCTCATATAAGGCTCTACCTAACCATTCAAGCCTTTACATAGCCCTATTACCACATCCTCAAGCCAAATCCAATCCAAGAGAGCCTGAAACTCTGCTCTGATAGCAAAAATGTAACACCATATATTTATAGGTTATTTCATACTATCTCTATACCTCATATCAAACAACTCACAAAGAGGCAAGGAAAAATAACATTAAATAATGCATTTCTTAACATTGCGTCGCGTATAAAAATTTCATTCGGTGTCACGTGGACCATGTGAGCTCATACATCACATTCTCATATTTAATTACATGAATACAACTTTTTGCATCATTAAAAGTAGCCTATATCTCGTGGAACTCAAAGGGAAGCATAAAATACATATAAATATTTTCGGCCAGATTTTCCTCTTTTATGTCACAAATTTTGAAAAATCATAACTAATTCTAGAAACATTGAAATCATAAATTCTTGGCTATTTTAGAAAGCTACACATGTCTACTTCATGCTAAAAATATTTCTAGACTATAACATCTAACACAAATGATGTTTGACATTCAAAAAGGTCCAGAGGTCAGGATGTCAACTGGTGCTGTCACAAAATTCTGTAACAAATTTCAAAAATGCCCAATTAATTCCACAAAAATCCAATCGATGCAAATGATACCAATATAAAAATATATGGATGTTAACTAGAGAGAAAAATAACTTCAGACTAGCTCAGGCACGTGCAGGCATCAAAAATCAATTAAATAGTACCTAAGATTAGTTAGAGTTCCTTATACTGGACAAAATTTTTAAAAATTCATATCTCCCCCTCTAGACATCTAAATGAAGTGCTTCAACTTGGTACAAATCTCTATGAATTTCTAGTTTCTTTGTATAAAATTTCATGGAAATTGGACATCATTTGCGCCTTGTGTAATATATTTCATTTTTGGACTAATATGAATAGTGACATGACCAAAATCAGAAAATTTTTCAACTTTGAAAATTCATCAAATATTTTTTGGGCTTCCAAAAATTATATTCTTTAGCTTCCCAAAAACCTCTTAACAAGCTCTAATTGCATGCCAAATCTTAAATCAAGAAGAGCTCATTTTGACAAAAAATGACATAGAGTTCTATTATGGTCAATTTTGGCTCCATATAGGATACCAAAATGTCCAAATGGCTTTCCTTAGGGTTTGACACCTCTTGGGCAAGTCTAAAAGCATAATTAGGACTTGTGTGAGCTGTCCAAATGGTCCCAAATGTCATGCATCTCAATTTGTCCATCTCACTTGCATTTATACATACACTTTCATAATATAAACTTGTCATTACATGACTAAAATGTGCATTTCCATTCACACAACCTTAGCTCTCAATTATACATGATACAATAACATAATTATACATGTTCATAAAGTCATAGGTCATATACAATCATAGATGATAACATTTTCCACATTGATGGCCTTAAAGAAGCAAATTTCATGCATTTAAATGTCATGCTCTCATCTCTCAAATGGTTAGCTTCCTTCTCCTTGCTCTCTTGGTCCACCTACATGTTAGAACATTGAAAGGAGGGGATGAGATTCAAAAAATCCTAATAACTCATCTCTCATTCAATCATACATAAAGCATGCAAAACAAGTCTCACAAATGCATGCATGACATATGAACATGTGCAATCATTCAAGAAGCATTCTTAGCATTTGAAAAAGTCATACATAGCATACATAGGTTTGCTAAGCAAGTGGATTGGCCTCACCCATTTACTTGTAGATTTTGAACTTGTCTCACCCATTCTTTAAGAGGTTCTTGGACTCAACCATGCTCTTGGGAGTCAACCTCACTTTTGGGAGACTCTTTACTTTGTCTTAACCAATCTTAAAGGTTCTTGGCTCATCCCACCATGGCTAAAGGTTCTTGGCCTCACCATACTCAAGAAAACCAAGGTAAATATCATAAACATCATTTGAAAAACATAATGCATCATCATGGTATCATGGAGTAAGAGCTCATGCTAGAACATTTTTCATGGCTTGAAATACACATACAGACATTCAAAGATAAGTAAGGCAATAAATTATGCATGAGAGAAGGTGGAGTGAGCTACCTTGGAAGCAACTACACAATTTTTCTCTTAAATCAAGGCTCCCTTTTTTGGCTACATACATATAAAAGTGTGGGGATGATTTCTCTTAGCCGAAACACAATTTATGGAAGCTGATTAGGTTTATGGAATTAATTCTAAGGCCACACAACTTGTTTAGATACTAACTTAATCTATAAACCTCATTATGGTTCCATAAATGCACCTAATGAAGCAACACCCATCAAATAAATTCTTAACTCCATTCTTTTTTTTCAAATATGATTCTTGACTCCTTTTAAGCCTTTTGAAGTCATCATACAATCAAAACTAAGAGCCTAACTACATGTTGCTTCTTTAGATCATATTATGGAACATAAAGCATCATCTCACTTTCTATGGTTTCTAAATTTTTTCCAAGGCTTCTCCTCATATTTATTCATCATATATGACTCAAAATGGGCTTAGAAAAAATTTAAAGCTCCCTCTAGCTATGGTAACTTGGCTAAGATAATGAAGCACGATGGATCCATAGAGCTTGCTTTGTTCTCTCAAGAGAAGATGCACATGATAGGACTTCTAGAGATCTTAGGAGCTCGTTCAAATACTTATTTAGGCATAAAAATCATTGTACAAAATTAGATTTTGGAAGGAACACTTAAAACCCTAAACTTTGCATCTTGAAATTCTATGGTTTTTTGTTAATTCCCTTTGTATATTCTTAATCTCCACACCCTTTTTTCTAAGATTCACCCTTGGTTCTGCCTAAAAATCAAACCCTCCTAAGGTTTCTTGAGTGGGGCAAAATGGTGGAGAAAGGGGAGGAAGAGATAGCAACCATAAAGAAAAAATTACCTTGTTTTCTTGCTTTTTCTCACTTAAATCTTGCTTTCTTCAAGCTCCTCTCTTCAAATCCGAATTTTCCCCTTAAGTTCTCCCTTAAAACAGATTTTTAAACTTCATTTTAATCAAAGGAAGCAAAGGAGAATGGAGGAAAGGAGGTTTGGATGGAAGAAAGCATGAAAAACTACCAAAATTCCATACCTTTTAGCTTGAATTTCTCCTCCTCTTCTTCTTCCTCTTATGCACCTCATCTTAGGGCTTCCTTATCTGGTTTAAGGTAGAAACATATGAGGCTACATGGAGGAGAGAGTGGGGTGCCACTTATATATATAAAGGAGGAAGAAGAACTTTTCAAAAATTTCCTTTTTGGCCTTCATTTTTGGCATTTTTGTTTCTATTTCATTTTAGCTCCTTTTTTAGAACTGTCTCTTCCATTATGAAATTTAGGTTCCCAATTTAGTAAAATGCTTTTGGAATCACTCAAATCAGAACTAAAACCTTCCCGAACGAATCCGTCAATGTTCGGGTACACCAACATTGAAAAATGTCTACCGGAGGGAATTTAACTATCTCGGGGCCTTCTATGGTTTTTAAGGTCTCTGAGCAGCTTGAAGAACTCAAAATTTTCATTTAAAAAATCCTCCTATATGAATTCCAAAATTTGCTCAAAATTACAAAAATGCCATTACGTTTTGTAAGTTTTTCATCAAATTTTATTTCTTTATTCTAGCTCCGTTTTTCTTTCCATCTAAGCCTGGGATTTCATTTTTTGGAGTCTAAAATGCTTCCCAAATTTTTTAGGACCTTAACTACATTATTTTGTGGGACTTTCTTTGTATCGATAAGTTTTGTTTGTTTACAGAGAAACCGTACATTATGTTTCTCACATTTTCTCTTATTTTTAAAGAACCAGATGTTGCATAACATATCATAGACAACTATATATAAGAAAAAGCATACACTTGTATTTGATCAAATAGAAGCAAAAGAAAAATTGGAAAACACTTGACCTAAACAAGCACAACTTTGCTTCTCCATTTGGAAATAGTGTTTCCAGTTGTAGAGGTTGGTATGGCTTGCTCTAAAAAATAATATCCTCATCATCTTCGTCCATGTCATACAAGTCATGTGGTTTTAAATGCATGACTATACTTTAGTTTTTCTTTCGCTCTTTTTTCATATAATATACCTATTGATCTTTTGAAACTTAGATGTATGGCTCATTATCTTCATTATCATTGGTGTGTATAAACTATGAAAACTTGATTAGATGTGAATTCCAACCCATTAGTTATCATGCTTCTAGGATTGGTCATATTGCTTCACATACATTTAAACAAGGTAACTATAAATTAATCATGATATTCTAATTCAATGATGTGTAATTAATATATATTTACATTTTTATTCTCCTTGTAATTGGTTTATTTAGTATAATTTATGTCTTATTATGATTATTAATGATGATATTTGTATTTAAGATATAAATTAAGATTTGGAAGTAATTTAGCATACATTTTTAGGCCTTATACTTAAGTTTGAGTGCCACCTTAGGTCAATAAAGGTTTATATTGATCTCCTTGTGAAACCTTCTACTTCCTCATATTGTATCTTGTTATATAAGTTTGGCCTGTGTAAGGCCTTTTACTTTCATGGTCCAATTTATATAACAGGATCCTTTTCTTGTGGTAGGGGATTTTGAGGACTAATATTTCTTCAGGATCATACACTTACCTTGAAACCTGTGCACTAATAGACAAGCCTAGTTGCTACCCAAATAGTTAGTGCCAAACTTTTATAGATTAGTGATATCGACCTAGGAATTACCTATTTTAGGACAAGGGAGAGCATTTTTCTCTTAATTCAAAAATAATAAAATAAATAAATAATAATTTTAAAAAATAACTATCAAATAACTAAGTTTTGCACAAGCTTGGCTTTTCAACAAAATATCATACTTGAAGGAGTGTTTTGAGGCTTATGACTTGCTTCTTAGGTAGTGATCTTAAGTGTCATAGCTCTAAGCTTTAATGAACATTCCATAATAATAGATGAAGATGTGTTGAAGCTCAGCAAGTTGATCCAATAGGAAATTAGCCTCCCCAAGGAGATCAACAAGAGAACATTCAGCAATTAGCAATGGCTACACCTAATCACTGCTAATTAGTGTGCAATTTTGCCATGTAGGATCTAAGTGGGCTTAATGATTGTATTATTAGTCTAACAATTGTGGAAAATAATTTTAAGATAAAATCTAGAATGATCTAAATGGTGTAGAAAAATGAATTTGGGGAAGGAACATATGAGGACTCGAATGCACATATATCTTGTTTCCTAAGAATATGTAATTAAGATGAACAAGGTTATTAATGATGCAATCAAGCTCCAATTATTCCCTTCTAATTAAGAGATGTAATACTTTAACCTCTTTGCTATTTTACCATGGTCTCCTTGTCCATCTCAATGCATTTCATATGGATTGGAGCACAAATGCAAAAAACTTTACACTTCACATGAAAAAGGCAATAAATATAATGGTATTTATTTGCGTTACGTAAGATCTCATTTCTTTAATTTATGTCCCATAGACCATATGAACTCATCAATATCATTTTCTATTCATAACATAACTTTACAAGTCATAAATATCACCAAATATCTCAAGAACCTTGAGCTTTATGTTATATCTCACAAAATCCATGGTTTGCTATTGGGTTCTGATTTTAGTTTTATGATACCAAATTTAAAAATTTATAACTAATTCTAAAAAAATAAAAATTAAGTAAAACATATAATTTTGGAAATCAATGGATGTCTACTTTTGACTAAAAATAATTCCAGGCCAATGCAGTATAGCCTTAAGTGACTGGAATCGATGGAATAGTAACACAGGTTAGGCTGCATTACTAGTACTATTATGCAACATCAAAAATTCATATCTCTCTCTACAAAACTCCAAATGAGATTATCTTAGTGGCTATGGAAAGCTTAAGGTGTCTAGTTTATGTTTGTAAAATTTCATGAGCACTGGACTTTATTTGCCCTATGTGTGACACAGAAAAGAAAACTAACCAAATGAACAATAACTATACCATTTTTGCATAATTTAGCCCAATTTGAAAAATCATAATAAATTATCTAGAGCTCCAAATTAAGTTTTCTTTAGCTCTATAAAAATTTCTAGATGATACCTACTTGCTAGCCAAATTTCATAAAAAAACTCACTCATTTGGTCAAACTTTGGTTCAGCACATAAAATGGTTAAATTTGAAGCTTCAAATAGGATTTTAAGACACCAAAAGCTTTTCTTAGATTTCCATAACCACTTGAACAAGTCTAAAAGCATAAATACCACATATAAAAGCATGCCAAATGATCTAAATCATCATGGAGTTCAATCTCACCTTGCAACTTGCATACATACACATGAATATCACATCTCATAAAGTCTCCTTGGTGGTAAGAACATGCATAGTCATTCATCTAGCTCCCACATTGATACATACACCATTTATACATACATTAGAACATGTTCAAGGGCTTACATCATATATACATCTCATGGTTACAATTTTTGACATCATAATGCAATTATAAAGCTCATTTCTCTATCCATTTGTCAAAGTCTTGTTTCTCATGCTTATTGGCTTCTATTTCTTTATCCACTTGGCTCACCTATATATAGTTAGATATGTGTGGGGAAAGAGTGAGATTTAAAGAATCCTAATAGCTCTTAACTCTTTTAAACATATATAATGGATGCTAAAACATGTCAAAGAATGTATGCATGATATTCAAGCAACTAATAAATATGTAAGGCATTTTCCTTGTCACATAAACTTATACATAACAAGTATATGTTCTTAAGGGCATTGGTCTATCTCACCTACCTTTCTTGGGACTTTAGGATTTGCCTCACCCACTTTCAAGGGACGTTTGACTTAGCCTTGTAAAGTCCCATATCGGTTAGGAAGGTCCTGGGGATAGTGCATATAAGTGGGGGCAAAGCTTCCCTTTCCAACGAGGCCTTTTCCTGGGAGCTAATGGGAGAAGCCATCTTCCAGGAGGAACAAAACCCTGGTTATAGAACCCAGTTTCGGACATGGCCGGACCAGGGACAATATCGTTGGGAGCTCTGTGTGACCTGGTATCAGAGCAGTCTTGGCCCATGTGCAACCCGAGGACGGGTTGGCCCCAAGGGGGGTGGAATGTAAAGTCCCACATCGGTTAGGAAGGTCCTGGGGCTAGTGCATATAAGTGGGGGCAAAGCTTCCCCTTCCAACGAGGCCTTTTCCTGGGAGCTAATGGGAGAAGCCATCTTCCAGGAGGAACAAAACCCTGGCTATAGAACCCAATTTCGGACATGGCCGGACCAGGGACAATATCGTTGGGAGCTCTGTGTGACCTGGTATCAGAGCAGTCCTGGCCCATGTGCAACCCGAGGACGAGTTGGCCCCAAGGGGGGTGAAATGTAAAGTCCCACATCGGTTAGGAATGTCCTGGGGCAAGTGCATATAAGTGGGGGCAAAGCTTCCCCTTCCAACGAGGCCTTTTCTTGGGAGCTAATGGGAGAAGCCATCTTCCAGGAACAAAACCCTGGCTACGGAACCCAGTTTCGAACATCTCCCAACGTATTGTTACTCGGTCGGTTGCCCGCTGCCGAGCTTCGAGGGCTTGGTTACCCATCCTTCGCTCAGGAAAAGCGCGCATTGGAAGGGGAAGCTTTGCCCCACTTATATACACTAGCCCTAAGACCTTCCTAACCGATGTGGGACTTTACACAAAATCATGTCATGTCATTATAATTTATTATTATAAGTGAGAGTTTTATTTAATATAAATATAATGCTAGTAAAATTTCAAATAAAAATAAATTATTAAAAAACATTAATAAAAATTAATAATAACTACTTTAATTAATTTAAATAATTATTTTAATTAATATAAATAATAAGTAAAAAAATTTTAAAAATTAATCTATTAATTTTTGAAAATTTTAATTAAAAAATGGTGTCCATAAAGATCATTTGCAATGGAATTATGTCATAAATCATATTATAATCTCATTAAATATACTACATAGTTTGTATATATTAATTAATTACTAAATATTACAATAAACTAAAAATATTTAGAATATTTATAAACCTTAGATTCTTATTATGATTGTTTATAATTAATAATAATTTATGTTTCAAAGTTTTTTTTGCAGCTTTTTTGGTTTGATTTTTTTTGTATCCATCTAGGTATTTTCTAAGTTTTTTTTGGATTTTCTAGGTTGCTTCCAATTGCTCTTTCTGGTTTGTGCTCTTCTTTATCCATCCATCTTCTAGCTAGTTTTGCTGGGTTCATATTCTTCCTTCTTCATCCATCTATTTTATGCTTTTCACTTTGATTAAAATTTCTATTTATCTAAAACTTCAAAATATTCAAATATTCTTTCTGTAATACCATATTTAACTAACTTGCCTTAACCATATCCTAGCCTTCTTCCATTGGTCTCACAAGCTTTCCAAGAAAACTCGATTAAAATATTCAATTATTTTGGTGTTATGTAGAGGATACAATTTTTATTTCATGTCCCGTGGATTATATGAACTCATCAATCACATTCTCCTATTTAATTACACACATACAATCCAAAATCATCTCAAAAAGTTGCCATAAACTCGAGCTTATAGCATATTTACACAAAATAATGCAAGTCAATCTCGGGTCCAATTTGATAGATTTTCTAGTGCAACATTGAAAAATTATAACTAAATGTAGAAAAATCGAAATCAAGAAACCCATAGCTTTCTAGAAAGCTCTAGATGTTAAATTTATAATAAAAATAATTCTAAGCCATAAAAGTATCATTTGGACCATATTTGAAAATAGAAAAGCAACTTAGATTAGACTGCCCAGCATTTCTGATGTAAGTTATTGATATAAACTTCAAAAATGCATAACTAATTCCACAAAAATATGTCTAGACTAAGAAAAACACATTTAGCCACTAAAAAATGATAGAACAATACCCAAGTTCCACTGGCATTCCTAACACTGACATAGAACTTCAAAATTCATAACTCTTTTCTTAGACCTTCAAATAAGGTGTTTCTAGTTACTACAAGTCACTGGCAATATATAGTTTATGCCTATAAAATTTCACATTCATTGGACCACGTTTGGCCCATGAATGACATAGAAATCCAAACTGACCATATGAATAATGCTTATATCAGGACAGCAGAAAAATGGTAACTTTGAAAATTCATAATTAATTCTGTAGAGGTCTGATTGTTTTGCACTTTATCTTTCCAAAAAGCTTTAAATGAGCTCTACATGCATGCCAAATTTCATAAAGAAATTCATACATTTGGTTAGATTGTACCATAGGGTTGCAAATGGTCAATTTTTATGCTTCATAGGGGTCTCAAAGGATCCATATTGGCTTCTCTTATTCCTATGGTCACAAGAGCACATGGGAAAGCATCAAAATACTCTAACAAATATATCTTAAAGGACTAATAACCCAAATTTCATAATTCCACTCATCCACCCCAAGATATGCACAAGATTATATATATGCTACACTTTCCATTCATTACCAAAACCATGCAATATCACTCATTTGGTTCTAGTTCTCATACATACATCAAGTATTCATATATTTACACATGTTCAAATGTTAATACAATATATTCATTATAGGATTACATCATATGCCATCAAAGTGGCTACAAAATGAACAAAATAGCACTCTTCTTGTCATTCTCTCATCTTCCAATTTAGTGGCCTCTATTTCCTTATTCACTTAGTCCACCTAGACATGTTAGGGTCAAGGAGAGAGAGGAATGAGATTTTAGGAATCCTTGTGACGAATGTAATTTTCATAAAACGATGAAATGAGTCGTATAAAAGTAAATCCTCTTAAATGACCTAGATAATGTTCCAAAAAATTTGGGTTGAGTCCTAGACTCTTAAAAATGATAATTCTAGGCTTAGATGGAAAGAAAAACTGAGTTAGGATGGAGAAATAATTTGCGACGAAAACTGACAAAACATAATGGCATTTTCATAAATAAGTGCAACTTTTGGAAAACCACATAGGAGGGCTTTTTAAATGAAAGTTTCGAGTTGCCCAAGGTTCTCAAAGGCTCCAAAAACTATGGGAAGCCCCGGGACTAGTAAAGCCCCTCTGGTGTATATTTTTCAATGTTAGTTGACGTGAACTTTGACCGGTTTGTTCGGTAAGGTTTGAGCTCCAAATTGAGTGATTCCAAAAGCATTTTATTAAATTGGGAACCTAAATTTCATGATAGAGAAGACAGTTCTCAAAAAAGGAGCTAAAACAAAGCTGAAACAAAATTGCCATTACGGAAGGGTAAAATTGAAAATAAAAGCTTCTAGAATGTTCTAAACACTTCCACACTTTTCTTCCATCTTCTCCCTTTTCTTGAGCATGAAATTTTCTGCCCAAAATACAAAATTTATTCTGCTCTCTTAGGCACACAAGAAGGAGGAGAAAAAGAGGAAGAAGACCAAGGAGAAATTAGGTAATTTCATGGATTTTCTTGCTTCATCTTCCTCTCTTTCTATGGATTTTTTGAATGATTTGGTTCTGTTTTTGACCCAGACCTAAGGGGGAAAATTCGAATTTGCCAAGGAGAAGGGAACTAAGGAAGAAAAGCTTTAAAAACAAGCTTGAAATTAAGGTATTTTTCCATTCTTGATGCTTCATCTTGGTTGCTCCTCTTTGTGGTAGTTTCGGCCAGCCTAGGGGGGATAGAAGGAGATGAATTTTGGGCAGAACCAAGGGAGAAACCTAGGTAAAAGAGTGCAAGGATTAAGAATATGGCAAGAAATTCAAGTAAAAACCAAAGGAAATCAAGATAGAAAAGTGTAGGCTTTCTTAGGGTTTTGTAAAATCTGATTTTGTATGAGTAATTTATTGACTATTTGAATGTTTTCTTGAGCTCCTAAGACCCTTAGAAACCTTCCCAAGTGGCTCTCCCATCAAGGAAAAATCACAAAGCCCATGAACCTCCATTATGGTGCATATTTCGGCTAAGCTAGGTTCATTAGGCTAGGGGATGTTTTAATTTGTTCTAGCCTTAGTTTGGGACTTTATATGATGTTAGAAGATGGGAGGAATCATTGGAAAAATTTAGGAGCCATAGGTTAGGAGATGGAACAATGGTGTCCATAATGGTGCCTTATGAAGCAACTTGGTCTTCCAATGGTGCAATTGAATATGTGATGGCTCCAAGGACCTTAAATGAGTCCAAAAAGTCTAGAAATAGCAAGAGAATGGAGCCTAGAACTTAGATGATATGAGTTTCTTCAATGGACCATTTATGGAACCAATATGCCCATTATGGAACCAAGTGTGTGTTTAAGAGTGAACCTAGTGTCTTGGCTTGCTTCAAGTGTGTAATTGTGTGATGTTTGTGATGTCTAGGTCAAGAGAACCCTACTCCACCTAAGTGCTCTTCTAAGACCAAGAAGGGAAAGGAAGTGGCAAAGTAAGCTCGCATAAATTAAAAGGTTGCTCTCTACCTCATTCTCTTGCATTCTTGTATGCATATGTATATGTTGTGTACTTGTATATGCTCTTGTGATTTGAGAACATGCCACTTGATGTCTTGAAATTACATTGGTACCAACTTGTCTTCTTGAATAACTATGGTTGTGGAAAGAGCTCATAAGGGTGAGGTGATGTTAAAAGTCCCTTGATGAAGGTGAGAAGATGCCAAAAGTCTCATGACATGGGTGAAACAAGGCCAAAAGTCCTTTGAATGGGTGAGGCTAAATCAAAAGTCTCTAGGCCAAGAGTGAGGCAAATCCAAAAGTCCTAGAAATGAGGTAAGGTTAGGCCAAAAGTCCCTAGAACATGAAAGTGGTCTTGACATATTAATGTGGCATGAAATGTGATTTATTGCACACTTTATACTTGCATATTCATATATTTGATGTGTGTAAGCCTTGAATGTGGTGTGAATGGGTGTGTAAGCTATTGAGATTCTTAGAATCTCACCCTCCTTTCCCTCTCATGCTTAAAATGTCTAAGTGGTGCCCAAGGCCAAGGAAATGCAAGCCAAGAACATTAAATGGCTACACTTTGTTTAATTTGTAGTTTAAATTGTAATGGAGTGTCAAGAAGCATTGTACATATTATTTTTGGTTGTGTAAAACCTTGAGCATGTGTAACATGATGTATAGACTATATGTATAAGGTATGTAGTGTTAATTCAATGAAGTTATATAAATGGACCATGGCATGTGTGGTTAGTGCATAAATGGATGTTGAGAGACCAAAATAAGATGCATGGGGTTTGGGACTACTTGCGTAGCCTCTACAAATTATATTTGTGCTTTGAAACTTGCCCAAGAGGTGCCAAACAATTAAGAAAGCCATTTGGGCAAATTGGTAACCCATATGAAGCAAAAATTTATCATTTTATGATGCTATGTCACATTTTATCCAAATGAGCTCTTCCTAGTCTAGAATTTGGTATGCATCTAGAGCTTATTGAGAGTTGGGAAGCTAAAGTTAGTAATTTTTTGAGGTCTGTGGAATATTTGGTGAATTGTTGAAGTTAAGAATTTTTCTAGTTTTGGTCCTTAGTACTGTAGCACTAGTCCGAAATTAAATTATGTCACTCATGGGGCAAATGATGTCCAATTGCCATAAAATTTTATACAGAGAAACTACACCTTACCAGTGACTCGTGCCAACTAGAAGCAAATCATTTGAAGGTTTAGAGAGGGAGATATGATTTTTTGAACATTCTATCCAGTATCAAGACCCTTATCTGATTTGGGCTACCTGAACTGGGCTGAAAATATTTTTCCTCTCTAGTTAACATCTACAGCTTTCCAGATTGGTATCCTTTACATAGATTGTATTTTTTTGGAATTAATTAGACATTTTCAAAGTTTGTTGCAGAATTTGTGACAGTATCAGGAGGCAGTTTGACCTCTGGACCTTTTCGGATGTCAAACGCCCTCTGTGATGAATGTCAGGGTCTGGGTATATTTTTAGTGTAAATTAGACATCTATAGCTTTCTAGAATGGCCAAGAATGTGTGGTTTCAATTTTTCTAGTAGTTATAATTTTTCAAGTTTGGCCAGAAAAGGGGCCAAATTTGACCAAAAATAAACTTCCATATTCTATGTTCCATTTCGGTTTCCATGAGTTATGGGCATGATTTTATGATACAAATGAGTTGTATACATGTAATTAAATATGGGGACATATAGTATGAGTTCACACAGTCCACGTGATATCGAACGGAATTTTTTTTATGCGACGCAACACAAAAATAATCAATACTTTAATGCTATTTTCTTGCCTCTCATATGAATTGATTGATATGAGGTATGAAAATAACATGGAATGAGCTAAGAAATTATAGTATTACAATCCTAATTTCTTATCTCCCTTTTAAGCACACATACTTAATGCAAATTTTAAGTCTAGATGCATGTATGCCAACATGGAATTCTCAATCATGCATAAAGCATTCTCTTCATTCATAAGAACATAGATAACATACATAAGCTTGCCCAAGCATTAGTTTAGCTTCACCCACTCTCTTTGGGACTTTTGGACTTGCCTTACTTATTTTCAAGGGATTTTTCACTAAGCCCTACTCTTGTTAGATACTTTTGGCTTTGTCTCACCTAACTTTAAAGACTTTTGGCTCATCCTCACCCTAACTAAGGGACTTTTGGCTTCACAAAACTCAAGCAAACCAAAGACATTCATCAAAGCATCATTTCAATACATAAGTAAAGCATCAAGATACCATGGCATGTGAATGCTTGCTAGAAACATATTTCATGGCTTTAAACATACACACACATATTCAAGACAAGAAAAACACTCAAGCATGCATGAAAGAAGGAGGACAGAGCTACCTTGCTCATAATGTCACACTTTAACTCTTAGAAATGGTTCCTCTCCCTTGGTTAAGCACAAGTAGGTGGAACTTGCTTCCTTTGGCCTAAGCACATCATATGGAAGCTAATTATACTCTTGAAATAATTTCTAAAGCTACACATTCATTTTAAATCTTAGATTGGTCTTATGGCTCATTTATGGCTCCAAAATGTAACTAATAAAGCAACATCCATAATTTAAATTCTTGACTCCATTCTTTCCTTCCATCTATGTTTCTTGACCCAATTTAAACCTCTTGGAGTCATCATACAATCAAAATGAGGAGCCTAACCACACGTTGCTTCTTTAGGTCATAATATAGAACCTATGCTACCATTTCACTTCCTAGGCCTCCTAAGATTTTTCTAAGACATCCCCTCATCCTCTGCCATCACATATGACCTAAAACCAAGCTTGGATGAATTAAAAACTATCCCTAGGTATTAGTTCTACCCTAGGCTGAAACAAGCTTCAAGAATAAGAATTAATGAGCTTCCTTTGTTTCTTTGATGGGAGATGCATGTGGGGAGGTCTCTAGGGGTCTTAGGAGCTCATACAAATACTCACTTTGGCCTAAGAACTCTTGTATCAAATCAGATTTTTAGTTAAGTTCTTGAATCCCTAGCAATTCTAACTTGCAATTTAATGGTTCTTACTTTGTTCTCTTTGCCTAATCCTAATTCCCACACCTTAATTACTAAGATTCATCATTGATTCTGCCCAAAATCCAATCCTTCTTGGCTATCCATATGTGGGGCAAAATGAAAAATAAGAAGAATAAGGAAGAAGAAGCATGGAATCTAGCTTTTTACCTTAGTTTCCTAGCTTCCTTTAAATGCTTCTTCTTTTTCTTGAATCCTCCTCTAAATTCAAAACTCTCCTCTTTGTTTTGACCTTAAAATAGAGCCAAACTTCTCATAAAACCATAGAAAGGAAGCTTGAGAGAAGAGGAATAAAGTTTTAAGAAAGAGAAGCATGAACATCCTTAAGAATTCTTACCTTTCTTGCCTTGATTTCCTCCTTCTTCTCCCTTGTCTTGTGTGCCCTTCTCACTAGGTCTCTCTTTCTGTTTTGGCTAGCCACAAAGTCAGTTAAAAGGGGCTGGGAATTCTGGACATGAGTTTTAAGAAGAATTAATGAAATTGTTCACTAAAAATTCTCGTTATGTCCTTCGTCTTGGCATTTTCATTTTAGCTTCATTTTAGCTCATTTTTTAAAATTGTCCTTTCCATCATAAAATTTAGGTCATCAATCTTATAAAAAACCTTTGTAATCACTTAAATTGGAGCTAAAACCTTCTCAAATGAAGAGATCAAAATTCAAGTCAATCATCACTAGAAAACGTACTCCGAAGGGGTTTTAACTGTCCCGGAACTTCTTATGATTTTCAAGGCCTTTGGGAACCTGATGAACTTAAATTTTTCATTTAAAAAGCCCTCCTATAAGTATTTCAAAAATTATCTAAATTTACAAAAATACCACTAGACTTTCGGCAAATTTTTTGAACCACTTTGGCCCGATTTTTAGGTAATTCAAGACTTAAATCCTCATTTTTCATTATTTAAAATTTTATCCTAATTTTTGTTAGCCTCAAAGCTTTCATTTCAAGGTACTTGCTTTTCAAATTAACACATTTCGATGTTTTACGAAAAATCGGACGTTACACTTTCTTAATAATGTACCAGAAAAACTCATCTAAAAGATTACATTAAAAATAATCAAAATAAGTTCTTATCCCATTACAATCAACTAAATAAATCAATAAAAAACATTTTAACTAGATCTAAAAAGTTCACCTACCAACTAAATAAATCAATTAAACAACTTTAATAAAAAAAATAAAAATATTTCAATCAAAAACTTCTCTTGAAAAAAATTCAAAATGAAAAATCAACAAAGAAGAGAGATGAAGATGAGAGAGTAGAGATAAAAAGCGAAACCGCCTTAGAAGAAGAAGAAGAACATGAACTGATCAAATACGAGAGATGAAACTTTTGAAAATGACGAGAGAAAAGAGTTAAACAAAAGTGAAAATGGCAAAAGCAAAAATAAAACTTATGAATTTATTTAGACTTATTTATAGATAAGAAAAATGAGAATTTGATGGGTTGAAAAATTGGTTTTGCTCTTTTTCTTCTTTTAAAATTCACACCCTTTGTTTATGTATTGGATATTAATTTTTTTCATGCCTTTATCCATGTTATCCATTTTCGAGCATTGTTAAGTTTTTTTTCTCAAAAAAGTTTCATGTTTTGTAATAATAACTTTATTATTAGTATTTATAAGAAATTCAAAATTTTATAATATAGATATATAGATTATAGATTATAGATTATAGATTATAAAATTCTAATTTATTAATTTAATTACTTATGATATTTAATATATTTATATTTCATTATTATCATTTTATTAATATTTAATATCTTTTATATAAAATATTTTAATTGATATAAATAATAATTAAAATTTTTTAAAAATTAAAATTAAAAAAATGTAATTAATTTTTATTTTTTTATTTCAAAAAAATGAAAATTAAAACTTTTTTAAAATTCTTTAAACACACTTAAAAGAAATTTGGATACATGTGTTTAAACATATAAAATTTTTCTTAGAGAAATATGGTTAGACACATGTACTACCGTGTTTTCTACTATATAAGTTAAATAAAAATTATATAATATATAATTTTATGAAGTAAAAATAATAAATTCAAAGTAAATAAAAATTTAAAAAAAACTCTGACATCGGATTATTTAATAAAATTAAAATAAATACTTAATAATTTTAAATAATTAATATATAAGTTATCATAATTAATAACTTATAATAAGTAATATAAATATTAAATAAAAATAAAAATAATAATTAATAATTAATAATTAATACCTAATAGTTAATAATTTAATAATTGAAATAATTAATATTAATAATGAATATATATAGCTCCAGATAACTATGTCTAACCACTTAGCTCTTTGCTCTAAGTGGGTGTAAATGAGGGTTTCCATCTTTATATAACTATCCTTAAATCAAGAGAACCTCATATATCATGGAGATTTATTTGGCATTTTTCTTAGACATTTGAGAGAAATTATATAAGTGGACTTGATGCTACCTCTTAATCTTAAATCTTAAAGCATTAAATCTATGAGTCTTTTCACTTATATAAATCTCTTTTAGTTCAATTTTATCTAACATGTGACTTATTTAAAGATGGATCTTTATATAGATATGGAAGATTGAGATGAAGATGAATTATTTGATGAAAGATAATTCAATTATTTACATATACGTGCAAACACACACATATTCATTATTAATATTAATTATTTCAATTATTAAATTATTAATTACTAGGTATTAATAATTTTATTTAATATTAATTAATTATTATTCTTTTTTATTTTATACTTATGTTAATTATTTAAAATTATTAAGTAATAACTTTAATTTTATTGAATAATCTCATATTAGATCCTTTTTTAATTTTTATTTAGTTTAAATTTATTATTTTTATTTCATAAAAGTATATAAGATATATAATTTTTATTTAAATTATGTAGTGAAAAAAATGGTAGGACATGTGTCCAACCATATTTCTATAAGAAAAATTGTATGCGTTTTAGAAATATGGTTCACTATATCCATATTTCTTTTAAGTGCTTTCAAGATTTTTCAAAAAAGATTTCACTTTTTGTTTTTTGAAATAAATAAATAAATATGAATTTCATTCTTTTTTAATTTAATTTTTAAAATTTTAATTATCATTTATATCAATTAAAATAATTTATATAAAATATATTAAATATGTAAAATAATATGTTAAATATTAATAATAATATATTAAATATTAAAAATTTATAGTAATAATATAAAAAATATTATATATAATTAAATTATTAAATTAGAATTCTATAGTTCTATATTTTATATTATAAAATTTATAATTTCTTATAAATCATAATAATAAAATTATTATTACAAAACATGAAATTTTACATTAAAAAAAAATTTAACATTGCTATATGAGTCCATTCCACTTGTTAGATAATAAAATAATTAACTTATTAAAATATTATTTACTTCTTAATAATAAAAATAAATAATATAATTATAATTTAAATTAAAAAATATTTAGATTATATTATTTTTAATTTATTATATATTAATTTATATTTAAATTTTTTAAATTAGACATATTATATATATATATATAACATATTATTACTACTATTATTATTGTTATTATCACCAGTATAGAGTATTTAAGTATCAAGAATATTTAATGGTGACGCTATAACTTCATCTTCTCTTATTTTTATTGTTACTTCTTTTAAAGGTGAATGTATAGCTATAACACTTAGATTATTTCTATATTTCCAATTTTCTATTCTAGCTTTTGTTATATTAACTGAAGGGTGATTTTTTGCAAATGGATTAAATATTTCATTATTATAGGTATACATCTTTAACCATTTAAAAAAATATATATTTGTTTTAAGGTTCTCCATTTCTCTATGTCATTCTTCTCTAATTTTTACTTGATCTTCTTCAGAGAAGGTTGAGAAAAACTATTCTCTTTTTTTTTCTTATGTATTTTTAACATAAACTCTTTTCTTAATAAATCTTTGTTTATCTGATAATTATCTTTTCTAATTGCCTTAAGCTGTTGAGATCTAATTGATTGGTATTCTGTAGATTGAAATTCTCTTTCAATTTTTGATTGGGTTTCTAAATTATTAGTAGTTTCTTGTTCATATATAGGCTATGGAATATTTGGCTTAAAATTGACTCCTCTTAACCTCTAATTTATATTGGAATTATCTGTAGAACTTTTAACTTCTTCATACAGTGTTAACTATCTATTTGCTGTTCTAGGGTTTGACATAGATCTATTTAACATTCTATAGGATATATCTCCATCTAGAGTTCTTACTATACTCTCTAATTTCATTTCCTGTAAAGGTGCTGGGGCTGCTAACTTAGAAAAATCCCAGTTAGTAGGGAATTGTACTTCATTATGTTTTAATAACTTTGGTGCTAAAACTATAGTTTTAGAAAGGTCTCCTATTTTCTATAAGCATGGTTTGTCCTTTAAGGAATTCCTTTAAAGCTTTAAAATTCTAATGGGTTCTTGTAAGTTTGAAAGTCATCCTATACTAAATAAGTATAGAAGTAGTTCCATTTTCCCAAGAATTATCTTATCCTATTTCCATTACTAGTCCATTTTGGGCATTAACATCTTTTAATTTTATTACATAATTCGGAAAGCAGCCAAAGTAGACTAGTCCAGCATGTAAATTTGACTGCATCATTCCTACTATTGATTTGTCAAAAATTTTTGTCTGTTTCTTATCTCTTAAACATACTAGAATAGATTTATTTAAACCTAATCTGAAACAAGGTTTAATCACTACTTGAATCATTCCTAAATGCATCCAATTCCACTTTTCCCTATATTTTTCTATAATATCTCAGGTGATCATAGAAATAAATTGTTTACTATTGGTTATTCCTATTTCTCTTTCTATAGTATGAGTTTTATATGAAAAGTCAAAGCTAGTTTTTCTATAAATTTCCTCTTTCTTAAAGGTTGTCATACTCTAATTTGTTAACTATTCTTGTAAAAATTTTTTTGGTTATCTCTCCTTCATTTAATATCTATTCATTTTCTATTTCTTTTATCTTTGTTTTTCCTGTAGTAATACCACTTTCTCTTTTGTTACTAGCTAAACTATAACTTTTTTGACTTAAATTTTTATAACTGCTACTTCCACTATCTAAACCTAACATTCTTCTAGACCAACTCATTATATTGCCCTTGTCTTCTCTATTCTATTCTTTCTTCTTTTACCCTAGTTTAATGGGAACACTAGGCTACTTCAATGGACTTACATATACTACCAGGTCCAGCCTATCAGGCTTACCAACGTTTCTATCATAATAATAGAAAATAGATTTTGAATAAGAGAAAATAATAACAATATAATTTTGTCAATTTATAAAGATCAATAAGCTCTGATACCAATATTATAAGATAAGAAACAATATATAATAAGATAAAATAAGAAAGAAATAAGAAATATAAATAACAAAATTATAGTAACAATATAAAAAGATTATATATAATTAATTTATTAAATTCGAATTCTATAGTTTTATATTCTATATTTTTATATCATAAAATTTAGAATTTCTTATAAATCATAATAATAAAATTATTATTACAAAACATGAAATTTTACATTAAAAAAAAAACTTAACATTGCTATATGAGTCTGTTCCACTTGTTAGATAATAAAATAATTAGCTTATTAAAATATTATTTAGTTCTTAATAATAAAAATAAATAATATAATTATAACATAATTATAATCTAAATTAAAAAATATTTAGATTATATTTTTTTAATTTATTATATATTAATTTATATTTAAATTTTTTAAATTAGACATATTATTATATATATATATATAACATATTATTATTATTGTTATCATCATCATCATCATCTTTGGTGATAGCAACATGATTATTGTTGATCTATATATATATATATATATATCTTATAGTGACAACAACTATGTTATTGTTGCTATTTTGTGACTTTATTTTAAAGTACAAAATATAGGAGAAACAAATAAATATATTTAAAATCTATTCATATTTTCAATAAAAAATTTTATTTTTATTATATCATTTACATTTAGTTATATATTAATTAAATAATATAACAATTGATTTATTAAATAACTATTTTCTATTTACTAATAATATACATAATATAACCTATAGTATATTTATAATCTAAATAAAATAAACATTTAGATTGTATTACTTCTAATTTATTATATTTAATTAATTAATATTTAAATGTATATATATTATGTATATAATTTAATTAAATGATTGGTGATGTCACTATTTTTATAAATTTCTCAATTGAGGTTCCGTTATTTCATCATTTTTTTCTTGATTATAAATTTTTATCATATTAACTTCTGATTTTTCTATAATTGGTTGTACTGTGTTTCTAATTCCTAATACTTGACTAATCTTATCAATTTTTTGATTAGTTAAGTGAATTTCATTTCTTATATTCTGAACTTCTATTTTTATATTTCGTATTTCTTCTAGTATGTCTTGTAATTCTAAGGTTTCTAATCGTAGTTCTTGGACTTCGATTCCTATTCCTTTTACTTCTTCTTTTATTTCATATATTTTTTGTTCTAAGGGCTTTGCTAACTCGATTAGTCTATAAATTCATTTGTGTTCTACTTCTCTGTCTATCTAATTCTCATTTCAGTATTGACACAGCGGAACAGGATCAACTCAACATATTATGGCTGATAAGATGAAATACTACACTTAATCTTTGACTATGAGTTTAGCTAATCATACCTTAATCTGCAAAATAAAGAATAAAGAGAATTAGAACTTGGAATGGTTACGCCACCGGTAGGAAACGATAGAAGGCTGTGCTGAACTAAGCTGAAGGAGGAAGGTACCAATGCTACCCTGGGAGTCTAGTTGTCTCATAATACTACTTTGTGTAAGGTCTTTGGGTGTTAGATCTAGTTCTTTATCACGGATTTTATTTTATTGCTTTTGATTAAATAACATTCTTTTTTCTATTATTCCTTCATTTGGATTTCTAATTTCTTGGTATTCCTAATAATCTGTTACTGGTTGATTACTACTATTTCCTTCTTCTTGCATCATATTGATTTCAGTTTCTTCAATTATTAAATAACTTGTTTCTTCAGGTTGCAAAATACCTTCTATGCTGGATTCGGATTCTTCTTGGTTTTGATCTTCTTTTTGATCCTTTTCTTTTCTTTTTTCTATTATTATTATTATTGTTATCATCATCATCATCATCTTTGGTGATAGCAACATGATTATTGTTGATATATATATATATATATCTTATAGTGACAACAACTATGTTATTGTTGCTATTTTGTGACTTTATTTTAAAGTACAAAATATAGGAGAAACAAATAAATATATTTAAAATCTATTCATATTTTCAATAAAAAATTTTATTTTTTATTATATCATTTACATTTAGTTATATATTAATTAAATAATATAATAATTGATTTATTAAATAACTATTTTCTATTTACTAATAATATACATAATATAACCTATAGTATATTTATAATCTAAATAAAATAAACATTTAGATTGTATTACTTCTAATTTATTATATTTAATTAATTATGATTTAAATGTATATATATATTATGTATATAATTTAATTAAATGATTGGCGATGTCACTATTTTTAACAATAGCAACTTGATTAGTCAAAGCCAACCATCACTAAAAATAATGACAACAACTTAGTTGGCTAAAACCAGCCATTTCTCTATTGTTATTTTTAGTGATAGTAACTTGGTTCACCAAATCTTTTCTTGTGCTCTATTTAACTCCAACATTGTGATTATTTGTTAGTTTTTTACTATTTCTATGTTTTTGAATAAATTTTAGAATGTAAAGGTTCAAAAAAAAAAAACATTGCTCCTGTCAAAATTTTGTCATATGCTTTTGTTAGATATTACTTTTATTCTAGTGGCATTTGGCCGGTCTTTTAGAAAATGCACTAGTGAACGTGTACAAATTCTACCTTCTAATAGATTTTAAAGTCCTAGAAATGGAAGAGGATACTTCAATGCCTTTGATATTAGGAAGCCCATTTGTTGCCACTGTTATAGCAATAATTGATGTTAGGAATGGCAAGCTCACATTGAGAGTGGGAGAGGATAAGATTGAAATTAATTTATTTAAGCCCATGAAAGACTCATCCTTTGATGAATAATATTTGAGAATAGACACTTTTGATAGGTTTATGATAGAAACTCAACTAAAATAATCTTTTATTGGCCTTTTTAGTAGCCTACCTATCATTAAGAGCCACCACCATTGATTGTCTTAGTGAGATTGCAACTGTTACCTATACCATAAAAGTGATCCCATTCCTTCCATTTCAAAAGAGGCATGGGTTTAAGGACTTAGGGAAGAGAAAGCCCCTTCCACCCCTTTCCACTGAGAAAGCACCGACCCTTGAATTAAAGCCACTCCTATCTCACCTTAAGCATGCTTACTTAAGGGAAAATAATACTCTACTAGTCATTGTTTCTATAGATCTTACTAAGGTATAATTAGAATAGCTAGTAAAGGTGTTGAGAAGCCATTGGTTGGACAATCTCGACATAAAAGGACTTAGTCCCTCTCTATACATGTATAGGATTTTAATGGAAGACAACTATAAGCCATTTATAGAACACCAACTTAGGTTAAACCTAAATATGAAAGAGGTTGTTAGGGCTAAGATTATAAAGTTACTAGATGTTAGGATCATCTATCCCATATTTGATAGTTCCTAAGTTAGCATAGTGCAAGTGGTACCAAACAATGGTGGGATGATAATAGTTAAAAATGAAAATAATTAAAAATTTCCACATGAACCTTAAAGAGTTGGAGGGTATGTATAGATTATGGAAAACTTAATAGTAGTACCTACAATGACCATTTTCTTTTACTTTTTATTGATAAAATGTTAGAGTGATTAGCAAGTTACACTTATTATTCTTTCTTGGATGAGTACTAGGGTGGGCTATCATCAAATACTAATAGCCTTAAAAGACTAAGAAAAGACTACTTTTACATGCCCTTATGGTAGCTTCACCTTTAAGAGATTATCCTTTGGCTTATTTAATGCACTAGTCAACATTGCATGATGGCTATCTTTTTAGATTGCATAGAAAAGATTATAGAAATATTTAGGGATAATTTCTTTATATTTCGGTCATCATTCAAAAAATTTCTCAAAAACCTTTCTTAAATCTTGTAACATTGTGAAGAAACTAATCTAATATTTGATTGGGAAAAATACCACTTCATGGTGAAGGAAGGCATTGTTTTAAGCCACAAGGTATCAAAAAGAGGGATAGAGGTTGACCGTGAAAAAATTGTTGCCATTAAGCAAATGCCTCCTACTTCAATAAAAGGAGTGAAGAGTTTCCTAGGCCACGTTGGTTTTTACTAACAATTTAGTAAATATTTTTTAAAAATCTCTAAAGCCTTCTATAATCTATTAAATGAAGAAGTGGAGTTTGATTTTAATAAGGAATGTCTGGATGCTTTTAATAGGCTAAAGAAAGAGCCAGCATTAGCTCCAATTATGACGACCTTAAATTGGGCCTACCTTTTGAGCCTATGTGGGATGCAAGTAACTTTGCATTAGGGGTGGTGCTAGGCCAATGGGAGGATAAAAAGTTACAAGTTATTGCCTACATTAGCAAAAACCTCAATAATACTCAACTCAATTATGCCATGACATAAAAAGAGTTAATTGCCATTGTATTTGTGTTTGACAAGTTTTTCTCTTACCTCACAGTGTGACACCTTAACCTCTAGCTCATACCCAGCGTGCCCTCTTACTCATATACATATGCGGAACTCACAAGGGAGATAAACTCTCTACCTTATGCTTGCTTTTGCTATGGCACTATGTGTGGGTAGAGATCCACTTAGAAGTAATATGGACCGGTTGAGCTCTCTCTATGATTCCTCTTGCTGTGATACTCTTTTAAGACTTATTTCAATCCCTACTATATGCTTATCACTCATGGAAAGCAAAAAGGGATTGGAGACATGCATTTTCGCTATGGCCAGATTTTGCTTCATTTCTGGGCTAACTTTGGAAATTCATAACTAAATGCAGAAAAATCGTATCTGCATGATCTGGGTCATTCTAGAAATCTTGAGACGTCTATTTCATGCTAAAAATACTTATAAGTCTTAATCTCTCACTCATTCTGCGTTTGACATCGAAATAGCTCACTGGTCAGAGGGGGCTTCTTTACTGTCACAGTTTACTGATATGTACTTTGAAAATGTCTAACTAATTCCAAAAAAATCCAATGCTCAGAAACTCTATCTCTATGGAAAGATGTGGATGTTAGCTAGAGGAGAAAAATATCTCCAGATCAGTCCACCTAGCCAATTTCCCGGAAACCGATGAAACAGTACTTCGGGTCTGGTTGGGGGTCTGATTCTGGGCAGGAACTTCGAAATTGCATAACTCACTCTCTGGACCTCTAAATGAGGTGCTTCCAGTTCCTACGAGTCACTGTGACCATCTAGTTTCTGTGTATAAAATTTCGTAGCCATCGGACTACGTTTGCCCCTCGGATGACATGATTTCAAATCTGACCAAATGAACAGTGAATTTCAAAAATCCGAATTTCTGATGTCAACTTTGGATGCTCATAGAAAATGCTATAGACCCCTAAATGACATGAACTCTAGCTTCCCAGAAAGCTCTCAACATAATCTAGCTACATGTCAAATCTCATAGCAAGAAGAGGTCATATGGCTATTCTATGACATCATGTGCAAAATGGCCCTTTCTTGGCCAAAAGTGTGGCTAATGGGGTCCAATCTTAAGTTTTCTACTTCTATGACTCTTTGAGCACATGAGAAAGCATCTTTAGGAGCTATCAATCATGCCTCAAGTGTCTCATAACTTAGATTGGGGAAACTCACTACCCCATGCCCACTTATGCACCCATATATACTAGGCTATCATGAGCATTTCATATCAAAATCTACTTTCGCATTCATCATAACCCTCATTCTCATACATTCATCATTAATATATACATGGTTTTACAAAACTATGAGGAACTACATCATATACATCATTTACATCTCATGTACAAGATCCATATACAAGACTTCTTTACATTCTTCTTCATCTCTATCCCTAGCCTCATGCTTGGTGGTGGTTGCTCCCATCTCTAATCTCACTCGGTCCACCTGGCATGGTTGGATGGTGGAGAGGGAGGGTGAGATTCGGAGAATCTCAGTAGTTCAACTCTCATTCAAACATACATATATTGCATGCAACAAGTCCCATTATGCGTGTATGGCATGTTAGCATATAAAACATGATGAAAAACATTTAAATCATGTGAAATGGCCATGGATAACATTCATGAGTTCGCTGAGTACTTGGATCGGCCTCACCCCTTCCCTTATGGCTTTTGGATTTGCCTTCCCATACTTTGGAGGTACTTAGACTCACCCTTACTCTTTGGGAGTCTACCTCACTTTTGGGAGACATGGCTCAACCAACTTAGGGCTTCGGCTCATCCTCACCTTGGCTTCAGGGTTATTGGCTTTTCCATTTCCTCAAGCAAACCAAACAATCATTTAAAACATCATTTCAATCATATCACATAATCATGCTAACACACTTCTCATAGCTCATCTCATTCATACACACAAGCAAGACAATGTAAACACACAATTATGCATGAGAGAAAGTGGAGAGAACTACCTTTGCTAGCTATTCTCAATTTGCTCTGACACTTGACTCCTCCCTTGTTGGTTTTCACAACAACTTCTAGATGGGAGAGTTCCCTCTTGAGCCTAACCACACAAAAGCATGGAATTAATACTTTACTACTCAATTCTTAAGCTAGGGATCACTTCTAAGCAGCTCTACTGAGCTTCTCACTCTAGGTTTCTTCCTCACTCTAGGGTCTATGAACTATCCCTCTCTTTCTCAACTCATAAGAAAGGGGAAAAGCAAGAAAGAGAAGACTATCTACTTCTAATCTCTCTCAAGAATGGTTCCCCACTCTATCTCCTCTGAACCAGACTCAACCCTAACTATTTTCTACCATTTGAACCGTGAAAAGGAGGGAAAAAGGGAGAGGGCCACATATGAAGAGGAAACCATGAGGATTCATACCTTTCTTGTGCTTTCCTCTTCTCTTCAGCTTCTCTCTCTCTCCTCCGCCCTTTGCTCTCTCCTAAGACGAGTTAGAGTCGGTTAGAAGAAGAAAGAAGAGATTTGGAAGCTTTTAAAAGTCAATTTCTCTTTTCCTCGCTTTTTTGGACCGCTCTCGCTACAGCGAGTTAGTGACCTCGCTACGGCGAGCTCGTGTCTGTCCCAGACTTTTGTCTTCGCTATGGCGTCGCTACGGCGAGACCGGGTCTATTCCAGGCCTCTGCCTTCGCTATAGCGCCGCTACGGCGAGCAACTCCCTGGTCTCTATATGGACTGCCATACTCGCTATAGCTAGGAACAATTTCGCTACGGCGAGCAACTCACTGGTTTCTATATGGAATGCCGCACTCGCTATAGCTAGAAACATACTCGCTACGGCGAAGAGGCATTCTCGCTATGGCGATTCCATATCTCGCTATGGCGAGAAGACTTAGAAAATTCTCAGCTGTCCGAAAATTTTCCAGCTTCTCTTTCCTTTCCTTTTTCTCACTTCTTTTTCTCTTTTCTTTTTCTGGGTTGTTACACACAGGTTCAAAGGCCATAGTATACATAGACCAACCATTAGATACTTTTGTTGGAGAAAGGCTCAAAACCAAGTTTGATATGTTAGGTACTATTACTTCAAGAGTTTGCCCCTGAAATTAGAGATAGAAAGGGAATAGAAAAGTGATTGTTGACCATTGTGTCATATAAAAGTGATAAAGAACCCAAGCTATCAATATAAGAGGAATTTTTTGATGAGCAATTATTTGTACTAGCCCTTACTATTCCTTAGTATGCAAACTTTGTGAATTATTCAGTATGTGGAATCCTCCCTTTAGATTTAAATTTTCATTAGAAGCATAAATTTTCATCTAATGCAAAGGACTATTTTTTAATGGAACAACTACTATTTAAAAATCATTTCGATGCCCTCATTTGTCAATGTGCACCTCAGGAGGACATATGCAATATCATAGAGCATTGCCACTAAAGGAAATGTGGTGGCCACTTTAATGTATCCAAGATAGTAGTAAAGATCTTATAATTTGGATTTTATTGACCTACCAAGTTTTAAGATGTGCACTAGTTTATATTAGCTTGTGATAGGCGTATGGGGAATATCTCAACCCAAAACGAAATGCCATTAAATAACATTTTAGAGGTTGAGTTGTTTGATGTGTGAAGGATTGACTTCATGGGCCATTTCCCATCATCCTTCAATAACAAATTCATCTTGGTATCAGTGCATTATGTCTTTATATGGGTAAAGGCCATAGCAACCCCCACTAATGACTCCAAAGTGGTTATAAAATTTCTAAAGTAAAATATTTGCTCTCTTGAGAGTGTTGATTAGTGATGGCAGTACATGCCTCTACGACTACCACTTAGAAGCACTTCTTAAGAAATATAGGGTGCATCACCATATAGCCATCTTTTATCATCCTTAAACTAATGTAAAGTAGAGATATCTAACCATGACTTGAAGAAAATTGGGGAAAAATAGTAAACTCTTAATGGAAGGATTGGGCCCAAAATTTGGATGCCCTATGAACCTATCACATAACCTTTAAGACATCAATTGGCATGTCTCCATATCGTTTAGTGTTTGGCAAGGCTTGTCACCTACTTGTTAAACTTGAGCACAAAGCTTGTTGGACCTTTAAGGCTTTAAATTTTGATCTCAAGCTAGAAAGAGAAAAGTGATTCTTGTAATTTAGTGAACTAGAGGAGCTTTGCATTGAGGCATATGAGAATGGCAAGATTTACTAAAAAAAATACTAAGACTTGGCAAGACAAACATATATAAAAAAGGGAATTTAAGGAAAGGTAGTTAGTCTTCATTTTTAATTATTGACTAAAGTTTTTTCCAAGTAAGCTAAAATCTAGGTGGTGTGGCCCTTTTAAATAGTAAAGGTCTTTCCACTTAGAGTGGTGGAAATTGGTGATGAGTCCACTGGCCCTTTTAAGGTTAATCGTTAATGACTCAAACCTTATCTAGTTAGGGAGCTAGTGGCAAAGTTGGCCATTTATGCCTTATCCATTCCCTAGAAAATGGGAATTGGAAAATCAAGCTAATGACTATAATTTAGAATTACATTTCTAAACCTTTTACTTTTTCTTTTTTATTTTGATTTGTTTTTGCTTGTTTTGTTCTCATTTGATTTGATTTTGTTTGTGTAGGTGGAATCTTTAAAAAGGTAGCTTGGTAGATGAAGCTTTGAGGATCAATAGTGGAAGTGACTCCAATTAGGGTAATTATCCTTATCTTGTCTCATATCTTTAAATATGTTGATATGAATTGGATAGTTTCCCTGATTGTATTAAATCTACTCTCTGACTCTATCTCTTTTAATTTTACATATCCATGACTTGTTGATTGTATGACTTACATTAAAGACAATGTAAATTTTGAGTGTGGGAGAAGTGAATTAGGTAACTTAAGTTGTTTAGTTCCTAAAAAAATACTTTTCATTTATTTTTTAGGATTTTTTACGTGAAAATTTATCATACATGAGTTTTAGTTTAGATGTTTGAATGATGCATAGAATTTGATTGGAACTTTTGTCATATATGCACCACCTAGTTTAAACTGTAGTAATGTGTTTGTGAAATAAGGTCAAGCATTTTTAAGTCCTAGTATTTGATTGAAACGGTACTCCTTGTAAGGTCACATGGACTTAGTGGTGAAACACAATTGAGGAATGCGCAATGAACTCTTAGACTATTTCCCTTAAGCTAGGCCTAAATTTGGATTTAACTAAATAGCATAAGTAATGACAATAATATGAAGAATTAAAGAAGAAGAAGAAGAAGAAGAAGAAGGAAATATCAACATGTGTGGTGTGTTGAGACGGAGTGTAAAACATATTTACTCACAAACATAAGTATGAATTGAGATAGAGCATATAATACACTCATTTGCAAGAACACCTTAATTTGCTATCTAGTTTGTAGTAGTAAAGAAGAATGGTTGATCAGTGCATTATGCATGAACTGATTATAAGATTCATGTGATTGATCGAGAGTACTTATGCATAGATATGAAAAGAAATGTGTGTGTTTGGCTTTAGTTTATTTGGTATTGTTGCAGTCTTAAATTCAGTTAGTGTGTTTGATTAAGGCTTACATGGAATAACCTATGCATTTGTAATAATATCTTGAGTTAGACTTAGATATATTTAGCTAAATGTCTAGTTTGCCTAAGGACTTGTAGTAGCTAAGTGTGGGAAAATTTAATAGATATATTATTTTATGATTTTATTCTCTGTACAATTAGTGTACTTAGTTTATGTCCTATTTTGATTATTAATGTTGATATTTGGTTTTTGGGACATAATAAGAATTAAGAGTAGTTAAGCTTAAAATTAGAATATTTTAGTATTTTATGTTTCTAATATTTATTGCTTATTTCAAGTTTTTCATTAGGTTAAACATCTAGAAGAGGAATGAAGCCTTCAACAAAGTTTTAAAGGATATCTCAAGCTTTCTAGAATGGTATCATAGGCCAAAATCTATGTCCATTTAGGCTTCCAAAAGTGCTTTTAAAATCTTCTTTGAAAAGTTATCTTAACCCTAGTAAGAGTATGATTTTTACTCACTTCGTATTCTTTCAAAGATTGTATTTGAGGTTTCTGATGTTAGAATCAAATGATTCAAAATCCCAAAACCATTTATACATCTAAGGCTACAACTTTCACGAAGGGCCTGAGTTAAAAGAAGGCCATTTTGGAATAGGTGAGTAAAAGTCCCAAAAGCTCTACTATTTTGAGTCTTCAACCCTTAATCTTGTTCTAAAGTTTAGAATTTGTATCCATTGACATTGTATGCATTATATCGCTTTGCTTTATCAAGTAGAGCCAAGGTAAGAAACTTTATATCAATTGAATAAGATTCATTGACATCATTTCTATCGGAAAGAGAAAAAAAGGTGATGATTTTGTTAATGAAGTGCTTATCAATAGAACAATAATAAAAAGTATATATGTACTTACACGATGAGAAAACAAATCAACAAACTTTTATGAACCCTCTTATCTATCTTAGAAGAAGACTTTGTTCAGCTTCTAAATTATATTTTTATATGGTATTTGAATTCCCCATTTGACATACATAAGGTAATTAGGTTGCTAGAATCGTATAGTGAACACTTAATTTCTCCATAGGAGAAAGAGTATAAAAAGGGTTGCTTCTTTACAATTGGTCAAGATATGATGATGTGCTTGTAATTTCTCCATAGAAGAAAGAGTAAATGTTTAAAACCACTAATTGGTTTTTTAATAAGTGGACAACTAGTTAGTGGTTTTGAACACAAGTCAATCAAAATTGTACATACTTGCTTGGAAAGTGTCTTATTGATGGCTAAAGGTAGAAGTTGCTTCATAAGAACATGTGAGTTATGACTTTCAATAATCTAATCTTACATTGTCTCAAATCAATGCATATAGAAATGTTACTTGAATAGTTATTATTCGCACAATGATATTGTAACATCCGGTTCTCTGAAAACAAGAGAAAATGTGAGAAAAATAACGTACGGTTTCTCCATAAACGAACAAAACTCACCAGATACAAAAGAAAGTCCCCGAAATGATGTAGTTAAAGTCCTAAAAATTTTGAGAAGCATTCTAGACTCCTAAAAATGAGAATCTCAGGCTCAGACAGAAAGAAAAATGAAGCTAGAATGAAGAAATGAAATGTAATGAAAGGTTGACAAAACGTAAGGGCATTTTCGTCATTTTGAGAAAATTTTGGAATTCTCACAGGAGGACTTTTTAGATGAAAGTTTTAAGTTCTCCAGGGTTCTCAGAGGCCTTGAAAGCCATGGGAAACCCCTGGACAGTTAAAACCCTTCCGGTGGACGTTTTTCAACGTTAGTTGACCTGAACTTTGACTAATTCATTCGGGAATGTTTTAACTCTGATTTGAGTGATTCCAAAGGTATTTTATTTAATTGGGAACCTAAATTTCATGATAGAAAAGACGATTCTCAAAAAGGAGTTAAAATGAGCCTAAACAGAGCAAACAGACGTGTAGGGGCAAAATGGTCATTTTGAAAAATTGTAAAAGATGCTTCTTAAGTAAGATTACACCTCATCACCTTCTCCAAACTTCCATTTGTAGAAAAAGGGGCAGTAATGGTGTGACATTAAGAGGGGGAAGAGAGAAGAAGTATAAGCTTCCATTTAGGTAAGTAAACGTCCCCGTTTCATCCCACGCCAATTAGGCAAGTTGTTCCTCTCTCTAAGAGCTCTCTAATGATGGTTTTCTTTTCTTGAAAACTTGAAGATTCAGCTCTAACCCAAGCCAAAAAGGAACTATTTTCAAAAAATCAATCAGTGGAAAATAATCTACGCGGAGAGAACTTCATTTTAATGTAAGACATCGCTTGAAATACTTACAAAATCTTATGTTTCCAAGCTATTTAAGCTTAGGTCTAGAGAGAGAAAGTGAGGAGGAGAGTTTTTCTTTATGTGTTCTTGATGGAACCAAAGGTTATGGAGTGTGAGGATTAAGAATATACAACTAGAATTGAAATGGGAGCTTTAGAATGCAAGTTATGGAATTTAGGGATTTGGTTGCACTTAGGCTAAGATGAAACTTCCTAGTAGTAATTTAAGTTGTCTAAGAGTATATATGAGTTCCTAAGACACCAAGAGAGCCTCCCATATGCTTTTCCCATTAAAGAAATTAAAACAACTCTATTGGTGCCATATGGAAGCATAGCTTCGGCCAAGGGAGGTTCTCATAGCTATGGAGAGTTTTAAATTTTTCTAAACCCATTCTTAAGTCATATATGATAAATGAGAGTGAGGGGAGGCCTTAGAAAAAATTTAGAACCAATAGAAAGTGAGTTGGTACTTTATATTCCATATTATGACCTAAAGAAGCAACATGTAGCTAGGTTCTTGGTTTTGATTGTTTGATGACTCCAAGAGGTTTAAAAGGAGTCAAGAATTGTATTTGAAAGGAAAGAATAGAGCCTAGAATTTATTTGAGGGGTGTTGCTTCATTAGGTGCAATTATGAAACCATAATGAGGTTATAGGGCAAGCTAGTGTCTAAATAAGTTGTGTGGCTTTAGAATTAATTCCATGAATCTAACTAGCTTCCATAAATTGTGTTTAGGCCAAGAGAAATCATCGCTACACTTTTTGGTGTGTGTGACCGAAGCAAGGAAGGGAGATCTAAAGGGAAAAAGTGTGTAATTGTGTACAAGATAGCTCTCTCCACTTTTTCTCATGCATGGATGTGTGCTTAGCTTGTCTTGAATGTATATATGTGTATTTTTAAGCCATGAAAAGTATTCTAGCATGACTTTAATTCCATGGTGCCATGATGTTGCAATATGCTCTTATATGATATTTTTTATGTGTGCTTGGGTTTGCTTGAGTATGGTGAGTCCAAGAACCCTTGAGATTAGTTAAAACAAAGTAAAGAGTTTCCTAAAAGCAAGATGGGCTCCCAAGAGTATGGTTGAGTCTAAGAATTTCTTAAAGAATGAGTGAGGCAAGTCTAATATCCACAAGAAATTGGGTGAGGCCAATCCACTTGCTTGGCAAGCCTTTGTATGCCATGTATGACATTATCAAATGATGAAAAGGCTTCTTCAATGTTTGCACATGTCAACATAACGATACATGCATTTATGAAACTTGTTTGCATCCATTATGTATGATTGAATGGGAGATGAGTTATTAGAATTCTTTGAATCTCATTCCCTCCTCTCCAATGATCTAACATGCTAGGTGGACTAAGTAGACAAGATAATAGAAGCCAACCACCTTGAAGAGAAGAGATTGACACCAATATGTATGGTTTTTGCTTTTTGAAGCCATTATGATGCCTAATGATGTAAATTATTGTTGTAAATGGTCTATGGCCTTTGGAACATATGTAACTATAATAATATGTTATGTTTAAATGGGAGAATGTATTATGTGACCACTAGTATGCAAATTGAGTATGTATGGGCAATGTAGCTTCTTGAATTAGTTTATGGAATTATGCATATGTGTGGATGAGATGGCCAAAATGATATGCATGAGGGTCGGGACCATTTGGGCAGCTCACACAAGAGGTGTCAAACCCCAAGGAAAGTCATTTAGACATTTTGGTATCCCATATGGAGCCAAAATTGATTATAATAGAATCCTACATCATTTTTTATCCAAATGAGCTCTTCTTGATATGATATTTGGCATGAAATTATATCTTGTTGAGATATTTTTGGAGAGGTAAAGAACATAATTTTTGGAGGTCTAGAGAATATTTGATGAATTTTCAAAGTTGAGAAATTTTCTGGTTTTGGTCATATCATTATTCATACTGGTCCAAAAATAAAATCTATCACACATGGCCCAAATGATGTCCAATTATCATGAAATTTTATACAGAGAAACTAGACATTCACAGTGACTTATGCCTACTAGAAGCACCTCATTTAGATGTCTAGAGAGGGAGATATAAATTTTTAAAAATTCTATCCAGTGTCAGGAACTCTAATCGACCTCTGTTATTGTTTGATTGGATTTCGAGCTTTGGGCATGCCTAAACTAGTTTGGAGTTATTTTTCCCTCTAGCTAACATCCACAAATTTCCAAATTTGTATCATTTGTATAGATTGGAGTTTTGTGGAATTAATTGGACATTTTCAAAGTTTACTGCAAAAATCTGTGACAGCACCAGTGGACTCCACCTCTGGACAATTTCGCATGTCAAACACCCTGTGTGTTGTATATTATGGTCTAGATATATTTTTATTGTGAAGTAGACATTTTTAGCTTTCTAGAATAGCCAAGAATTCATAATTTTTATTTTTTAATAATTAGTTATGATTTTCCAAAGTTGTGACAGAAAAGTGAAATAATCTGGCCGAAAATATATATGTATATTTTGAGCTTCCCTTTGAGTTCCTTGAGATGTAAGACACATTTGATGATGCAAATGAGTTGTATTTATGTAATTAAATTTGAGAATGTGATGTATGAGCTCACATGGTCCACGTGACATCGAATGGAATTTTCATACGCAACGAACGCAAAGAAATGTATTATTTTAATGGATTTTTCTTACTTCCTTCATGGGATGTATCATATGAGTATGCAAATGTGTATGAAATGAGTTAAAAATATAAGGTATTACATTTATTGGTATCAAAGAAAAGTCCCAGGCTTTCTTGAATTGGATTTGGCCTGAGGATATAGCAATAGAATTATGTAAAGAGTTGTGTAAAGGCTTGAATGGATAGGTAAAGCCTTATATGAGACATTTTGGGTATGTGAAGATAGCTTGTGGCTTTGTTCATGATGAGTAAATTGTATGATGGTCTTAGAGTAGCTAGTGGACACCGGGAAAGAATGGCCTCTAGAGCAGCTTCAGCAAAGCTAAGTTTAAGCAAAGTTGAAGGATTCAACGATTAGAGCTTGATGAGATGTGATAGCTCGCCAGGATCAGTGGCAAGCCCTAGACATAAATGATGAAAAATGATTTTTTTGATATGAAAAGGCTTGCTAGAGAAATTATGTGAGGCCTAATTCTCCCTGGTGGTCATACTCAAGTCGTTCCCAACTGTCTCGTGAAATGCAGAGACAAGTAGTGATGCAGCACGTCGTGAGATGAGACTACGGCTACACAGGACTAGTTTAGAGGGGGAGTGACAAAAAGAATTGCCCCTTAGCCACAACACTCAAGTGTCTAGATAAGTTTCAAAACCCAAAAGACAAATTCCCTTAGGGCAGAGGTTTGAGTTACAAGTTACACTCCTTAGAGCCCTGATAGCCCAGAGGTGACAGCTAGATATGCATGAACGAAGCAAGAGGTAGAACCCTCTAGTTTGATGATGGGCTAGACATAGAGGCTATGAGGCTCGAGTAGGTATCTAAAGATGAAAATCCAATCCCTATTAAAGTAAGCCAATTAGAGGCCATTAGCCATGACCAATTACTTGATTAGTCGCGGCTAATACTCGAACAGGAAAACTAGGGTGAACCTGGGGTTTTAGCCATGATGAATGATATGTTAACCGCGACGAATGGCACTATGAATGCCTTGTTGGCCATATTCAGGCCAACTTGAGAAAGGAGTTGATAAGAGGTCAGACAACCCACAGTGAGGGGGAACCCCTAGTATAAATAGAGAAAAGAGTAGTAAATAGTCATAGAAGGTTAGTAAGAAATCCGTGGGCCTAGTAAATGAGACTGAGAAAAGAGCTCAACATAGAGAAAGTTAGACATAGGAATGATAAGGTTGTTGAGACCTGCCTTTGAGGCGTTGACTCCAACCTAAAGTGTTACCTAGTGAGACACTGAATGATAGAACGTTAGTGTAGCCTCAAAATAATATAAGATAAGACTACCAACAGTGAGGCACATAGTGAGTGGCCTAGAAAGGTATACCTCATAGGTAACACTTAGAGGTAAGTATGAGTAGCCCAGTAATAGAGGCTCAGAACAGAATGAGGATAGTTAGTAAGTTACAGGTTCGATAAGATGGCTAACCCAGGCTGAGCATAAGCTAAAGCTTGAAGGAAATGACCAGTAGCATCGTTCCAGGTGAGATATGTAAATGAAAGGCTCAGTGAAAGTTCTCCCTAGATCAAGAAATGAAAGATGAGACATTCTAAGTCAGGGAAACTACCCAGTAGTGGTTAGCAAATTCCCCTAGATAGACCCCTTGAATCATAAAGTATAGTAATAAAGGAAGCGAGAAAGAGCTAAGAAACTAGCTACAGAAGAGATACCCTCGCTTTAGTAGTGATTAAATGAGCAAGCTAAGCCTAGAAAAATAAATAGATAGAGGTCCAATAGTTAGTTAGACGAGCTCCTTAATATGAGAATGATATAGGGTTAAGGCACGTAAGTGATTAGAGCACCCAATAGAGCATAAGTTTTCAATAAAATAGAGTCTGGACATTGAGAGCACGTGTCTTAGATTGGGTTAGCAAAACCCTAGAAATAGTATACTATACTCCTAGGGATGAGGCTAAAGAGGTTGAACAAAGAGAAAGCCCAGCTCTGATCCAAATGTAGAAATAAACTGAGACAGACAGGTAATGCCTTAGTACCCTTAGGGAAGCTCGAGGAAGTTAAAGACCACCTCAAAAGGTAAGTCTTGCATTATATAGAGAAAGAGTGTAAACCGAGAACGCCATAAAATGAAATTCCTAGGATTATATGAAATAGAATCCTTCTTACCAAGGGATGGTCTAACTAAGAGCAGAGTAAGAGTATGAGCGAAAAAAATAAACCCCCTTGATGTTACAAAGAGTAAATAAGTGGAGGAACCCCAAAAAAATGCAAGTGCTCTTGAGCATAAAAAAACTTGAACTGGCAATAGAAATAGCCAGTAGTAAAATATCCTTTTACCTAAGTAAGAGGATAAGAAAGGTAGAAAGAGAAGATATAACAGTGTCCAAATCGAGGACATATTAGATTGAGAATAGATATTTAGTTAATGTACTTGAGTACTTAAGAAAGCACATCTGTCTTTAGCATAGATGCCCTTTTAGCATGATAGCGCCTGAAGTAAAAATAGCCGAGCAATACAGAGAGATATGGGGATGAAATAGAGGAAGAATCTTATTTTCTCCGAGCACTCTACGAGAATAGGGCAGATAGAGAAAAGTAAGAGAGGAATACTTTAGATTATTGGAAAACTTGTAATATACATGCGATAGTGGCTTTGAGCTTAGTCATGAGGCGCTTGTGTATTAGTGTTTGATGTTATAGTTTACTTACAATAATGGTTACATGATATTAGGCCTTATCAGCCTAATAGTAATGTGGTGGAGTATGTAGCAAACAATGACATCAATCACCGAAGTGTCCTAGTAATCGAGAGTATCCTAGTTAGTTAAAGAATGAGATTAGTCATAAAAGAAAGGTAAAGGGATTCCAGTAATATCAAAATAGTAAAGAAAACATGCGGAAAGGGATCCCTAGTAGAGAATGTTCAGATTTAGTATGCATAGCCTGAGTCCCTTATAGTATATGTAAATAAAACAAGTAGGGACTAGTGCATACTCTCTCCTACTATAGATGTTAACCACACTTAGAGTGTGAGATACCCTAGTGCCAAAGCACTTAAAAGCAGAATGTGGGCATAGTTAGAACTACAGGATATGAGAGGAAGGCTAAAACAAATATATGTAAAGTAAGTAAATCAATAAAGTAAGAAAAGGAAGCCCAAGCAAAAAGGGCTGAAGTGGGAATCTAAGAATCCTATGAGGAGTAACAAATAAAAATTTAAGTGCTCCCGAGTATCAATATGACGGGGTCTTAAAGAATGACATGACATAGAACCTACTTCGCATGAAGAGCACGATATACTTTTGAGCATAGCCTCAGCTATTATGAGCGATGGTAACTGGACTTAGTGAGCATGTATTTTACTGTTAGATACAGTAATTTTAGACTTTGACGTCTCCTAGAGATAGATTGCAGTAGATCCTAGCATAGTACAGCAGGTTACAATACACCCTAGCAGGGCTCTGAGAGGTCGTAGTAGACCCAAGGGTCACAGTAGATCCCATAAAGTTACAGCCCTAATCACAACATGATAGTTCTCTGGTGAGATGACAGCCTGAGATAGTTTTACAAAGCAATTAGTCTCAGAGACTAGTACAGTTTCAGTTAGCTTTTGTCTCAGAGACTAAAGATCTTTTGAGTCTAATAGGCTGTTGCCATAGAGATATAAAGGCTTACTCAAATAGTTAAACCACTGATTAGATCTTTCTAGAGATGAGCATAGTGCATGGGATGAGGAAAGTAATAAATTAGCTTTCCAAAGTTAAAGCTAAATAAACCACTACCCAGCAGACATTTGCCCTGATCGAAGGATAGAAAGATCCCTACATGCTAGCTTATGTATACAAAAAGGGGTTAGGTGCAGTTTTAAATGAGGTAAGTGGTGCAGTATATCTCTAGTGAGCAAAACATTGAGAATAGCTAGCATCCCATCATAGCTCAATAATAGTTAGTGGTAGTAGCTCTTCGGTGCCAATATGAGACATGCATGTTGGGCCTATTAGTATTGAAATAAGGGACTACAAAATGCCACTATAAGTGAGCAAAGAAAGTGAGAAAAAGTTCTGGCCTACAGAGACAGATACAGTAATAAACAAAAAAAGTTTGGATCATTAAAAGCGGAAACTCCTTAAAGGAGCTGTAATCCTAGTAAGCAATTGAGACAGGAGGCCTATAATAGAAAGAAATGTGAATTGTAATCATGGGATGAGTTGGTAAGAAAGAATGCAGAGATGAACAGTAGATAGTATACTTCAAAACAGTAGATAGACAGAAACCTCCAATAGCTCTAATGATCTGAAAAAGATAATGAGATGTTATGAGGAGCCATTAGGAGAGGATACGAGAGACGTGATATAAAATATGTTACCTCCCAAAATGTGTAAGAGAGCCCATTGAAAGAAATATTAACCTCTACGAATAGGTTAATACTAAACCGATATAAATAGTAAGCTCTCCCAAGATAGGCCTCTAGAGTCAGAAATTTCTTTCCCTTATGAAAGAGAACTAGCTAGTACATCATGGCAATAGAGCGCTCATTAAAGGCTAGTAATGAAAAATTCCCTAGCTGAGAGAAAAATTTAAACGAGTGAAATCGCTAAGAAAACTATATAGAGTCAGGAAGAAGGGAAAGAAAAGAACAGTTAGCTAGAAAAAGAAAAAGAATAAGAAGAAAGTATACCCCAAATTTTGAGGACAAAATTTATTTAATGGGGGGAGAAATGTAACATCTGGTTCTCTGAAAACAAGAGAAAACATGAGAAACGTAAAGTACAGTTTCTCCGAAAACTAACGAAACTCACTAGATACAAAAGGAAGTCCCCGAAATGATGTAGTTAAGGTCTTAAAAAATTTGGAAAGCATTCTAGACTCCTAAAAATAAGAATCCCAGGCTTAGAAGGAAAGAAAACGCAGCTAAAATGAAGAAACAAAATGTAACGAAATATTGACAAAACGTAAAGGCATTTTCGTCATTTTCAGAAAATTTTGGAATTCTCATAGGAGGGTTTTTTAGATGAAAGTTTTAAGTTCTCCAGGGTTCTCAGAGGCCCTGAAAACCATGGGAAGCCCCTGGATAGTTAAAACCCTCCAGTGGACGTTTTCCAATGTCAGTTAACTCGAACTTTGACTGATTTGTTCGAGAAGGTTTTAACTCTAATTTGAGTGATTCCAAAGGCATTTTATTTAATTGGGAACCAAAATTTTATGATTGAAAAGATGGTTCTCAAAAAAGAGTTAAAATGAGCCTAAACAGAGCAAACAAGCACATAGGGGCAAAATGGTCATTTTGAAAAATTGTAAAAGATGCTTCTTAAGTAAGATTACACCTCATCACCTTCTCCAAACTTCCATTTGTAGAAAAAGGGGCAGTAATGGTGTGACATTAAGAGGGGGAAGAGAGAAGAAGTATAAGCTTCCATTTAGGTAAGTAAACGTCCCCGTTTCATCCACGCCAATTAGGCAAGTTGTTCCTCTCTCTAAGAGCTCTCTAATGATGGTTTTCTTTTCTTGAAAACTTGAAGATTCAGCTCTAACCCAAGCCAAAAAGGAACTATTTTCAAAAAATCAATCAGTGGAAAATAATCTACGCGGAGAGAACTTCATTTTAATGTAAGACATCGCTTGAAATACTTACAAAATCTTATGTTTCCAAGCTATTTAAGCTTAGGTCTAGAGAGAGAAAGTGAGGAGGAGAGTTTTTCTTTATGTGTTCTTGATGGAACCAAAGGTTATGGAGTGTGAGGATTAAGACTATACAACTAGAATTGAAATGGGAGCTTTAGAATGCAAGTTATGGAATTTAGGGATTTGGTTGCACTTAGGCTAAGATGAAACTTCCTAGTAGTAATTTAAGTTGTCTAAGAGTATATATGAGTTCCTAAGACACCAAGAGAGCCTCCCATATGCTTTTCCCATTAAAGAAATTAAAACAACTCTATTGGTGCCATATGGAAGCATAGCTTCGGCCAAGGGAGGTTCTCATAGCTATGGAGAGTTTTAAATTTTTCTAAACCCATTCTTAAGTCATATATGATAAATGAGAGTGAGGGGAGGCCTTAGAAAAAATTTAGAACGAATAGAAAGTGAGTTGGTACTTTATATTCCATATTATGACCTAAAGAAGCAACATGTAGCTAGGTTCTTGGTTTTGATTGTTTGATGACTCCAAGAGGTTTAAAAGGAGTCAAGAATTATATTTGAAAGGAAAGAATAGAGCCTAGAATTTATTTGAGGGGTGTTGCTTCATTAGGTGCAATTATGAAACCATAATGAGGTTATAGGGCAAGCTAGTGTCTAAACAAGTTGTGTGGCTTTAGAATTAATTCCATGAATCTAACTAGCTTCCATAAATTGTGTTTAGGCCAAGAGAAATCATAGCTACACTTTTTTGTGTGTGTGACCGAAGCAAGGAAGGGAGATCTAAGGGAAAAAGTGTGTAATTGTGTACAAGATAGCTCTCTCCACTTTTTCTCATGCATTGATGTGTGCTTAGCTTGTCTTGAATGTATATATGTGTATTTTTAAGCTATGAAAAGTATTCTAGCATGACTTTAATTCCATGGTGCCATGATGTTGCAATATGCTCTTATATGATGTTTTTTATGTGTGCTTGGGTTTGCTTGAGTATGGTGAGTCCAAGAACCCTTGAGATTAGTTAAAACAAAGTAAAGAGTCTCCTAAAAGCAAGATGGGCTCCCAAGAGTATGGTTGAGTCTAAGAATTTTCTAAAGAATGAGTGAGGCAAGTCTAATATCCACAAGAAATTGGGTGAGGCCAATCCACTTGCTTGGCAAGCCTTTGTATGCCATGTATGACATTCTCAAATGATGAAAATGCTTTTTCAATGTTTGCATATGTCAACATAACCATACATGCATTTATGAGACTTGTTTGCATCCATTATGTATGATTGAATGGGAGATGAGTTATTAGGATTCTTTAAATCTCATTCATTCCTCTCTAATGATCTAACATGCTAGGTGGACTAAGTAGACAAGGTAATAGAAGCCAACCACCTTAAAGAGAAGAGATTGACACCAATATGTATGGTTTTTGCTTTTTGAAGCCATTATGATGCCTAATGATGTAAATTATTGTTGTTGTAAATGGTCTATGGCCTTTGGAATATATGTAACTATAATAATATGTTATGTTTAAATGGGAGAATGTATTATGTGACCACTAGTATGCAAATTGAGTATATATGGGCAATGTAGCTTCTTGAATTAGTTTATGGAATTATGAATATGTGTGGATGAGATGGCCAAAATGAGATGCATAAGGGTTGGGACCATTTGGGAAGCTCACACAAGTCCTAATTATGCTTTTGGACTTGCCCAAGAGGTGCTAAACCCCAAAGAAAGCCATTTGGACATTTTGGTATCCTAGATGGAGCCAAAATTAACTATAATGGAATCCTACATCATTTTTTATCCAAATGAGCTCTTCTTGATCTGATATTTGGCATGCAATTATATCTTGTTGAGAGATTTTTGGAAAGCTAAAGAACATGATTTTTGGCGGTCTAGAGAATATTTGATGAATTTTCAAAGTTAAGAAATTTTCTGGTTTTGGTCATGTCACTATTCATACTGGTCCAAAAATAAAAGCTATCACATAGGGCCCAAATGATGTCCAATTACCATGAAATTTTATACAGAGAAACTAGACATTCACAATGACTTATGCCTACTAGAAGCACCTCATTTGGATGTCTAGAGAGGAAGATATAAATTTTTAAAAATTCTATCCAGTATCAGGAACTCTAATCGACCTCTGTTATTGTTTGATTGGATTTTGAGATTTGGGCATACCTAAACTAGTTTGAGTTATTTTTTCCCTTTGGCTAACATCCATAAATTTCTAGATTGGTATCATTTGTATAGATTGGATTTTTTTGGAATTAATTGGACATTTTCAAAGTTTGCTACAGAAATCTATAACAACACCGGTGGATAGCCTGACCTTTGGACAATTTCACTTGTCAAACACCCTGTGTGTTGTATATTATGGTCTAGATATATTTTTAGTGTGAAATAGACATTTTTAGCTTTCCAGAATAGCCAAGAATTCATAATTTTTATTTTTTTTATAATTAGTTATAATTTTCCAAAGTTATAACAAAAAAGTGAAATAATCTGGCCAAAAATATATATGTATATTTTGAGCTTCCCTTTGAGTTCCTTGAGATGTAGGCCATATTTGATGATGCAAATGAGTTGTATTTATGTAATTAAATATGAGAATATGATGTATGAGCTCACATGGTCCACGTGATACCGAATGGAATTTTCATACACGATGAACGCAAAGAAATGTATTATTTTAATGGATTTTTCTTACTTCCTTCATGGGATGTATCACATGAGCATGTAAATGTGTATGAAATGAGTTTAAAATATAAGGTATTACAAATATTTTTTAAATTTTTAAGAAAGGCATTCTTGTTTGCATTTGTTAAAGAAAACAAAGTTGGGAGATATTTACTACTGTCATTGGGCAAGAAATTAGATTTAATGCCCATTTCTTATTGAATATCACCTCGACACCATCAACTCCTCAAGATCTTCTTCCCTACCTTCAACTTCTACATCTTTTCCAAATACAATGTCAACATTCTCAAGTCATTTTAGGATTTCTAAACCAGTTATTGCTAGTGAGTGATTTCTCTTCTTATTGTTTTTCATCAAACCAACTTTGGGATAAGCTAAACTATACCTTGGGTTTAGAAAGTGATGATGACCTATGAAAAACCACTTTTAACAATGAGAAAGATGTGAAGGAGTTAAGTCAAAGTTACAAGATGGGCAGGCTAACCCAATATGAATATTTCACCTAGATAATGTTTCAAGTCCTAGAAAATCACTAAAAGTCTACATCACATATGTACACATTAAATGCTTCATTAGTGTAAGAATCAAAGGCAACCCCCATATTCTATAATCTACCAACTCCTTTGCTAGAAGTTGTAGAAAGACATTTATATCTGATACAATATCAGTAGGCATGCCCATTGGAGGACTACAAGTTCGAGAAGCCCTCATCCATCAAGAAATCCAAATCATTCAAAAGTCTATGATTCAAGTCCAAATGACTCATGAAAGGATGACCTATGATCAAGAGGCCCAAATTGTGCTAATATATGTCCAAAAATTTCAAAGAGCTCAAGATAATATCTATGTTGGATGTCGGCCCAAGTTTAGAGCCCAAGATCCATATTTGATCAATTCGAAACATGCTGAATTGGATTTTGGACATGAGATCTCTTTAAAGATGCAAAAGTGGAAGTCCAAGTGGAAGCCCAATATCCTAAGAAGGTCCATGGAGATGTTAAAGGCCCAATGTAATTATACACATACAAGAGGAGTGTCAAGGCCCAATTGGAGTCCAATTGCAAGAAATTAAAAATTATGTGTCAATCATGTGATTTTTAATGAAGCATGAGCATACCATGTGGACTATTTAAAGGAACTAATTAGTTTTGACTAAGATTCTTTTTAAATTTCGTTTTTTTATTATTTTATTATTTTTTGGATTTAGTCAAGGAGTTTATTTAGGAGATTAAGTTAAAATTAATATCCTAATCTTGTTCCTTGATTTTAGGCGTTATTTAAAATATTTCTAATCAAATTTTAGAGTTTTAGTTTTATTAGGATTTTAAGTCTTTTAGAAATTTTGCCTATAAAAGGCCTCCTATTATACTCTATTTTGGAAGATAATGAATGAATGAATGAATTTGAGTATTATTCAATACTTTGTGAGGCTTTTACTTCTTTGTGTTCTCTGAGAGTTCACGTGACTTATCAAAGGATTGGTCTTCCTTTGTGGCGTCTTGAGACTAAGGTTCTAAGAGACAAGTTCTCTTAGGGTCTTTCCTTTGACCAATATTCTTGTTTTCTAGCCGGTACCGGGCAAAGTTTGAAATTGTTGAAGGTTCTCTAGGGCACGCTCCTAGTGGGTCTTGCATCAATATCATTTCTTTGTGCTCACCTTCTTGAAATTATCATTGAAAGAAGGAATAAACTCTATCTTATACACATCCAAGAGGGAAAGTTATAAGACATAAGAACCATTGGCTAAATGTTGTAATTTGTGCTTAAATTGCCAAACATGTTGAAACCATTGGTGGCTAGCCCAAGGCATACATTATAAGGATTTAAAGCAAATTAAGGATTTATTATGTCAAATCTCTTCCAAACTTCGAAGTCTTTTGGATGCCCTATCATGCCATCATTAGTCTTGTTTATGGCATGCCATCTCATATGCTCAACAATCTTGGAAGATATAAATAGCCTTTGCAACCATGTCTTTAATGGAGATTATATGAGGATTTTATAGGCTTCTTTTTTCACTTTTCACCCTTACTCTTTAGTTTCCATCTCAATTTGTTACACATTTTACACATCCCTTTTTTTTATCCTATCCCTAATAAAGCATACAATCATTCGGACGTGCATGAATTTTTATATAGTTAAGACCTAATTTATTGATGGTTTTGTTAGCCTCATAAAAAAAAAGGTAGGATTTTTGCATGCTCAAGGGCATCAACTAACAACTTCAATATTATTGATATAGCCTTGACATCCAAATTTCATTCCTAATCCATGTCATAGACCCATTTCAGAAATTTTGCTCCTAATCATAGTGGCATCCAAAATTTGCTCCTAACCCATTTTAGAAACCCATCAAAAACCCAACCTTAGCTAACTTTAGAAATCTATTTTCAAATATTAATAGAAACCTATATGCTCTCATCTTCTATGGTCACTTTGTTGCCATTTTAGTAACCTAACCCATTTCAGAGATTGACAAAAACCAACCTTTTTTAGAAAACCCAACCTTTTGTAGAAAACCCAATCCTAAACTTTTGAACCAAAACCCAAAAAACCTAATCATAGTTAGGGTTTAGGGTTAACAAATCTAAAATAAACTAAAAATGCATACACTATGCACACATTCTTCTTCTTCCTCTTCTTTCTCTCACGTCTCTGTGTTTCTTTCCCTCTTAAACTCTTGAACTCTCATAGACCTCTTCGTCATTGCCATTCTTTCGCATGGTCGGTTAAGGGCTTAGAGATAGGTAAATTACAAGGGGAATGAAAAGTAAAGTTTGCTGCATTTTATTCCCTTACTTAATTAATAATTTGTTAAAAATATATTTAGTAATATATTATTTTATATTTATATAATTGTATTTTTACATTAATAAATTAAAATTAAAATTTTTATTAAAAATTAATTATTATTATTATTATATTTATTTATATATAATATATTTAAATTTTAAATTTTTATTATTTAATTAATTATTATTAGATATTTATATTTTTATATAATATGTTGAATTAAAGAAACAACTTTTTTGATAACAATAACTCGCCATTAAATTGTTTTTTGTGGCCACACTGAGGTCGCCACAACATTCTATTCGTGGCAACATAGAAATTTGCAACAAAAAATATTTATTATGGCATATAAAACGTTGCCATTAAAACATTTTGCAATATAATTTTAGCGGCAATATATTGTATCACAAAAGAAATACTTATTGTACTAATATGTATCACCATAATAAGTTCCTTTTTAGGCCAATTTTCAAAGTTGCCACTATAAATTCTCTTTGGGAAATCTATGTTGCCACTACAATAAGTAGCCTTGGTGGCGACATACGAGGATCACAGCTAAAGCTTTTGGGTTCAGCTTCTCTCCTGTTGAAGTCCTCTCCTATTCGTCCTGTCTTAAAGAACAAATTCTCCCTGCACTTTTTTTTTTTATTTAAAAAGCAAAACAAAAAAAAAATAACTGCACAACTAGACAGTGAAAGAAGACAGAAGAGAAGCCATCTGCAAAGTTTTTATCAAAATAAATTATGTTTTTCTTATTAGTTAAATTTAAAACCATTTAGCAGTGACTTTAATAATGTTGTTGCAATAGATATTTATGAGCGATTATTTTGTTGCTACAAAAGACATTTATTAGTGACCTTTTTTATGTCACAACTAAATATTTTAACCAAAATGAGGATCCTATTTTTATGACAGCTTTTTGCAGTGACTAAGAAATGTTGCCACTAAATGTGGTCTTTAAGTGGCAAGTTTTTTTTGTCACCGTCACAAAAAGCTGTTACTAAAAGCCATCTTTTTTTGTAGTGGTGCTAATAAAGAACATGTTGTAGTATAACGCTAGCTTCTTGCATGATAGTAGTGGCTCTGATTTAAGGATGTAAACTCTTCCTTTTGTTGGTCCTCCAACCGCCTCGGTCCAAGTACTACCAAATTGATCTTAGGGAAGATCTAGTAGATGCCATGAAGGCATCTTCATTTCCATTAGCTTCTTCTTTTATACTCTGAAATAGAGTAAGAATATAATATCAAAATCAGCACATGCATATTTACTTTTATACTTTAAAACTGGAATAAGGATCTCCTATTAGGACTACTCATGGTGTCTTGGAAGCATTTTGGAATTTTTTTTGGTCTTTTTAGGATTAAAAAATTTACTTGAAAAGATAAAAATTGCAATTGTAAGAATAAAAATTTTAATTGGGAGAGAAAATTACATTTAAAAATTTTTAATTGTATAATACAGTTAAAATTTGTAAAACGTTTTTCTCACTTAATTAAAATTTTTGTTCTCACAATTGTAGTTTTTATCTTTTTAATTAAATTTTTTAATCTCTAAAAAAACTCTTACAAGACACCTTATAGCATAGTTAAAATTTTTAAAATATAATTTTTTCTTTTAATTAAAATTTTTATCTTTATAATTATAATTTTTATCTTTCTAATTAAATTTTTTAAGCTAAAAAAAAACTCTAACACGACGCCCTATAGTAGTACGACTTATTCCTAAAACTGGAATTGATTCTTGTATGCATGGAAAGACCTAACTCATCATGACGTGACAACTTATCCTTAATTAGTGTTTGACTTATATTCCTCATTTTTCCAATATACCATCAATTCATTCCAGTGACTCTGGCTAATTAATTTGGGAATTACATCTTTCGCCTAAATTTGCTTTCCAGCCTTGTTTATGGTGTTGCTCGGCCGTATTCTCCCCCTTATGAGCAGATAGTGTTTTTATTTCCAAGCGGTCCTCCTCCTTTCAACAGGACAACTTCTGCCAGTATTAAATAAAAGTAATATATTGATAAATATAATTACAATATAAGATTCAGTAGTCATGGAATTAAAATCTTATGGACTGTACAAAATAGTACTGTTTCAGGGTAATAGAATCAAACTATCTCTTACCCGGACGATGAATAACCTTGGATTGAGTCATATTTTAACAGGATGTCAAAATCACATATTACAATAATCAACAGTTTACATTTCAACCCGTGTCATTTTATTGGCCAAAAAATAAGGAGAGAAACTGCGCAGGATCAGCCAATATCAAGAGGACCAAAAAAGAAATTATCTTGGGAAAAGGAGAGAAATTATAAAAAGATGGTTGAAATAATTTGGAATTTTTTCAGGAATTATTGTTAAATTCAAAATAATTCAAGTTTACTTTATTCATTGAATGCTATGATGTACTTATGTCTTATTGGCATTTCATTTTGTTCACTTCAACAAGTGTATGACATCCTTTACCAGCGCAATTTGAGCATGCTAATTTAGTCCCAAGCTGACTTCATCTTTGTTACATGTGATTAGCCTTCTCTTCCCTAATTCAAAGATTCTAACTTTCAAAGGGGAGCAAAATATTCTTATGCACGCAGGATTAGTTTGTGGGACAAAACTAGCTACCATATATAGCCATGCATGCCATATGAACATATGAATTCATTTTAGTTTGCTTAGTTACAGCGCGGGAACTAGAGTGCAGAAAAAGGGAAGGGGTAATGAGAAATGAGGATAATGGACGCTCTTAGAAACGTTGAAAAATTGAAAGCTAGTGGATAGCTAGACTATCAATCTCTCTCCCTTTTTCCTCTATCTGTTTCCTTTGTATAGTCCAGCTTTCTCCCACTACCCACTTGGAAGTGTATTGTGGCTTACAGCTATAGCAGATTTCAATCATAAAGTTACTCTCTCTCAAATATTCCCCACTATTTTATACCCTTCAAACCGAACCAGAACCTCAAGTTGGTCCACAATCGTGCAAGATTCCAATCGCAAGGTGGCCTAGTATACTGACTGTTTAAATATAAAATAATTAAGTGCATTTAGATGCAAGGATATACAGTGAAAAAGTCAAACACATAGAAATCATATATACTTATTCAATATAAAGGGCGCAGGATCATTAAACTGATGAATAGCCTTCTGGATCACATAAATGCTGATGAAACCCTTTATTTGTATTCAGGAACAGAATGTATATACAGGCAAAAGGTTATTTAAGTTCCAAACTATATATATATATATATACCTCTATCAATCAAAAGTTTGAAGACATTACAACTATACCCAACTTTTATGAAAGCAACAGGATCAAGGGAGGAAAATAATAAGAATTATAGGCAAAGGAATCCGATAAGGTCGACCTATGACCTATCCAAACAAACACTCAAAGACAGAGAGGCAACGGGAAGAAAGATTGATAAACCAACTTGTTCTTGTTGCCCGAGACCCAAATCGATGTGCTGGAATAGTGGGTCCACCTGCCTGATGATCTGGCAGTGGGTGGTAGTTCGTGCTTGCCGACAGTGAAGAATGCATGTGATCACATTTCTTTCTTTTAGGGCGTGGATTCTTTCCTTTGACAGGGAGGTGAGGTTTTGGGACGAAGGGAGTGAAGTGAGGGAAGTTAGGGCAGAAGATATTAAAATCTATTTAAAAAAAGAAAGAACATCGCTAAATTCTTTTCCAAATAAATAAGTGGAATTTTTTTCATTTATTTTAGCAACAAATTTATCAACGTTTATCCATCACTAAATTTTAGTGACAAACACGGTCGTCTCTAATTTGTCTAAATATTCAATTTCAAAAGAAAGGGAAAATTTTATCCTCTGTCAGTAATTCCATTGCTAAATAAGCATTTTGGAAAAAGAACTGGTGTCGTCTCTAATTTTCGTCGCTAAATCACAATTTTCTAGTTGTGAGGAAGGCAAAGGGATATTAATTATATAATAGGAAAGATAGTAATTTTACGTAGTTATTAATATTTTAGACAGTTGGGAACTTCTTACAATAAGATTAATAGATTAGGGGTTGAATGCAATTTTTTTATTTGGAGAGATATTGCAATTAAAGGTAAAAATCAGCGTTACTAAATGCAGTTTTTCTTAATTTTTAATTTTGGGCAAAATGCTACAATAATAAGTTGCAATTTATAAAACTAAAATATATATAGTATCATAGACTTATAATGTACTCCTCCAATTTTAGCATTCATTCCACTAACATGAAAGATTTTCACCAGAGGATAGAGATTAGACAATGGGAAGGAAAACACTAGTGTCACATTAAAAATATTTTGAAGGTAAGTATAATATTTTGGAGCATGAGATGAGGGAAGAAAACTTTTAAAACAAAAATGGAAGGAGAATGGCTGGTTAAATGATTTTTTTTATTGTTATTTTTATTATTTATTTATTTATTTTTGCATTTGGAAAGTTTTTTCCTCGATCCAAAATCTCTCAAATTGTAGAAAACATAATATTAAAGGAGGACTTTGAAAGATCTTTGAAAATTAGTTGAAATTTTTAATTATCCTCTCCTAATTAGTTCCTCCTTTTTTTTTTTGGCTAATTCCTGTTAGTCACTCCTAAAGAAAAGAAACATTCAATAAAATCTTCCATTCTTCTCCATTATCCTCATCCAAACATACTATCAATATAAAATAAAACTGGTTTATGAATTGCATGAGACTAACATATATATGGCATCTAACCACCAAAGAAGTTTATTATGATCAGTATAAAATGTACTAGTTGGTTTTTTATTCATAATTTACTTGATTCGATGCCACCATCTTTGACCAAAACAAAGAGTAATTGATCGATTTGTAAATTATAAACTTGCATCATTATCGTTTTATAAATATAAACTTTTTAATCATTAAAAAATTGATTACAAGCACCGCCTTATTCAGCAGATTAAAAAGCCATCACTGTTCTGTTCACCACATCGGACACGTTTTGGGATAACTACAGAATAATGATGTTAATCCGGAAGCTTTCTTGAAAAAAATGATTAGCTAAGAGACTAAAAAAAAAAACGATTTGAATATTCTGGTGCAATGCAATTTTGAATTTACTTCATTTTCGGACGCAACTCAGTGAAATAATTTGGTTTTCTTTTTGTCTATTGTTAATTAATACACGATCTGAAGTATCTGTGATAAATTTATGAAAATTCAGTGTACTCAATTATCAGAATTCGATCCCTTTTAAAACAATACAAATCATCAAATGCTTCTGGGTGTCTATTTGCTAGCCGTTGGTCTTGCATCTGCGGTGGATGCCAAGACAATTAGAAAAATAATAATAATAATAATTCCTTCAGGCTCTTGAGTAGCAGCATGTCTCTCTCACTCCCTCACTTTTCCTCTTCAGTCACTTCAGGTTTCATATCTCTCTCTCTCTCTCTGTGTCTCATCCCTGCATGGCCATGATTAATTTTTCTGTTGAATGTGGCAATATAGAGGCTGCCTTCGTATATATGAAATATGATCTTTCGGTTTGGCCAGCCATCCATGCCTTTTAGAGAAAATTTAATCGCTAGTTAACATTTTTATTTTTTGTGATCCTTTGAAGGAGAAAAATGTTACATTTCGTAATTTATGTATCAAGGTTATAATTAGGATATAATTTAAAAAATTAAATATGCTGATCTTTAACATTTTCACTTTCTATAATAGCTTAATGAAATAAAGTATTATATTATAAAATTTGTATACCAAAGTTGTAATTATATAAGCTATAATTAAGGGGAAATTAAATCTAGTTTCCCTTAAATTTGAAGACTAAGACACTACTTTGGAAGAATAAATATATGAGAAAGATCATAGGATAAATTAAAAGACTAGGTCGATCATTACTTTAGGAGGAGGGAAAGTTGTATAGTTTTTCATTACCAAACCTTACCCAATGATCTATGACTTTATACGATGAATAAAGAGACAGAGTCTTTAAAATTAAAATAAACTTGATGTCAAAGATTCAATCATGTCGCCACCCTTTTCTACTTTGGTCACTTGGTCAGGTTTCATGCATGCCTTTCTGATCGATCTCTGCATATCATTGAGTTCAATATTATCTGTTAAGCGATTCAAGATGTTATAGAGATCTAACGCCTTTATACATGAAAATTATTCACTAGTGGCATAAACCACATTACTCATCCTCCTATCATTCTCGTTTTCATCGTATATAATTTATATATAAACATGGCCATATCCTGAGATTTCGTAAATTCAAGTCTGCCCGAAGTCCAGTGAAAATATAATTTGTATATAGATACGGAACCATGAGTTTGGCCAGTTTTTACTCTAGTACTCTATGGTTTAAATGTTTGAATTTGGACGACTCGTAGTTTAAACTGTTAGCAGATTGCTACAAAGTGGTTTCATTTCATTGTGTTCTTGAACAAAAATTGGCATGTGCAAGTCACATGACCCCAAAACACCCCAATTTGGCAAATTTGATATTCAAAAAACTGAAATCCCAAATTGGTCCGATTATGCAAACTCTCAACATAATTAGATATTTCAAAGGAAAATTGGCAATTTTGGCAAATTATGGATTTCCTTTAGGGTCAAAATTTTGGAAAGATAATATTTTATTGGATGTATCGAATTTAAAATGTTGATTAGTCAAGTGAGAAATTTTAGTTTTCACTCTGTAGAAAAATAGGATTCCATAATGAAATTTGCTATTTCAGGCAAAATATAGGACAAAATTGGAGATACAGTTTAAGGGCAAATTTTGGAGAATATATTGTGTTGTGCGTGTTTGAATTTGGGATTTTAACTGGGTAATGGAAAATTTCCAATCTTTAATGAATAAGAAATTAGAGATTTTATGAGAAAATTTAGAATTTAGGGCAAAATCAAAGATTCCATATTTATGGGCAAAATTTAGGTGATATTTTATTATTTGTATCCAATTGGCCAAGAAATGAATTTAGATCTTCAATGTATAGGAAATTATGCATTTCATTAAGACAATTATAAATTTAAAATAGTTGGAGGATCCTTGATGTCCATATGTTTAGTTTGACCTCTACTCCAGTTATTCTTAGCTTAAAAAATTGTTGTTATATTATGTGAGCCCATAGACTGAACCCACACACTACAAGAAAAATGCCATATACCTACTGTCAATTTCCATGGGTAAAGGGTAAAAATCTGTGGGTGAAGCCTTACCTAACTTATACCCACAGTCTAAACTTTCATCAAATTTGTTCTACTTTTACCCTATACTTTTTTAACCATGGGTATAACTTATGCTCAGTTTCATAAGATGTGGGTATAAATTTATAACTTTTATCTGTAGATATTTTATTGTCACTATAACTAATCATAATATCTTCATAAAATCTTTATCCATAGACATTTTACTATTATTAAATCCTTTACCCACAATATTTTACTATTACTAAAACATTTACCCACAGTAGTTTTACTATTATTATCTATTGGTGTTTTATTGTCACTGAAACCTTTGGGATATAATTATATTACTTAACATCCCAAGTTAATCTTTCAATACATTGGTGCTCATTAAATTTACATTAAAAATAAATAAATATACAAGACATAATAAGTTTTTAAAAAACTAAAAATTCATTCCATTATATTAAAGAAATTTTAATAATCATCTCCATACAAAATAAGAAATTCATCAATCCACTCTTACACAATACTTTTTCAAATCACAAGATAGAAGAAATCAAAATGGACAATATATGTCAAATCAATAGTTGAATACACATTTACATAATGCTTTTAGCTCTGCAGAATAGCTCATATCCTAGATGTCCCATTTGAATAAGCTTGAAACTTGGTCTCAATCTACACATAGAAGTCAATGATGTCAATGTATAAAAAAAAATGAGATTCCTAGAATTAAAAACTTACAAAAATCAAGTTCATGCACAAAATCTAACAACTGTTGGCTTGACATGCAATCCCTGAAAGTAAGCCCAAAAAAGAAAAAGAAAAAAGCACACCATCACTACTCATTATGTAAGCAAACTTGGAGCTAAATATAAGAGTATGTATCTCTAAAAGGATAAATATGCTTCACTTATCTACTTTCAATTCAACAACCCCTTTCATATTTATGAAATTAAAATGTAGCTTACAATTAGAATCCAGTCGAAGCTTAATAATCACAATTCAACAACAGATTAAAGAGAAAGAGGACTACAGAATTATAACTTTATATAAACAACAAAGAGCATTTTAAAAGTTTCCAAACAGTATCTAGGTTGATGAGCTCTCCTCTCATCAAATGAATTTGAGAAAGCATACTATTTGCACCTCTGAGACTATATTTGATATGCAAGAAATAAAGCTCAACAATGTATTAAAATTATATAGCATGAAAAGACGTGGGTACTGTATTACTTACACAAACGTTGGATTAATAGCAGTGTCTTGCCATCTTTGATTTTATTTAGACTAAGAGATTGACTAACTTATGGCTGGTGTTTCAATAAGCTTTTTAAGGTCGGGGGTATACTACTTACTCTTTGTTGCTTATTAAATAAAGACTATAGAATAAGTAGAAAGTGGAGAAAGCAATTATTATATTCATGGACTTCGTTTCCTTCTATTGGTGTGCTGAAACAAGGAAAACCAAAAAGAATTGAAAAAGAGAATAAGAAATATTTATAAGGATTTAGATGCACAATAAAGTATAAGCAACATTAATTGTTTAATCTCTATAATTTGCATTAATTTTTAATTTTTTTTCCTTTTGTCATAGGCTGCCATGTCTAAAATGAATCAGGGAAGAGCAAAACACAAGGCACCATCACTCAAAATGTACAAAGGCAGACTTCACAAATGCACAAACACAAAATTGCAGACTTCACAATTTGCTCAAATGTAGAGGCTTCACAAATGTAGAGGCTACTTAAAATGTACTATATTGCTTACACAAACCTACGATTTGTGAATCAAACCAAGCATAGGATGCTGCACAATAGATATTCTACGCCTGAACCAACCAGGTGGCAAAAATATACATCAAATATTATTTTCCATATATAAAAATACACATCAAATCATCCTCTTTGACTGGGTTTACTATTAAGGAAAGAACAGGAAAAAATTATTCAATCTAAAATTATTTATATTGAATAAATTTAAATTTAAATTTATTCTAAAATTATTCAATTCTGAACTAGAATTCTTTTATGTAATTTAAAGTTTTAATCAAAAAAGCCCTAAAGTAACCAACAAAATTTTTAGTGTGAGATTTGAGATAGGCAAATCATGTTCACATGATGATCTATCATTCTCTCTAATATCATGAGGTTGGCCAAACACATCAGCACTTTTGCTTACAATATTTTCACACTAATGCTTGATAATTAGAAGCACATAACATTCCCACAATTTTTTTAAGGACAAAAACTAAATATAATTTTTAGATTTTTATTATCAAATTTCACATAAATGAATTTTTGTTTACACTACTTCTGTACTCCTCTGCTCAATTATCTGCAATTTAAAGTTCTGCAGGTCTCTTAGTTGCAAACCCTCTAAGTAAGTCTGTGAAAATTATAATATAAAGGATTTTTACCAGTGTTGTCCAATATTTTCAGTATTCTGTATGATCCATGTGACAACCCTATCTTCTAATCATTGTAATTATGGTTAAATATACAATTAATAATTGATGATCAAAGTTTGGAGTCGTTATGATTTATCACATTATGAAAATATGAAAAAATTTGAACCTTGATATTAGGGTCATCACTATACAACCACAAACAAAACAAAAATGTATAAAAGACATCATACTACCATGAGGGGTTTATGATTCATCCATCCATCAGTTTCAACACTCAATAACCTCCCACAAGTATTCTCATATCATTTCTTAACATCACCATTGAAGAAAAGGGGGTTTCTAGGCTAAAGGTATGAATTTGGGGACTTGCGCCGTGGCCTATATTTTCCCTGCTACAGCTAAGTTGCTCTTTGGAATTACTGGGCAAATTACACAACCCTCACCGCGGCCGACCAACGTGGCGCCACGGCAGAAATGCCTCCCTGAGCTATTGTTCTCAACCCCACGATTCTCGCCTCGGCATAATACTTTTGTGCCGCGTCGAGTTTCGATTTTGTTACCCTCCTGGGCAATTTTTTTTCGCTTTGCATCGTAGTAAGATTTCTTAAGCCATGGCGCTCCTCGCCACTATCACTCCCCAGACCAATTTTCTTCTCCTGCGCTACGACAAGATGGGTTATGCCGCGGCACCCCTCGACTCTGTCACTCATTTGGCCGCAGCGAAGCCTTCTTAGCAGCGACGTGGCTCCCTCCTGTGACTACATCACCCAAATTTCGCCCCACACACTCTAACTCTCATCTTAGGAACACTCTAAGAACAATTTCTCTCATTTTATATGACTCTAATGGTAGTTTCCTACCCTATTTACTCATCTAACTCCCCATCTTCAATTCAAAACGTAAGTACTATATCCTAATTGCCCAACTATCTCATATCAGCAAGTTTATAGATTAATGACAGCAAGAACACATGCATTAGCAACAATTAACATCCCATGTACATTCCATAAAGATTTTATTCATCAATAGTTTATGTCCACATCCAATGCATCACATGACTACAATTTCCATTTGGTAAACCATATCACAATTTCAACAAAGCTATATATATGATGCTACAAGTTCATACATCAATATCCAACTGTAATGAGACCTAAATCCTTAATGGTTACATTTCAACCAAGCAAAATATGAACGCCTACACTTGGTAACATGAATACATGATGATACTATATCATAAGGAATACAAAATTTAGCATCTACACTAAATATGTCAACTTAAGTGTAGCCTTCTCCCCATATGCCGGAGCTCATGGATTTTCATCCACTTGCTTCCCCTTATCTTTACCCGAAGAACCTTCACCTGAAATATTAATCCCATAAAAAGGGGTGAGACATAAATCTGAGTAACTAAGGCAATTCCATCATATATTCCAATTTAATTAGCATACATGCATAATTTCACATAAGCATAAGCAAAATACCAGTCATATCAATAAATAAAGCAATTAGGCTATCATGATTACCATTTCATACTAGCAATCATATTTTCATATGTCAAAGGCCATTAACACCGGGGGAGGCCCGTCCACGGCACCTACTCTCCATTGAGCACAACTAAGGCTCAGTGCATCTGGGGTTTGATCATAACCCGGCGCCCGATAGAAGCACATGCACGGGTGGCAACCGTGCCACAGCTCTACCATGGACTCACAAGGTCCAACACAATACAATAGATAGCTAACCAATTCATTCAACATTTCAAATCATTCATGTATAGCAAATATGAAATTAAAATAGATATATGCATGGAATTAATATAAACCCAGTTACCTCACTTGTAGACAATTGCAACAGTCACTAATGGTGCAGAAATCTCCCTATGACCATAGCATCATAGAATTACTACTCTAATTCATCATTAACAGTTGCAATTAGTGCCCAAAGAATTTAAAATGCTAATGACTACCTAAGAATCACTTACCCAGCCACTATAAGTCCCAAATTCGGATTGAAGTGTCCTCTATCAGAAAAGGTCAATATTTCATCCAAAATCCTAATCAAATTAGTACAAAATTAATACCCATATTATAATCAAGTCATTAGGGTCTCAAATCAGCAGAATTACCTCAAAAAGAAGAGTTCATACCTATCTAATGACAACCCTAGCCTCAACCTACGAATTTCATCAAAAAAATCCCCAAACACCCACATTTCAGATTTTGGGTATGGTGAAAATACTCCAAATGAAAAACTAATCAGACCAAAATGAAGAGAAAGATAAAAGGATTAAGTTATATAACTATTACCTTGGCTAATTTTGAGCTTAGAGGTGAGAAGTGGTGGATTTATGCCAAGAACCCTAGAGCCTCCTTTGGACCTCCGAATTTTGAGATGAGTGTTTGTGTTTCAGCAAATGGAGAGGTGGCTGAAGCATTAAGATTTAAGTTGGGTTTTAGTTGGGTCAAATATGGGTCATGGGTTGCTCCAAGATCCAACTCTATTTAGGCTTCAGATTTTACCTTTGGTTGGGCCAATTTTGAGGTGTTGGGTTGCTGAAATCCAATTGGGCCAGACCAAGTTTTAAGAGCCCAAAGTTTTGGGTTTGCATAAGGGTTATTGGGCCAATTATAAGAACCTATGCAAGGTGGGTCTTGGGCCTCTATCACATTGGATCAAGTTGGGTCTGCACCTAGCTTATTGGGCCTCCATTAGCCTCTTATTATGACCTCCTACATTAATTTGAGCCTAGATGAATTTCTCTCCCAATTAAATCTCAAACCCATATTAATAATTCATCTCTCTAAAATCTCCATTTACTTAACTTATCTGACTATTCCATATTAATTATTCCTAGTTAACCTAATTCATGATTAACACCTTAATTAATTTTTGGGGTGTTACAATCCATACCATACTGGAAGTCTTTCCAACAATTGGCCAAAATTTTTAGGTTCACAAAAATAAATGTTAATGTTAATCTTCATTTAGTTCTTATAGTTTCTAATTAAGTCATTCTTATATATCGTATTGGGAGAATTTATTATGGCATGGAGGTCCCTAATTTCCATATTATGTGTATTCAAAGTCTAACTTGTAAATTTTGAAGACTTGCAATTTTTTCTCTTCTTTCCTAATTCAGAGCTATGGTTATTAATTAATATAATTATGTTCTTTGTTTTAGAGAGAAATTAAAAGATAGTAAAATTTAAAATCAGCAAGTGAACATTCATATGTATATGATCAAATGAAGCACCACTTAAATCAATTAGTAGAAACTATAAATGGAGGCTGAAAACAATTCTAATGAAGCAAGCAAAAGAATATATGAACAAATCTAAATATTCTATTACAGAAAGAGAGAATAAAATTATCCCAGTTTCTTTAACTTTCAACAATATATGCACAAATCTAAATATATTCTTTTGATTTTTACACCCAAATATTTATGTTCATAAAATTCCCTTTTATTTAATACCCATATGATGATATTGCAGAATACAAAGTTATTTAAAGATAGCTATAGCTTCTGCTGGGAGATAACACCATGTTTGGGTAGCCATTTGGGAAAGCCACACTTCTTAATGCCTTATCTGTAAGTACCAATCACCTCTCAATCATAACACAATATATAATACTTACAACAATGATCAGTATTCATCTACTAGTTTGACTTCCAATTTGTGAATTCCATGGCCTTAGATTATGGAACTAAAGGTGCATATGGACGGCAAAGGATGCAAAAAAAGAATTAGAAGAGTAAACTCCAAACTAGATGGCAATATCCTCATTCTCTAATCTCTTAGTTATTTGTACTTTTTATTTATTCTTTCCTTTCCTTTTATCTTGTACAGGTATGGATAGCTTGGAGATAAAGATGGATAACTAAAAGGTGATAGTCATAAGGTATGTGGATAAGAGGTAGGTGTTAAACATGGTGAGAATAGGAAGGAAGGCAGAGCATTGGCCATTTCTAATTGATAGTGAATACTATTCATATGCCTCTCAATACTGAGATGAATCTACCTTTACTTCTTCTTATAACTACTACATGTATAGTAACAATAAGAGCATTCATGGTTATTTTTTCCTCCAAATGGCTGATAAAATCATAATTACAACTAGAATTAAAAAAGTATAAGATGCCTACCATATGCCATCACATGCTAGCACTATAAATTCATCATCATCACAAAGCTTAACCTATAAAATGTCAATGACAAAAACAATGTGGGAGTCATAACAAATGAATATTAAGAGGAAAATACTTGAACAAGCAACATAAAACTTAAAAAAGAAAACTTACGGTGTTTATATCTAGATTGGCAGTCACAATTTGTTTTTCAATAGGCAGAAATTCATTCTGTTAAAGAAAATTAGTCCTACAAAGAGGGTGAAGACAACTTGTTAGAGACAAAAAAGCTGAGACAAGGTGATTGGACCATTAGGATAATTGGAGAAATTGTTGAGGGAAAGGGACATGTGTCACCCATGGTTTTTGATGTCACTTGTTTTTTTTTCCATTGACACCAGATTTCTTGGATACTTGTTCATTCTCGTTTTTCATGTTTATTGTGGTTCATAAAATCTTAACAGTGCATTGGGATTTATGAAACAAAAAATAGCCCAGTGAGCCTTGGTCACCACACCATAGCTGGCACTGCCAGAAGCATCGAAAGGCAGAGAACCAGGCCCACTGCAATAAACACAACCTAGCAGATAGCAACCACTTCCTACAGTCTTTTTTTTTTTGGTTTCCTAGTTTAATCTACTTAAATTTTTTTGAGTGAATGCAGCAAAAGAAAAATAATGATATCATCAAAGCCTCACTTGACTCACCACGTCATCTAACGAAGTAGCTATTTGGCTCAATTAGTAATATACAAATGATACCTATAATTGCCTTGACAATGAAATTATGGCTTTGGCTTATATAAAATGCATATATGGATATACATACTAGAACTAGCAGCTTCATCCGCATAAACTATTCATCGATCAATTTATATAAATTAAGAGCTAACCCTTTCGCACATGACCAAGGCATTGACAACCATTCTTATAATAGTCATACTCTTCTGATTTGAATCATTTTTTTGCTTTTACTAACAGCACTAAACCAAACAACTAGGCAATAAAACACAAGGAATTTGCACAATTTGACATATGAAATGGTCTTTAAACACAAATTAATGTTCTATTCTCATTGAGTTTTGAGAGTTATTATTTTTATATTGTTAAAAACTAGGCTCTGCAACTTTCATATAATAATTAAGTATATATATATTATGGACCATACACAGACACACAAATGGAAGCAGAATGGAACTCTAACAAGGATGAATGCACTGAAACATTTGTGGGATTATTAGAAATCAAAGGAAAGTGGCTTAAATCAAGAAGCAACCCTTCAATTAATTAATAATGTGAATATGGCCTCCTAATGCACTGTTAAGAAAATGAAAGCAAAAACCATGGCTAGCAAGTGTTAATGAATGCCCACTCAAAATTATTACTTCTAAATTTGATTTATGTTGACTAGCGTGCAAAGTAAGATGAACTAGGGGCTACTGGTCAGAGAAGATTTAGATTGTGTAGTTTTGTATAGAAAACCTATTTTTGTAGAAGGTGGACATGAAAGACTATTTAGAGGAAGAAATTTCTAGATCAGGCATATTATATAAGTTGGATATAGCCACAAAATTTAATAATTACTGCAGCAATCTAACTGGAATCAAAATTTATATTTATATAATATATTGTTGTTATTATATATTTCTATCAGTTCAGGCCATTTGATCAGTTGATTAAATTCTGTAACCCCCATCCATCAAACCAAAACCCCTTCAAATGGAACAAAACCTAGCAATCTAAACCTAGATATCTAATAAATGAAATCGAAACAACGTTTATGGTTTGGTTGGATTTGATATTACAAACAAAAATTATAATATTACAAAAATGTATTGGAAGGATGAGATGAAAATATACAAATCAATAGAACATCACTGAAAAATAGTATTTTTGGGAAGCAAAATATAGGCTTGCAAATCATACCAGTGATAGGAAAAGCGAAGAAAACAATATCAACTACCAAAACCCTTAAATGTTAAGCAGAGATTTAGGAACAAGGATGAAAAACTACTCTGCTTTCTCCTCCTCACTTGCTTGCCATGATGACCCCTTCTCCACCCCTTCACACATGCATAAAATTAGTGGGTAAGGGAAATTTTGAGATAGCATGAAATTTTCGATGCCATTTGGAGGGAACGTAGGTGGAGAGTGAAAATTTGAGCTTTTTCACCTATAAGAATGGTTAGGGGTGGAATAATTTTTAGTTAGACTTTTTACCCGCATTTCTAGTCATAGGTAGAGGTATTCTTATTTGTACCTATGGCTATTTAAATCATCTGTAGGTATAACTTATTTTTACCTACATGCTTTTTGCCTATCACTGTAAGTGACCATGGGTATATGGCAATTTTTTTGTAGTGACAATCTTAAGCCCAATAATAAAATTTCTCAATCACATAACCTATAAACTTGCCTCAAAACAAATAACAAACTCAACTTCCATAGTAGAGGTAACTAAGGATCATTTAGCACTTTTTCAAGAGATAGCTCTCTCAGCTAGCAAAAAAATGTATCCAAATGTTAACTTCCTTGAGTCAATGTATCCTACCAAATATGAGTCTAAATAGCTAACAAATTTTAAATTATCAGTCTTCCTATAAATAAGCACATATATTTCAGTACCCTAAAGGTACCTTATGTCCTTCTTTGTAGTTTTCCAATAATCAATCATTGGATTACTTTGGTACCTTCCCAACATGCTTATAGCAAAAGCTATATTACACATTGTGCATACTTAAACATACATCAAGCTTTATACTGCTAAAGCATAAAAAGCATTCTTAATCTTTTTTTACTTTTTAACTCATTATTAGGACATTGAAACAAACTGAATTTTTTTTTCACTATAAATGCCATACTAGTTGAACAATTTTTCATTCCAAATCATTCAAGTTTATTTATATAAGTCTTTTGTAATAGTGTTAAGATGCCTTGAGATCCATTTTTATGGATCATAATGCTAATGATATAGGATACCTCACTCATATCTTTTATTTCAAAATTCTTAAATAGGAACACTTTTACCTCATATAGCAACTTTAAGTCACTTAAGGCAAGCAAAATGTAATCTATATATAAGATCAAGAATATAATCTTACTCCTACTAACATTGTAGTATATACATTGATTTATAATATTTCCAAAAAACCAAAAGATATGATCATATTATGGAATTTAAGATACCACTATTGTGAGGCTTGCTTAAGACTATAAATTGATTTTTTGAGCTTACACACCATATATCCTCATTAGTGGTTGAGGTGAACCTCTTAGATTCTTAGGTTGTTTCATATATACATCTTTCATAAGGTCACCATTGATGAATGTGACCTTGACATTCATATGATGAAATTCCAAGTCAGAATAAGCTACAACACCAAGATGATATGGAGGGAAACCTTCTTGGATATAGGAGAGAAAGATTCTCTATAATAAATTCCTTCCTTTTGTGGAAAACCTTACCTTGCCTTATAATACTCAATATTGTTTAGTCAATCTATTTTAGTCTTAAAGAACCATTTATAGCCAATTGTTTTGGCCTTACTAGACAACTCTACAAGGTCCCAAACATTATTATCAGCCATGGATTTCATTTCATTAATCATGGCATTATGCCATAATTTAGAATTTTCACCATTCATAGTCTGAGAAAATGTTATAGGGTTATCCTTAACACTTATGTCATAGTCGGATTTAGTTATGCATACCAAGTAGTCACTTAATGTTGCTGCCTTTCTAATCCTAGTTGCTTTTTTTAATTCAACTTGTTAAGGTTATTCAATTGGAGTATCTTCTACCATTGGTTAAGGTATCACTTTTTCATTATGAGGTGCCTCATCATTAGTCTAGGAAAAAGATGCTCTTATTGTTTGCATGATCAAGTTGGATTTCAAGAACCTTATTATGTTCCATACTCACCCTAACAGGATAGGTGTCATGTAAAATCAGTGTTCCTCTATAACTAGTGGAGGTAGTTCATTGTATATAATCATTGTCATTGACTAAGTTATATGGTTGATCAATTATATTAATTATGTCATTTTTAAGAAATTTGATATTTCTAAATTCAACAAATCTCATTGAATACGAGTGATAGTAGAACTTGTATTCCTTAGAATTTTCTACATAATCTATAAAATATGCAGTAATAGTCCTTAGTTCTAACTTCCTTTTATGTGGGTAATACACTCTTGCTTCAACTAGATAACCCTATACATGTGTATGATTTAAGAGAGTTTTCAACATTTTAAGATTTCAAAGAATGTTTTAGACATTGCCTTTGTTGAAACCTTATTGAGAATGTATACTACTATCTTGAGTACATGTCTTCACAAAGAAATAGAAAGCTTAAAGTTGCTAAGTATACTCCTTGCCATGTCTAATAGCATCTTATTCCTTCTTTTAGCAACACTGTTCATATAAGGTGAGTGAGGCATGGTATATTATGCTACAATACCATGCTCCTTATAGAAATTAGCAAATAGACTAAGTTCCTATCAATCACTAATGTACCTACCATAGTATTCACCTTCCTTATAAGATCTTACAATTTTAATTTATTTTCTTATCTGTTTCTCTACTTTTGCTTTATATTCTTTAAAGGCATCTAGTGTGTCACTTTTATTATAAATCAAGTAGATGTACATGTATAAAAGAGATAAAATAGTTTTGACAATTTAAACATAAAATTAGGACAACATATATCAGTATGTAGAATCTCTAATAAATCTAAATTCTTTTTAGCCTCTTGATGTGACTTGTTAGTTTACTTACGTTTAATGCAATAAATACGTAAACCAAAATTTGTAAAATCTAAAGGTTGAAGAACTCTATCCTTTACTATACTTTTGACTCCCTTTATGAAGATATGTTCTAATCTCTAATACCACAGGCTAATAGTGTTCTCATTCATGATATATCTCTTAACTCCAAAATTATCATGCATAGTAACATAAGAACTAGCCGTATTAGCAATAGTATAAGCTAAAATAGACCATCAAATAAAAAAATTTTCCTAACAGGAGCTAAGTCCTTTAACAAATTCAAAACCATTCTAAAAATATTCATTGAAAAATCTAAAAGAATTAATTTGGAAACCATAAAGAAGAAAAAATAATTTAATAGGTTCTAACCGTCTCTAAATTTGAGCTTATTCTATTACCAGGGAACACTTTTGGCTCATTTGGATGTGGACTCCTTATGTTGAGAAATCCCTAAATGGTATTCGAAATATGGATTGTTAATCTAGTATCAATCTGCCATATATCATGACAAACATCAACTAAGTGAGATTCAAAACACCTATTAGATAGAAGAATATCTTTCTTCACAAACTAGGCCTTTCTCTTGACGCAAATTCCTTCATAATGTGCTCACTCCTTTTACAAAAAAAAGCATCTTACTGCATCCTTGTTTGTCACATAATCAGGAGGTATGTGTTTCTTTTTACCATTTCCATTATGCCTCTTTCTCTTAGAGCCACTAGAACTAGCTAAATGAGCCTTATTAGGAGCACTTTCTCCATCAATTACTAGCCTTTGCTCTTCTTATACACACATCGACATCGGTTTATAAAGTGTCCATTTCTCCTTATGTGTGTAGTAGGAGATTTTAAATGTGACATAATAGGAGTGAGTTGAGGATCAATTGAACTAAGAATGGTTCATTTGGCTCTATTCTCAAGGCTTTTAATTAAGAAGTTAGGTCTTTCATCTTTAATATCTGTTGCCTTATTTCTCTTATACCAATGAGTTTTATTATGCATAGCTTGGCAATTAGTGCACCTCCTAGTGACTTGTTAGATGAAGCAAGCTAAGCATGAATAACCTTAAGATACTCCTTGACTATCCTGCATTATGGTATGGATCTACAAATGCTACTTTGAATGTGTTGTTTGATTATCATCATCTTGAGGTAGTTTCACCACTTTCGGTGTTTATACAACACTTCAACAACTTTATCATTATCATCTATAGGTTTTAGAGGCTTTCCCACATAAAGAGCATAATGTAACAACCCTAACTTTGAATCACACTAACTAAGCATAATCATATGATTGCAAATCTATACTTATAAAGAAAACAATGGTTTGCCAAAGGGTGAAAATGTGAAAAAATTTGAACCTTTTAATCATTGAAAATCATTACTTAGATAAGAAAGAAAACTTGAGCTCATAGGGAATTTAAATACTTATTTAGGACCTTCAATTCCTTAACAATTGAATCTAGAAGAACAAAACTCCTACATCATTGTTTATAAGTCATTATGCATTATTAACATAGTATAAACTAAGTTCTAGAGGCTAAAATAAGGGATTGGGGACTTAGGTCGTGACTTGGAAGAACTTCGGCATAGCCAAGATGGCTATTGGAACCTCTAAAAGCATCAGGATATACTTACGCCATAGCTTGAGCATTCCTCATCATGACTTAATTCAATTTTATAACTTTGGAACTAAAGTTTTAGACTTGCATTGTGACTCAACTTGCTATTGGAACCCAGATTACAATTTTTCTCAATCCTTATAGCAACTCAAGTTACTTGCAATATGACAAGGTTCCTTCATAAGCCTTACTATTCAAAAGCTCTCTAGTCTTGCCGTGGCGAGCTTACATGGTGCAATGGTAAGAGTGCCTACTAGAATGCCTCAACAAACTTGTCCAATTCTCATCGTAGTAAGATTGCTCTTTGGAATGCTTTCATCCTATTTTACTCGAGTTATGTTACAGCTAAAAATCCTAAGCAATGGTGAAATTAGCTTCTGTTACCCTTTGAATGAGTTTTGACAATGACTTGAGTAGTTTTTGGCTATGACTCAACTCCCTTCTAGTCCTAAACTCATGGTTACTCACCCCACTCATTTGATACACCCATTAATGAAGTTTTAGGGTCCTCCAACTCAACTCCCCTCTAGTCCTAAACTCATGGTTACTGACCCCACTTATTTGATACACCTATTAATAAAGTTTTAGGATCCTTCAACTTAACTCTCCTCTAATCCTAAACTCATGGTTACTCATCCAAATTATTTGTTACACTTACTAATGAAGTTCTAAAGTCCTCTTATGGCTAAATTGCATGGTTTTAATGACCTACTAACTCTTACATACTTCAACTTACTAATTCTCATTGCATAAGGACTTAAAGATGGTTTATGTCAATTAATCATCACTGCATATCAGCAAGTTTACTCATTATGATGGCAAGGGCTACCTAAGCCACTAATGACAATATCAAAATGTACATTTCCCTACCTTCTTACCCCAATCCCTCTGGACAAGTTTCAATAGTCCAAATAAGCTTACTCTTAGCCTCAAATTGCTTAAATATTCTTTAATATGAAACATAACTATACCACACCACAGATTCACATGTGGGTTCTTAACATTAGCAAGAATCTCTATACATCAAAAACTCAGGCTAAACTTTCATATGATAGGAACATACTCATTCATAGATTAATTATTCAAACTTCATACATTCGCAGAAATCCATATTAGATTGGCATTAGATAATTATATCAAAATTGTTGTAAATTAAAGCCTGATATTAGGGAATGCATCCTAAGTTACAAAACATTAGAATACCTACATTTGGCAAAAGTGGATGCATCATGATGCTATATGATATAAGTCAGAAAAAATTAGCATTTATACAAAATCAAAAGCTTCCCAAATGTAGGAGTCTTATACAAGGCCTAAACATAGAGGTGCTCATCCACTTGCTTCCCTTTTTTTTTTAGCTAAGGAACCTTCACCTAAAAATGTTAGCCAATGAAATGAGGCAAAATGTGAATCTCAGTTATCAAATGAAAATTTCATACATATGTACAAATTAATTAACATAAATACATATTATGCAGAAAATAACAAAAGCATTATCATACTTAGCCAATGAACTAGTTGAGCTATTAGTGACTACTATCCCATACTAGCAATCACATATAATATGTTAATGGTTAGAATAAAAGGAAAGACTCATCCATAGTGCCAACTCCTTATCGAGCACACTCATGGCTCGGTGCATTCATGAGTCTAATCATAATTCAGTGCTTGATATCAACACAATGCATGGGTGGTAGTATAACCATAGCTCTACCAAGGACATGCTCATCGTCCAAAAGAACAATCAAGTAGCCAACTAATCATTTAACATAGAAAACATATTGTGTAGCAAATATCAAATTAAAAATGAACATATGTAAAGAATTAAATTTAACCCTAGTTGCCTCACTCAGCAACATCAATTATCACATAAGCAAATATAAATTGCCAACCTCTTAAAGGTCCTAAATGTCATACCATCGAAGAATATGCACACATTTCATATCATGTTTTTATTATAGCATCAATTTCTTAATTTGAAGGCTTTGAGCAATGGATATTGCCATTATTAAAAGCCTAAAATCCCCAAATGTGCATAATTATATAACTTTATCATAAAAATCCTTAATTTTATGCCAATCTAGTTTGTTAAGCTTGGAATATCACATAAAGAATCACAAATTTCGGATTTCATTGCATAGGTCTTAAATCACCACTTTTGTACATTTGCACATATTGAATGTCAACTTTTAAAAATTCATATCTTGGGCTAGAAAATTTTGATTTGCACAAATTAAGTGTCTACAGAAAGCTTAGGATGTGAACTATATACTATAAAATTTTCAAGTAAAAATAGTTTAGTTAGGCCACAAAATTCTAATGAAACAGTGACTGATACAATAACTGAGCTAAAACTTTATAAATGCATATCTTTGGCAACGCAACTCTGATTGATGCAAATTCAATGGCTATAGAAAGCTTATAATGCTTACTATACACCTATAAAATTTGATGAGTATTAGATTTCATTTGTCCCCTAAAATATATAAAATATTAAAACTAATCAAATGAACAGTACCAAGGACTAATCTATATAATCTAGCCAACTTTGAAAATTCATAAAATATTTTATAGAATTCTAAAAATTATTATCTTTAGCTTTGTCCACTTGATTAGCTTTTGGTTCATAGACAACTTGTGGCTCAAATTTTTTTGATTTATGATTCTAAATAGTCCAAAATGGGCCACTTTATGTCATGTAATCATTTGGGCACGTTTTAAATGTTAAATCAATCATGTAAGGCTAGTTCATCATGTCTCAAATATCATACCACTCAAAATGATTCTCACACTTGCCATTTTATATATTCATAAGTCATAACTCAATAGGTCAAAATACATATTATTACTTACTACCATCCATAATTGATTTTTACATCATATTCTCATTTTTCAATATGTTAGAAGAATCATACAACCAATTATACAATTACATAGCCATACGTACAACATTATGTCTCAAAATGAACTTCATTGTTAAAGTAGCTCCTTTCATGCCTTTTTATCATCATTCTTGCTTGAATGAGTGCCACCTAAACATGGTTTGAGAAAATATGGAATAGAATGAGATTCAAAGAATCCTAATAGCTCATTTATCATTCAAACACATATAGGGCACACCTCATGTCAAGGAAAGTAAGCATACAAGTTGTATAACCATAAATCATTTATATTCATGCATGAAGGATTCCATGGCTCCACTAAGAGCAATCTCATACTCTAGGGACTTTTGGTCTAACCTCACCCATCATTTAATGACTTTAGGTTTAGCCTCGCTCTCATTTAGGGACTTCTGATTTAGCATCACCTATAATTTAAGACTTTTGGCCAAGCCTTACCCACATTTAGGGACTTTTGGAATCATCTTACCCATTAGGAACCAAACCAATTCCATATGCACTAATATGCCATGTAATTACATATATCCATCAAGCATTCATCACATAATCAATAAGGCATAGAAATGGCAACCATAACATATAAACAATCCAAAACATTAAGCAACCACACATGCATAAGCAAAAATAGATGAAGAGCTACCTTAACACAAGAAATCAAGTTAATTCCCTTTTACTTCTTAGCTTTGTCTCTCGGCCTCACAGTTACTCTTAAATGGATCTTCGTTTGTGTAATACCATATCTATATAGAACTCAATTCATGACACAATTGGCTTATAGCATTTTATTTCTCTAATATAGCACTTTTAGTAGCAGAAATTTGTGTCATTGAAAACTCAATTAATTCATTCTTGGCTTAATGGACCATGTGAGCTTACTGATAAACACATATTTTTATCTATTTGATTCTCCTAACTTAGGCATTTTAGATTAAATATGGCTCTAAGACTTCAATTAGATAAGATTTTATTTTAAGTGATCATTTCTATATTTTAGGAATTTATTTGCAAATTATTGGTTTTTAATGCCTAAATTTATCTTAAATAATTTTTGTGAATATTTCTATTTGCTTTTTCTCACTTCTTTGTGCAGAATTTTAATATGTAATTGAAGTTTTGAATAGAAAATTAAATAGAAGAGAAAGAGAAGAATTGGGCTCCACTTCTAGAAAACATACAGCACGTGGATGAAGTAACAACGCTGCAAACTGGAGAAAACGAATGCAGAAAACAGAGGAGGAAGTATGAGTTGTTGTGGAGTGAAAGAGCTTGGTTTTAACGTTAAAGTAGCTGAAGCAAGATCTGGAGATTAATGAGCTACAACGTGGAAGAATTTTGCTACAGGTTTGGAGGGAGGAGAAGGAACAAGAAGCCACATCCATCTCCTTCATTCATATCCATGCATATACGGGCTACACATTGGAATGGTGAAGCACGAGAACACACACATGCAAAGGCAGAACAGCAGCTCATTGAATAGAAGTTTGCATGGAGAAAACAGAAGAGGCTGTACATGCATGCATAAATGGAGAGCTAAACGAAGAAGACCACAGTTTTAACATCAGCGAGAAGCAAGAATTTGGGCAGCTCTCATGCAAGCTACACGAGCTGATTGAAGAGAAGCAGAAACATGCAGAAATATAGAAGCTACGGGTTGAAGAAGCTTTCGAAAAGAAGCTCAGCTGGAAGAAAGGAAGGGAACACATGAAGAGGAAGAGGCTGTGAACAAGGAGTCTTGAGCTGAAACAGAATAAGCAAAACAGAAGAAAGAGCATCGAGCTGAACTTGCATGAGCTGGGAGGACGAACTGGAACGAGCTGAGAGAGGAAGCTCAACGCTGAGCTGGGGAGAAAGAAGCTGAACGAGAAACTTGCAGGAGCTGGAAAAAGACGTGAATAATAGCAAGGAGAAGGAAGCTGCATGGGACGTAAAAAGCAAAGTAAAGAAGCAGCTGTAACATGCAGAAGCATCATGTGGTATTAAGAGAACAAACATATCCAAAAAGCCTCTGTTTTTGAGTTTAAGAATAGAGCAAGACGCTGAAAAGGAGCTGAACTAGCAGAGAAAACTGGAAAGAATGAATGCCATTTGAAAAGCCTTTATCTTCGGTCTGAACAGCAGAAAACTCGAGCTACTGGCTGGAAAACGCTGAAGCTTGAAGACGCTGACGCTAGAAGCTCACACTCACGCAAGAACAGCTGAAAACGAGTTGAGGAAGAGATGGGAGGAGAACGAGCTGCTGCATGACAAAGAAGAAAAGAATCATGCATGCAGTTTTAACGTGAAGAAGAGCTACAGAAATGAAGAGAAGCAGCTGAGCACGTGAGATGTTAATGAAGCATGAGCTAGAGATTTAGTGAGCTGGGAGAAGAAAATAAAACGTGAGGTATTCAGCATAAGGCAGCACATGAAAACGAGCTGTGGGTTCAAAGAGGAATGAGCTGGGCACGTGATAATTTAAATAAATATATGAAGCCATGTGATCTCATGATTCAAAGGGACTCAGGCAGAATCGTTATTCCACACGCCTTGATCCACTCCATTCGAATCCACACATCTTACGCCTCTGCAAGTCACTCACGTCTCTATAATCTCGCAGCCCATCATGCCTATATATATCAAGCCATTCATTCGTTCAAGAGGCACCATTCATCTACCATTCCAACCATCCACTCCACTCCTTCGTCCAGCACAATTAATTCATCCATTCCATCCATCTTCCATCTACATTCCATGATTTTCTAATCCACCTTAAGGCTAGCTAGGAGGAAATCCTTGGAGAAGCTTGAATCCATGGAAGCATAATTTAGAATTTTGGCTAAGACTTTTATATTTTTCCTACACTTTTTCTCTTTCATTTATTTTCTTGGTTAAGATGTATTTGATAAGGAATTTGTGTAATTATAATTAGTGGCTGGTTAGACACTAATTAAGAAGTAATTTTTGTTGATTAATTGATTGCATTAGACATCAATATTATCTGAATTCCATGTATGCTTCGGAGGTATTCGATAAAATACATGAGTGAGCGTAATTGTTTAATTTGAGGATTCCTTAATGTTTAGTTGGTTAATTAAATATTTAGGATGATTCAGATGTTAATCAATTAGTTAATCAATTAAATTAGATGTTCATTGATCTTAGAAACAAGAATTAACAGTTTAATGCGGAGTTGAGGTCTCAATTCAACATTAGATCGTTGATTTCTTGAATCTTGCATGGTTACTTAAGATAAATTGTTATGAACACGATTAGGAACTCTTAGGCCAGAATTAATCACAATTAGAATAGGATAAGGATAGTGGATACCAAGGGACGAATCCAAAGCTAGTCACAAGACCATCTTTCACCCATAATCCATATAATTAGGTAAAATTTAGGAATTTTAATTCAATTTAGTTTTAGGATAGTTTAATTAAATCAAAACCCCTTAGTTTAGGAATTTTTAGAGTCTTTTAACATTTAGAACACTCAATTAAACATTGAACGCCAATTCTAAGGGAAATGACCTAGGTTGTGCCACTAACTTTATATTTTATCAGCCTAGTATTATTTTGAGAATTGTACGACGAGCCACTCACTTACCAATTCATGTTCCATCCATAACACATTTGTTCAACCAGAACTATCACAATTTAAAGCTCAAAATTCGGGTCCAAGCTATAGAACACGAAATTACATCACACTTTACTTTTGGCCATACATTCCATATTCTAATATGAATTTTGCAAAATCATAACTAATTCTAAAAAAAATCCAAATCATGCAAACAATAGCTTTATGGAAATCTCAAGATGTCATCTAGCTGCCATAAAAATTTCAAATCAAAACAACCATGTTTGACCCACAAAAATGGATGGAATAATACATTAAGTCTGGTAATCATCTTGCAATAGATCGAGAATTTCAACAATGGCTATAGAAAGCTTATGATGTCTACTATATGCTTGTAAAATTTCATAAGTGTTGGACTTCATTTGACCCCTAAGTAACACAGACAAGCAAACTGACCATATGAATAGTAATAGTAACAGTTTCTGCATAATTTAACTAAATTTGAAAAATTAAAATAAATTCTCTAAAGCTCTAAAAATAGTGCTCTTTAGCTCTATGAAAGACTTTAGATGAGAACTATTTTCTTGCCAAATTTCATGCAAAAACCCATAACATTGGTTGGTTTGTGGTTCAAGTCAAGAAAGTGGCTAATTTGGAGACCATAATGGGGTCAAAGTGCACCAAATGGTCTTCTCCTCATACTATGACCATTTGAACACGTTCAAAATCATAATGTAATACCACATCAAGGCACCTTCCATATTACGTCACAAATGGCTTAGAGAGTTATTTTCATGAATTTCAAGCTTTTAGCGGAGGGAATGATCGAAACGTAACACCAAAATAACTCATTAATGACCAAATAAATTATATGAGCTTGCTAAATGTAATAACCATTCTCAACACATTTGTTCAACTATAAATGACACAATTGGAAACTCAAAAATTGGCTATAAGCCATATTCCACAAAATCAACACATATCAAACTATAGGTTTACATATTTTCTCCTAAGCCAAGTGAGCTCAAACTTGGTCAAATGGACCATATGAGTTTATCAACCCTTTCTTCTACTCATAATATACTTAATCACATCAAGAACACCACAGTTCATCATGCAAATCTCGGGTTTGACGCCATTTTCCTTAAAACAGATTTGCTTGCCTTGGGTTATAGGGACAAGTTACTACTATAAACTTTGAAAAATTATAATTAATTCTAGAAAAATCAAAATCAAGCAAATGATAGCGTACTAGAAAGCCTTGTATGTCAAGCATAGGTTAAAAATTATTCCAGACCATAAAAACATCAACTGGACCATGAATGACAACTGAATAGCACTAAAGGTCCAGCTACCCAGGTTTGCTATCACAAGCTTTTGATATAAATTTCAAAAATTTGTAACTAATTCTAGAAAAATCAAAATCTAGAAAACCATACCATTATGGAAAGCAATGGATGTCTAATTTTGACTAAAAATAGTTCCAAATCAAGGAAATGGTATCTAACCCATGAAAATCAATGGAACAATACTAAAGGTCTATTTGCATTACTAGTACTGACCACTGTAACACCATAATGTATTAGCCTCAACTAATCTCTACTTAGGCTTGATTCCATATGATTTCTAAAAAAAAAGTGCAAACCATGGCATTTTCATGCTATATATCGAGGTTTAAATACTCATATTTTGCCCCGTGGGTCTCATGAACCCATCAATCATATTCTCTACTCAAACTCCATTGATACAACTCATACATAGCAGAAAACAACCCATGAACCACGGATATGAAGCCAAAAACCCCCAAAATGTAATTTCTCAAAACGGGCCCAAAAGTCATATTTTTGTCTCTAATTTGAAAAATCACAACTAATTCTAGAAAAATGGGAATCAAGCACACCATAGCTTTCTAGAAACTCTAGATGTTCACTATATGATAAAAATAATTCCAAACCACATATCAGCTTTTGGGTCACGTTTGACATAAAGAAAGAGACAGAGGTCCGTTTGTCCTTGATACTAATATAGCTTGTTGTCATGAACTTTAAAAATTCATAACTAATTCTAAAAAAATCCAATCTGGGAAAAATATACCAATTTGGAAAGCTACAGATGTTAAATAGAGGATAAAAATAGGCTTAGATCATTTCAATAGCCTTTAGACCTTAAAAACTGATAGAATAGTAATGAAGGTCGGATGGCTTCCCTGATGCTAACACAGAACTTCAAAAAGTTATTCCTCTCTCTACAGACCTCCAATTGAGGTGCTTCTAGTTGATATAGGTCACTGTGGATGTATAGTTTATGTTTATAAAATTTCATGACAATTGGACACCGTTTGGTTCATGAATGATACAGATTCATTTTCGGACCCATGGTAACAGTGCACTATCCAAAACCAAAAAATTCTCCAACTTCAACAATTCACCAATTATTCCCTAGACCTACAAATATTCTGTACTTTAACTTTTCAAAAAGCTCTCAACAAACTCTAAAGGCATGCCAAATTTCATATTAATAAGAGCTCATTTGGTCATAATTTGATAGAGTTCACGAATTTGGCAATTTTGATCCCCGATATGGTTCAAAGTGGGTCCAAATTGCCTCCTACATGTTCTAGCACCTCTTGGGTAAGTTTTAAAGTACTACTACATCACATATGGGTTGCCCAAGTGGTCCAAACCATCACATATCTCAAACTCATTATGTTACGAGCAAAAATACACTACTACATATAAGCCACAAAGGGGCCAAATATCATATTTTTATTACTTTGGCTCTTTACATGGTTCACACATCATTTATACATATATTTACACTTACTCAAATATTTACATCTCAAAAATAATAGGTGCATATTCATTATAGCACTTCTTTACATCAAAAGAACTAAAACAAGCTATACAACTGCCTAAACATGCTCAACTAGGCTCCTTGGTTTGCACTTTGATCTTCTTGAGCTCCACCTAACATGTTAAGATGGGAGAGGGAAGGAGGTGAGATTCATGGAATCTCAATAGCTCATACACTCATTCAAGGAAGTAATCAAGACATATAAACAAGTCAAAGTATGCAAGTAGGCATCTAACCATTCACAATCAAACAACACATGATTTACATGCCATGAAAACCATACCAATGTTAAGAATAAGCTCTAAGGACTTTTGGTCTAGCCTCACCCTATTTTAGGAATTTTTGGATGGCCTCACCCTTAGTGTAGGGACTTTTGACTTGGCCCCTCTCATCCATGAGACTTTTGTCCTTGTCTCATCCATTTCTAGGGACTTTTAGCTTTACCTCACTCGAGTAATTTTCACAACCTAAAATATGAACATATTGGTACCAATGCATTAAGGTAATAACATATGGCATGTCTCACAAAATAAGCATATACACAAGCAAATAATGATTATATATATTTAAGAATGCGACAAGAAAGAGTGGAGAGCTACCTTACAAGCCAACACAAGCCTTCCCTTTCAATTTCTCTTCTCCCTTCTTGGTCTCACAATCATAACTAGATAGAGCTGCTTCTTTTGAGCCTAGACACAACAAATAGCATGCAATTACTCTCTCATAGCTTAAATAAACACTCATAAAGTTAGGGGGTTCTTCATCAAGGCAAACCCTACAAAGTATGTAAGAACCCTTAGTTTTTTCCCTCTAATATTTCACTAACTCTTCTTCTACTTCCTTTGCATTTCTTAACTTATCACACTCTAATTCAAGGGTTTCTTGCTCATTTTACGTCAGAACAGAGCTATCTTACTCAACCACCCATGGAAAGGAAACTTAGAAAGAGAAGAATAAAGTCAAGAAGAAGTATGAAAATCTTTAAAGGTTCTTACCTTTCTTCCTTAGTTTCCTTCCTTCTCTCTTAGCTTCTCTTAGTTTCTCTCTCTCTCTCTCTCTCTCTCTCTCTCTTTCTCTCTCTCAAGCTTTTTTCTTTGTTTTGGATGAAGCTTAGGTTGATTAAAAGAAAAGGAGAGGATCTGGACTTTCAAGAAGAAAAATTCTCCTTTTTCATGCTTTTCCAAACTAACTCTCGCTATAGCGAAAAATAACCCTCGCTATGGCGAGCATGTATCAGTCCCAAACCCCTGTTCTCGCTACGACGCGTGCTATTGCGAGGAACTCCCTGGTTTTTGTATAGGATGCCCAAACTCGTTATAGCTAGAAGCATTCTCGCTATAGTAAACTGGTACATTCGCTATAGTTAGGCCATTTTTCGTTATAACCAGCAGACTTAGAAAAGTTGCAGGACTTAGAAAATTTTAGCAATCTTTTTTGTTGTTGTTATAACCACCAATTTCAAAAATTTATATCTCCCTCAATATAAATCCAAATAAGGTGCTCTTAAGTGTTATAAAAAGCTTATTATTTCTAGTTTGTGCCTATAATATTTCATGAGCATTGGATATCATTTGACCCTCAGAGATATAGGAGAAGAAACTGATCATATGAACAATGCATATACCAAATCTGAAATTTTTCTCAACTTTGAAAATTCATAATTTATTCTCTAGAGCTCCAAATAATATGATGTTTAGCTCAACAAAAAACCCTAGATGAGACCTATATTCATGCCAAATTTCATGGAAAAATTCATCCATTTAGTCAGTTTTTGGTTTAGCATACACTTTGGTCACTTTTAAGGGTCAAATTGGGTTCATAAGGCACCAAATGGTCTTCCTCTTATTCCATAGCCACTTGGGCATGTCCCATAGCACAGCACAAACACAGCCTAGGGAAGTCTCTTAAATGGACTAAAACATCATGGAGCTCAATCTCACAATGCCACACACACTTATATACATAAACATCTTAGAACGTAGGTGGCAAAAATCTATACGTTCATTCATTTGGTTCCATAATTGATATATACATGATGTCTACATTCTTTCAAACATGTTCAATAGTCTACCTTACATGTACATCACATAGATACATAATTTGACATTCAAATCCTATTCAAAATCCTATTTTTCTCTTCCATTGTCAAGGCATCATGCTCCAAGGTATTAGGCTTCCATCCTTGGTCTCCTTGGCCCACCTAGACATGAGTAAGCATATGGAGGGGGAAGAGTGAGATTAAAAAAATCTTAATAATTTTTAACCCTTTCAAACATACATAATAGATGCATTTACAAGTCAAAAAATGCATGCATAGCTTTTAAGCTACTATTGAACATATACATAGTATTTTCCATGTTCAAAAAACTCCTACATAATATACATAGGCTCTTAAGGGCATTGGTTAAGCCTCACCCATTTTTCTTAGAACTTTTGGACTTGCCTTACCCATTTTCAAAGGACTTTTGACTAAAACTCGCTCTTCTTGAGACTTTTGGCTTTGTCTCACCTAATCCTAGGGACTTTTGGCTTATCCTCACCCTTACTAAAGGACTTTTGGCATCACTATACCCATTCAAGCCAAAACACATTTATAAAACATGTTTCAAGAACATCATGGTACCATAGCATATAGGAAAACAGCTAGAAACATTTCTTATGGCATAAACATATATACCCACATTCAAAGACAAGAAAATACCCAAGAATGCATGAGAGAAAGGTTAAAGAGCTACCTTAGAGCCAATGCAACTCACTTTTTCCTTGAACTCTTCCTCCCCTTTTTGGCTAAGCTCTTGGAATTGAGTGGCACTTGATCCTCTTGGCTTAAACACATCAAATAAGACATGGGTTACTCATGGGAACAAGCTTTAGCCTTATGCATTTACTATGAAAGCTCACTTGGTTCTAAAACACAATCATGATTCCCTAAAGGACCTAATGAAGCAACTATGGGAATCCATGGTCTTGGTTCTATTTTCTCCTTCCATATAAGTCTCTTGACTCTATTTAGACTCTTTGGAGTCATTACAACTTTATTTTAAGGAGTGTAACTATAAGTTGCTTCCTAATGTCACATTATGGAACTTACACCTCCATCTCATAAGATATGCTTTCTAATTTTTTTTCCAAGGCTTCCACTAGTGTTCTTCCATCATATCTGGTCCTAGTCTAAGCTTAGAATAATTTAAAACACTCCCTAGGTGCTCCAAGCTCTGTTGACAGAGACTATACATCTTTAAAGCACCCATGGAGTTTGCTTCACTTTCTTGAAGGGGATGGCACTTATACAACTTTCTAGAGGTCTAAGAGACCCATACCAAGTCTTACATGAGCTAAAATAGCTCTAGAAACAATTAGAGTTTATCAATTGTTTGAAAACTCCAAGTTGTGCTAACTTAATTTCCAATGCATCTTAGTTAGAATTCTTTACATATACTTGTTCCTCACACTCTAAAACCTAAGTTTCTCCCTTGCTAGGACTAGAATTCATTCTCCTTTGGATGGGCTCTAGATGGGACGAACCACTTGCCAAGGCAGCAAGGAAGAGGAAGCAATAAAAGCAAGAGAGTTTACCATGGTTCCTTAACTTTTTCAAGAGCCCTTTCCTTTACTATAGACTTCTCCTTGAATTTCTACTCTCCTCCCTCTAAACCAAACCCAAAACACACTCAAATCATATACCAAGACCATATAAAGAAAGAGGAGGAGGAGGAGAACATCTTTTGTAAAGGAGAAGCCTTGAAATCCTACACTTTTCCTTACCTTTTGCAAGCTTCTTCCCTCCTTCTTTGCTCCTCCCTTGAATGCCTCTTAAAGCTGGTCTCTCTTCTGTTTTGGGGTAGAGCATATGTCAGTCTAAGGAGAAGGAGGATGGGATGCCACTTATAAGACACTTATTTTTAACTTTGTTCTTCAAAAATTTCATTTACATCCCTCTTTCTTGGCTTTTCATTTTAGACTCAATTTAGCTCATTTTCAAGAACCTTCTTTTCTATCAAAAAATTTAGGTTCTCTAACTTATAAAATGCCTTAGGTCAATCGACGTTGTAAAACATCAACCAGAAGGGTTTTAACTGTTCTAGGGGTTCCTATAGTTTTAGGGCCTCTGAGAACCTTAGGAAACTTTTTTTCATTTAAAAATCTCTCATTTGAGTTTTCTAAAAAGTGCTTGAAATTATGAAAATGCCATTATACTTTTGACAATTTTATTAAACCACTATGGCTCTGGTTTCTGGGCACCTTGGACCTTAGATATTTATTTTCTATTATTTAAAATTTTATGCTAATTTTATTTGGCCTTGAATCATTCATTTCAGAGGTCTTGCTTTTATATTCAGTATGTTTCGTACATTTATGAAGAAATCAGACATTACATTTCTCGCGTTTACGGAAAAGCCAGATGTTACATATAAACTCATCATATAGAAGCATCACAAATAGCTCAAATTATCATGGAACTCAAACTCACCTTCCTAGTTCTTCATTTACACATGCATCTCAAGGCTCATGGATGTCAAAACTCACATATGCATACATTTAGATCCAAAGTGGATTCATACATCATATTTATATACTCATAATTATGCTCAATGATTTACATCTCATAAACTTTATTTGTATACAACATTTGACATCAAATACATAAATTCCCTATTTTATTATCAAAGTTTCTTCTTTCAAGGTGCTTGGCTCCTATTTCTTGCTCCACTTGGTTCACTTAAACATGGTCTATAGTGAGCACCCGTGAAGTTTACTTAGTTTTTCTTAGGAAAATAGCACTTGTGAAGCTTTCTAGACCTCTTAGGAATTCATACATGTAACACCATATTTATTTAACTTGCCTCATGCCATTTCTAGGTCTTATTCTATGCATTTCATAATGAAGCAAGAAAGATAGCATGAGAACAATGAATGTACATGCACTTTGCCACGAATAAAATTTTACTTCGGAGTCCCGTGGGCCATATGAACTCATGTATCACATTCTCATATTTAATTACATAGATACAACTCAAAACCATCACCAAAGTGGTCTACAACTCGTGCAAGGCAAGGGAATACATAAAATTCATACATATAGCCTCAACCAGAATTTTCCTTTTGTCACAAATTTTGAAAAATTATAACTAATTCTAGAAAAATCGAAGTCAAGCATTCTTTACCATTCTGAAAAGTTACACATATCTACTTTATGCTAAAAATATTTTTAGCTATGAAACATCACACAGAAAACATTTGACATTTCAAAAGGTACAGAGGTCTGACTGGCTACTAGTACTGATACAACTTTCTACTATAAACTTAAAAAAATGTCTAATTAATTTCACAAAAATCTAATCTATGCAAATGATACCAATCTGGAAAGCTAAAGATTTTATCTAAAGGAAAAAAAAACTTTAGACTAGTCCAAGCACATCCAGACCTCAAAAACTAATTAAACATTACCTGAGGCCTATTTGAATCCTTGACACTCGGGCAGAAATTTTAAAAATTCATATCTCCCTCTCTAGACATCTAAATGGGGCATTGCTAGTTGACACCAGTCACTAGGAATGTCTAGTTTCTACTTATAAAATTTTGTGGCAATTGGACATCATTTTCCCTTTGAGTGATAGAATTCATTTTTGGACTTGAGTAAACAGTACCATGAGCCAATTCTAGAAAATTTTTTAACTTCAAAAATTTATCAAATATTCCATAGACCTCTAAAAATTTTGCCGTTTATCTTTCTAAAAATCTCTCAACAAGCTCTAAATGCATGCCATATTTCAAATTAAGAAGAGTTCATTTGGACAAAAAGTGGTATAGGTTTCTAATATGATCAATTTTGGTCCATATTAGATACCAAATGAGTCCAAATGGTCTTTCTTGATGTTTGACACCTCTTGGACAAGTTTTAAAGCATGAATATGGCTTGTATGAGCTACCCAAATGGTTCCAAATCTCATGCATCTCAATTTGGCCATTACACTTTCATTTACACATACATTTCCATGATGCAAGTTTGCCACTACATGTTCAAATTACACATTTCCATACATATAACCTTAAACTTCATTTGTACATGATACATTAGCATAATTATACATATTCATAATATCATGGGACATATACTACCATAGATTACAACAATTGCCATTCATATGGCCTTAAAGAGACAAAACCTATACACTTTGATGTTAAAATCCCATCTCTCAGTGGTTGGCTCCCATTTCCTTATTCTCTTAGTCCACCTAGCATGTTAAAATATTGGAGATGAGGGAATGAAATTCAAAGAATCTCAATAACTTATCTCCCTTTCAATCACACCTAAAGTATGTAATACAAGCCTTGAAAATGCATGCATGGACATGTTAACATATGTTAGCATTCAAGAAACATTCTTGGCATTTGAACAAGTCATACATAGTATGCATAGGCTTGCCAAGTAAGTAGATTAGCCTCACCTATTTCTTTAAGAGGTTTTTGACTCAACCTTACTCTTGGGAGTCAACCTCACTTTTATGAAACTCCTTACTTTGTCTTAACCAACTTTAAGGATTCTTGGCTCATCCTCACCATGGCTAAAAGGTTCTTAACTTCTCCACACTCAAGCAAACCAAGGCAAGTACATAAAATATCATTGAATGCATAAACATCATAATGGTACCATGGAATAAAAGCTCATGCTAAAATACTTTTCATAGCTCAAAATATGTATACACACATTTAAAGACAATGTAAGCACACATCCATGTATGAGAGAAAGTGGAAAGAGCTACCTTGCTTGCATTTACACACTTTTTTCGTGAGTCAATCCATTCCCTTGACCTCACACACCCAAGAAAGTGGAGATCATTTCTCTTGGCCTAAACACAATTCATGAAAGCCAATTATGATGAAGGGGCCCATGAGCTTGTAGACAAGGGAGCATGGTGTAATGACCTAAAAGAGCATGGAGGGTGTGCAAGAGAGTTCAACATGCAAATGGACCCATTACAAGGCATAGGAGGCCCAATGACTAGAGGAAGAGCTAAAGCCATGAAGCAAGCTTTGAGTTGCATTGTCCAAAAGGTTCAAGAGCTTGAACCCATGTTTTTGCACCAATTTGAAGAGTTACAAGGCCTAAGAGACTTGATCCTCATTGTCCAAGCCCAACAAGACATGCTGCAAGGTCCAAATAGAGTCCAACTTGAAGAAATCAATTAACAAGCATGTGCAATTCACATGGGCAACAAAAGTGACGTGAATAGGAGTTTTAAATCTTTTTAGGATGTCTTTTGTTTGATTTTCATTAATTTCCATTTTTTTCCATTAGTTTGAACAAGGCCATTTAGTCAAGACTTAGGATTTAAGTTTCAGATTTTGTTTATTTCCATTTTCGTTAGTTGCTGAAACTTATTACTTTCTTTCCTTTTCTTTAGGATTTCTTGTAGTAAATGGCATCATCTCCTCCCATTAAAATTGGATTCTTTGTTTCCTATTTCTTGGAGGAGAATTCTTAGAGATTAAGTTAGGTTTAGGGTTTTCTTTTATGCCTATTTAATAGGCCACCTATTGTACTTTTGGGAGATTGGAATGAATTCAGAATTTTATTTCTCATTGTGAGAATTCTTGCTTCTGTGTGTTCTTCTTTAGAATACAAGTGACTTATCAAAGGAGTGGTCTTCCTTTGTGGCGTCTCAAGGCTAGGGTTCTAAGGGACGAGTTCTCTTAGGGTCTTATCCACTTGACCAACAATTCTTGTTCTTAGCCGGTCCCGGGCAACGAATCATCTTGTTGAAGGTTCCTAGGACTTATTCCTACGGGGTCTCTCATCAAATTAGGTTCATGGAGTTAATTCTAAGGTCGTACATCTTCCTTAAACACTAACTTGATCTATAAACCCCTTTATGGTTCCAAGAATGCATTTAATGAAGCAACACTCATTAAATAAATTCTAAGCTTCATTCTTTCCTTTCATATATGATTCTTGACTCCTTTTAAGCCTCTTGGAGTCATCACACAATTGAAACAAAGAGCCTAACTACATGTTGCTTCTTTAGGTAATATTATGGAACCTAAGACATCAATTCATTCTCTAGGCCTCCTAAATTTTTCCTAAAGTGTCCCCTCATTTTCATTCATCATATATGACTCAAAAATAGGTTTGGAAAAATTTTAAAACTCTCTCTAGGTGTCTCAACCATGTTAGGCCTAGCCTATGCCTCCATGGAATTTGCTTTGTTTTCTACATAGAAGATGTATATGGGGAGACTCCTAAGGATCTTGGAAACTTATTCAAATATTCATTTAGGCTTAGGAATAATTATCTCAAATCATATTTTCTAAGGAACTCATGAAACTCTAAGTTTGCCCACCTTGAAAATCAATTATCTTTTCTTGAATTTCTTTGCATATTCTTACTCTCCTCCCTCAAATTCATAGAATTCACCCTTGGTTCTACCCAAAATTCAAGCCCTTATAGCTACATATATGGGGCAAAATAGGGAGAAGGAGGGGGAAGGAATTGTCATCATGGGATAGAGATTTTACCTTATTTTTCCTTATTTTCTCACTTGAATCCTCTCTTCAAATCCGAATTTTCCCTTAATTTCTCCCTTAAAACAGATCCATATACTTCAATATAATCATAAGAAATAAAAGAGAAGAGGTTTGGAAAGGAAAGAGTATGAAAAACTACCAAAATTCATACTTTTAGCCTTTGATTTCTCCTCCTCTTCCTCTTGTGTGCCACTCTCCTAGGGTTTTTTCTCTAGTTTGGGGTAGAAACATATGAAACTAAAGAGTGGTAAAGTGGGGCACCCTATATATATATATATAGGTGGAGGAAGGAAGACTTTTCAGAAATTCTCATTTTACCCTTCGTTCTTGACATTTTTGTTTCTAATTGTTTTAGCTCCTTTTTTAGAACTGTCTTTTCCATTATGAAAGATTCCCAATTTAGTAAAATACCTTTGGAATCACTCGAATCGGAGCTAAAACCTTCCGAACGAATCCGTCGAAGTTTAAGTACACCAACATTAGAAAATATCCACTGAAGGGGTTTTAACTATCTCAAGACTTCTCATGGTTTTCAAGGCCTCTGAGAACTTAGGGAACTCAAAAGTTTAGTTTTATTTAAGAAGCCCTCCTATGAGAATTCTAAAATTTACTCAAAATGACGAAAATACCCTTATATTTCATCAACCTTTCGTTCAAATTTGTTTCTTTATTCTAGCTCTATTTTTCCTTCCATCTATGCTTGGGATTCTCATTTTTAGGAGTCTAGAATGCTTCCTAAATTTTTCAGGACCTTAACTAAGTCATTTTGGGGGACTTCCTTTTGTATCCGGTGAATTTTGTTTGTTTACGGAGAAACCGTACATTACGTTTCTTATATTTTCTCTCATTTTTAGAGAACTAGATATTACTATACACACTTTTACATAGGCTAGACTATCCTTAGAAAGCTCAAGAATGGCTAAGTGCAACAAAATCTCTAGATTTTACAACTTGAATTCTAAAGCTTCTTTTTAAATCTAGTTGCATATTCTTGTTTCTCATACTCTAAAACCTTTGTTTCTACCTTGCTAAGACCAGAAATCATTGCCTCTAGGGTTGGTTAAAAATCACCTCAAGGAGAACAACCAGGAAAAAGCAAAGAAAGCTATGGAAATTATCTTGGTTTCAAATTTTTTCAAGAGTGCTTTCACTTGCTTCTAGTCTCTCCTTCAAAGTCTATCTTCCTCTCATAGAACCAACCATGAATCAACCTCAAATCAATGATCAAAACCATAGGAAAAGAGAGAAGAAAGAGGAGAACAAGATTGGTGAAAGGAGAAGCCTGAAAAACCATAGATTTTTTTAACCTTTTTGCTTGGTTTTCTCTTCCTTTCTTCCTCCCTTCTTGTGCAATACTTTGAGATAAATGGAAATCTATTTTAAGGTATAGCAAAGCCAATTTAGGCATAAGGGAGAAGTGGGGCATGATATATAGAGGGGTAAGCTAAGTTATTATACTTTTTCAAAATTCTCATTTTGCCCATTTTCTTGATTCTTTCCATTTGGGTTCATTTTTAACCACTCTCTCTTCAAGAACCATCTTTTCTATTATGAAATTTAGGTCCTCTAATTCATAAAATGCTTTTAGTTTCACCCAAATTTGATTAAAAATCTTTTTGAACGAGTCGGTCAAAGTTTCGATCAATCAAACCTCTAAATTGCATATCGGAGGGATTTTAACCATTATAAGGATTCCTATGATTTTTAGAGCCTCTGAGAATCTTGGGAAACTCAATTTTTTCATTTAAAGATCCTTCCTTTGAATTTTCTAAAAGTTGCTCAAAATTACCAAAAATGCCACTCTATTTTCGTCTAATTTTGTTTAGCTATTCTAGCTCTGGTTTCCAAGCATCTCTACCCTTGTATCCTTATTTTTAGATGTTTAGATTATCACTCTAATTTTATTTAGCCTCTAATTATTCAATTTTGGGGACTTCCCTTTGTAATATATTTAGTTTACAGCTTTTAAAACAACAGGATGTCACAGTTTACTTGGCCTAGACACATAAAAATGGAGCACAAAATTATCAATGGGACTATATTTGTACTGATTTAAGCCTTATGCAAGTCAACTAGACCATTAAGTTATCATATGGTTCAATTAAGGAGCGTAATGAAACAATTCTTATAATTAAATATCTTAGCCCTAAGACTTTACCTAAAATGAGTCATAGGACTCTATTAGAATTCATTAAAGTTATCACAAACTCAATTCAAGGAGTCTAACACTAAGTTGTTTCTTTATACATAATTGAACCCTAAATTTTTACTTTTCAAATTAAGGTTTCTAAATTCAAACCAATGATTCATTTGGTATTTATAATTTATATTTAGACCATTTATAGCCTTAAATTCAAAGAAAACTCTCCCTAAGTACCCTAAGTAAGTCTTGGCTGAGACATATACCAAGATGGCCTTCCATGGATTTCTTGTTTCAATCTTAGGGAATTTTGCATCTATGGAGCTTCTCTAGCCTCTTATTAGTCCAATTACACTCTTACATAGCTTGAAATATCATTTTAAGGCGTCATGCTCCCTAAGGTGCAATCAAAACCCTAGGTTCCAATTTTTGCAACCTATGGCTTTCTATTTGATTCCAATTATCTATTCTTAATCTCCATGCGTGAAAACCTCAATTCCTATCATGGTTAAGCCAAGAATCAATACCCTCTATAATTCTCCTAAGGTAGCCGAACCTAGGAAGCCATAGGAAAGCAAGGAGAAGCAAGTTTTCTAAGCCATGTTACATACCATTCAAAAAGGCTTCTAACTGAGGTTATTGTGGTATATTTATTTCCTCCTAAAGATCTTCTTACACTAAAGGTTCAAACATAAAACTTCATCTTTTAGAATTCTAAAACCATAAAAAAAATAGGAAAAAGAGTAGGAAAAAGCTTACAAGAGCATCATAGGCAAAGTCTACACATTTACTTACCTTAGGTGCCATCTTCTTCCCTTGCTTCTTCCTCCATCTCCCTCCACATTTTTGGCTCTAGGTCTAAATAGAATAGGTCGATTACAGAGTGTAACGCCCGGTACATTGCACAATCACTGGAACGGGCCGGTTTGAAAAGCAAGTCTCCTAAGATGAGTGATTCAAGGCTAAATAAAATTTGGATAAAATTTTAAATAATAGAAAACGAGGATTTGAGCCTTGAGTTGCACAGAAATTGGGGTCGGAGTGATTCGAAAAATTTGTCGAAAGGCTAATGACATTTTTGTAAATAAATGTAATTTTGGAAAAATACCTAGGAGGGCTTTTTAAATGGAAATTTTGAGTTGCCCAGGGTTCTCAGAGGCCCCAAAAACTATGGGAAGCCCCAGGACCAGTAAAGCCCCTCCGGTGTACTCTTTCCGATGTCAGTTGACCCAAACTTTGACCGATTCGTTCGAGAAGATTTTAGCTCTTATTTGAGTGATTCCAAATGCATTTTATTAAATTAGGAATCTAAATTTCATGATGAAAAAGATGGTTCTCAAAAAGAAGCTAAAACAAAGTCAAACCGAAAATGCCATTATGGAAGGGCAAAAATGGAAACAAATTGCACAAAGGAAGTTTCCAAACTCTCTTTTTAAGTCATGTTCAGCCTTCCCCTCTCTAGACCAACTTTCTTCTGCCCGAATCTTAGAAAAGGAGCTATTGTCTTAGGTGCACAAAGAGAGGGAATTTTGGAGGAAGAAAAGCCAAGGAAATGTGAGAAAGTGTAAGGTTTTCATGCTCCTTCCTTTTGAAACTTCATCCTCCCCTTCTTGCTTCATCTTTCCATGGTTTTAATGCAATTTTTGGTGCTGATTTGGGTCCAGATCAGAGGAGAGAAATTCAAAATTTAAGGAGGAGAAAGAGGGAAGAGGAAGGGCTCTTGAAGGAAGCTTGATTGCAAGGTAGTTTCTCTCCCTTTGTTGCTTCTTTTTCTCCTTCAACTCTTCCATGGTGGGATGTCTCAAACAAAACCATGAAGAGGGAAGAGTTTCTATTTTATAATCTAAAAGAATCTATCAAACTAAGCCATGGAAAGATAGATTATACAAAAAAAATACATAAAAAACTAGTAAAACTCAAGTTAAAAAAGTATAGGGTGCTTGAACATAGTTTAAAATCTATGTTGATTCAAGACTTTCCCACTATATGTGAATGTTTGTTTGAGTTTCTAAGACTCCTAGGGAGCCTCCCAAGTGCCCCATCCCTTAAGGAAAAATCCCAAACTCCATGGGTCTTTAATGGAAGCATAACTAGGTCAAGACCCTTGGAGATAACTAGAGGATGTTTTAAATGGTTCCAAGCTTGATTTGGGACTTTATATGATAAAAGAAGATAAGATAAACCCTTAGAAAAAATTTAGAAGCCTTAGGTTGGGAGATGAGGCAATGGCTTCCATAATGTAACCTTATGTAGAAACATGGACCTAGGTTTGTGAAAGTAAGTGTGTGATGGCTTCAAGGACCTTAAATGAGGTCAAGAGGTCTAAATATGGCAAGAGAATGGAACCAAGAATATTAATTATGGTAGTTGCTTCATTAGGTCCTTAATAGAACCATATTGTGACAAATAGAACAAAGTGCAGTCTTAAAAGTGAGTTGGATGTCATAATTTGTTCCAAGAGTATAATTAAGTGTTGTTTATTGTAAATAGGCTAAAGAAATCCAACCCCACCTCCTTGTGTTTGTGGAACCAAAAAGGAGAAGAGATAAGCAAAGTAAAGCTTGAATTTGCACCAAGGTAGCTATCCACCTTTTCTTGTTGCATTTTCTTGTTGCATATGGTGTCATTGTGTGCTTGTGTGTATGTTTATATGTTTGAGACATGCCACTTGATGCTATGTTGCTATTTTGGTACCAATATGCTTTCTTGAATGTCTTTGAATGGTGGAAATGGCTTATAAGGGTGAGGTAGTGCCAAAAGTCCCTTAATGTGGGTGAGGAGATACCAAATGGGTGAAACAAGGCCAAAAGTCCCTTGGATGGGTGAGGTTAAGTCAAAAGTCCCAAGAACCAAGAATGAGGCAATCCAAAAGTCCTAGAAATGGGGAAAGGCCAAACTAAAAGTCCCTAGAGCTCATTCTTATTCTTGACATGTGTTTATGACATAAAAATATGGGAATTGAATGCTTCATCGATTGAGTAGTTGCATACTTATACCTTTGACATGTTGTATGCCTTGAAAATGTACTTGAATAGGTTTATGAGCTATTGAGATTCAACAAATCTCACCCCCCCTTTCTCTCATCTCATATGATCTAGGTGGAGTTCAAGATCCAAAGGATGGAAGCCAATGAGCTTAAATCTCTATCTCTTAGCAAATCTTTCCATTTTTGATGTACTATGATGTCTAGAATGTCAAATAGATATGTAAATGTTATTTTTGAGCCATGACACTTTGAACAAGTGTAAAACTATGTAAAGTTAGTGTATGTATCAAGAATAGAGTTTAATGAATAGAATTGTGTATTTTTACCACTTGAGAGCCCACTTGTGTATGTATGTTTATGAAAGTGGCATGGTGAATTTGAGTTGCATGAGGGTTCAGACTTTATGAGAGACTTATTTATGCTATATTTATGCTTTCTAAGTTGCTCAAATGTGTGTGAAACAATGGATGGCTCATTTGCACCAAATTTGCCTCTTGTTAGGACCAAAATTGCCATATTCTTGAGCTATGGCAAAGTCTGACCAAATGACCTCTTCTTGACTTGAAATTTTGTATGCAAGTAGATATTTCCTAGATATTTTTGGGAAGCTAAAGATCAGATAATTTGGAGGTCTATGAAATTTTCTATGATTTTTCAAAGTTGGTATCAGAATTTCGGATTTGCACCAGTATTGTTCATTTGGTCAGTTGTAAAATTGTGTCATTCGAGGGGTAAACGTGGTCTAATGGCTACGAAATTTTATAGGCAAAAACTAGGAATTCACAGTGACTTGTGACAACTCAAAGCACCTTATTTGGAGGTCTGAGCTAAGAGATATGAAGTTTTGAATTTCTGGAACAACAATAATAGTGCAGCACGACTTGAGTCACTATTCCATTGAATTTCAGTAATTAAACGTGAATTTTCTAGTTTGAGTCTATTTTTACCATAAATTTAACATTCATAGCTAAACGTGATTTTTCTAGTTTGAGTCTATTTTTACCATAAATTTAACATTCATAGCTTTTCAAATTGGTATCATTTGTATGGATTGGATTTTTTTGAAATTAATTGGACATTTTCGAAGTTTATAGCAGACACTTGCATCAGTACCAGTAGCTGTCCAAACCTTTGCCCCTTTTCACGTGTCAAATGCTTTTTTTGTTATGTTTCATGGCCTAGAAATATTTTTTGCATAAATTAGACATGTTTATCTTTCTATAATGGCCAAGAATGCATGATTTCAAATTTTCTAGAATTAGTTATGAATTCTGAAACTTCATATCAGTAAACTAAACTAGTGGCCCAGACAGCAGCGACCTTAGTGGATTTTTAGATGTCAAATGTTCTCCCCTTAATGATTCATGAGCTGAAATTATTTTTACATGGGGTAGACATCTAGAGATTTCTAGAATGATAAAGTTTGTTGGGTTTTGATTTTTGTGGATTTAGTTATGAATTTATGAAATTGTGACAGAAAAACTGAGATTCTGGCCGAAAATAATAGTGTGAGTTTGATGCTCCCCTTTGAATTCCACGAGTTGTGGGCCAACTTTGGTGATGCAAATGAGTTGTATGTATGTAATTAAATATGAGAATGTGATGTATGAGCTCATATGGTCCACGTGACACTGAATGAAATTTTTTATACATGACGCAACGTGAAACAAGGCATTATTTTAAATGCCATTTTTCATTCCCTTTTGTGCAATTCATCATGTGAGACTTAGAAATGATAGGAAGTAAGCTAGAAATATATGGTGTTACACGGAGCCTTCATGAAGGTAGCGTGCTTATAAGAAGGAAGAAGGGGCACTTTATAATATTTCCCAATATTCCAATTTTGCCTTTCTACTTCCATTTCTTCGTTTGAGCTTATTTTGAATCCTTTTTAGAATCATCTTTTTTATCATAAAATTTAGGTCCTCTAATTTATTAAAAATATTTTGCTTCAAATTTATGGATTTAAAACCTTACTGAACAGTTTAGTCAAAATTGGATTAACTGACGACCTAAATTGTACACTAGAAAAGTTTTAACGATTCCAATGGTTTCTATGTTTTCTGGACCCTTGAAAACTCTAGTGAGCTCAATTTCATCATTTAAAACTTTCTCTTTTAAGTTTCTCAAAAGTTACCTGAAATTATAATTTTACTACCACAATATCGATTTATTCCCTTTAGCTAGTTTGACTCTGATTTCGAGCCTTTCTTGGTTTCTTTACCTCATTTCTAAATGTTCTATCTAACATTCAAGCTTTATTTTGCCTCAATTCATTTTGATCTAAGGTCCTATCTCATTAACCGTATGATTCACTTTTTGATTTCTCTTATTTTGTACTGTCCTTTTCTAGGCCTGTGACTCCGCTTAAATATTTTATTCCATTCTTTAAGAACTATTTTGAATTTTCAAATCATTACACTAAATTTCCAAAAGTAAATTTTTCATCATCCATTTTGAAAACTAGCTACATAACCATGCCTAGCATCAAAATTACCTAAGAATCACTTAACTATCTCTAATGAATTCCAATTTCAAACTTTAGCCCTTCTATTCTAGAAACCTCAATGTCTCACTCCAATTTCTTGATATCTTCTCAAAAATTCAAAGCCTATTATATAAGCCAACCGCTAGGGCCAATATGCAACAGAAAATACATCAAAATGAGGAGAAGATACTTATCTAATAGCCCCTCTAACCTTAACTTCCAAAAATCATGTAAGAAAACTATTGAAACATCAAATTTCAGATTTGGTGGTGAGGTAAAAATTCACTAAACAAGAAACCAATTAGACCAAAATGTAGAGAAGGATGAGAGGATCAAGTTTTATATAGTTTACCTTGACTAAATCTCTCTCTAGAAGTACAAAATGGTGGCAAGAAGCTGAAAAAACTGTGACTTTTCCTTGGAAATGCGAAATATGCTCTTATTTCTTCTCCAAAACCTTATGTTTTTCAGTACCTAAGTAAAAGGAAAATAGGCTCCTTAAGGTTTTACAGCAAGTGGGCTGGTCCATAGGCCTATGTTCCAAGCGGGCTAAAACTATACATGTTAGGCCGTATGTATATAGGTTTAATTGGATTCAAAATGGGTTGGACTTCCATAAGAATAGAGTTGGACTTCTATAAAGGATTCTTGCCATAAATAAACCAATCATAGAACCCAAATATTAAATGTCTACCCTCACTTAATTAATTTCCTCAGTCAAATCCAAATCCACTATTAGAAACTTATTTCTATTTAATAATGGTCTAAAATTTTTATTTGTCCTAAAATGCCCCAAACAAAAGCTTCATATTATTTATTCCAAGATCCCTATAATAATTCTCTATCCTTCTCTACTTAATTACCTAATTATCCATTATTTTTCCTTAAATAAATTTTTAAGTGGTACATATAGTCATAATTAAGGCATTCCAATTGGAAGAAAACATCCTCCTTCCAAGCCTTATAGTTGCTTTTATCTAAAATAATTTTGTTGATGTTATGTACTAATAGTTGAGAAGTAAAAGATGCTACAAGGTAATTTTAATCATTAATAATGTTTACTAGAACATTACAAGGCACATTTATCATAAATGCATGCTTACTAATGCAAATCATACTAATACAAAAATTCTATCACTAAAATCTCCCTATGGCAAAGACATTAGTATACTAAATATTTATGTATCATAAATGGTGAAACTAGAGTGCATTCATATTTCTTAATACCTACATGCTATTTAGAAAATATAATACAACTTCTATTCCTCCCTAATTAAGCATGCAATTATAATTATCTACTTATGTATTAAGATATATTATAACTACATACTTAATTAAAATTAATATTTCTAAATTCATATGTGATTTTATGTTCATAATGCATGCACACAATTATAAAGGATGATGTGGCTATTCCTTCATTTATACAATAAAATATCCAGGTTCATGATGTGCATTTAAATATCCATATATATGCACTAATTAATTTTATCCTAATGAGAATTTATTTAGTTAATAAATCAACTAAACTATATATAATTAAATAATTAAAAATTTTCTTATTTATAATTATTCCTTAAATGTGCTAAAAATTTGCCTAAAATAATTTCTTATATTTTAGACAAATTAAATGGTACTCAAAAAATAATTTTACAAAGTCCCAAATGTGTTAAAATTGCCTAAATAACTTTTCTATAATATTTTAAACAAATTAAATAGCATTAAATAATAATATTTCAAAATTTATTTTGGTCAAAAACAAATATAAGTCAAAATAGAAGTTAAAATAACCCAATAGGTCCAAAAATAAATTCTAGACAAAGTCTAAAAAATAGGCCCAAGCCCTTTTGTTCCTTAAGTTCCTAAATTGGTTATTGTGGAAAATCAACTTATTAATGGTTCTTGGAGTCTTTCTAATTTTTATTTATCCAAAGACTTTCTTTTGTCTACCTTGTTTAAAGGTGGTATTCATATAACTATGCCAATCATGAATAAATATGTCAAATATGAGTTTTAATAACTGGAAAGTGTATCTGGCATGCATATGTATTAATTGGATGATCATGATCTTGTGTTGTTCAAGGCCTTCACTATATAGAGTCCAAAATTGCTTTAGCTCATGATGATAAATGACATTCTCCAATTCAATTTAATATTTTCTTTCTTCATTTACTTGAACATGCTAAAAAATTGGATTTAAATTTTCATGTTAGTGGGAAACGATTGGAGACACTCATCTAACAGAGGGAGTTACATCTCAAAAGGTAGCTTCTAGATTTAATGTATGTTTGGTCACTTTTCTAGAAAGTTTCATAAAGTATTCCTCTATTACATATAAAGGTTGGGAAGCAATTTCGAATGGTGGAAAGCATATCTAGTACATATTTCAGAAGGATTAAAAAAAGTCCCAAAATTGGGAAATGGTTATGAAATATCAAAGAAAGAATAGGTCTCTTTTTAATTCACCAACTACTAGGCACCATAATAACTTCTACTCATATTAAGAATGCACAATGTCTTAACTATCTACTTTCATTAGTAAGTAAGTTCAAAATAATAGACTAAATAGGATATATAGGATACAAAATACATCCAAACCACATTAAAATGTGGAATTAATATCTAACCTCTAGCTAATGCTTTTGAAATCTGATTTTTTATATTCTAGGGGTACTTCCAAGCTTAATTTTTTAGTGAGTGATCGTGTCTCAATCTCAAGAATTTGAAAAACGAGCTCAAGGACCCCAAAATATATTCTCTGTACCTACTACTCCTTCCCATCAAAAGAGCCAAGAAAGTAGCAAAAATGGTGGAAATGGTAGAATATTCCAAGCATGTAATTTGAAGCACAAAAGTCATAGATCGCTTCTAGGAGTCGTTGCTTCAACCCCATTGGTTTGTTACCAACGTTCAAAACTAAATAGCTAACATTCTCCCCCTTGGTCTGTATGTCTGTTAGTCCAAAATTTGCATATATTAATATTCTAAAGAAGAGAAAATTAAATACATGAATCATAGTGGTAGGCCTTCTGTAAGCGAAAATTACATTCCATGTATCACAATGCACTTCATTTCCTTAACCACCATAACTTAATGAATATGCCATATGCTTATTTTGGGTCCTTTTAATATTGTTAATCTCGAAACATAACAACATAAATGTGCACACAAAATGAGAAGAACAACTTAAACTAAATAAAAGCGTTGTTACAAAATGATACATATATATATTATACATCAATAACTCAATATGGAATGAAATCTTATTTTAGATACATGATCTTTAAGTGCTACTAGTGGCATTCCTTTCATTAAAGGATCAACTATCATCAATTTAGTGCTAATATGTTCAATGTAATGTTATTTTTCTTGAAATGTTCCTGAATGGCTAAATACTTAATATCGATATGTTTACTTTAACTTCCACTCTCATTATTCTTACCAAGAAAAATAGTAGCTATGTTCACAGTACATCCTTAATGGCTTAGAGATATTGTTGAGAATTATAACCCTAGACATAAAGCCCTTAAGCCAACACCATGCCAAGTAACCTCAAAACAAGATATGAACTCAACCTCTATGATAGAAGTCACAATCAAAGTTTGCTTCATACTCCTTCAAGATACAACTCCACCAATAAACATGAAAATATAGCTTAATGTTGATTTTCATGAATCAACAAATCCAACAAATTTTGAATTTGAGTAGCTGACTACCTCAAGGTTCTCAGACTGTCTGCAAATTAGTATGTAGTCCTTAGTACCTTTAAGATCTCTCATGACTTTCTTTGTAGCTCTCTAATGATCCACACCTGGATTACTTTGATATCTACATAAAATTCTAACTATGAATGTAATGTCAGGTTTAGTACAAACTTGAGCATACAAAAGGCTTCGGACAGTAAAAGTATATGGAATGTTATGCATTTGTTCCCTCTCTAAATTATTCTTTGGGAACTGGTTCAAATCAATCCTGTCACCCTTCATTATGGGTACTACACTTAGTGAACAATCTTTCATTTGGAATCTCTCTAAGACCTTATTAATATAATTTTCTTACAATAGATCCAAAATTCATTGAGTTCTATCTCTATGGATCTTAATGCCAATAGCATAAAATGCCTCATCTATATCCTTCATTTCAAAATTCTTAAAGAGAAACTACTTCACCTCCTATAACAACCCCTTATCATGGTTACAAGTTATATATCATCCATATATATCACAAGGAAATAGATCTTATTCCCACTAATCTTCTAGTATATACATTGATCCATAACATTCTCCACAAATCCAAAAAAGGAGATGACCTTATGAAACTTTAAATATCATTGGCGAGAGACTTGTTTCAATCTATGTATGGATTTCTTAAATTTGCATACTAAATCCTCATTGGCACCAAAGGAGAATCCTTCTGGTTGTTTCATATATGCCTCATCCTCTATTTCCCCATTGTAGAATGCCATCTTTACATCCATTTAATATAGTTCCAAGTCAAAATAGGTGACTAATGCCATTATCACACAAAGAGAATCTTTCTTAGATATAGGAAAGAAAGTCTTCATGTAATCAATTCCTTTCTTTGGAGTAAATTCCTTAGCCATGAGTCTTGCTTTATATCTCTCGATGTTGTCTAATGAGTTCTTTTTTGTCTTATAGACCCATTTACATCCAATGGCCCCAAAACCATTAGACAACTTTATGAGATCCCAAACTCTATTAGATATTATGGAATCCATCTCTTCCTTCATGGCATTGTGCCATGGTTCAAATTCTCTATAATTGACAGCTTATGAAAATGTCTTAGGGTCATTTTTAGCTCCAATATTGTAGTCAGATTCTTGTAGGTATATAGTATTATTACTAGGAATTACTGATTTTCTTATTCTAGTTGATCATTTTAATGTTAAGTCAACATTCTCTTAAGCAGCATGTTGCTCAACTGGTTGCTCAATAGTTTCTAGAAGTTGCTTAACAACCAGATCAACTTAGTCATGGTCAAAAATTTGTGGATCCTCAACAATTAGTCATTTAATACTTGTTTGTACTTGAGAGACATGGATTACAACCAATCTATCACTTGATATGGGAGTTTGAGTACCGAATTGATCATTCTTAGAATCCAAGTTCTAGGTTTGATCACTGTTACTAATCAAGTCATTCTCAAAAAATTTTGCATTTCTTGGTTCCATAATCCTAGTGCTATAAGATAGACAATAAAATATGTATACCTTAGACTTTTTAGCATACCTAATGAAGTAGCCATTTATGGTCTTTAGGTCTAGTTTCTCCTTTTATGGATTGTAAATTCTAACCTCAAACGGGCATCCCCAAATGTGCACATGTTTTAAACTTAATTTCTAATCTTTTTATAACTCAAATAGTGTCTTTTCAATAGCCTTGGTCAAAACTCAATAAAAAATATATGCAATCATCTTAAGGGCTTTAGTCTACAAAGACTTAGGAAGCTTAGAGCTAGTCAACATGCTCATCACCATGTCTAATAATGTTTAGTTACTCTTTTCAATAGCACCATTTTGGTCTAGTGACCTAGGCATAGTGTATTAGGAAACATTTCTATGCTCTTAAAGAGATTGAGCAAATGGACTTGGTGCTTGTCTATTTTCAGCGTATCTACCATAATACTCATTAACTTTATCTAATCTCACTATGTTAATTTATTTAACATATTGTTACTCTACTTCTGCCTTGAATAACTTAAAGCCATTTAATGCCTCATATATTATGAGTAATTATCAATAAAGGTGATAAAGTATTTATGGCTACTAGAATCTAAATTGACTATAAATATCCATATGTATAATTTCTAATATGCTAGTGCTCCTTTTAGTACCTTTATTGGTCTTATTAGCCTACTTTCCTTTAAAGTAGTCTATACAAGTGTCAAAATTAGTAAAGTTAAAAGTATTAAGTACTCCATCTTTTACCAATCTTTTCACCTTCTCTATTAAGATATGATCAAGCTTATAGTGCCACAATATAAAGAAATCTTTATTAGTAGCACATCTCTTAACACCTATACTATTAGAAACATGTATTGAATCATAAGTGACACTATCTTGTAATTGAATTTGGAATAGCCATCACAAACTATACCATTGCCAATGATATCAAATTTATAAAATAACTTGAATATATTATTAGAAAATTCAAAAGAATATCCTAATCATACAAGTTTGAAAATTGAAATCAAGTTTCTAGAAAAGCTTGGTATATAGAAAGTCCTATCCAAAATCAATTCAAAACTAGAATCAAGAACTAATCTGCATATTCCTATGGCCTTTACTATTAAGCACATTTTATTTCCTAAATAGATGTACTACTTATTATCTATCATCTTCCTTTGATTTAGTAAGCTCTACAAGGTCCTAGAGATATGCATTGTTGAACCAAAATCAAACTACCATATATTTCTACTAGCATCTACAATATTAAATTCATAACAAAAATATGAAGCTAAGTTATCTTTCTTTTTAAGCCAGGCTTTGAATTTGACATAGCCCATCCTCATGTGTCCTTTCTTTTTGTAGAAGAGACACTTGGTCTCTTTCTTAATGTCTATTTGAATGGGTGTCTTACCTTACCTTTTTGTGTTGGCTCATGTTTTCTTCTTTCCTTCCATTACCATATGTACACTTTATTCCATCTCTACTAGGACCTTCCCTCCTCTTAAACACACATCGTCAGTAGTTGATCTATTGACCATTTTCTCCAAACATATATGAGGACTAAAACTCAAACCATCCATTTTTTTTTTCATTCAAATTCAAATTTAAAAGTCTTATATTTGGCAAGTATCAAAAAGTACTTGCTATACATCAGTCCACATTTTAGAATAGTAGTGCCCACACTTTTTTTTTTAAATACATGGATATGTCAAAGTATTATCACCTATTGCAAGGTATGGGATTTAAATCCTGCATTGAAAGTATGGGATTTTAATGTGAAATTTGTAGAAATCTTAGGCTCTCCACCATCATGAACTAGCTTTTGGAATATAATTCTCACAAAGTTCCTATCAATAATATTAGAGCCTTCCACTACCCTCCATTTCCCTTTCTCATTTTCCTCTTCTCTCTCTCCTCTTCCTATTGTCTATATGTTTAGGCTGAGTTTCAGAGCCTCTCTTCTCCCTTTGTCTTGCCTACATATGGATGTTGGGTTGTGAAACATGGTGGAATGTTACAACAAATAATGGAACTCGGGTCCTACATCAAAAAGTATGAAATTCTAATATAAAGTTTATAAGAATTTTAGATTCTCTGTAACACCTCTTTTTTCTTTTATTTTTCTATAACTTTTGTTCCTATTTATTTGCTTTATTTTCTCTTTCTAGTTTTTGTTTGAATTCGTTTCTTATGCTCTTCTTTTAAAATTTTAATTAAAAATTTTCTATGAAAGATATAAATTCAAAAATTTCAGCAAAAACAACAACTGAATTATTCTACTGTTATCATGACTACTACAAACAGGTTGTAATACAATATTATACATAGACGAAAATATGTACTCAATGTAAAATAGCCAAAATTTATTTGTAACTTAGTACACAATGATATCAATTTAATTATGGGGTCCTTCCAGCCTTCGTTCCACTAGAACATCCTAATGTACCGAATTATCTGTACAGGACCCTATAGAGAAGCTTCAACCTAGGTCCAATTAATCTCAACTATAATTCGGATTTATGTCATCTAGTAATGTCTTGGCTGGGCACATTATGGACAATCGTGAGAATTTAAATTCCCAGTAGCTCATAACAATGATGTAAAATATTACACAATGTCTCTAGCTATATAAACTACATATTTTGTATTGATGGTAGCTATATAGTCTCTAGCTATAAGCAATAGTAATATATATAATATATATACACACACACATATGTATATACAGTTATTAGAAATGGAATTTTAAACGGAAGTAGAGAGTCACAATCTGTGCATAGCATAACCACTGTCATGCTTTATATTACTTCTCCATAGAATTCATGTGTAAATACCAAAAGATGGGTATTTTTAAGGTTATCACATTACTACTTTCCTATATCATATACATATATGTTACCACTTGTTTCCTAAAACCCATTCCAGCTCGACTAGATGGATTCGCTATATAATTGAAGTTTCTCCTATTCTTGTAAATTCCTTCCAATTGAAAGTGATTTCAAAAGTGAAATGAACTTTCAACATCATCTGCTGTTCACATCACGAAAATAGTATAAAATTCCCAATAGATAATGACAGAAATAAAGAGTATAATGCATCATAGCAAGATACAAAACACTATCATCATTATAAATTTATCAATGTAAATGAAACATGATTGCTCAAGGTGAAATTTTTTTGTTGGTTAGGGCCCTTACAATGGATTCACAGCCAGAAAACTATGCAATAAGAAGTTGTTTGCCTTTTGAGGGTCATGCCTTTGTTTCACCATGATTACCTTCCTTTTAAAGATTCTTTACCATTTTACTAAGATCTCCTCCCTTGTGGACAATCCTTTTCCAAATTTTTTCTGACAATTTTTCATAGGAAAATAACTGAAAAAACACTCTAACCATAAATTTTAAAGATCATATATATAAACAAAAGAATCAAATAACACAAAATCCAAGGACGATACCTTCTCATGGAACTAAATTTAGTATTTTATGTAATATTGTTTTAAGTTGTCTGACTCCATAAATCCAAGTCCTTAGCTCTTGTTTCATAGTCTCACACCAATTCCATGTGTAGATGATATAACATTGTCCATAATCCATGTTTCATGTGTCACGGTCCATGCACAGGTCAACTAAAGGTATAAGATTCCTTTTCTTCAAAATTTAGAATAGTCTTTATTAATTATAATTGTTTATTTCTTATTGTAGACTTCGAATTATATAGTATGAATTCGTTTCAAAGTTTGGTTCCATGAGAACTACCATACGCTAGGTTACATAATCAAAGCTGAATAATATATTAATGAAGATAGGAAAACTACAAGGGCTAATAATTTGAATATTAATTTACGTATACATATTAATGAATCTTCTTTGATCAGTTACTGACTGTTAATAAGTCTATTCATTCAGATATTCTACAACCAAGAAGATGATGATGACGTTAGAACAAATAAAGAGTTTCCTAGCTTAGTATGATAATCCAAGACCATGTAGAACAAAGATTTGGCACTTATCCTATTTGACGCTTGCAACGAAATAGTGAAGGCTTCAAAAGGATATTTGCTAACTAGTACTATGTAAGTAAACCTATAATATTAGGCACGCAAGAATTTATCTTATTGCTCAAAATCATACTACGCACAATACAATAATACCATGAAATAATTACTATATCAAGAAAAACAAAGATGTATGTCATGTCTACCTTCCAAAATTTCGTCGAGAATTTCATAGCCCCCCCCCCCCCCCCCTTTTTTTTTTTTCTCTCTCGCCCCCCTTTCTTTGGCCAAACTAAAATTCTTAGTGGGAGGGGTATGTGTTTTTTCTTTCCTTTGTGGGTGTGGACAAAGCTTTATATAAAAAAAGGTTTTCTCTTTTCAAAATTTCCTAGTCTTTGGTTGGCCTTATTTTTCTTCCTATAAGATAAGGTGATATTGACATTCTTGATGGTCTTCTTCTTGAGGCATTGCTTCCCTTCTAGCGAACATGCTTCTTGTTGCGAGTATTAATTCATGGTTGGCGAAGCATTTTACATGGCTTTATTTCCCTTTCTCCTTGTTACGTGATGTTGATGTTTCATTGTGCATAATTCTTTTGTTGTCTTAAGATTCATTCTTTAGTTAAGATCTAATTTATTTTAGTTTGACTTTAACTAATTAAATTTTAGTTTTCAACTAGGTTATTATTTTAGTTTGCAATCATTAATGAGATGCTTCCTTTCTTATTTTGGTTAAGGCATGTTTTCTAATTTCTCAAGGTGCGTGAAAAAGGTTTATTTTCCCTCATCTTATTTCCTTTCCAATTCGCAAGTAGCATGCTAAGGTCATGAAAGTGAAGTTTCCTTATGTCACGGTTTATTGTTTTCCCCTTCCACGTATGGTGTTTGATTTTAGGAGATAGTGACTAAAATTTTGTCACATGGTTCTTTATCTTCTTGTACTTTTGTCATTCTGTCCCCATGTTAATTATATATTTGTATTAGTCAATTTTTATAATAAAATTTCTTGTTTATAGAAAATTTGGCATTTTACAGAATTTCCCTGTTTCTTGATATTTTCTTGGTAAATTCTTTTTAATTGAGGTTTTTGTGGCATATTATAAAAAATTCAACATGTTTAGTATGAAGAAATCTTCATGGTCTTTTGTCCTACCTTAAAATGTTTTAACAAATTTATTAAGGTGGCTTAGCCTTTCAAACTAGTTAGAGATAAATAATTATTTGGTATTTATTTCTTACTTTGTCTATTTATGATGTTTCATACGCTTTGTACAGTTTACATCTATTAGTTAACACTTATTTTTAAGCCAATATGTGCATATTTAGATTCCCGTTATAAAATTACGTTTGTGTAGAAGCAATAAATTGTTACTTCTTGAAAAACGTAATTTTGACCCATGTAAATGCAAAAACAAACACACCTTATGGCAAAGGTTGTATAATGTGACTTTACTTTCAAAATGGTGGCGGAGTTCACGAACTTTTCTTGTCCTTATAAGGGCTTCAGGCTGGTTTTGTTTTGACTAAGGTAACTTCCTAGCTTTTATCATATCAATCTTTCGGTGATTATTTAATCTTTGGTGCATCGGTTTATGTTTCCTATTGGGATAAATGACCTTTTAACTAGTTTAATCTCATTTAGTTAATTTAGTTAATTGGCCTTGCCACTGTAAATCGGCGTGTCTCATTGGTGGCAATTTTCCTTGACATGTTTTTCCTAGTCTTCCAAAGTGTGAGGGTGTGAAAGAAATAGCAATTTTTAAAGCTTGTAAAGAATTTTCCACCTTTTTCTTTTGTCTCTTCATTGGAATAAGGTAGGACATGTTGGCGACCAATGATTTCTCGACCGTTCTTCACGTGGGAGTTTCATTATTTTGCCAGAAGTATCTAAATTTTTTTTTGTTTAATTTTCTAAGGAAGTTTAATCCCTCTCACATTGCTAAGGTTGTTTCTTTTCATTTTTTTTTCCTCACTGCCTGTGTCTCTCTCTTATGGAGAGAATTTGTCATGTTTTGATCCTTAATTTCGATTAACTTTTGGGCATGATTAAATTGCCTCATTTACTTCTAGTGGACTGGTTTTAATTACAATTAGCTGAAAGTTCAAGCTACCAGTTATATTTTAAACAAAAGATATATAAAAACTTTGCTAGGTTTGACGTGATTGAAACTTATTTGAAGTGATTCAAAATTTCTAATTATATCTTTAGAAATTTCTATAATCTACATAAATCATATCATCATATAAGCATACAAATTCATTTGTCTTAAGCATATATTTATAGCATATAATTTACTTTAATAGGTACAAATGTTTAATTAAAAAAAGAATGTTACACTCCCCAGCTTCATGGATTAGCTTTTTGGACTACTACCCTCCCAAACTACTTACCACAAGGGGAGCAAATCTGCCATGCACGGGGTTATGTACAATAGATGGCCAAGATTGTGCCTGTAGTATAGACACAATCCTAACCGTCCTTCGTGACCCCACACACCCATCCCAAACAAAAAAAAAAGGTAGAAATTTTCGTGCCGCCGGTTGATTTGCTAGATATGGGCTGATTTTGCAGTGCCATATTTACATGTTTGTCAGGGCGAATTTTGGGGATGCTGTAGAAACGAATAACAATCACCAGATAATCTTAAATTGCTTTAAAGTCAATTAACTTTCAAAAGTTCATAAAATGATTACCAGAATTTGAACTGTGACCAACGCAGGGTTTATCATACCAAATGAAATATACACACAAGAGAAAGAGGAGAGGGAGAAGAGGGGGAGGGGGTTTAAACTTAAGGCAATGTATGAGAACTGGTTCTTTGGGCACTTCGCATCGTGCTCTTAGAAGGCATGTATTGGAGGGAGGAGATTCCCATAAAGCTTCGTTAATAATATAAATTTGACAAATGAACCAAATTTAGGGTAAGTCTATATGGGGAGAAGCATACATGTATGTCTAGATAGACTCAGTTCAAGTAGCCTGAAGTGACACAAGCTAGAGAGAAAAATATCCCATAACTTTCTGTCAACTCTTCTTTTTTTTTTTTTTAACTTGTTTTCCCCTCTGGTTGATAAGGGAGGGAATTGATCATCAACAGATAATTTAGCTAGACGATAGATGCATACAACAAAAAAGCAAAATCTTTCATCCTATACAAGCAATCACCACTAGTATTCCCATGGAAGATTATATCAATTGGATTCTCTTGCGGTACAAGTGTACCTAGTTTGACACTCAAGACATGCATCAATGGATTTAAAACCAATGTATATCACTTTTTCCCATCGAGACCAAGTCGACTACCTGCAGAAATGAGCTGGCAGTTCATCTTCTCCACTCTTTCCTGAAAAAAGCTGTAAATTCCATCCATCTATCACTCGTTGCGGATTGAATAATACTTCTCCAAAAGAGTTTGTGATTTTGATATTTCATTCATAAGGTTCTTGAACTTGACACTGCAATCCCCTCCGCTGCAAATAACAATTTAATGAAGATATAATGCTCTCAAGTATCAGGGTAAGCAAAGCACGCGCACATAAATGCAAAGAAAAATAATAAAACCAAAAGTGAGGGCACCAAAAGAGCATCTTGATGTAAAATGAGATATTACTATATTGTAGGGGGAAAATGTGCTAATGCGCAAGTAAATCTGGTTAACATTACTGGAAATTGAAATGGATATCCTTATTATGGGAGAGTATCGTGGACAACAAAGACTAAATCAATAAGCTTCCTCAATAATCATTATCATATATATTCAAAAAGCCTTTTGTGTTTTAAACACTGATATGTATGTCCATTCAAAATTGTAACATAATGTTCTGTAGAAGGATTAAAATTAAGTGTTATTATAACGATATATATCGTGAAAACATGTGAATGATAAAGACCATCAAATTATTTCTATTTACAAAACTTTACCAAGGCATTCCGAAAAAAATTACATGGTTAATATATCCGAAAGTACTATTTTGGTACCGTCAGGAAGTCATTACAATAAACTTAATCCCGGACTTCTACCCATTTCCCCTTCCACCCCAACCAAGCTATGCCCAGGTGGCACATCTCATCAAACTACTATAATATTCAAAATTTTCATGGGTAAATTACATTTCCTTCCCTTAAAAAATGTCCAAAATACTTGGCCCTCTCTTGTTTTGGAAAATTGCACTCCCCTTTCTTGAAACCAGAATGCACTACACTTACCTTCCTTGCAACAAAAGATAAGCTACAATACATCATTTTTTTTAACCAAAATACCCTTATAGATATATTATTTATAATATAACAAGTATTCAATATATATTTAACCAATATAAACATTCATTTTTATTTAACTTAAAAATAAATAATTATTAAAAAACATATTCTTAAAATAATTTTTTAAGACTAAACAATTAAAAGATAATAATTAATAATATTTAATTTCAACAATAACATCTATATCAAATATATATTTATAAATATAAGGATTGTCATAAATTTAATAATAAAGTTCATAGTTTTCAATACAAAATAAAGAAAATTGAAATAAGATTTTAGCTATATTTTTAATAAAAGAAATCAATATTATCTGAGGGCATTTTGGTCATTTTATGGTTTCAAGGGATTTATGAATATTTTCAAAACAAATGGTAGATGTGTAATCTGTACACCTGGGCATCTCTCAAGAGATAAGAGACTAATTTACCCAATTTTCATTACAAAGTGCATGTATAAAAACAGATGTAGAACTCTACGCATAGAATTTCCCCTAAGCATGATGAATCGCCTCCTTTAGCCTTCACCAAAATTTTCTTCTATGACATGACTTGATTAGTATCATAGTTCTTCCAATGGAGAATGATGAAACTCTTCTGGTTGTTCTTATTTATCAACAATTTCAGCCAAACAACCCACCCATACAAGCATCAGTGGCTAGAATTGAGTAGAATTACAGTACCAAGAACCCAGAAAAATAAAAAATAGAAGTAGAAGAAAAATAGAAAAAAAAAATCAGAAAGAGAGAGAAGTGGGGGAGAAAGTTCCCCTAGCTTTTGAGAGGCTAGAGACTCTTCCAAGTCCAGACCTAACTTTTTCTCCTTCCCCTCATCGGCCTACCTCCCCATATCTCCTCTCTAAAAGAATCTCTCTCTCTTCCACCTCATCTCTTTCCATTTAGCATGCTACAGTTAGTTAACAAGGGACACCTCACCCATTCTCTGGTCCCCTCTTCATTTATTTTCCTTTTTTTTTAATTCTTTCTGCTATAGACCTCAATAATCCCAGGCCTAACAGATTTGGATCCATCAATACCCGCTCCAACAAGTTTCACCTTGTCTTCAAGGTGAAAATTTGGAAACTAGAGCTCAATAACATCATAATCTTCCCAAGTATTTTTTAACTCGAGTAATCCCCTCCATTTGATCAATATTTCCACCTGATTATTTGCCAGTTTCCTAGCCCCCCCTTACAGCTTCAGGTTGAACATGAAGTTCTATTTCTTCAACTGAAAAGGAAGAAGTCTCTTGGGATGGTACTGAAGAGTGGATAGATTTCTTAAGTTGAGAAACATGGAACACCAGGTGGATTCTTGTTGACTGGCAATTCTAGACGATAAGCTACTGGTCCATATGCTGGCCATAAAACCTTGGACTCAGCTTCTCATTAGCTCTCTTGGTTAGGGACTTAAGCTAGGGTCTGAGCTTCAGACAAATAAGGTCTCCTATTTCAAAAGAGATCTCTCTTCTATTTTTGTCTACACATACTTTCATATACTTTTGTCCCTTGTCCAAATGTTCCCTCAATTCTGCCAAAACCAGATTTCTCTCTTTAATGGCTCTGTTAACTTCTACTGCAGATTGACTATCTTCCAGCTTGAATAAGGTGGGGGGTTCTCAGCCCTACAATGCATTAAATGGTGTCACACCCATTGATCTATTATAGCTAGTATTGAACCAGTATTCAGCCCATGGTAACCATCTAACCCATTGCTTAGGCTTATCACCCACAAAACAACACAAGTTAGTTTCCAAACTCTAGTTAACTACCTCCATTGACCAACAGTTTCCAGATGGTAAAATGAGCTATATTTAAGTGTAGTACCAGCCAACTTGAATAACTTTTTCCAAATTGACTAATGAAAACCGGATCCCAATTGAATGTGATAGATTTAGGAAATCCCTGCAACTTAACCACCTCTTTGACAAACAATTCAGCCACACTTTTTGCTAAAAATGGGTGAGAGCAATGAAACACCCATACTTTGCCAGCCTATCCACTACTATCATTACTATGTCAAACTTTCCAGATTTTGGCAAATGACTATGAAATCCATGCTAATGTCTTCCCAAACCTATGAAATCCATGCTAAGGTCTTCCCAAACCCTCAGAAGAATTGGCAAAGAGTAGACCAGTTGGGTGCTAGCTTGATATTTGTTTCTCCAGCGTATCCCACATTTAGCTACATAAGCTTGCACCTTTCTCTTCATTCCTTTCTAAGAAAGAATTTCTGATAATCTCTTATATGTTCAAAGATATCCCAAATGTCCTCCCACTGGAGAATCATGAAATTCCTTAATTAAAGCTGCAACTGGGGAAGATTCTTTGGGCATGACTATTCAGCCTTTAGACAGTAAACACCCTTTTCTCAAGCACTATCCAGCAGGTGCACCATTTCCAGCAATTAATTGTTCGACTATAACTCCCAACTTACTGTCACATTTAACCTCAATATTCAATTCCTCCATTTCTTCATAATTCCATAAAGAATAAGCTTTGATCTCCATAATTTACCCCCTTCACGAGAGTGCATCAGCCACTCTGTTTTCAGAACTGGGTTTATAGTGAATCTCGAACTTATATCCCATGAGCTTTGAGACCCAAGCCTTCTGGTCAGGGTTAATTACCCTTTGCTCCAAGAGAAACTTAAGAGTCTTTTGATCCGTCCGAATTATAAATAATGACCCATTAAATAGTGATTCCATTTCTTCACAGAAAGTACAATAGCCATTGGTTCTCTTTCATACAGTGAGCTTTACTTGGCCTTAATAGATAGTACTTGGCTAGAGTAAGCTACAGGCCTTCCTTTTTGCATTAACACCGCACCTACTCCACTTCCAGAAGCATCTGTCTCAAGTTCAACAGGTTGGGAGCAATTGGGCATAGCCAACACAGGAATAGTAGTCATGGCCCTTTTTAGAATTTCAAAGGCTTCTTGTGCATTGTTTCCCCAATTGAAGGCGTTCTTCTTGAGAAATTTAAGTGGTGCAGCTATTTTCCCATAATTTTTTTCAAATTTTCAATAATATCCTGTTAATCCCAAGAACTCCCTCAAGGCCCTTAAATCTTTTGGTACTAGCCAATTCACCATAGCCTCTATCTTACTTGGATCAGCATGCACCCCCCCTGCTGATATGATATGCCCAACTTACTCCAGCTTAGTTAGCCCAAAGTTGCACTTCTTGTTAATCACCAACTTTTGCTCTTGTAACACTTCTAAAGCTGTTCTCAAACATGCCATATGAGAGGGATAATCGGGGCTGTATATCAAAACATTATCAAAGAAAACCAGTACAAGCTTTCTTAGATATGGTTTGAACATGTCATTCATTAGGAATTTAGAAGTTAAGGGTGCATTCTCTAAGCTGAATGTAATCACCATGAATTCATAGCGCCCCTCGTGTTCTAAATGCTGTCTTTTCTTCAGCTCCAGATTTAATCTGTATTTGATGATAGCCTGATTTCAAATCCAACTCAGAAAATATTGTGACCCTCCTAATTCATCCAACAACTCAGCAATGGCAGGAATTGGGAACTTATCAGGGATATTAATCTTATTCAAAGCTCAATAATCAACACAAAACCTTCAACTTCCATCTTTTTTCTTGACCAACAACACTGAACTAGAATATGGACTACTACTGGGCCGAATAATGCCAGCTACAAGCATTAACCAAGCATTCAATCAGTCTTTTGTGAATCACATACCTGTAAGGGCATATATTATGGGGCTGCTTCCAGGTCTGATCTTTATTTCATGATCTTTTGAACAGTGAGGTAGTAGCCCTGTAGGCTGCTCACAAATGATAGCAAACTCATCAAGTAAACTGGGTTTCAGGTGCTATCTCTTACAGTTCTCAATGTATCAAAAGCTCAGCAAAAGTCCTGACCATCTCCCTGATTGATTTCAGCATGGAATTTAGAGATACCAAAGTCTTAGGTAGTGCTAGATCCCCTTGTAGGCAAAGCCAATCTTTTCCCACCTTGAATTTCATAGTTAATTGCCTCTGATTTACTCTAGCTTCCCCAAGTTACTCCAACCATTCCATTCCTAGTACCAAATCTGGCCCAACCAAATCAAATGGGTAGAAGGCTTGTTGAATGCAAACCCCTTGTATCTCCAACTCCAATTCTTTGCAAACTCCTCTACTGCAAAATATGTACCCATTCCCCACTGTGATTTCAGACTTTTTTGGTGTCTTTCATGGGTATTTTCATTCATTCCACCAACTTTGAAGAAATAAAGTTGTGCAGGGCCCCGCTGTATATCAAGATTAACACTAGTTGTACCTTCCAAAATCCCATCAACTTCATGGTTTTATGTCCTGCAATTCCTACAATGGAATTCATTGATAATTCCATAGGAACTAAAACCTTTTCTTGCTCTACCCCTTCAACTTCCTCAACCTTTTCTTCTGCAATGTCTTATTTTACATTTTTGGTTAGGAATAAATTTCTCCTCACATTTAAAACAAAGTCCTTGCTCGCTTCTTGCAATCTCTGCATCTGACAGCCTGCAAGTGACATTTTCTCATCTGTTTGAAGTTGGGAATTAGTCCTGCTACTGCCACTTTTGATTTCTCCACAACCTTTACTATCTAGGCTTCTATTAGTAGAAGAACTTGTGGTGCCTTTGGACGATTCCAACACATTGGGTAGCCTAGAAAATTTTGATTTATACCCACTCCACCTTGAATGATTAAAAGACTTAATTCTCTAAGCCACTTTCATTTCCCATGACTGTTCCAGCACCAAGTTTGGTTCCTCTATCTGATGTGCCAGATCCATGAGTTGTTTTTAACAAGTTGAGTTGCATCATCCTCACCTCTGCCCGTATTTCATCCTTCAGACCATTTTTGAAAGCTTCCATAAGGTTTTCTTCAGGTCCTTCCTTCATGGGCACTGATATTAACTCAAATTGTTCTCTGCATTCCATCATAGTCCCTTCTTGCTTTAGCACCATTATCATCTCAGATATCTCCAAGTTGCTGTTTATGGAAACACTACTGTGATTCTTTTTTAAACTCAGACCATGTTTTCATCTTCACCCTGGTTTCCAACCATTGTAGCCAACTAAGAGCCTTCCCTTCCATACACACTGCTACTACTTCTAATTTATCTTCTTCACTGACACCGTTCATAGCAAAATAATGCTCAACTCTGAATACCCAACCAATCGGGTCCTCTCCCGAAAACAGAGATAATTCAAGCCATTGGAATTGGGTACTTCCTTCTCTAACAGCTATGCCATTTGCTCCTCCATTCAATTCTGTCTGAGACATTTGCTGCACCTCTGCCACCTCTTTTCCCTTCCAATTTGAGGACTGCAACTCCTCCACCTTTTCCTGTAAATCTATAAACACCTCCATGATCAAAGTCATCTCCCCCTTCATTTCACCAAACCCTTTCTCCATTGCTTCCACTCATTGCTCCATTATGGTATTGACCATTCCCTACATTGTACAGCTCTGATACCAAAACTGATGAAACTCGTTTGGTTGTTCTTATTTATCAACAAATTCTCAGCCAAACAACCCACCCATAAAAGCATCAGTAGTTGGAATTGAGTGGAATTACAGTAACAACAAAACCAGGAAAAGGAAAGTAGAAGAAAAATAAGGAGGGGGAGGGGGGGAGTTCCTTTAGCTTTCAAGAGGCTAGACACTCTCCCAAGTCCAGACTAAACTTGTTCTCCTTTCCCTCATCAGCCTACCTCCCCACATCTCCTCTTTAACAGAATCTTTTTCTCTCTTCCACCTCACCCTTTCCATTTAGCATACTACGTTTAGTTAACAAGTGACACCTCACCCCTTCTCTCACTGGTCATCTCTTCATTTGTTTCTTTTTTTTTTAATTTTTTCTGCTATATACCTTAATAGTCCCAGGCCCAACAGATCTGGGTCCATCAGAGAACTTTCCATTTTTGTAGCTTCAGAAACAGCCCCCGACAAAATTTTCCTGTGTATTTTAATTGGGGGTATGTGAAATCAAGGCTTGTTTCCCAGCAGTTGTATAAGGTTTAAGTGGTCAATTGGTGGCTGTAAGAACACTGAACAGTACCAATATAAATGGGATTTTAGGTTTCACATGTTAAACACAAATTCAAGAAAGAGGCAAGTAGAGTTTTGTTAAAAATAAGCTTTCAATGATGTCAAACAAAGAAATCAGATCTAATACTTGATAAGATTGAAGAAAAAAGAACTAGGATCATAAGAGTTGATAATCCTAATAGCCTAAACAATTATGATCAGCAAGGTCTTGGACTATAATAATCAAATGCATAACCACCAAAACCAATATAATGAGATTCGTTGATATTTGAGCTTGATCCTTCAAGATTTCACTGCTGGCGACAGTTTCCTATAGAATAATTTTCAACAATAAGACAACAGCACAAGTGTTACTCAATAACTTCCCTTTTGGTCGTGTTATGCCCCAGCAGATGTAATTTGTGCAAAATAGCTTAGTTCTAAAACAGCGGAAAATACAAACCTTATGCGGTTCAAGGATACAATAGCTCGAAGTGCACTTCGAATCATATCTTCGTTACGATCTACCTCTTGCTTGACAGCATCTTGCTTCGGCTTAAAATTTATAGTCTTCTGGAGAGGGTCCACCAATGAGTCTAACACTGATATGGAATCCAAATTAGAAAATAGAAACATTACACAGCCAAATTTTAGTATGTTCACAGAGACATCACAAACCTGCCAATACTGCAGAAGGACACTTATCAGCCAGTTTTGAGAGTATAAGGTGGCAAGGCATTTTAACATCGTAATGATCTGAAAAAACATAGTTTGTCTCCATAAAATTAGCAGTACATCATTAAAGACTCCTCAATCATGTATAGAAAAAACCTCATATTCAATAATAAGGAGAATGTTTTAGCACAGATGGGATGGAAGGAACCTCCAAAGTATATGATATAAACCAAAACAATTATTCTTCCAATATAAAGGTATATTAATCATGATATAATACAACTTGTCATCATAATGTGTGCCCCCCCCCCCCCAAAAAAAATTAAGAACCACGCATCATAATCTATAGTAATTTTATTTTTCTAAACAATAATGGTAGACTATAAGTAAGCTCATCCTAATGAAAAGTGATAAAATGAATGTGCTCAAAAGTCAAATAAAAAATAGATCAGCAAGTCAGAAGCAACAGAGGCGGTAAGCAGGACAAGGAGCCAAGGGGTTTTTTGGGGAAAAAAAAAAACAAACAAACAAATTTGAAACAATGCTCACCATCCAAACCAGATTTAAGATAAGGAACAATGAATGATGAGGGGTTCACTTGATCAAGACAACTGTCCAGCAATGTGTCTACACATTCAAAAGCAGCCTTCCTCAATTCAAGCCCATCATCCACAGTATGTTTGAAAGGACCAAGATCAACAGTCCTTATCAGTTCTTGCTGTCAGAAATAAGGTATAAAAATCAGACCTTCCAGTTTTAAGACAAAATTGCGAAAAAGCCGCAGGTAACACATCATAATTGCTTTACATAAAAAGAGAGTCAAGTTTCTATGTGATAATTATACTCAACAGAACTCCATCTAACAGACTGCCGCACAAGTCAGAAGTTACCTTCACAATTGTTTGATCATAAAGAAGTGGCAAAAGATCAGGAAGAAGCCCCTTGATTAGGTTTGGCTTATTGTGAGCAAACGTGTTCAAAGCCAAGACAGCAGCTCGCCTAACATGCTGCATGCTCATAAAATTCAGTAACCATAAGGTTCAAACCATTAAGCCACTTCCCACTCAGCTGCAAATACATATACATCTAAAAGCAAAGATTGAGTTAACATTTCTTTTATGACTAAACTGAATAGAAACTAACTCACTCTGTCATTGTCTGTAATAAGCATCAGAAACGCTGATATTTCAGGGTATATGATCTCATCTATCTTCTCAGGACGTTCAACTATAGAGTACTTCACAGCAATGACGACAGTAGCTCGAGTAAATGCAGTTGGACTGGCTGTTCTAGCCTATAGAAAATTCAGAATACAAAAACAACCATCAAATATCAAATATAAAACATATAAGCCAAAATCATGAGCACAAGGTTCGCATAGAAAATCAGATACCTTAAGTGCGGGAACAAGTTTTGCAGGTTCAATAAGTGCAATTTTACCAAGGCACTCAGCCACTACATTGCGAACCCCCTCTTCCTCGCTTTCACAGTGGTTGAAGAGTAAATTAAGTATTTTCTCAACACTAGAGTCTTGAAACTCTGCTTTATCTACAGATTGCCTCACAATTACCTGCGAGGTAGGGACAGGAGAATCAAGTATTTATGAATTATTAACAAGAAATCACAACCCATATTAAATTAGGGTTCATTCAGGGCACCGCACCTCCTTCAAAGAGTGAAGTAAGAGGTATTGCTTCTTCTGCTGATTATCAATCTGGTTCAAGATAAAAGGCAAGTACTTGGGAAGATTACCAACAGCAATGTTACCAAGAGCATAAGAGGCAGCAGACTTTATCTCTTCGAAAGGAGACTGGAAGGACTCAATAACAATAGTTTCTATATGTTCATGTGTGCTTAGATCGATCCTTCTACCAATCTCCCCCAAACATAGAAGGGCAAGGTGCTGCTTAGCCTTTCAAAAGGAAAAAGGAAAATTGTTTAATACAGATGTAGGAGAATAATCAGAACTGTAAACTGGTGCAGTGGTTAGGGGTATGCATAATCCACCAACCCATTTCAACATGATTGAACACGAAGTTAAAAATAAATGATTTTGGTCAGATTTGGGCAGGTTGATAGGTTCACACAAATAGAATTTTATGTACAAATTGGGTTCATTCGGTTTAATCAGGTTTAGAATTTTAAAATGCATGTAATGTTAGATATGCCAAAATAAACATAATTTAAAGCATAACCACCCCAGCACAACCAACCCCGAACCCAACCCATTTAAACCTGACTTTTTATAGTCAGTTGGGTTGGTAACTGTCCAATCCTCACCCCTAGGAGTAACATATTATATTTTACAAAAGAGAGGCAACATAAAGAAATTAAAAGCTCAATAGGACAAGAACTAAGTGCATGTTTGGAAAAATGTTTTGGTTTCCAAAACCATGGTTTGAATAAAGCAATAGAATGTTGCTTCAGGCAAAAGTGGGTAGGCAAAACGCAAAAGTGCTTTTAAGGTTTCTCACCATTTTTCCAAACACACTATAAAATGATAATGCAATTCTGACATCCTAAAGCTATTTAAGGCATCAACAAAATGGACTATCAACAAAATATTCACCACACTGTATAAAGATTAGAGAGAAAACTTACTGAATTAGAACTACTATCATCCTTGAGAATTTGAGTAAGCATTTTCACTGTAGATGAGCATTTCTGATCACCAGCAGCAAGGCATAGAACAGCTACACATTGGGCTATAGAATGCAATGCTTGTTTTGCAATGCCACCTGACTGTGGAGAAGGCTTGGCACTGGCAAGTAGAGACTCCAGCAGAGAATCAAAACTAGTGTTTGCAGAATAGACTAAAGCAGCAAAGAAGTTCTGTAAAGCCTGCAGTATTTAAACATGACATCTCTAAACATGCATATAACTTATACCCAAAGAAGGGGAAAAAAGAAAAGCATGAGGCAAGTTCAGCAGCAGAGCAGAAAAAGTACCATAAGCGCTTGCCCCTGCAGCAATGGGCTTTTAATTAATGTTAGAGCTTGAGGAAGAACTTTGTTTCTAACAGCCAAACCAACATTAGGACTTGACCTTCTGTCACCCATTAATGTGCAGCAGAGTTCCAAAGCAAGAGCCGTCATATGCAAGTCAGAGTCACTAACAGGCAGGTGATGAAAACAAGTATGGAGAAGTTAGGGTAATCAATCGACAGAGCCTATGTCAAAGTAAAATAAAGTCAACTCAGAATAAAATACTAAGAGAAACCTTATTAGAGCTGACAGTTCCACAATAATAACTTCATAACCAGATGAACCAATCTTATCGGCATAAGCAACTATAAGTGAATTTAAGGTACCCAAGGTTGCTTGCCTTAGTGCACGATTAGCCTGTTTTCAAAACCATCAAAGCAAAGCTTGTAAACATTCACTCCATTTTGTTAGGAAATTCAAAGAGAGAAGAGATCGTGAAATTTTAATAGGTAACATTATAAAATTAACAGATTATCCAAGAAGAATTCTGCACCTTTCGTAGGAACGCAGTTAACTCTGCTATTACTTGATCCAGTACACATGATAGATCCACCCGAAGTGGAGAAGCAGCAATGACGGCAAATGCCTACATACGAAACTATGTTATTCAGATAACCACAGAAGTCAAAACAGATAGGCACACAAGCAAACATGTAAGCTGTTCAGAATATAGGAGCATGAAGCAAACATAGCCACTTAAAATGATGCATGCCAACCTGCTACTGCATGGACTAATCTAGCCTATTGATTACATAAAAGGGCAGGACTGCAGGAATAAGTAAAACTGTAAAAGTTCACTATTTATACAGAGCAATGCATTGCCCAAAGCCCATTACTTGAAATGAACAATCATGTTTCTACGTCACAAGTCCCAACAATTTCTAGAATTTCAAATCACAAAAATTAACTAATTAACCTTAACGGCTGTAAGTCGGGTTATCTCATTTCCCATCCGATCAACAAGTACAGGAAGGCATCCAGGTAATTCTGCACTAAGATGGTCGCCAAATGTTGACACAACAAGACCCATGCAGGAGATAGCGCACTCCTTAACTTCCTGGAGACAAAAATATGTTATCTATGATATATTAAAAACATAATCATAACAAAAGACCTTCCATATCTAACTAACCTGATCCTGATCTTGGTTTATCAGGCGTGACATAATGGCTTTATAAATGGGATGAACATATGGTCTGAAATCAAAATCAGAACCCTACGCCATGCAGCCATTCTAAATTTTAGCAACAGGTTTAACACCAATCCAAGGTCCAAGAGAATACATACACGCACCTCAATGTGTGGCCGCACGACACGGACAAGTTCCCCACATACCCTTAATGCCTCTGCTGTGACCTTGTAATAACGCTCACCAACAGCTGATAGAACAGGAGCAGAAAGAGCCTGCCAACAGAAACATAGACACAATGAGAATGAATACTATCATATCTCACTGGTACACCTGCACATATGTCCCTTCCCTTTCATCAAAGAGTTTAACAGAAAAACTTGAACTAACATAATGAGTCAAGGAACTGCTAGACCTGAAACCCTAAGCTGCAAAGAGCCTGAGAAAGGATTTCATAAATTCAAGACTCCTCTCACAAGACTTACAACTAGGAATACGGAGAGAGAACAGACTTACAACTACCAGGTATCAAGTACCAACTGTGTACCAAAAGCAAAGAAGACTTGCTGAGTTACATGACTGACAGTGGCAAAACATTATTTCTTGGCAACTTTTTTAATTTAGCTATAATTATACCATATTACCATGTCTAAGAACTGCTTGAACCAAAAGGTTGATCTCTAAATTAAGTGCCAAAAAATGGCTTTTATAACTCTTGCAAGACTGTAACTACACTCAATCGAAATCAAGTAACATTAAGAGAAAAAGAAATAGAGTATAATCAAGTAACAAAAAAATACAAAAATAACAATAGATGACAAAATTAAAATGATTAAAAGTAATTAAGAATAAGTTATAAGAATTTCAAAATAAGATGGAGAAATTTATGTGGGATTCCTCGTGGTCTAGGCGTGGGGATAGTAAAACATCTCAATTGGTCAGTTGGGAACTGTGCTGTAAGAGGTGGAGGATTCGGGTCCTGATAATATGGTGTCTAAAAACATTTCCCCAGAGGCTGGCTTGGGCAGTTTTCTTTTAAAGCCCAACAACTCTTTCTGAAATAGGATGATTAGGAGCAAATATGGTGTTCAATAGAACGGTTGGGATGCTAATTGTGGGTTGGTGTCTCAAAAGATCTCTCAGGTATATTCTTTTTCAAATAGGATCAGGCAATGGTATTCAACTAAGGATTTGGGAGGACCATTGGATTATTGATTCTTCATTTTTTCTATGTTTTCCTCAACTCTGTCAGTCATCAACTCTACAACATGCTCCAATTTCACATTATTTTTAATTTTAAAAAATACTGGATTTTCCTAGAGTTTCATTTATCTATAAATCTTAATGATAGAGTTGTGGTTGACCATGCTTTGTTGTTGGATTCTTTAACCCCTTCCGTGATTCTTTGTCTAATAGAAGGATTTGGTGTTTTGGATTCTTCAGGATCATATAATTGTTGGGTTGTTATTCCTTCCTCAATATCTTTATTCAAAATTCAAATGCTTAGAGTTCTTTGTCTAAAGTTTATTTGGAAGACCAAGCCTCCCTGCAAGGTAAAGGATTTGGAGGATTTGGACCACAGCTCTTACTAGAATCAACACAAATGTCGTGCTTCAGACTTGTTGGCTTGGCCCAATAAAGCTATCCCCAGATTTTGTGTGATGTGTTGTTGGAATTCAGAGACAAAAAATCATCTTTTTCTGCATTGTTAAGTGGCATGGCAAATTTGGAATAGACTGACTGACATCTTTAATGAGCAGGTTTGTCCAGCTGATCTAGAGATTTTTTCAGCTATTAAGTTCAATGGTTTGGGGAACAAGAAGGACAGTGTGCTGTTTTAGCCAGATTTTGGTGTCTATGGTTAGAGATAGAGAATGCAAGAATTTTAAATCAAAAGTTTCTTCCAACCCATCTTTGTAAGAGAATTATTTTTTTGGCTTCCCTGTAGGTTTCAGCAAATGGTGTTTTCAGGGGGTTTTTCCTGTGGATTTACAAAGGAATTGTAAAGCTCTTGTGAGCTAATGAGTATCCGGTTTTTTAATTACGGCTTGAGAGGATTCCTTGTCCTCCATTGATGTATTGACTTCTCTTCTCATCAATAAATTATCTTTCTATCAAATTAAATAAAAACATTTCAAACGAGCAGAATATTCTAAGGGAGTTCTCTGATATCATCACATTCATGCAGGCTATAAGCATCCTATTGACAAAATGGTTGAGGAAAGACAGGCATCTTTCTCCCACACATTAATTTCCCCCATTTAATCTAGATAAGTGAAATAGAGTGACAAACATTCCAACTCATAAAAAAGCATGACAAAAACCACTGTATAACCTCTTTTTTTTTTTTCCTTCCTTTTTTCTATTATTCACTTAGTTGGGGCAAGAGGGGGTGGTCACCGCAATAGAAAACTCAGTAAAGATTAAATTAAAAAACTTCTGATAGATTTCCTCCACTTGAATGCCAGCATTGCTATTGCATGCTGTAAAGCTCAACAAAATACAGCCCTGACCAGACAGCTAATATTAAATTTAAAAAATCTAAAAACCAATTCAAAGAGTTAATCAAACAAATACTCACAAAAGGGAGGAGCCTTTAGTATAAGTTATGGCTGTTTACCTTGATATAAGGGTGGAAAACAGCGGGAGAATGTGAAGATAATACTAATCTTGTAAATGTTAGGGCTTCAATCTTCAAATTTGAGGTAGATGATTTGTCCTGTGAAGGAATAAAAAGGAAAATTTGGTGAAAATATCACAAAATCAGTAGTAGGATAAATTAGATAAGATAAAACATAATTTCAATCAAAATCAATACTTCTTACATTTAAAGCTTTTTCAATTCCTGGAATGAGTGATCCAATGTGATCTGCAAGACAGTCTGGCAAGACCACTACAAGCTCTTTCAAAACAGAAAAGGCACCAACCTGCATAGACAAATTTGTTAACCTTCTAGTGAGTTATGAATCAACTATCCACTTTTGGAAAATCCTACCTTTGTCTTAATAGATTTCTCACGGAGCTGCCTATTTATAGACTTGACAATCTTTGGTACTTCTTGTTTCAACAACCATCGAGGACTGCATCACATGCCAGTAATAGGACAGTAAGTGAATGCCACACCTTACAAGACAATTGTAACAACTTGCTTAATGATAGAGAGATAAAAGTGAAGTCACAAGAGCAATAGTGGATGAGGATATTGCTCTTTATTAAAATTAACAACCCTAATAAAACTAAGCAGATGCCCGCGCATATTTGCATGGGATTCAAAGAGAAAAAAAAAGCAGACAGGATTTTGTTTGGGGGGGAGGGGGGGAGGACAGTGCATGCAGCCCAAGACAGAACCTTGGCTTAATCGGCTTAGGAGCAGTATTGCACAGTAAATTCTCTTCCCTGTAGCTAAATTACAAGGATAACATACGAAACTGGGTATATCATCATTCACAACAGAAACATGTTCGGAGATACAAACTATGGATGTATTATTTTACTTTTGTCATTATCATAAAGGAAGCATCAATAAAGTTGTTCCCATCATGTTTCACAGAAGTGTTCCAAAATAGTATACACCATCATTACTGACTCTCAAGGATGATAATAAAACTTCAAGACATTAGCTGTTCCTTATAGATAAAAGGGTCTTCTGGTTAATGTTTACATTTTATTGTACATATTACAAATATGTAACAGAATATTGTCTAATCAAACATCTCTATTTCAAATATCAACTTACCATTCGAGATCAAAACATATGAAAGCAGACAAGGTTAAAACTAGAAGGGGCTAAATAGTGAAATCTACATAATCAGTTCATGTACAATCATTATATCCTTCAGTAAAACATTCCGAAAAAAAGTATCCATAATACATGTGCTCACAGAATCTAAGGTTGCAACAACAGAAAAAGATTCAAAAGTCAATGCAAAATGAGTGGACACTTTCAAAACATAAAGCTAACTTGCCTCGTTTCATCTATATCAATCTGGCCTTTTGTGACATTTCCAGTTTGACGCAAGAGCTCAATGAAAGTATTAAATACATCCATCTGCAACACATCCATGTCGGATAAGCAACCATACAGCGTTGCAAGACTGAAGTAAAAGACTCATTTTGGTCTACCTTGACATTTTCTTCCCTCTCTTTACATCTATCAATCAGTTTTGGACAAGCCTACAAAAGAGGAAAGTTCAAGGTTAGCAAGTCATGCAACTAAAGACTATAAACAGAGTGAACCAGCTACACACACAACACATACATATGTAACTTTTATAGAAGATATTTTATTAGAAGGGGAAGAGAGAGAGAGAGAGAGAGAGAGAGAACTAAAAAGAGAATTAAAAGATATCTGCCTCAAAGATAAACAACGAAATCATACTGCTGATGATGGTAGGTCCCATTAAGCAAACGTTTACAAATTACTAACTAAAGTGAAGAGCTTTAGTTTGAGTTTGATAATAAAAAACTGCCATGGCTCTATAATGAAAGATAAAACAGTACCAGCAAAGCAACAAATTAAAAAGGAAAAGAGTCAATATGTTCTACACAAGAAACGATATCAAACTGACAGTAAGGGTACCTCCTCATATAGCTTTGAAAGCATCTCAGGACGAGATACAATCAAAGCTGCTAAGCATTTAGCTGCAGCTCTCCGAACTTTCCAACTGGCATCTTCATCATCTGTATATTCATTTGCACTCTCACTGCAATAGAAAATAGTATTTTAGGCCTAACTAACAATATTGTCAGACAACCATGACTGCCATACTAGCAACCAAGTGAACGAAAAGCACATACTCCTCCTCCTCCTCCTCAAGATGTTCATCATCAGTATCCTCATCCATATTGTCAGTGAAGTTTGGATCATAACTCAGATATTTCAGGGTAAGATGAAGAATTTCATCACAGTAAAAAGAAATATCCCTTGGACACCTCAGGAGAAAGCTTTCAAGTGCCTGCAGTTAAATTTTAACATTATGGAGATGCAAAACCAAGAATATTATATAATATGCAGTTCTGAGGTAATCATCATCTAAATCACACTTTAGTAAGAGTGAAGATGAACATATATAGCACCTGCAAACTGTATTCACGAAGCTCTTCATCGTTTTCTGAGGCACTAGTACAGTAATCAATCAGCACTGGAACCGTGTCTCCAAGATGGGGTCCAAATCGATAACCAACAGCCCGACTGGAACACCATGTAATTGTAACTTGATAAATAATATGAAGATGAAGAAAAGGGGGGTATAATGTGACATACCTTAAAGCACCAATCATCTGAATGTTTGTGCGCATCATTTCTGACTTGGCAGCCTTATTTTTCAAGTTAGTAACAACTTGAACTGTTGCCCTTGCCAACAAATCATCTGACAAGCTTGAAGAAAGAGAGGCTGAAAAAGTGGAAAAGAATTAGTTAAGTAGAATGTATTTTCACTTCATTGTCAGAATTTTGATCCAAATTAAGAAAATAGCCACTTCAAGGTTGATAACAGTTTTCTCAAAAGTATTTTTATGTGAAATTAGAAATTACATGCACTAGGTCCAATCAATTTGCAATCCATTCCATAGAACATGAATGCGCATGAATTCCCCCACTTTTAGTATAGTTCTAAATATAGAGATTATACAAGAGATGATGAATCAATATTTAGTCCATCTGTCAGCTGTTGCTTATCTAATCAAATCCCACTGTCAAAGTTATCCCCAGGTACAAGTTACCCTAAACACCAAAATTACTTGTCAACAGGTTTAAATCAGTTTAGGAAAACCCCGGATGGTTGAAATTCAAAAAGATGGTAGAGGTTGCTCTGAATAATTTTTTTACAACAGCATGTTAAACCAAGGCAAAGAAAAACAAATTTGACAACACTCAGGGAAAAAAATTCCCAATAATAACAAAAACAAGTAATATCATGTCTACTCTAAAAAAAAAAACTAATATTTCATAGAAATCAAGAATTACAATTAAGTCTTACCAATGCATGCCACAGTCTTCTTACGTATGCTGGCTTGATTAGAACTCAACTGAGATAAAAGGGCACTCAGTAACAGCTCATGGTCAGATGTCATTAGATTCCCAAATTTATGAAGGATTTCACATAAAATATCTAGACATTCACATTTTATCTCAGAGCTCATTCCCTGTAGATAAAAAGGAGTCATATAAGAATTTTACTTTCCACTGAGAACAATTGTATGAAAGAGTTCACAATGACCACTGGAAGGGGACCCTAAGTGACAATTTCATTAATGATAGCATGCTAGAGAAGCCACACAGATGATTTCCATGTTAGGAAGGACTCTGGAAGGCCACTGAATGGGCATAAGTATAACCCCACTCCCCCCCCCCCCCCGACCCAAAAAAAAAAAACCCCACATTCTATCTTTGTTTTGCCTTCATAATGCCTCAAAATAGGGGAAAGATTTCCGTTGAACTTTTTCTCTTACAAGTACACAATGCAAAAAACAAATGAAATTTTCACCTCTTGCCACATAGGATATGTTACCTCAAAATTCAAATGGAACACATTGGACTAAAATATAGAAATTGAAACAACTCAAATTTTACCTACGCATTTGAACAATGGAGAAGAAATCTCCTTGGTTAACATTGTCAGAAAAGAAAAAGAAGTTGTGACAAGCAAATATCAGCATGAATAATACATGACAAGAAAAGGAAGAAAGTTCTCATTTACCATGCATAGCAAGGATGGGCAAATGAATAAGGAATGTGACACTTTAGATGACCATAGATTCGTGAATGAACATAATGCTGTAAAATTCGTTCAGAAAGGTAGAAGAATGTAAAATAAAAATGAAAGACACTAAAGCTTTTATTTAATTCTTGCAAATGTATATCAACAGATGAGAAGCCATCAAATTAGAAATAGAACAGGCTACATGGATAAATATATAGAATTCATAGAGAGACAGAATATAAAGAGAGAAAATCAATGAAGGTGGCATCATCCAGATATAGGCACAGTTTCGGTTGTGGAGTTTCCAAAAGTAAAGTAGTTAAGCAAAATTAAGAACCTACCAGGCCAGTAATTCCATTGACCAACTGTGGGGAAAGAGAAAGAAGAATAGATTGCGCAAGAGACTTTGTAGAAACTTCGGCAACAATTGTCTTTAGAGCTATGCTAGCAATGTCACGATGCTGATCCTTCCCATTCAGCAGTTTGTCACATAATTTACTAGTCATTTCCACGACCCTTGCCTCACTCACCTTCCTCACCAATGGAGCAAGACTGCAATTTTTTAAATTTAAATTAGGAGAAAAGGTAAGAAGCTAACAATAACATTGCAACTTTATCATTTTGCTCAATAATTTTTCTCACTGCAGCCTGAATCTACTATAACTTAAGAGGAACACCAAGAGGCAAATTATTCCCAGCAATAGCTAATTAGCTATCAAACTGATTCATCTTACATGAACTTGCTTCGACCACTAAAAACAATTTAACTTAAACAGGAACAAAAGACATAAAGACAGGCAAAACAAGAAGCAAGAGATTCCATTATGAGGGTATATTGCTTAACTAATAGCTCCAAATATTTTTGTTATAAATAATGCATGTTAAAAGAGAGACTCCAGGAGCTGTACCATTTCACAGCCAATCCAGAAACATCACCAGCTGCATCATCAAGCTGTTGTATGATGATATTTGTTAATTTAATCTCTAGATCAGCATCAGCCTTAAATGTCTCTTTGTTTAACTCATTTAGCAAATCAGATGTGGCCATGTATCTATAATCTTTATCCTTGCCAGTCATCTGTGGGAAATTAAGAAATAATAAGAAAATATAATTCCACAAGTAATTTAATACACACATATACCTACATAAACATCTTATTTATGAATATGTGAAGAAATATGGCCATGTGCAGATACATACATAAAAATAATCATACCTTTTCCAGTATCCCAGTCAAAGCTAAATTCGCCATGTTTGCACAACTATACAATCAATGTCTCTTATAACAATTTCTCACCAAATATCAGCAGTCTGAGGAGTAAAGAAGAAAAAAATGAGAAAACTCAGAATATCAAAGACTCTGTACAAACTTTTCAATGCAAAAATGAATTCACTGAAAGCTAAAGTTCAGTAATAATGTTACTTTTTAATGAAGACCAAAGGCCTCCATATACAGCAGTATAGCTCATTTAATAGTTCAGCTGTGGTTGGCTGCGTGATAAAATGCCTAAGCCCAACTGGTCAGACAGGCCATCTTTACAGGAATGTATCTTGGGGTTAACTACTGATGAGGTAGGAAGTTCAACCCCAAGATGAGAAACAAGAAAGGTTTTGGAGAAAGAATAACAGGCATCATCTAGATTGCAGATGGCCTAATGAATTAGTCCGGTCCGTTTGTGTACCCGAATAGAAAAAAATGGCACAAAAACTTACCAGGAAAGAAGCCCACACTAACATACCACATGATGAGCATCTAACACACGAAGCCTACTGTAATTATTGTTTGCCAAAAAATTAGCAAAAGATTATTAAAACCTCTTCATGTATATATCATTAGACAGAAAACAACCCGTATAGGATTATTTGTTCATTTATTACTTTCATTACAAAGGAACAAAAGAAATCTGTTCAGAATTCCATAGTCCCTTTTCAGGGAGCCATGAAATCGAGAATTTATTAGCATTGACAATTTATATTTATTCCTCTTCAACGATCGCAAGTATTACTTGCACTTCAAACCCAATTCTTTAAAGGGTACGCCTTCTTTTCTCAACTCAAATTGGATAGAAAAACAACACAACAACAATGTACTAAAGTAACACATCAATCCACAAGCCATCAAAGCTTTCATTTTCAAATGCTAGCAGCTACCATGCAAAGGCCCCATAAGAAATGACCTAAGAAAATCAATCTCCACAACCAAAGACAATTAGACTTTAACCAGTACTTTTACCTACACAGAGGAGGGAGAGAGAGAGAAAGAGAACCTGAAAGAAGCCAAAACCTAGAACCCAACGGCGCAGTCGTGCTAAACTATGACAGAAAGACTGAATTGAGACTCCGGCGCGAGTGGCTGAAAAAAGTTAAAATAAAACCAAAAAGTGAAGGGAAAGTCAAATTTAAGAATGGAGTAGTCACCACCGGAAGCAGTGGTAGATGGAGGAAAACAAAGGGTTACGGCCGAGCGTGCGGCGGAAGAGAGCGTGTCACCACCGTGAGCATAAAGGGACGTAAAATTGAAGAAAATAGGGACCTACCAAGGGATCGCACAAGCTGGGGTAGAAGTAGAATTGCCTTTTTCTCTCTCTGTGAACACCAAAGTGTGACTCAGTGAGTTCTGCTTTGCAGTTCAATCGAACCCCCGGTGAAAATGCATCGAGAATTTGGCCCCAAAAAAAAGAAAACGAAAGTGCTTTGGAGTGAAAAATGCTAGCTTTTTTCTTGGGTCATTAAAGGAAAGCCCATTTCGCCCCAAAAAAAAAAGGACAAGCCCATAATTACACTCCTCTTTTGGTAGAAAAATTAAAAACTAGTGAATTCCTTCACATCAGTTATTATATATTAGTTCTATGAAAAAAATGAAATCGTATATAATTATTGATTATATGTTTAAAATAATCAGGGTGGAGCCATGTTATGCACAAAAATTAAGAAAAAATATAAAGAGAAGTAATAAAAAAGCCTGATAAAACAAAGCACAACTTGATCGCTTGTCAACAATAAATGAACAATAATTTTTCTACATACACATTTGTATATATATATATATTAGCTGCTTTTTTGTTTTGTATTTAAATTTACAAAATATTTTTATTATATTTAATGAATTGCCCCAGAATTTATAGCTATTTATTTTATTATAAATAAATATAGTGAGAAGTTATATTAAACAAATACCTTCAAGCTGTTTAAATTAAATAATATGCTTATGAAGACACCAAAATCTTCACATTTATATATGCTAGTATAAATTATGGGAATTTAATAATACATGCTACTTGTCTAATCACATTTAAAACTCTAAATAACCTTATTTTCTTGAAAAAATTTTATTTATTGATGACTAGATTTTGATTACTTTAGTATCTTTTTATGAAAAATTAAAAATGCATTCAAATTAATATTTTAAGATTCAAACTGGTCATTAAATTGAAAAGTAAGCAGTTTACGATTTATTAATCCAAACATAATTAAATTGCCATCAAACAAGTATGAATATATCTAAGTAGTGTTTGTTACTTAACTCTTATTAACTATTTATTTAATTAATAGAGATAATAATATTTCTAATATATTATGTTTATATAAATATATACATCATAAAAAATAAATTGCTAATAATTAGAAATATATATTTAACACTTCTTCACTAATACATATCAATATTTTTCTTGGTGAAATATGCTTCTTTATTCTTTTAATTGCTATTTTTAATTTGCATTTACACTTCCTCTTCCACTCTCTTTTTTCTTCCAACATTTACTTTTTAATTTATTGTTTCTAGCTTTTACTTTTCAGTTCTAAGAAGAGTTGAATTCTTAAATGAGTTAAATCTAAGCACTCTTTTTTCTTTTTCCCCTCTTCTTTTCATTTTTCTCTCACTAACCATGAACATTCATTCCCTTCTTAATCCATTTAGCATTTACAATGCTTATGATTACTCTCATCTCCTTTTATTAAAAAGATGTTTATGAGAAGAAAATGACTTTCTTTCTTTTTAATCATTTCATTTCCCTTTCTTATCATTTCCTCATCTAGCTTCAATGTTTCATTGTGAAAAGCTTTAAAATGAAAGATATGATACAGGTAGAGGAAGATCAAGTGAAGTAAAAGGTGAGTTAATTTTAAAACTATTTGAATAGCTAATTATCTAGTTTTTATTAATTTTTTTTTATTGTTGGTTGTTTTGTATTAAGACTAGTTTTAAGGGTTATTAGGACTAGTGTTATAGTTAGTTCACCAATTTTTGATCTAAACAACTACTTCTATTTAACTTTTAAAAATATGATTCAAATGCAAAGCCAATCATATATTTGACTATTTTAGATTGCTATTACTTTTATTTTTAGTATTTTTATAATAGAATTTATACATTTTATATTTTATTAATTTTTATTATTTTGCTTTTTCTTGTGTTTTTAAAAAACATAGTTTGAAAGTGCACTAATTAAGCAAGTAATATAGTTGAATTCAAAATACAAATGTTAATCTTTTAAAAAAGTGAATGAAATTTATCTAATTTAAAGCTAATTCATAAATGTCAATTAGGTTAAAGCAATGAATATGATTTACTATAGGGCTAACTCTAAGATGTTAAAATTGGCCCAAATAAATAAATCAAACTATTAAAAATAATTTGAAAAATTATACAACAAAATATTAAATTAAAGTTATTTAAAAATTACTCTAATATGTTCTAAAAACTGGTGCTAGCTATAGTAATAGTCTTGGATATCAATTTTTGATCTCTGTTTTATAAGCAAAATGAAGAGATATAACATAACTCTCTTAGAAGAAGGGTCCTATAAGTTCTAAACATAATTTAGCTTAAGATAGAAATTTCAACTCACATAATGATGACAAAGTTTTTAAATGGAAAGTACTTGGTCATTTCAATAATTAAGATACAAACTTTAAATTGAAATAAGTTGAGAATAGAAAGATTGCAAAAGAAACTAACTACAACTTTGCTAGAAATTGATTAAAAGTAATAAATAATTAAAAGTAGAAAATAAAGCAATAAACAAAGGGAATAAACACCTAAAAATAAAAGGAGTTATAATGTGAGTTGTTTGGGAGGTTTTTGTGTGCATTACTCAATAGTCCTTGCTCCCAACTTATAGCTCCATCAACAATGATACACATTCTTCTCTTATTCATTCCTTTTCTTTTTGTATTCTTGTTTATCTCATAGCTTAGTGTTAATGATTATATTGCCTAACTACCCTTTAAGGTTGCCGATTTAGTAGATCCATACTATCATATTTTATCATTATCTTTATTACCTAAAATGTGGGTCTTCAGTTAGTGGTTGGGCCTCAGCTAGCATCCTTTGTTAACTGCTCTCTTTTGACTAGTTTTGTTTGACTGGTCTCCCTAATTGGCCTAACTTCTAGTCATTATTGTCTTCAATTTTATATGCCTACATGTTTCCCCCCCCCACCTTTTCATATGCTCTAGCTATTGTATAGAATATCAAAAGGTAATATATATTTTACATTTTGCAATTTCAAGTACCAATGGTCATCTTAACTCCTCGGCTACTATTGCAAGTCCTTTTACTTCACTCGATTAGGTCTTTCTTTTAAAAACCTAAACCAATTTTTCTTCCCTAACTTCACTCTTTTGCCATTATTTTTTATATAATCATAATTCCTCAAGCTTTTATAATGTCAACTCCACCTTATTTTCAAAACCTAGCCTTTTGCTTGATTATAGATGTCAACTCTAATTCTAGATCTTTTATCACTTTTCCTTTAGATTTTTAGAAGCCTTAATCTCCATAGTTTACTGATTTTATCAATTAATAATGATTTTATGAAATCTTGGTGAATTTTGATTTGCCTTCTAGAAATTTTACCATAGGTCCTTTATTTTCTTTTCTTAAAGCAACTTCTAATGGCCAAAACTCCTTTCCTTATCACTTTGATTACACTCTTATATTTTTGAATTGCCAACAAGTAGTATCTATTGACTTATGCTCTCATTCTTAGTGCACTCCTTAGTCTAATTATAAAGCCTAGTATCATCAATTAGTGCTTCATTATTGCTGGAAATGGGAATAGTCTGGTATTGCCAACTTATTACTATTATCTATGGTCAACCTTTCTTAAGAAGCTAATCTTTAGTTAGCAGTTGTGCTCTTCTAGTCACTTATCTATAACACATTTTTGTTTCCCTTGAGTATTGCTTCTCTAACCTTTTTTGATGTAGCAACATGGACAAATCTTTCCCTAGTTAGTATGGAACTCATTTCTCTTCCGATTTTAACTAAAGATGTAGTTAACTTTAATAAGAAAAATGCTTCCTTTTAAACTTCATGATAGCTAACACCAAGTTTAGTGAGCCAAATCCTTTTGATTCCAAGCATGTGACCTTCCTTTTACTTTGGATTTGTAAGCATTTCCTTTGCATTGACTATGTTTAGGTAGTAAAGGAATTTCAATCTTTTGTAATCACCTTGACCAATGTCTAATAGATAATTTAAGGGCTTATTTTCTTATATTGTTATATCATAACCTTCAAATTCTTCATGATAAGCTATGTCAGGGTTCTCCTTTGGCCAAGTCCCATATGGTTTCTACAAATGTTACTTAAGTCTTACATTCCTTTCTTTGGTTATTCTGCCTCTTAGACAATTTCAATATTTCTAATCCTTCTTGCTTCAATGACCTTTATTATCACCTTTCTGTTAACAAAGACTATTCTATCTTTTAATGTAGTTATAATAACTACCATTGCATACTGACTGACTTCTCACCATTTGCAACTAGACTATATAACCTTTCTTGGTTCCAAGCTATCCTAGTTCTATTGACTAGTCAATATAATCAATATAGGCTAGCTATTTAATTTATAAGAACTCGATCATGGGTACTTCCTTCTTGTTATGTAATAATAAATCTTAATTGGAATTGTATAATGCCAATTGTTATAAAAGACAATTAAGGCTTATGCAAGCTATCCATCTTTTTTCTTTTTATTTTAAGGTCATTAACAAGCTCGAACATCAATCCCTTGACTTAAACACCCAAGTCATTAAAACCATATATGCTTTCCAAAAACATTCTAAAAGCTTTTGAATGTCTAAGTTCAATCATTCTCCTATCACGTTAGATCTAGTTGCTTCCTAATGGGAGAGGATAGTAAACAACTATTCTCTAAGCTGAGCCTTTCTTTGGTCGACAAGAGGTTTCCTAACTTGAGTTCCCCTACTTCTTCTAGGAAGCATTCTTTAGCTCAACTCACTACTACTTAAACTATTTTGATCTCATCTAAGAAATAGAAGACATGTAAACCCTTCCTTTATGGCTTTATGATGCTTTTTTTTTCTTATAAAATTGGGGTGTTTATTGGTTTTAAAAGAGAATGTCCCTATTTTTCAAGTGCCATATAAGAAATCCATTCTTGTATATGACTTGGGTCATTATTCAAATGTGTGCTATCTCTTTTTTACCATGAAGGCTCCTTTTTATTTCCTTTATCATTTCCTTAAAATTTGTTGTTTGTAGTCACCTTTGAGGGAGAAATTTGAAATGAAGCCTTATACTTCAAAGGATAACAAAAGGAAATCCCTAAAGTAATTTAACAGTGAAGGATCAACCTTTAGAGGCCATTGCCTCAGTTTTATCATACTTGTGTTCTATTGAATCTCTTTCTTTAATTTAACCTTCATATTCTGAGATAGTTGTCTTAGCCATCTTTGATTTGTCTCTTTTTACTCCCTTCCACATTCATGCTTAACACATTGCGGCTGATTTGATACAAGGTTTAAAGGATCTATTAAATGGCCCTCTCCCAAATGTCGATCTACTTACCGTAATATGGTCTATAAGTCATTTAACTCCTAAGACATCCTCCTCACTTTCTATGGGTTAGGCCTCTATTCTTCCATATATCCAAAAGGTTCGCCCTTCACTGATTGCTTAAATGGAGATTGGTTCCTTTAAGAAGTTCGTAATCGAATCATAACTAAATTGTCTTAAGGAACTGATAGCCAAATAAGTTGAGTTACCTTGTAAGTTTCATCCTTTGAAGGTTCAACATCATAAGGCATCCCAGATGTCTAAAGTGTAACACAACAGGTTAGCTGAGATACTTAAAGAGATTTCTTTGTTACAAGAAGATGAGTGCTTGATTTGGCTTTAGATCTTTAACCTAGCTTGACAAATATAGATGATTCATTGCCAGTAAATCACATTTTACAAATCTAACTTGGCAACCAAGGCCTAAAAGGATGTCTTGGTGCATGAAAAGCATTTCTTTCTTGAAGATCTAGAGCTCGGCAAGTTTAGTCTAGCCATTGCCATTAGCAATTAGGTGAAGCTAGTTTTGGCCCTTTAGGAAATAAAGAAGATGCCACTAGTAATATTGGAAACACATGTAAAGACTGCCAAAGAAACTCTTATTGCTAGAGTTAAGATCAATATGATTACAATCATTGGTGATGACCTTGACTTAATTGGAGCCGAGGTGTCATAATTAGAAATTTCCTAGATTACTAGTAAGATAGGAATTGTCAAGAAATTATGTTAAAGTTAAATGAAGGAAAGGGATGAAGAATATTGTAAAGAAGCATATAAGAATTTGTGCATAATTAATTAGAAATTAGGCAAATAAATTTAGTATTTTAATTTGCTTAGCCAAATACCATCTCATTGGATTTAATTTTTCTTTTTCCATCTAACTTTGGCCATCCACTTAGAATGAGAGATTGAAAGAAAAATATTAAGTAAATTTCATAGCATTGGAAGCAATATATATTCATAACACCTTGATTTCTATTATGTAAGTAATTGCCAACCCTTAAAGCTTTTCCCATCCAAATCATGGGAGATTCAACCACTTCATATAAGATAAGTTCCTAATTTTTCATACTTTTCCTATCATTTTAAAGGAGTTATCTTATAAATATTGAGTCTATTCTATGTTCTTGGAATATAAATTAAATAAATTTTAGTTAAGTTAATATCTAGTAAGCTTTGGTTTCATTTATTTAATTTTGAGTTAATTTTTGTTTTAATTAACTATAAGCTATGTTTTGTGTTTTTATTTAGATTTTAAAACTTTTTACTTTCTAATATAGTATAGAATTCTATCTCTCTTTATTTTGTTATTTTTATATCTTTAATTTAGTATTACTTCTAATTCCTATTATTGGCTTAATTTATATTAAAATGTACAATTTTAGTACTTATTAATTATAATAATGACAAATGCTCGTAGGAATGATATTTTGTTCATCATTATATTACTTTTGCGATATGTATATTTATGTGTATGCTTTTGTAAAGCAACAATATACTAATTCCCACTTCCACACTATATGCTTGGGAAAAGTTGAAATCATATGCATTAAGAATAAAGGATTTAAAAGTGTGACACTTAAATTCCATTTCAAAAATCCTACCCATCACACTTAATAAATCATAAAAAACATAATTCTATCTTCATTGCATGGACAACCACTTTAAAAGAATCCACACTATCATTGCAATATAATTGCCACTTATCGCTACTACCATGAAGATAGCTTAGTCATAAAGTCTAATTACCATGCAAATGTTGGAAAATGACATCTAATCCACTTTTATCTACCACTTAGCAAGCACAATTAGGTCAAGCCTCCCTAATTACCACCTCTTATCTCCTTGTTGCTTTAACCAAATTAAGGAGTTAAAAGAAAAAGAAAGAAGCAAAGCTTTCACTGAGGAAAAATGGAAGAGGAAAGAGAATGTTGCTCAAGCAAACGTGACATATTTTTAGCCATTTTCTCACTTTGCTTTAGAAGAGAAAATTGTAGAGAATCTTATAAGCTTTCTAGTGGTACCAACTTTATCTTTAAATTCTAGGTTTGATTTTTAAGTTGCTATTTTTTAACCAATTAAGAAGAAGAAATTAGGAAAGAAAAAGCTTTAAAGTATTTCTCTCTACTTTAGTTTTTGATTTAAGGCTAATTTTATCTTGCAAAATTGATAGGTTATTCTTTTTACCTTGGCTAAAACTAAGAAAGGAAAATAAGTTGTTGGATAATCAAATTCTAATATAGTTTGGCTTGAGAAGGAAGGAAAAGAAAGAAGAGCAAGAACATTAGGTGAAATCTCATTTCTATTTTGGCTACTATTTTTGATTGTATTGTGGCTTTGAAAAAAAGAAGAAAAGTTAAGTTATCATCAATTTTTAATTAAAGAAAATTAGTTGTAGATGTTGTATAATTGCTGGGAAATTTATGTGTTATTGGAATTTAGGAAATAGTAAAAGACTAATTGATCAATAAGATCATTAAAAAGGAAAGGAAATAAGCATTGGAAGCTAAGGTAAGCTTTGTAATTTTGGAATTTTGGCCTGCAATTGCCATTATCACATTTAGGTACTTCAGTTGTGGCTATGTATGTGGATTAGAAAGTGTATACTTGTTAATTATAGGAAAGGAATTGAAGTCAAGAGCTAGAACTTGCGTGAAGTGGCATATGAATGGAAAATTGGTATATCGACCAAAATTAGGTATAATATGTACTTGAGTTTTAAGAATTGCATTTAAATTAGTTATGCAATTATATGTGACATGATGTTAACGTGTTTGGTTATGTTTGCTTGAATTGGAAAATTAGGCTAGTGGCATAATTGAAGAACTTGAAATTTCTATAAGTGCAATACAAGTCTTGGACTAAAAGGTAGTTAGCATATTTGATCTTGATATATATGCTTTGAACTAGATTGGTTATACTGCTGTATATTCTTGCTATATGCAAATTTGGTTATTCATTATACATGAGATTAAGACAATATTTACTTATAAGACAAGGTTGCTCCTCCCATGAGTTACATGAGTTATTAGCCATTAACTATGATGATGATAATGTTAATTACAAATATGGGATTGCAATTGTCTGTAACCAAATTGTAATACAAAGGTTAATTCTTACATAGCCTACAATACTAATTTTGGTTTAGAGTTGTGTATAAAATGATGCATGAATATACCTAAAATATTTTATTAACTACTGGGATATCTTATCTCGCTCTTTTTTATATAACTAAACATTTTTAGGTAAGAATATTGAAGTCAACAGAGGCAAGTAAGGGGCTAACTGTATGTGAGAGCCATGTTATTTTGATCTTGGAATTATATATAACTAGACATGATATTTTGTATGTAATATGATGCTATGAAAATAGCATTTGAGATGTAAAGTTATTTTGTTTATGTTATGGAAAAGAACTTAGTTAGCTTTATACCATTCACATATTAAGTGATATCTTTTTACTTTGGGACTCTTTGGAACATGATAACCATTTCTTATTATTTTTCTTAAACAGGCCTAAAATTAGATGTTTGTAGTTAGTATTGAACATGGCCCTAAATTTCCTAGTTATTGTTAATTAGAACCAATTCCAGTTGATTAGAACGTAAGATCCAATAAATTGAAAAATAGAACTTAGATAACTAGAATTAGAGTAAGCTAACTAAAACCTAAAAGTTAGGATTCAATGAAATAGATCTAGTATTAGCTAACTAAAACCTACAAGTTAAGAAAAATAAAGATCAAGATTCAATTTACTAAAACTAAAACAGTTAACTTGAACTAAGAGTAATACTTGTAAAGTCACCAATTAAGTTTTAATTAACTTGAACTAAGTACATTTAACTATAAATTAATAAAGTGTGTGAAAAATGTTACACCTCAAAATTAATTAAGGTATTAATCGTAGACTTGGACTAATTAAGAATAATTATTATAGAATAATTAGAAAAGTTATATAAATAGGAGTTCATGGAGAAATAAATAATTAATGTAGGTTGGAACGTAATTTAAGCCCATAATTAATTTAAGAAGGTTATGGATAAAGACTAATGGAGGCCCAATGATTTTAAGTGCAGACCCAAATTAGATTGACCTTTGGAACTTGGCCTAACTCAATCAAAATTATGCAGCTCAATTCATGAAATCTGGCCCAATAAGCATAAAATTGAATCCATGTGGATTTGGGCCTTTAGGTTAGCCCATAACCCATTTAGGACCCAATTTAAATCTATCTAAACCCTAAATACACTTAGCCTCCTCCCTATTCTGCAGGAAAAAAACACAAGAGGCAAAGCAAAATTTAAAGGTCTTGGAGAGAGGCTAAGGTTCTTGGCACAAATCCACTATTTCCCACTTCTAGACTCAAAATCAGCCAAGGTAATTCTTATATAACTTAATTTTCTCATCTTTCTCTTCAATTTGACTTAATTAGTTTTTTGTTTGGAGCATCTCACCCACACCCAAAATCTAAAACTTATTGGTTGATGTTTCCATGGTAAAATTTTAGAGGTTGAAGTTAGAGGTGTTGTTAGGTAAGTATAAACTCATCATTTTAATGCTTTTTCTACTAGTTTAAAACCCTATAGCTGATTTATGATATGAGTATTGTTTTTATGCGAATTTACTCAAAATTGGAAGTGTTGTTATGAGGTTATCGGTGTAGGTACAACCAAATCCGAATTTAGTTCTTGTAGTTGTTAGGTAAGTGTTTTCTAAGTAGTAATTTGTAATTTAACTCCTTAAGTAATGAGTTTACTGATATAAATGATGATTAGTGTAACGCCCGGTACGTTATAAAAACATCGAAACGGCCCAGTTTGAAAAGCAAGTCCCCTGAGATGAGTGATTCAAGGCCAAATAAAATTTGAATAAAATTTTATATAATAGAAAATGAGGATTTGAGCTTTGAGTTGCTCAGAAGTTGGGGCCAAAGTGATTCAAAAAATTTATCGAAAGGCCAGTGACATTTTCATAAAGAAGTATAATTTTGGAGAAAACACCTAAAAGGGCTTTTTAAATGAAAATTTTGAGTTGCTTAGGGTTCTTAGAGGCCCCAAAAACTATGGGAAGCCCCGGGACCTGTAAAGCCCCTCCGATATACTCTTTCCGACATCAGTTGATCCAAATTTTAACCGATTGATTCAGAAAAGTTTTAGCTTTGATTTGAGTGATTCCAAAGGTATTTTATTAAATTGAGAATCTAAATTTTATGATGGAAAAGATGGTTCTAAAAAAGGAGCTAAAATGAAGTCAAATTGGAAATCCCTTTATGGAAGGGCAAAAATGGAAACAAATTGCACAAAGAAGCTTCTAAATACTCCTTTTAAATCCACGTTCAGCCTCCCCCTCTCTAAACTGACTTTTTTCTGCCCAAATCTCAGAAAAGGAGCTGGTATCTTAGGTGCACAAAGAGAGAAAATTTTGGAGGAAGAAAAGCCAAGGAAAGGTGAGAAAATGTAAGATTTTCATGCTCCTTCCTCTTGAAACTTCATCCTCCCTTTCTTGCTTCATCTTTCCCTAGTTTTAATGCAATTTTTAGTGCTGATTTAGGTCTAGATCAGAGGAGAGAAATTTGAAATTTGAGAAGGAAGAGGGAAGAAAAAGAGCTCTTGAAGGAAGCTTGGTTTTAAGGTAGTTTTTCTTCCCTTGTTGCTTCTTTTTCTCCTTCTCCTCTTCCATGGTGGGATGCCTCAAACAGAACCATGAAGAGGGAAGAGTTTCTATTTTATAATCCAAAAGAATCTATCAAACTAAGCCATAGAAAGATGGATTACATTAAAGAAATGCATGAAAAGCTAGTAAAACTCAAGTTGAAAAAGTGTAGGGTGCTTGAACATAGTTTAAAATATGGGTTGATTCAAGACTTTTCCATCATATTTGAGTGTTTGTTTGACTTTCTAAGACTCCTAGGGAGCCTCCTAAGTGCCCCATCCATTAAGAAAAAATCCCAAACTCCATAGTTCTTTAATGGAAGCATAAATAGGCCAAGACTCTTAGAAATAGTTAGGGAATGTTTTAAATAGTTCCAAGCTTAATTTGGGACTTTATATGATAAAAGAAGATAGGAGAAACCCTTGGGAAAAATTAGAAGCCTTAAGTTAGGAGATAAGGCAATGACTTCCATAATATAACCTTATGAAGCAACATGGACCTAGGTTTGTGAAAGTGAGTGTGTGATGGCTTCGATGACTTTAAATGAGGTCAAAAGGTCTAAATATGGCAAGAGAATGGAACCAAGAATGTTAATTATGATAGTTACTTCATTAGGTCCTTAATGGAACCATATTATAACAAATAAAACAAAGTGTAGTCTTAAGAGTGAATTGGATGTTATAACTTGTTCTAAGAGTATAATTAAGTGTTGTTTATTGTGAATAGGCCAAGGAAATCCAACCCCACTTCCTTGTACTTGTGGAACCGGAAAGGAGAAAGAATAAACAAAGTAAAGCTTGAATTTGCACCAAGGTATATTCCCAATTTGGTTAGAGATCAGAAAGAGATGGATTTTATTAATTTGAAGTAGACAAAGGAGATGGTAGTTGATTAGTACATGGCCAAATTCATTAAATTGTCTTGGTACTCCTTCTACTTGTAAATGTGATGATGAAAAGTGGAGGTGTGAATGTTATGAGTAAGGATTGAAGCTCTCCATCAAAGATAGAGTTGCCCCACAGAAGGTTAGAACATTAACGCTCTTGTGGAGGTTAGCATAGTTATTGAAAATAATCTGAAAGATATATTGCAATCAAGGGTTAGTTAAAAGGAAGCCTATAATTGAAAAGGCCAAGGTAAAAAGATAATTTAAGTGTAACTGCTAGCAATAAGAAAAAAAAGTAAGATGCTCTAAAATAAAAAAGGGCAAAAAGGGAAAAGAATTCAGCTTAGCAAGGGACAACCATCCCAGGTGACTTGTTTATGATATAGGAAGCCAGGACATATAGCCTAGAATTATTTTCAGATGGAGATGGTGCCTCCATCAAGGCTGTAGCCTAGAGCAGTGTGTTTGCTCTCACATAGTAGGAGGCTAGTGCTTCTCTTAGTTTGATCAGAGGTATGATTAAAATAAATGATTTTCCTATAATTGCTAAGTTTGATTTGTGTGTTAGTCACTCTATCTTATGATAGTGTGAGAAAATTGAGTTTGGTTATTGATACTTTGTCTTATGATTTGCCTATTTCTACCCCTATTGGAGGTTGTATGATTACTTCCCACGTTTGCTTGAATGTCATTGGATAGTTTAGTCATTGTTTCATTATCATTGATTTGATTTACATGCCTTTCCATAATATTGATTTGATTATTGGCATGAATTGGATGGTTGTTAATAATGCTGTGCTTGATTATGAATATAAAACCATTACCTCACTTGAGTATAAGACTATACCTAGTGTTCAGATTGAGTTATCTTTCTTGTCCATTGCTTGGGTCGAGAGATACTTAAAATATATATGCTAAGAGTTTCTAGTCTTTTTCTCTATATAGGTAGAGGTAGAGGAATGGATATATGAGATTCCAATAGTTAAGGAATTCCTAAAAGTTATTCTTAAAGATTTTGATTTTGGTGACCTATCTCCTGAGAGAGAAATAGAGTTTATTGTTAATATTATGCTTGGGGTTGGATTGGTATCTAAAGCTCTTTATAGGTTGGTTTTCAACTTGTTAGTAGAATTAAAAAAGCAAACTGAGAAATTATTAGAGAAATGGTTGATACCCCCTATTGCATCACCCTGGGGAGCTTTTATATTGTTTATGAAAAAGAAAGATGGTAGTCTAATATTATGTATGGATTATAGAAAACTTAATAATGTTACCGTTAAGAATAAGTATCATCTCCCTAGAATTGATGATCTTTTAGATCAATTAGTTTGGGCATTGATATTATCTAAAAAAAGATTTTAGATTAGTTATCATCAATGGATAGTTAGAGGTGAAGACGTCCCGAAATGGCCTTTAAGACTAGATGTGGGCACTATGAGTTCCTAGTCATGCCATTTGGTTTAACAAATGCACTTATTGTTTTTATGGATTATATGAATAAAGTATTTAAATCTTATTTGGATAAATTTATTATGGTTTTTATTAATGATATTCTTGTGTACTCTAGGTAATTTGAGGAGCACGAGAGGCATATAAAAGTAGTCCTAAGACCTGGAAAGATAAGAGATTGTATGTTAAATTTAGTAAATATAAGTTTTAGCTTATTAAAGTAAGGTTTTTAAGTTATATGATCTCACAAGCGGGGGTTGCGTTGATTCCCATAAAGTTGAGACTGTGTTACAATGGGATAGGCCTAAAACCAATACTAAGGTTAGAAGTTTTTTAGGTTTAGCAAGATATTATAAAAGGTTCATACATGACTTTTTTCATATAGTCTTACCACTAACTAGGCTAACTAGGAAAGAGACATTATTTTTGTATAATGATAGTTGTGAAAGGAGTTTTTAGAAGTTAAAACTCCATTTGACCACTACCTCTTAGGATGTATGTTGATATAATAGGGTAGAATAGTGGTATATGCCTTTAGGCAGTTAAGGTCACATAAGGAAAATTATCCTATGCATGATTTAGAGTTAGTTGTAGTGGTATTTGCCCTTAAGATATGAAGCCATTACCTATATGGTGTTAGAATGGAAATATACAGTAACCACAAGAGTTTAAAATATCTGTTTGGTTTGAAAGAATAAATATGAAACAAAGAAGATAGATATAATTCTTAACAGATTATTACTATATATTAAAATACCATCTAGGTAAGGCCAACGTGGTGGCTGATGCTTTGAGTAGGAGGTCTATTCATGTAGCCTACATGATAATTAGGGAATAGGAACTCATAAAGGCATTTAGGAATATGAATATTTCCTATTATATGCTTTCAGGTAAATTGTTGATGAGTGAGATTAAAATAGAGAATGACTTGAGAGCCTAGATCTTAAATGCTCAGAGAGAAGATGACTTTTTAAATCAAATTAAGAATGAAATTTCCTTAGGTAAAACCTTAAAGTTCAGGATATCTGAGGATGGTATGGTAAAATAATGTAATAGAATTTATGTGCTAAATAAAAATAAATTAGGAAAGAAGATTTTAGAGAAGACACATAAGAGTAAATACACAATCCATCTAGATGCCACAAAAATATATCAAGATTTAAAAAGATTATTTTGATAGCCAGGGATAAAAAATGATATAGCCAACTATGTGGCTAAATGTTTGGTGTGTCAAAGAGTGAAAGTTGAATATCAGAGACCAGCTAGGTTACTATAACTCTTAGATATCCGTGAGTGAAAATGAGATAATATAATTATAGACTTTATTATAAGGTTACCCAAGACATCATCTGGATATAATGTTATTTGGGTAATAGTAGATAGGTTAACAAAGTATGCAAACTTTTTACCTACCAAGGCTATACATACATTAGATAAATTAGTCTAATTGTATATAAAAGAGATAGTAAGACTTCATTGGGTGCCAAATAGTATTGTATCTGATAGAAATCCAAAGTTTATATTAAACTTTTAGAGGTCATTTCAAGCAGCGTTAGAGACTAAATTGAGATTTAGATAGTTAGATAAAAAGAACCATCCATACCTTATAAGACATATTGAGGACGTGTGTTTTAGAAATGAAAGGGAATTGGGATATATATTTTCCATTAGCTAAATTTGCATATAATAATAGTTACCATTTCATTATCTCGATGGCCCCTTTGAGGCGTTATATGGGAAAAATGTAGATTACCTTTTATGTTAGATTGAACTAGGTAAAAGCAGTCTAATAAGGCCTAAGATAATAGATCAGATCAGTAGGCAAATAGAGTTGATAAGAAAGAGACTCCTTATGACCCAGTGTAGACAAACAAATTAAGCTAATAAGAGAAGGAAGCTGTTAGAGTTTGGGACTAAAGACCATATATTCATTCCAGTATCTCCAATTACAGGTGTGGATTTGTCTATTAAGATAAAAAGTTTAGTCCTAGGTATATTGGTCAATTTGAGATCCTTGAAAGAATTAGACCTGTTACTTACTGTATTGTATTGCCTCTCAACTAGCCTAAATTCATGATGTATTCTATGTCTCCCAGTTGAAAAAGTACTTACCAGATTCCTCACATATCATAAAGTATGAAACCATTCAATTGCAGAATAATCTTTCTTATGTTGTAACACCAAAGAAATTTGTTGATACTAAGATCAAACAATTGAGAAATAAGAGTATCCTTTTTGTGAAAGTGGTTTAGAAAGGCTTATTTACTAACGAGGCAACTTGGAAACTAGAAGACGACATGAGAAAGCAACATCCACATTTGTTTACGTAAGGTATGTTTTAAATTTTAAAGACAAACTTTATTTTTATAGGTAAAATGTAATATTTTATGTTTTATAAATCAGAATGGTCCCTAAATAACAAAATAGATGAATTGAAAAAGAGTCACAGGGCCAGGGAAGTCTAGTTAGAATTAAAAGGAACCAATACAGGCCTAATTTACAAAAATTTTAAGGATTTAGAAAATATGAGAATTTGCTTAAGAAGTCAATATTCCTTATCATAATATGATGAAATAGGGTTAATAGATTAATCAAATAAAGTTGGTTTGATTAAGTCACTAACAATGTTCAGTTTAGGGTTTCAGTTGAATATAACTTTGATCAAATTTCTTTTGAGTGTTTTAAGTCCTTGTAGCCTTAAAGTAAATGTTTTTAATGAAGAGTAGAGTTTAAATTTTATTATGGAGTTGTTGGTTTTTGAAAATATGAAGAAATGAGCCTAAATAGTGGAATTGAAGTGTAAGGGCAAAAGTAGAATTTTAAAAAGTCATAAAACCCTAGCTCCTTTTTATAAATATTAACCCTTCACCCTTCTTTTTCATTTTAGGGCCATAATGGCCCTAACACCAGACCAAAGAGGCATGGAGAAGAGAGGAAGAAGAAAGAGGAAGGAAGCCATTCAAAGGTAAGCTTACATACTAAATTTGCCTATAATGTTAGTATAAACATTTTCCCACTCTTTCTCCTTTTTCTTTCTATAGTTTTGGTTTCCTAAAGGAGTGAGTTTTACGGATAAACTCATGGAAGAAGAAGATTTTTTAAGAAAACTAATTATACCAAAATAATCTCTATTAGAAGCACTTTCAAATGGTATATAATTTAGGTTAAGAGAATTGCAAAATCTTAGAACCCTAGCCATTCTAGGCTTTAGCCAAGAGAGGGAGGAAGAAGAGGATATTTGTGTTTGATGAAGACTTGAGTAAAATAAGGGTTTTGGAGGGTAAAGAACAAAACTATGCAATTAGAATTGATAAAGAAGCATCAAAATGCCATATAGCTTCACCTAGGGTTTAGATTGGCTGGAGAGATTCAAAACCTTAAGAGAGTTAATTAAGGTCTCTAATACCATAATTGAGTGAGAAATGAAGCATGAATATTCTAAAGCCTTAAAATTCCCTAAGTTGCAAACAAAACTCCATGGAAGCCATAATTGGGATGTGTCTTAGCCAAAGCTAGGTTCAGGTACCTAGGGAGTTCTTTCAATGATTCTAAAATTATAAGTAGTCTAAATAAGAATTATAAATACTAAAGAAATCATTGGAATGAATTTAGAAGCATTATTTTGAAAGGTAAAATTTTAAGATTCAATTAGGCCTAAAGAAGCAACTTGGTATTAGGCTTGTTTAACTATGCATGTGATGACTTAATGAATTCTATTAGTGTCATATGACTCATATCAAATGAGATTTTAGAGCCAAGAAGTTGAATTATAAGAGTTGCTTCTTAAGGCATACAAGTAGGCCATATGTACATTTGAAATCTTAACTTATATATATAAGGCTAATATGAGTGTAAGTATGGTTTCGTTGTTGATTTCATGCTTCATTTGTTGTTTCTAGGCCAAACAAGTGAATTCATACCCAAGTATAAGGCCGTGGAAACAACAAGAGAAGACCAAGGGAATTGATTATTTTAGCTTCACAAAGTAGCTTTTCTTTCATTCCTATGTATGTATGATTGGTTTTCTTGAGTTTCTTAGTTGCTTATATGTATTATTTTCCAATTATGTAATTTGTTGATTGCTTAAGTATAATATGCCATTGCATGACACTTATGTGCATTTGAGATTAGATTGGCTCTTGAATAGGTGAAACTATATTGAAAGTCCCTTGATAATGGGTGAGATGAGGCCAAAAGTTCCCAATATAAGTGAGACTAGGATAAAACTCCTAATTATGGGTAAGGCTAAGTAAAAAGTCTCTAAGAGTTGGTGAAGCTAACCAAAAGTCCCTTGAGCATAATTTTACTCTTAATTGAGCCATGAGATCCCTAAAGCATAAATTATGATGTAATTATACTTATATAACATGCATACTTATTTTCATGAACTTGATGAACGATATATGTGTGTTTGAATGTTGAATTAGATATCGAGATTCATTGAATCTCACTTCCCCTATCTTTATTAACCATGGCTAGGTAATACTTAAGGAAAGAAGAACGAAGAGTAAAAGGTTTAGGAAGATTACTTTTGACAATGAAATTTAGTTTAAGAGATGATATTGTATCTATAAATATGTACTCTTATATTTTAATATTTGGAAATACAAACATGTTTAAAAGCATTAGACTATATACTATAGCAATTATTTAAAATTTGTAAGACATGATAATGTAATGTGCTTTGGTATTTGAGTTCCTGTACATATATGTGTATTTTTCCATGTAAAATGGTGATTTTTAGTTGCAAAGTGATTTTTACATGATGGATTAGCCATACATGAGGTATTCGTAGATTGAAATTTGCCCAAATGCATAAATAACTTATTCTATAGATTTGGTTCTTATTTATATATTATATTGATTGTAACAAATTCGTTATGAATGAATTTGAGAAATGAAATAGTGAAAATCCATGTTTGTGCATTATTGTGTCATGCGAGGTGCAATACTATAATTTCTTAGCTCATTCCATGCTATTTTCATACCTCATATCAATCAATTTATATGAGAGGCAAGAAAATGACATTAAAGTATTAATTATTTTTGCGTTGCTTTGCGTAAAAAAATTTCGTTCGGTATCACGTGGATTGTGTGAACTCATACTATACTTCCACATATTTAATTACATATATACAACTCATTTTCATTATAAAATCATGTCCACAACTCATGGAAACCAAAATGGAACATAGAATATGGAGATTTATTTTCGGCCAGATTTGGCCCCTTTCCTAGCCCAACTTTGAAAGATCATAATTAATTCTAGAAAAATTAAAATCATATATTCTTGGTTATTTTAGAAAGATACAGATGTCTACTTCATACTAAAAATATGACCAACCATAACACCTATCACAGAGGGTGTTTGACATCCGAAAAAGTCCAGAGGTCAAACTGCCTCCTGATGTTGTCACAGATTCTGCAGCAAACTTTGAAAATGTCTAATTAATTTCAAAAAAATCCAATCCATACAAATGATACCAATATAGAAATCTGTAGATGTTAGTTAGAGGGGAAAAATATTTCTAGACCATCTTAGGTAGTCCAAATCTCGAAATTCAATAGAACAGTAACTCAGGTCGGGTAAGGGTCCTAATACTAGATAGAATGTTCAAAAATTCATATCTCCCTCTCTAGACCTCCAAATAAGATTCTTCTAGTTGACACAAGTCACTGGGAATGTCTAGTTTGTTTGTATAAAATTTTGTAGCAATTGGACATCATTTGCCTTATGAGTGACAGAATTTAATTTTGGACTAGTGCTACAGTACTAAGGACCAAAACTAAAAAAATTTTCAACTTCAACAATTCGTCAAATATTCCACAGACTTCTAAAAATTATCAACTTTAGCTTTTCAAAAGTCTCTCATTAAGCTCTAGATTCAGGCCAAATTTTAGACCAAAAAGAGCTCATTTGGACAAAAAGTGGTATAGCCTCTTAAAATGATAAATTTTTGCTCTATATGCGTAACCAATTTGTCCAAATAGCTTTCTTAATTGTTTGGAACCTCTTGGACAAGGTTTAAAGCACAAATATGACTTGTAGAGACTACCCAAATGTTCCCAAACCCCATGCATCTTATTTTGGTCTCTCAACATCCATTTATACACTAAACACACATGTCATTCAAGAGTCCAACTACATATCTTCATTGATTTAATACTACATACATTATACATATAGTCTATACATCATATTACATATGTTTAAGGTTTTACACAACCAAAAATAATATGTACAATACTTTTTGATACTCCATTACAATTTAAACTACAAATTAAACAAAGTGTAGCCATTTAGTGTTATTGGCTTGCATTTCCTTGGCCTTGGGCACCACTTAGACATTTTAAGCATGAGAGGGAAAGGGGAGTGAGATTCCAAGAATCTCAATAGCTCACACATCCATTCACACCATATTCAAGGCATACATACAACAAATATATGAATATACAAGCATAAAGTATGCAAAAAATCTCATTTCATGCCACATCAACATGTCAAGACCACTTTCATACTTTAGGGACTTTTGGTTTAGCCTCACCCCATTTCTAAGACTTTTGGATTTGCCTCACTCTTGGCCTAGGGACTTTTGACTTAGCCTCACCCATTCAAGGAACTTTTGGCCTTGTCTCATCCATGCCATAAGACTTTTGGCATCTCCTTACCGTCATCAAGGGACTTTTGGCATCACCTCACCCTTATGAGTTCTTTCCATTACCATAGTCATTCAAGAAGACACATTGGTACTAATGCAATTTCAAGACATCAAGTGGCAAGTTCTTAAATCACAAGAGCATATACAAGTACACAACATATACATATGCATACAAGAATGTAAGAGAATGAGGTGGAGAGCTACCTTTTAATTTATGCAAGCTTACTTTGCCACTTCCTTTCCCTTCTTGGTCTCACAAGAGCACTTAGGTGGAGTAGGGTTCTCTTAACCTAGACATCACAAACATCACACAATTACACACTTGAAGCAAGCCAAGATACTAGGTTCACTCTTAAACATACATTTGGTTCCATAATGGGCATATTGGTTCCATAAATGGTCTATTGAAGCAACTTATATCATCCAAGTTTTAGGCTCCATTCTCTTGCTATTTCTAGACTTCTTGGACTCATTTAAGGTCCTTGGAGCCATCACATATTCAATTGCACCATTGGAAGACCAAGTTGCTTCATAAGACACTATTATGGACACCATTGTCCCATCTCCCAATCTATGGCTCCTAAATTTTTTCCAATGGTTTCTCCCATCTTCTAACATCATATAAAGTCCTAAACCAAGGCTAGAACAAATTAAAACATCCCTTAGCCTAATGAACCTAGCTTAGCTGAAATATGCACCATAATGAAGGTTCATGAACTTTGTGATTTTTCCTTGATGGGAGAGCCACTTGGGAGGCTTTCTAGAGGTCTTAGGAGCTCAAGGGAACATTCAAATAGCCAAGGAAATATTCACACAAAATCAGATTTTGCAAAACCCTAGAAAGCACTACACTTTTCTAACTTGTTTTCTATTGGGTTTTCTTGGAATTTCTTGCCATATTCTTAATCCTTGCACTCTTTTGCCTAGGTTTCTCCCTTGGTTCTGCCTAAAATTCATCTCCTTCTATCCCCCCTTAGGCTGGCCAAAACTTCCACAAAAAGGAGCAATCAAGATGAAGCATCAAGAATGGAAAAATACCTTAGTTTGAAGCTTGTTTTCAAAGCTTCTCTTCCTTAGTTCCCTTCTCCTTGGCAAATTCAAATTTTTCCCCTTAGGTCTGGGTCAAAAATAGAACCAAATCATTCAAAAAATCCATGGAAAGAAAGGAGGAAGAGAGGAGAACAAGATTGGAGGAAGATGAAGCTAGAAAATCCATAAAATTACCTAGTTTCTCCTTAGTTTTCTTACTCTTTTTCTTCCCCTTTTGATGCACCTAAGGAGCTGCTATTTTTTCTGTAAATTGGGCAGAAGAAGTCATGCTCAATAAAAGGGAGAAGATGGAAGAAAAGTGTGGAAGTGTTTAGGACATTCTAGAAGCTTTTATTTCCAATTTTGCCAATCCGTAATGGCAATTTCATTTTGACTTTGTTTTAGCTCCTTTTTTAGAACCATATTTTCCATCATAAAATTTAGGTTCCCAATTTAATAAAATGCATTTGGAATCACTCAATTTGGAGTTAAAACCTTACCGAATGAATCGGTCAAAGTTTAGGTCAACTAACGTTGAAAAACATACACTAGAAGGGCTTTACCAGTTCCGGGGCTTCCTATAATTTTTGGAGTCTCTGAAAACCTTGGGAAACTCAAAAATTTCATTTAAAAAGCCCTCCTATGTGGTTTTTCAAAAATTACACTTATTTACGAAAATGTCATTACGTTTCGTCAGTTTCTGTTGCAAATTATTTCTCTATCCTAACTCTATTTTTCTTTCTGTCTGAGCCTAGAATTATCATTTTTAGGAGTCTAAGACTCAACCCAAATTTTTTAAGACATTATTTAGGTCATTTTAGAGGACTTACTTTTATATGGCTCATTTCGTCATTTTATGAAATTACGTTCGTTACACGAGGCTCTCAGTAACAAGAATTTCTATTGCTAAAAGTGTGAGCACTGTAATTTGCCACTATCAAATAAATATAATGTGAGATATATATGAAATATATGACATCATGATAAATCTCATTCCACATCAATACATGCAATAAATGTAAAAGAGGCAATGTAAGCATGTAGGCTATATGCATAAAATAGCTTAAACATAAAGTTTAACATGAACTTCAATCCTCATTTAACCATGGCATTAAAACATATTAGTTAGGCTCAACTAAACTTAACTTTGGGTTAAGGAAGAGCTACTACATTCAATTCCCCACCATAGGGGGTTAGGAGCTGAACATATCTTTATTCATGCATAAAACTCATGATAAAAACTAATTCAAAGCATAACACATGAAATCATCAAATAGTTAAACATACAAGCATCTTAACTTATTCATACACTCAAATACATACAAAATAGGAAAAGATAGCTACTTATGGAGTTAGAAGCTTTAAGCTACCACTAACCCATTTAACTCTTCTCCTTTCCTTGGTCCTTCTCAACTTGATAACCATAAATTAATGGTCTTAAACAATTTGCAATGTAAAATAACTCATTAGGATATGATCTAACTTATATTATTAGCATCTAATTCTATTATCACTTAGTATGTAACTTTAAACTATTTTAAGTCTCTTAAGTGGTAACTCTTATAATTTACTTTCTAAGTTTCAAAATCTCACTTGATATAAGCCATATTAGTTTAATGGAACTCATTAGGAACATCATATGCAAGCTTAAACAAGTTAAGAGTCAAGTTGCTTCTTCATGCTTTTTTTTTACTTTAAAATTTCACTTTTCAAAATATAGCTCTTCAATTCATTCGAATAGTTTCATTAGTGTTTATTGCTCACATTTAAATCTCTTAAAACCTTATAACTCATGAAAACACTCTTTAGCTATTCATTCCCCTATTAGGTCGAGACTATGCACACATACACCACACTTAGGAGTTTTGTTCTTTTATGAAGAATTTAATGAATATGGAATATTCTTGACTCTTTTCTACTTCAAATTTGGTCTCTGATGGTTTAAAACATCTTCCTAAAGTTTTATATCTACCATGGTGCAATTGAAACCCTAGGTGGCTTAATTTGGTTTCTATAGCTTCTTAGGTGATCCTTTTTGCATAATCTTATTCTACTCCTTTCAAAACCCTCATTTTTATCAAATTTTCCATCAAACAAAGGTCCACTCATCTACTTCTCTCTTTAGTCAAAATGAAGAAGAAAATAAATCCAAAGGAATAGCAATTTTCTTGGTTCATGTCATACCTTGTTTGAAAGTTTGTTAGATGGAGATTTCTGCGCTATGAGTTGTTACTCCAAATACTCTCTTTTTCCCAAGTGATCAGCCACCAAAGTCCTCCTCTCAAAATACTGAAACCATCAATAGAAAGAGCTTGAAGAGGAGAAGAATTTTTCCAGCTACTATAAAATAAAAATTTGCATGTTTACATAGCTATTTGCCTTGTTTTTCCCTTCTCTCTACACCTTTTTTTCACACTAATAAGGTTTGGACTAGAGCCAAGATATGTCAATTGTGAGGGGAAGAAATGGCTAGCATGAAGTTATAAGGAGAAAGGATGATTTTTATAATAATTTTAAAAATCCTGATTATGTTCCTTCATTTAATTTCCTACATTTGAGCTCCTTTTGTGTCCTTTTCAAAAATAATCTTTTTCATATAAAAATTTAGGCTATCTAATTTATTAAAAACATTTAATATGAAATTTTTGGTATTTAAAATAATAAAAAAAGCTCGGTCAAAGTTATAATCAACTAAAGCACTAAATGTATATCGTTAGGAATTTAATTATTCTGATAGTCCCTATAGTTTTATGGATTTCTAAAAACTCTAGTAAGCTTAATTTTGACCCTTAAAATCTTCTTCTTTGAGTTTCTAAAATTTTGCTCAAAATTATATTTTTTCACTAATATATCAGTTTACTCCATTTAGCCATTTTGGCTTAATTTTTGCTCTTTTAATGATTTCATAATCCCTTTTCTTGATGTTTTAATTAATATTCTACTTTTGTTTGTCCTTAATCCATTTTACTTTAAGGTCCTCTTTTATTAATATGTTAGTTTAAGTTTAGTTTAAAGGTTGGATGGTGCAATAATATAAGAATTGTTTGTGTGTATGTGCACAAGGGATAATTTACTCTTAGAAAATCACATGATTAATTAAAGTCACAATGAATTATACGTATAAAGGATACACACATATATGAATATACATACATAGTTGAAGACACATAGGATTGCTATATATACTCTTGTAATTCCTTAATATTAAAGGATGACTATGACCTTGATGACTGTATACCAATAAGTAAGACTTCTATATGACTTGGACTCTTATAGGGCTTGGACAAGGACTTTAAAGGACAATGAAAATAGAAAAGCTATAGCAAGATTTTGCTTCATATAGCTTAGTTATTGGTGTGTTGTAATTATGATGACTACTGATATGTTGTTTATTTATGTTTAAAAGAATAATGATATATTGATAATGAATTATAATCGAGATAACCTAGAATATAATGATTAAGTAATACATATGACCTTATCATATGAAACCATATCTAGATGTTGATGTATTAAGAATGCATAATATCTACTTATTCGTGTGCTAGGCTTGAGAAAAGTCTTTTGTAGGTGAAAGATTGTTAGGATGGAGAAAGATTCTCAAGGAGTAGACCTCAAAAGTAAATGATCGTTAGAGACAAGATGCTTATACATGAGGATTCCTAATTTCTAATAAGTCTCCAAATGAAAGGTGGGATGAAATTCAAAGAAATGACCTTCATCAACAGATATAGAGTCTCTATTTATATGAAAGAAATGACATGGTCATATGGAATAAAAGGGATCAAAGTCCTTCTTAGGTTTAAGTTCCATTCTCCTTGGGATAAAGTTTTGATCGGGGGTTACAGGAGGGTTAGGAGGCCCTCATGTGACTTCAAGTTTCAGGTTTCAAGTTAAGGTTTATGGATACACTCTATGATAATGTGTTATGATGATCATAAAGACTAAGAGGAGTAGTCTTTCTCCTTAACGGTGCTGAAAACCTAGATTTCACACCAAATAGTATGAGATACTTGTATAGTACTTAAGAAATAGTTTTTACTATCACCAACACTTTTAAGGAAGGATCATTTGTGTGTTCTTAAGAGGGCATGCACAATGATATGATATGAAAATGCACTCATTGAATTGCTAATGTACAAAAAGTATGAGACATGTTAAGACCTTATGAGTGACAAAGCAGGCTAGTATATACCAAGTTTATATGGTACTTAGATATGATGAATTAAGCTTATTGCATATTGCTTTAAAGTATGATCATGGACATGAAGAATGCTATTATAATAAATATGTGTGTTATTATATCTAAATACGATCACGTGTAATGCAATTGTATGAGATAAGTTAATTATCATAAACATAATTATATTAATAATGCTAGGAATTGTGATATTTGAATATGGCATCCTTAATATGTTACTTCACATGCAGAAATGAATTTATTTTAGGGCTTGAACATGCTTTGAAAGAAATATATATGTTTATGTGACTTCCTATGACGTCGTCATAGCTTTGTATTTCTGAATATACATAAATAAGAGATTAAGGTCCTGAACACCCAACAGTGAAAGGTTATACTAGTAGTTTTGAGTACATAAAAAAGGAATGATTTGATATCCTTTGTCTACCTATGTAATTTATTTGCTTTTGCCTTATCTTTTCTATATGTGCAAAGGAAAAAAAAAATTCTGCACAGCTGGTAGTTGGACCACTATTGGATTTATAAAAATAATTAAGCTTTATTGAGAATACAAATTCCCATTGGTTTATGACAATGTCAATGTCATACTAGCAAGCGAAGATGAATAAATAGTAGTTACTATGGAATAGTTGAAATAGTAATTATAAGGCATAGATACACATTCAATTGTCCATTGTAGGAACTCATTATAGCTTTACATGTTAATATCCAAACACTATGACAGTCTTATTTATAATTATGTAATTTATGAATATTAGATGCATGGTATCGATTGTTCATATGTAGTATTCATAAGGATTTATACAACCAAGTAATACAATGAAACTTTTTTTCCATAACAAGTTTTGTTATAATTTTTGGCCCCTAATAAAGTAACAAGGTACATAGCACCTTGAAAGTCAAGGTGTTACATTATGGTATCAGAGTAGTTCATCTAAAAAGTCTAAAGGAGCCTAAAGTCAAGTCTAAAATAAGATAGGAATGGGGTAGCCTGACTTTGTTGATATGCAAGTATTATTAAGTAACAATAGTGCCAGCACTTGTATACCTTTATATCAAGGCTAATGCTATAATTCTTGCTTTACAGGTAAATTTAAATTATTAAACCTGATCACCTCAATAATGAATAATTTTATTATGCAGTGAAAGCATGGCATCAACTAGGAGAAGGAATGTCACACTCCATAAACACCTAGTTAAGATCATAAAGGAAAGGCCTTAATTGAGGAATTAAGGAAAAACAAGTTGGCATAATTTATCTCAAAGTTTAATTTAATATAATATAGATAAATCTCATGAGGATTTAATTAATGGAGACATAGGAAATTAATTAGGTACAAATTTTCCCTTAAGGTTTTGATTAAATTAATTTTTTTTATGGTATCCTAATTATTTTAATACATAAGACAAAGAAAACATATCCTTTATGTAAATGTTACTCATTTGAATTAATAGCAAAGTATTATGAATATTTAAAAAAATTAGAAATAGAGCATACTAGAAGGGGGTTTTATTAAATTGGGGCATGATAAATTAAATTAGTAAATTCCAAATGTTGAATTTCCATCAATAGAAATGGAAATAAAATAAAATAAAATAAGAAGAATAGAAACTTTAACACCTAATGTAACCGTTTGATTGAATTACTACCCCTATTTAGTATTTTAGTTGGTTGAAACACTTTATAACTCCTATGTAATTGAGTCCAAGAGTTTAGAATAGAGTAAGATAAAGAGTTGACACCTCAATCTTCCACTATTTCCATTTTTGGTTAAATAGATGTAAGTTTACCATATCGCATAATTGAAATCCATTACAAGTATATGTTACAAGTATATTGGGAATCAAACCTTTGGATTCCACTACTAGTATTGCTTCCAAACTAATTAATTCATTGAGTCAGAAACTTATACATCATTTTAGCCAAATCCTTGTATAAAGCAAAACCATTATAAGCTTTTAGAATAAGACCCCAAAAAAATGGACACTTCAATATCCATTAACTCATTTTCTAATCAGTAAGGCAAAAACCCAAGCCATTCACTCATATCCTAATTCACCTAACATAAATCCCTTGAATTATATCCCTTCTTGGACACCAGAGTAGATGAGAGAGAAAACTGAAGAGAAACCTCTGTGGAAGACCAACTTGGGAGCTTTGCGTGCAAAGGAAATTCAAGTTTTTAATTAGAGTGAGTGAAGGGAAAATTTATCTACTCCTCATAGGCTACCAATTGCACTGATTGAATTTTTTATTGGGTAGTCTTGTTAGGAAAATTTCTTTGGAGAGTTTAGGAGATTGAAGTTTTGCTAGAAGGTGAAGAAGGGGACTTTCAATTGACATAGTACACTTTTTATCATCCTAATTTCAATTTTGGTTTTGTAGAGAACTATTATTGAGTGGTTGTTTTCCTATATAGGCTATATATGTGAACCAAAGAGGAAGAGATAAATTATGTTGTATAGTTTGACGTTAGCATCTGTAGAGGTGAAATTAGAGTTGTATTTGCTAAGATAATTCTTGTCCATATGAATCTTTATTTTTATATATTTTGAAAAAATAGAAATTTATTTAGTTTGCTCTGCATGTTGGCGGAAAATGACAAATTTGAGGTTGAGAATCTTGATGCTAAAATTGGAACTTGGAAATTGACACTATTATGGACTTGGAAAATTTAGAAAATTGAACTAGGTAAAGTTTCAAATTATGTGTCAAAGCTAGTTTTACTAACTTTCATCATGTACATTAAGCTTAACATTACAATAGATCACTGATTAAAGAAATTTAATACTAGAAGATACTTATAATTTTTTTTAAATACTATTTAAGCTAGGCTCAATTATCAACTAGCCTTCTTTGACCCAGACTACTCAAATAGTTAATAATATTAAAGACTCATAAACATATCAAGCAATATTTATATTACTGGAAATAGCCATGCACCCCATCTCTACATAGCGTATACATCATTATTTCTAAATACATATCAATCTCAAAGTATAGTTTAGCAAAATATGTAAAAAATACATTATCAATTACCTATGCCTTCATGGAACTATAGACTTTCCTTAATCTCATTATTGCTTTCACTTGGCAAGGGCGTTAGTGAATAAAAGAGTGAGATTATGGGAGAATCCTCGTAGCATACTCCACATTCAATGCATACAACAAGTCACCCAAGTATAAGTGTAACATCCGGTTCTCTGAAAACTAGAGAAAACGTGAGAAACATAACGTACGGTTTCTCCGTAAATGAATAAAATTCACCAGATATAAAAGGAAGTCCCCTAAAATGAGATAGTTAAGGTCCCAAAAAATCTGGGAAGCATTTTAAACTTCTAAAAATGAGAATCCCAGGCTCAGATAGAAAGAAAAATAGAGCTAGAATGAAGAAACAATTTCTTACGAAAAGTTTACGAAATGTAATGGCATTTTCATAATTTTGAGCAAATTTTGGAATTCACATAGGATGGCTTTTTAAATGAACATTTTGAGTTCTCTAGGGTTCTTAGAGGCCCTAAAAACTATGGAAAGCCCTGAAATAATTAAATCTCCTCCGGTGGATGTTTTCTAATGTCGATGTATCTGAACTTTGATGGATTCATTCGGGAAGGTTTTAGCTCCAATTTGAGTGATTCTAAAGGCATGTTATTAAATTAGGAACCTAAATTTCATAATGAAAAAGATGGTTCTAAAAAAGGAGCTAAAACAAAGGAGAAATGAAAATGCCAAGAATGGAGGACAAAATAGAAATTTTTGAAAAGTGTAACTCCTTCCCACCTATATATATGATGTGACCTCCTTCTCCCTTCATTATGCATGACCATGTTCTGCCCAAAACCAGAGAAAAGCCTTAGAAGATGAGGCGCACAAGAGGAGGAAGAAAAGGAGGAGAAATTCAAGGTAGAAAGGTATGGATTTTTATGGTTTTTCATGCTCTTTCTCTTCTAAACCTCTTCTCATTCATTTTGCTTTATTTCCTATCATTATAATGAAGTATATAGATCTATTTTAAATGAAAAATTGAGGGGAAAATTCGGATTCGGAGAGAGGAGCTCAAAGAACACAAGATTCAAGTGAGAAAAAGCAAGAAAACAAGGTAATTTCTCTTCCTATGGTTGTCATCTTTGGTTCCCTCCTCCTCTATTTCACCTAACATGAGAAAACCCTATGAGGACTTGATTTTTAGGCTGAACCAAGGGTGAATCTAAGAAAAAAAGGTGTGAAGATTAAGAATATGCAAAGAAAATTAACAAAAAAACATTAGATTTCAAGATATAAGTTTTAGGATTTCAATTACACCTTGTAAAATATGATTTCATATGATGATTCTTAGGCCTAAATAAGAGTTTAAATGAGCACCTGAGATCCCTAAGAGGCTCCCCACATGCATGCCCCTTGAAAAAATAAAGCAAGGTCCATAGAGAGTAAAAACCTCTATTATCTTGGCCTAAGGGAGATAGCATAGCTAGAGAGAGTTTTAAATTTTTCTAAACCCATTCTTGAGTCATATATGATAAATGAAAATGAGGGGAGGTCTTGGAAAAAATTTAGAACTCATAGAAAGTGAGTTAGTGCTTTAGGTTCCATATTATGACCTAAAGAAGTAATATGTAGTTAGACTCTTTGTTTTAATTGTGCGATGACTCCAAGAGGCTTAAAAGGAGTCAAAAATCATCTTTGAAAGGAAAGAATGGAGCCTATAATTTATTTAAGGGGTTTTGCTTTATTAGGTACATTTATAGACCATAATGGGGTTTATAAAACAACCTAGTGTCTAAGCAAGTTGTGTGGCCTTAAAATTTGTTTCTTAAACCTAATTGGCTTCCATAAATTGTGTATAGGCCAAGAGCAACCATCTCTACAAGTTTGTGTGTGTGTGGCTGAAAGAGGAAGCCTTGATTCAAGAAGGAAAGTGTGTGATTGTGTACAAGGTAGCTCTCACCACCTTCTCTCATGCATGGATGTATGCTTAACTTGTCTTAGAATGTGTCTATGTGTATTTTTAAGTCATGAAAAGTATGATAGCATGATTTCATATGCCATGGTTTTATGATGACATATTATGTTTCATATGATGTTTTGATGTGTGCTTGGGTTTGCTTAAGTGTGGTAAGGATGAGCCAAGAACTTTTAGCTATGGTGAGGATGAGCCAAGAACTCTTAGGATTGGTTAAGACAAAGAAAAGAGTCTCCCAAAAGCAAAGTGGGCTCCCAAGAGTATGGTTGAGTCCAAGAATGCATTAAAGAATGGGTGAGGTAAGTCTAAAATCCACAAGAAATTAGGTGAGACTAATCCACTTGCTTGGCAAGCCTTTGTATGCTATGAATGACATTCTTGAATGATGAAAATGATTCTTGAATATTTGCACACGTCCACATGCCATGCATGCATTAATGAGACTTGTTTGTATCTATTATATAGATTGAATGGGAGATGAGCTATTGGGATTCTTTGAATCTCATTCCCTCCTCTCTAATGATCTAATATGCTAGGTGGATCAAGTAGACAAGGTAATGGAAGCCAACCACCTTGAAGAAGAGAGATTGACTGTAATGTCCAGTTTTCGTTAAACGACAGAAATGGGCGCATTTTCAAAGTAAGTTTCCCAAAATGAATTCGTTAAGGTTCTAAAAAATTTGAGTAACATTCTAGCCTCCTAAAAATGAGAATTCTAGCCTCAGACGAAAGGAAAAACAAAGCTAGAATGAAGAAACAAATTTTGACAAAAATCATACGAAACGTAATGGCATTTTTGTAATTTTGGGCAATTTTTGGAATTCACACAGGAGGGCTTTTTCAATGAAAGTTTTGAGTTCTTTAGGGTTCTCAGAGTCCCTGAAAACCATGGGAAGTCCCGGGACAGTTAAATCCCCTCCGGTGGACGTTTTCCAATGTCGGTGTGCTCGAATTTTGACGAATTCGTTCAAAAAGGTTTTAGCTTCGATTTGAGTGATTCTAAAGGCATTTTTCTTAATTGAAAACCTAAATTTTATAATAAAAAGAAGGTTCTCAAAAAGGAGCCAAAACAAAGGAGAAACAAAAATGCAAAGTATGAAGGGAAAAATTAGAATTTTTGAAAAAAGTCCTTTTACCCTAGCTATATATAGATGGCGCCTCACACTTGCCCTCATTTCATTTCAAATTTTCTAGCCCCAAATCAGAAGCAAAACCCTAAGGGAAAGGCGCCCAGGAGAGGAAGAAGAAGGAGGAAGAAATCCAAGTTTCAGGTATGTTTTCATGGTGTTTTTCCTTGCTTTTCTTCATCCACACCTCCTCTCCTCCCTTCTCCTTTGTTTCCTTGAATTAAAACAAAGTTTATAAATCTGATTCAAGGGAGAAATTCAAGGGAAATTTCGGATTTAAAGAGAAGATTTTGGAGAAAGTAAGATTCAAACTAAACTAAGCAAGGAAACAAGGTAAAAATACATCCTATGGTAGCTATATTGAACTCTCTTTATTCTCCACTTCGACCTACATGGAGTTAAATTTTCAACTAAACCAAGGGTGAATCTTAGGTATTTGATAGAGGAGAATAATAATATGCAAAGAAAATCATGAAATAGCCATTAGAAATCAAGATGCAAAACTTAGGGTTTTATGTGCACCTTCCAAAATCTAAATGTGAATGATAGTTCCTAGGGTTAATTAAGAGTTTAAAGGAGTTCTTGAGACACCTAAGATGCTCCCCACAAGCTTCTTTCTTCAAGAAAACAAAGAAATCTCCAAGAAGCCTAAATGATGTCATAGTCTCAGCCAAGCATGTTCCATATAGCTAGGGAGAGTTTTAAAATTTTCTAAGGCCATTCTTGAGTCATATTTGATAAATGAAAATGGGGGGAGGCCTTGGAAAAAATTTAGAACTCATGGAAAGTGATTTGGTGCTTTAGGTTCCATATTATGACCTAAAAAAGCAACATGATGCTATGTCCTTTGTTTTGATGGTGTGATGACTCAAAGAGGCTTAAAAGGAGTTAAGAATCATATTCGAAAGGAAAGAATGAGGCCTAGAAATCATTTGAGGGGTGTTGTTTCATTAGGTGCAATTACGGACCATAATGGAGCCTATAGAGTAATCAAGTGGTTCACTAAGTTATGTAACCTTAGAATATGTTTCATGAACTTAATTGGCTCTCATAAATTGTATCTAGGCCAAGAGAAACCATCTCCACCAATTTGTGGGTGTGTGGCCAAAAGAGGAGGCTTGAATCCAAAGGGAAAAGTGTGTAGTTGTGTGCAAGGTAACTCTCTCCACCTTCTTTCATGCATGGATGTGTGTTTCGCTTGTTTTAGAATATGTGTATGTGTATTTTCAAGCTATCAAAAGTATACTATCATGCCTTTATGTGCCATGATTCTTGATGATATGTTATGTTTCCAAATGATTATATGATGTTTGTTTGAGTTTGCTTGAGTGTGGAGAGGCCAAGAACTCTTCACCATGGTGAGAATGAGCCAAGAACCCTTGAGTTTAGTTGAGACAAAGTAAAGAGTCTCCCAAAAGCAAAGTGGGCTCCCAAGATATGGTTGAGTCCAAAGTTCTCAAAGAAAGGGTGAGGCAAGTCCAAGATCTATGAGGAGAAGTATAAGGCCAATCCAAACACTTGATGAGCTCTTGAATATCTTGTATGATTTGTTCATATGCCAAGTTTGCTTTTTAAATGTCAATGACTTCCAATTTCTCCATGCATGCATTTAAAAAGCTTGCTTTGCACATATTATGTATGATTGAATGGGAGATGGGCTATTGGAATTCTTTGAATTTCATTCCCTCCTCTCCAATGCTCTAATATGCTAGGTGGACTAAGTGGCTATGGTGATGGGAGTCAACAACAATGAAGGAGAAAGATTGACAACCATATGCTTAGTTTTATTCTTTTTGAATCCATAATGATGCTTTACAATGTATATGATGTTGTAAATGGTCTATGACCCTTGAAACATGTGTAAATATGATATTATGTGATGTTTAAATGTATGGATATGATGTATGAGCTCTAGAATACAATTTGAGTATGTAATGCTCAAGTATGCAATTGGGAAGTTTCATGTAAATATGCATAAGTGTGGGTTGAATAGCTAAAATAAGATGAATGAGGTTTATGACCATTTGGGCAGCTCACATAAGTCTTAAATATACTTTTAGACTTGCCCAAAAGGTGCCAAGACTAAGGAAAATCCATTTGGCAACTTTGGTACCCTATATGGAGCCAAAATTGACCATTATGGAATTCTATGTCACTTCATGGCCAAATGAGTTAGTCTTGATTTGAGATTTGGCATGCAATTAGGTCTCATTAAGATCTTTTTGGGAAGCTAACGATCATAATTTTTGGAGGTCTACAGAATATTTGATGATTTTTCAAAGTTGGCAAATTTCATGGTTTCTGATTTGCTGCACTATTCATTTGGTCCAAAATTGCATTCTGTTACACGAGACTCAAATGATGATTGCCATGAAATTTTGTACAAAGAAACTAGACAATCATAGTGACTCATATCAACTAGAAGCACCTCATTTGGAGTTTAGAGAGGGAGATATGAATTTTTGAAATTTCTATCCAGTATCAGAAATTTTGCCCGACTAGAGTTACTGTTCCATTGATTTATGAGATTTGGGCTTGATGAACTGATCTGGTATTTTTTTACTCTCTAGTTAACATCCATTGCTTTCCAGATTGGTATCATTTTCATAGATTGAATTTTTTTGGAATTAAATGGACATTTTCAAAATTTACTGCAGAAATCTGTGACAGCATCAGTGGACAGTTTGACCTCTAGATCTTTTCGGATGTCAAACGTCCTCTATGATGGATGTTATGGTCTGGACATATTTGTAGCATGAAGTAGACATCCTTAGCTTTCTATAATGGCTAAGAATACATGATTTTGATTTTTCTAGAATTAGTTATAATTTTTCAAAGTTTGTGGTAGAATTGAGCAAAATTTGGCCGAAAATGAATATGCCTATTTCATGCTCCCATTCGAGTTGCTTGAGATGTAGGCCACTTTTGATGGTTCATATGAGTTGTATTCATGTAATTAAATATAAGAATATGTTGTATAAGCTCACATGGTCCACGTGATACTGAATGAGATTTTTATATACGACATAACGCAAGGAAATATATTATTTTAAGGAATTTTTCTTACTTCCCTTATGGAATGTATCACATGAGCATGTAAATGTGATAGAAATGAGCTAGAAATTATGGTATTATAATAAGGAACAAAGTGCACACACATCATAACTCATGAAATACTAAGGCTAACATGTATATACTTACTCAATTAGTTAGTAGCCACGACTATTAAAACATAAATTAACTAAGCTTTACTTAGGGAAGAACTATCATGTTCAACTCCTTCTCTAGGCATCATCCATACTATAATACATACTAAACAAATCATGTTACATTAGAAAGGTTTAAACATGCAAACATAACAACATATAACATGTTATAGCACACAAACATCCAAACACTCAAGATAATAAGCATGCATCCAAAGAATAAAGAGATGCTGCCTGGGAGATTGAGAGTTGATGCTAAAATTCTTATTTTGCCTTTTGCCTTATCTAACTCTTTCATTTGTCCCTTTTATTTAGTTTTTACTAGCTTAATTCTCCACTTCTTGGTCTTCTTGCCTAAAGACCACTCTAGACATCTCCACATGTCTAAAATATCATACTAAGCATGGAAAATAAGTAACCGATGTATATATAAGCTAACTTGCTCATATGCTCCTAAATTGCCCCATATATCACACATTATGGATTTAAAAATGTATAACCTTGGCTTGGGACCTCCAAATTAGGAAAATAATATCTTTTTGGAAAGCTTATAATATTTACTTTCTATTACAAAGATCTTATATCTAATTGAATTCATATGGTCCCCTAAAATAGCAAAACAATGGCTAGTTCTTGTTGTAGAAAAGTTTTCTAATGCTAATTTTGAAAATTCATAACATTAGCTAGGAGTGTCCAAATTGGACAAAATAAAACTTATTGGAAAGACCTTGATGTGCCCTAATTATTATAAAAATTTCAAATTAAAATGAATCTATTTGCCCTCTCAAAGGATATGATAACTATGACTATACTAGAGACCAAAACTAATACAAAGTAGTTTTATTGAGGAAATTTTGAAAATTTGTAAAATATTCTGTATTAAACAAAAATTACAAACTTTGACTCATGAAACTTTAGGATATCCTTTAAATGCTTACCAAGTTTCATGCCCAGATTCGTCCACTAAGGCCTCCATAGGCGAAGATGCTTTTTGGACTTATTATGAGTCTGTTTAGACTATTTTAGGTTCCAAACTTGCCATATTACTTATTCATGCAATTTTTGAGTAAGTTTCTTAATTAGCAACTAACTGATCTGACTGGTCTTTAATAAAAAATATGGCTTACATCAAAATATAAGTATGCCACTTGTTTAATTTACCTAAACTTCTCTCCTACCATCTTGCATTTTTGGTGGCTATATTGCATTTTATTGATTCTAACTCCAATCTCATGACTTGTGCATCATTCATAGGTCATTTCACATTGGCTAGACTAGTTATATGACTATTTTCCATTTTGTGCTAGCTTATAGAACCTATAGAGCTCATATGATCTTTTCTACATCAAGGCATATTTAGCCACTTCCATATATCTAGACTTCCTTCTCATCTTTTAGATGGCCTATTGGACTCTCATATAACTCATTAGAAGCACCAAATGAAATGTTAACTCTATAAAAGACTACTTTGGCTACCTAGGGTTTTACATGAACTCTAAATTTTTGACTTTGACCATTGGCTTCTATAATTTAAACTTATACTTCCCGTAGCCTCTATAAATCTTTAGAGAGTCTCTAATTATCTTAGAACTTAAAAGCAAGCTCATCTAATGCCATTTCCTATGGGATACTCAAGATTATGCATATATAGTGCCATATGGAATTTTCTTGCTTCTTTTGGCAATTTCTCCTCATTTCCATAATTAAAATGAGTTCTACATGCTCCATATGATCAATTACATGCAAGAGAATGTAGAAAGAGATTTTCTCTCTTTAAATGTGATGAAGAAGACCAAGAACTCAAGAAATCTTGAGACATAACATGTTTTATCTTAAAATGAAGCTTGTTTAATGCTCTCCAATTTCCATTTATTGAAATTCTAAAAAGTGGACTTTCTTTCCCCTTGGTGGAAAATGAAATAACTATAAAACAACATTTACAACCACCAAATTAAGGCTTTTGATGAGAGGAACAAATTTCATAACTAGAGCTACCTGAAACGGAGGTTTTTTCTTACCTATTTCCTCCTTTCTTTCTTTTCCCTCTCCTCTTTCTTCAAGACACCATGGATGAAGCTTGAATGGCCTGTGAAAATTTGATTTAAGGCAGTGGGAGAAGCAGCCATATAAAGCACCATTTATAACTAAGAAACTATTTTATTAAAGTTACTCATAATTACAAAAAGGCCACTAGTTTTATTGCACCTTAAAATTTTGACATTCTAACTCATTTTCTTCCACAGATTTAAGCCCTATAATCCATTTTAGAAGATCTTAAAACCCTTTAGGCTAGCTTTCCTGGGTAGGGACTCAACACAGTGTAAAATAGCTCAAAACAATGCTGTGTCGCAAGCTTTCTCGTTGTTATGTGTTGTCCATGTTTTGACCAGTTTTATGATTCCTTGGTCTTCTGTTTAGCTCATTTAACTCAAATATAAGGAGAAATAACTTTAACATGCTTTGTTTTGCTTTTTATTTAATTCCCAATATTTTTTATTTTACGTTATATTACCTATTATACGTATCCTTATTTCTGTTTCTTTTTGAACTTTTCTTCTCATTTTCTTTCTTTAGTTGGTCTTATACTCTATTTCTTATGTTCTTGTGACTTATAAGGAGATCTATACTTAAATTAAAATATAGAATATGCCTTCTTTTATTTTTTTAAAATATTTCTCTTACTATATCGCAACCTTTTGTGGTTACCTCTTTGGGCCTTTTTCTCATTTTTAGTCCCAATCCTACATCTTGTTTGGGTTTCTAATCACTTTTAATCTTTTCTCTTACTTCTCTCTAAGAGTTTAGCCTAGTATAGAATACTAGATGTGGCACTATGATTAGGATAATGATGAAATTCAATTATGATATATATATATATATATTATAATATAGATTTGTGTATGGTTTGCATAAATAGAATTAGACCTTGTTGAACTACTTGGAAGATTGAGAGACTAACAAGTAAAGCTTAGGAATTTTGTTCGAGCTAGGTAACTGATGTTCTAATTCTTGTTGAATATGCATTCCAATAGCTTTAATGCATACATATATATATATATATTGCTGAGAATATTGTTAAGTATTATAGGCTATTTATGTATGAGTTTGGTTATGTTTTATGAAGAACCCAAGTGTGCTCATACTTAGATTTCAAAAGCCTAACTGTGCTCATAGTAAATGTATGAAAATGAGAAATTCTTTAAACCTAAGTGAGTTGAAGAGCTTGAGTGTTAGGCATTATTATATCTCATTTACTTATTCCAATTAGATGTCTATTTACGCAAGAGTATTTATACATATCCAATTTATCACAGAAATTCATATACTAAATGAGTTAAATGGATTCTTAATGTCCAAAAATGGATTTCCACAAATCCAAACCACAAATTTACACTCAAGCATATAATTCTATCCAAATTAACATGAATATAGAGCTCAATCACATAAGCCATTCGCTCACTTTAGCCATAAATCGCTTAATAAAACATGAACTTCAAAAGTTCATAATTTAAGCTATACAACTCCAATTAATGCAAATTAGTTGTCATGTTAAAGCTTATGATATGAACTTCCTATCATAAACATTTTAGATTAAATTGAATTCATTTAGTCCTTCAAAACATGCAAAAACCAAAACTATTTTAGAATGAACAGCCCCAACCATGTCAACTTGTTAGGACCAATTTCGAAAATTCACCAAATATTTTATAGAGCCTGAATGTCATCTAGACGTTTACCAAAATTCAACCCCAAATTTAATCATTAAGGCAGTTAAGGATAAAAGGACATTTTACTATGCAAATGGTCAAAATTTTAGTTCTAATGTGCATCAAATAAGCTCTATTATGCAACTTCTTGCCATGAGCAAGTTGTAATCCATACATGTATTAATTATGAATAGTTCATCACATGAAATTTGCTTTACACCTAGAAATCACTATTCCCCTTACAAATATACATGTAAGCTAAATGGGTTCTAATATTCAAAATCATGTTCCAAGGTCTTCTACATATATCCATTGGTCATATAATCATGGTTTACTACTTTTACATATGTCACCGTTACATTATATCAAAAGATAAATTTTTATATTCATATATACAACATCAACTCCTTGGCTAATCTCTTGATATTTTAGACATTTCTAAGTCTTTGTGTAACAATCCTAATGTCTAATCATAGTAATTATACTTAAATACGCGAATATCAACCATAATTCAAGGTTTAAGGTCACGATTGATTACTTTAAGAAAAAAAGGAGAAAATTTTAACCCTGATGCTATTAGAGTTATTACTAATTAATCACAACCATTCAAGCACATAAGTGAATCAAAATTTTCAAGTAAAACCTCTAAATCTATTATCTATTAATTTCAAGTCTTAAGAACCCCATACGAGTGTTCCTGAACCATCTTTTAGCTTTGTCATAGAAATAACTAAGGTTTTCTAGGTTAATATAAGAAATTGCGAACCTTAATTGTGACTAAATATCTTCTCGTCACTGCTAATTGCTCTCGGGTTCAGCTTCACAGATTTCGCAAATTTCACCACGGCCAAATATCTCTTACGTCGCCGTAAATTACCCTCTGGAACACCACCAGACTTGTCTCTCGCATTTTGTCACGGCTAGCTTCACTTTTCACTGCAACAAATTCCTCTCTGTTTTCTTCCTTGGGCAACTTCGTCACTTTTGGCCGTAGCTAATTCCATTTTGGCCATGGCCAATTTCTCTTTGTTCCTGTAACTCCCAAATTTCCTCCCATGCACTTTAATTCTCTCTCTAAGAATATTCTAGGACCACTCTCCTTTAATTTGTGAAACTCTAATGGTATTTATCTACTTAATTTACCTAACTAATCTATTATTATCTACTTCAAGATTTAAGTGTTGCTTTCTACTCATGAAACTATCATACATAAGTGAATTCCATAATTTAATGACAGTAAAAGTGTTTTGACCATAAGGAGCGTAGGGCCAATGCTTAATGTTCATATAAGATCAAGTCACTCATCTATTGTTAGCCAATTACAACCATAATGTTCAATTCTATGATAATTATATTACATGTACAGTCCTTATACTTGGCAATTTATGATGCAATGCGGCAATTATATAAAACTAGTAATCTAATTATATAATACAATCTGACAAGGTTTCCAAACCTATGTGCTACCAAACTATATAATCAGCTTTCATTAATTTCTCCTTGCCACTAAGAGGTCCAGCCCATGAAAATGTTAGCCTACAACCAAGGTGAGATATACAATCTTAGTAACAAAGGGCAAACTCCATATATATGTACAAATTAATCAATACAATACAATTTCATATCATCAATACTAAAATCATTAATTCAATTTGCCAATGAACTAGTTGAACTACCAATGACTACTGTCCCATACCAGCAATCACACACAACATGTTAATGGTCAATAACACTGAAAGAGGTCCGTCCATGGCACCTACTCTATAATGAGCATAACTAGAGCTCAATGCATCTGAGGTCTAATCACAACTCGATACTCGATCGAAGCATATGCATGAGTGGCAGCCGCACCACAACTCCATCATGGACTCACAAGGTCCAATCACAATCGTAATTTAAGTAGTCAACTAATCATTTAACATTTCAAAATCAAGCATATGTAATAAATATCATATTAACATGAGCATATACATGGAATAAAAAAAACCCTAGTTACCTCAATAAAGCTAATTACTCTTCCTCTAGCTACCACCATAATCCAAAGTATACCAAGCCTAATATAAGTATGATTATCATCATTTAACTATCATTGGTAAGGAAATTCTCTCTATCTATAGATTAATCTTAAGAAATCATTGATAACTTCTTACCCAAGTTTCCTAATGATCTATTGCACCAATTTAGGGTCCATACATCAAAACTCACCATGATTCATTCCCTATAACTCCATTTTCACACATGTACAAACCATGCAGCAAAAGTTAATAAAAAATGTGAGAATTCAGCACATATACCACACAAGAGAAAATGGAACACTTATCTATACACCTAAGAGGTCAAATGGACTAAGTTAAGCCTCAACTATCAAGAACAAACAATAGGATATTCCAAAATTTGAATTTGAGTGATCAAGCCCAGAAACCTTAGTGTTTTACCTTTATCTCCTTGTAATTTTGCATAATAGCAGAACCCATTATGAAAATCAATTCTTAGGGACATTTTCCAGCAAAATAATACACAAAACAGAAGGGAAATGCTTACCTAATTATCCCTCTACCTTCTACTTCGAAAATCTTACAATAATCATCCAAAAACTAGACTTCATCCTAAGAATAGATGAAAATTCTCCAAATGATAAACCAATCAGACCAAAATGTAGAGGAAGATAAGAGGGTCAAGTTATATAAAATCTACCTTGACTAAATCTCCCTCTAATAGTGCAAATCTGAGCCAAAATGTTGAGAAGTCCTAGCCTCTCTTCTAACATGCGAATTTCTTCTCTTACCTTTTATGTTTTTTGCTGAATAAGGGGAGAAATTGCTGAACTTTCAGGGTTATTAAGGGGAAATGGGCTGACCCATCAGCCTATGGTATATTTGGGTTCTTTTCTAGTCATTGGGCCTTTACTTAGTGAGGTTGGCTGCATAACACTTTGAATTAATATGAAGTGTGCTGACCTTATGGCTCAAATTCTAGTGGGTTCAAAGGTTGGTGTTAGTTGGGCCATGGTTTAAGTGTTAAATAGGTTAAATGTGAGTTGGGCCTGTAAGAAGACTAACATTGGGCTTCCATGAAATGAAGCTGGACCTCCATCAAAATAAAATTGGCATTCTAATAATATTCTTATCATATACAAATTATTCATAGCCAAATCATGCTTAAATCCTAAAATCATTATTTTACTTCCCTCAAAATTATCCAATTAATAATTGTTATGTTAAGATACTCAAATTGCCTTTATCCTTAAGACTCCTATCTCCTTATAATCTTCCTTAATTAGCCCAATTTCACGACTAATACATTTAATAAATTTCGGGGTGTTACACTTTGTTTCTTCTTTCTCCTTGTTTTAAGTTTCATCTAGTCACAATTGGTGGAGATCAGGAAATATGAGATTTAAAAATTCTCAGCAGCTAAACAAATATTTAAACATATATATGGTTCACTTGAGTACATGGAAGCTAGTATACATGTTATGTAATCATAGCCGATCATAATACAGGAGAGCAAATCCATGTTCTGAGGGTTTCCTTGGCTCAAGTAAGAGCAAATTTATGCTCTCAAGGGACCTTTGGCCTAAGGTAGAGCAAACCCATACTCACTTTCCTAAACTCACCAAAATTAGAGTCGCCCCTCTCACAAATCTAAGTAGGTCTCATGCAATTGCATAGTCTATTCAAATAATTAACAAGCCAAACAATTGAAAATAATACACATAAGCAACCAAAAACTCAAACAAACTAAACATACATACAAGAATGAAGGAAAAGCTACCTTATCAAGAAAATCCAAATTAATTCCCTTGTTCTCTTTCCTTTAGTTTCATGGCCTCACACATACACCTTGGTATGGTTCCACTTATTTGGCCTAAGCATATTAATTAAGACGCAAAACGACCAATTAGGACATATCCAATCATTCTATTAATTTACATGTATATTAGGGCTTGAAGTACAATTTAGGTTATTTTAAATTCCTTTCAATGCCTCTATTTGCTACATTTCATGTAGCAATTCCATTATTCATCTATTTTAATCTTACTCACTTTTCATAGCTAAAGCAAATCTAAAAGTTTAGCCATATCACGTATTCCATTCCTAGGGTAAATTATGGTTTATATGGAGCCATGGCTTTAAAATCATCAAATCTCATTCTTTGTCTCAAACCATTAGTCTATCTAGTCTTTATATCACTCACTTAAACCTCTTAAATCATTTGACTAAATGAAAAACTTCCTCAGGTTTCATTTCCTTGTTTAAGTTGAAAGCCTTCTTCTATAGTCTAATCTTGAGATTTTGTTTATTTAAGAGGAAACCTATGATTTATTTCCAATTCAATTATGGTATTATAGGGATCAACTAATCCTCCCAGGGTTTTAAAGTGCCCAAGGCTAAAACCAAACCCTAGATGAAGCCAACATGCATTTTCTTAACTTTTAGATTCCCTCAACATATTCTTATTCCTTACCTTTCTAAACCTTTAACCTCCCCAAATTTTCATCAAATACACATACCATTCTCTCTCCCTCTCTCCCTCTCTCTCTCTCTCCCTCTCATAATTGAGCATATAAAGAGCTAAGGTTCTAAGAATAGCAAATTTTCCTAGTTTGAATCATGCCTTGTTTTGAAGTGCTTTTGATAAAGATTCTCTTGGTATAATTTATTTTCTCAAATGAACCCTTTTACTTAAGATTATAGCTACAAAATTCATCCTTTTTAAGAAACCAAGCACACCTTGAGAGAGAGCACAAGAAGTAGAGAGAATTTTATAACTAAAGCATAGCAAAATTTTGCACTTTTACTTACCTTTCTTGGCTTGTTTTCCCTTCTCTCTCTTCCTTCCTTCACGCCACCACAAGAGCTTCTTGGAGCTGCCTAAAAGCTAATTTGGAGATGAGGATGAAGGAAAGGACGTGATAGTCATATAAAAAGCTAGGGTTTATAATTTTTCAAAAATGACTATTTTGCCCTTACACTTTATTTCTTCCTTTTAAAATCATTTTGAAGTCTTTTTAGAAATCAACTTCTCTATACTAAATTTTAGACTCTTTTCTTCATTAAAAATATTTACTTAGAGTTATACAATAACTTAAAATAGTCTAGAATGGTTCAAATTAAAATTATGCCATAAGGAGTCCCCAAATCGTACATTGTCAAGAATTTAACTGAATCAAACATATCTGGTTAATTCAATAACCTTATTTCATAATATTATAATAAGAGATGTGCATTTTTCAAGTCATTTATCATATTTTCCAAATTCTTGATTTTTCCTTTTTTATTCTTTAAAAACTATATTAGTTCACAAAATATAGAATATTACACTGAGTGTGCTTATAGCAAATGTATAAGAATGAGAAATTCTTTAAACCCATATGAGTTCAAGAGCCTGTGTATTGTCAGACCTTATTTTATAACACTTTTCCCTACTACAATTACCTCATATAAAACTTAGAGGAGTCAACAGAAACTTGAACTGATAAAAATTTTTTCATTTTAAAACTTCCTCATACAATTTCACTATTCATTTGGTCATTTCCAAATTCTTATCTAACTTTGAAAATATATACATAATTATAGAAAAATCATATGAGGTTAATTTAGGGCTCTACTTCAAGCTCTTTAAGCCCTTTACACGGAGAAAATGCTTACTTAGTGGAGCACATATGAATTCATATAAAGTTGCCCCTACAACAAATTGGACAGTTTTACCCCTTCACTTGACATATTATTATTATTTTGCCTTTATATAAGTACAGGCATTCTTGCATCTTATGCACGCTAGTCATACTCTTTTTACTCCAGGGTTAGGTATATACATAGCTTTCTATTTCATACCTGAATACCTTATAGTATCATAACGTAACTCATGCACGTAGTAATATAAAATATTTAATTATATAACAAAATATGGTGCATAAAAGTAAGGTCCTCGATTTATGTCTCCACATTCTTTGCTCTTTCTTTGTTTGAACTCGGACCTAGCATGGGTTATATTTAGGGTGAGATTATGAAATCTCAGTGGTAGTAAACCAATCTCATTCACAAGCAAGCATGTAAGTACATAATATGATGCCAGTCAAGATGTCACATATCGCATAGCAATATAAAGAATTTCATACAAGGCCAAGCACAATCTAAGCATACATGTCTCATCTTATAGCATAAATGACAACTTGATATAGCATAACACTCATCATTATACAAACATACAAGCTTAAAGAAAGAGAGAGGAAAACTACTACCGTAGCAAACGTTGCTCCTCAATCCTTAGGACTCGGCTTACTTACTTTTGGAGTTCCCAAAACAACATCAAACCTTATAATCATAATGATAATTCATTACAATCAACATATAAACCTTAACTTCTAAAATAGGATGACCCCTTTTAATCTTAATGGGACCATTGGAATTGGAAAAATCTAACTCTTTCCCTTCCCATTCACTATGGCCGAATAATATGTATTTCTTGGCCAAAATTTAAGAATTTTATCCCATGAGCTTTGGAGGCTTTCCCATAGGTATTCCTAGCTAAAAACTCCCTTTTGAATCCATTAGAATGGATAAAATCATCAAATTCCAGCCCCAACATCACGTTTTGGTCATCACATAATCTAGCTCCGTTTTAGGCTCAAAGTGCGTTTCTTTGGTTCTAAAAATTTCATAGCCTTTTTCTTTATGTTTTAAGACTTGAAATTTGGTATACATGACTTTAAGACATCAAGCAAACACCATAAATATTTTGGGAAAATTCGGACAGCATCTCCCCATGCTTTCTATTTTCCCAAAAATTACAATCTTTGTGTTTTCCAAAGTTTCAACACATAACAACAATAACTAAGCTCATATGGCCTTCATGTTCAACATATAAACTTCATTTCAAGGCCTTCATATTCAAAATATAAACTCCATTTCTAATGATTCATATGCTGTCTAAAAATAACTCATAGCTAGGGTTTAACAAAACTAGCTTAAAGCATGTGATTTACAAGTATAAGATGGAGAAAACTTACTCTTTAAGCTTAAGCCTTGCTTGCTTTGCTTTTCCCACACTAAAATCCTTTCTCTTCCCACTTAGAGCAACATTTCACCTTGAAGAAAAGATGAATATGCAGCTACCCTTTGGAGGAAAAGGTTGGAGGATGGAGAAGATGAAGAAATTTAGTGAAGAATGGTGGTAGTTTTGCTTGGTTTCACTGCATCTTCCACTTTTTCTCCCTCCCTCTCTCTCTTCACATTTTTCTCTTCTCCGCCCTTGTGTGTAGCGAGAAAATGGTGGAATGGAGGTGAAGAAGATGAATCTAATGAAGTTAAATGGTCATACTAAATTTGGACCATTTGATCAACCTTTTCAAAATCAAATCTTAACCTTCCATTCCTTTTTTTTTCTTTTAATTTTCTAATTTCATAACTAAATATCTTCTTCCAAAAATTCTTGGCCACATACTTGGAAGCCTTGCCTTAGCCCTTAAGTTATGGAGAGTAACCATGGTTAATTTCTTAACTCGACCATGGTTAACTTTTAACTCAACCATGGTTAACTTTTAACTCAACTATAGTTAGTTTCTAACTTGACCATGGTTAATTCTTTAAAATAACTAAAATATTTTTCTTCTTTTTCTTTTATTCTATATTTATATTTGGGTTTCATCTTCTCTAAAACCCTAATCATATCTTCTCTTCTCTTATCGGGCCTTTAGAACCAACTATTAGGCCTTACAGCAGTCTAAAAATCAGTGTCTAAGCCCAATTAAGGTTTTAGGTACAATGCATACCTTTAGACTTTCTAAAATTTATGAACATTATTTCCTCTACTTTCTGGCCATATTAAGCTTCAAACATGGGTCAGGGGCCTTTAACCTCAATCCTTATAAATTTCGGTGTCAATCGGACACCCGAGTCTATAGGTGTAATTTTTATCGTTTTGTACTATGATTGTGCTATAAACTTTTCATTTACTGAAATTCTATCCCTGAAACTCCTTCAGGGTTTCTTAGCCCTTTAGCTATTTTTATTTCTATAGTTGTTACAACTTCTTTTTTCCATTTTGCTCATGACTACTAATCAGGATAACCAAATCCTGCCTGGCCATCCGGACAACTTGGTATCATTGGACTCATATCATCAAACTGATTTTAGCTATGGGTCATGGATTTCTGAGATTCTTGCCCGATTTTTTGATATTCGTGCTTAAAAGCACGGATAGAGGGTGAAACTAGGGTTCCCTAAACTTTTGAGCAATTTATACATTTTTCCCGGCATATAACTTTTCTTTGCATTTTAGTCCCTGGCTCCCTCGTACTTGACTTCGGAGACTCTTCGGGACCTTTTTCTGATCTCTTTCTTTTTTCATCTATTTTAGCCCTAATTTTAGGGCACCTCTGGCCTTGAATCATCATTATTTGCAGTCTAGAATATTATTCTAATTTTATTAGACCTTAATTTACTCTGTTTGGGGGACTTCTTTTTATATCCGATGAATTTCGTACGTTGACGGAGAAACCATATGTTACATTTCTCGCGTTTCCTTACATTTTCTTAGATTTTTAGAAAACTAGATGTTACATTTCTCCTCTCCTTAAATAAATTTCGTCCTCGAAATTTGGGATACATTCTCATTTGACATTTCTTATATCCTTGCTAACTGGTCTTTTCTTACCTTTACCTGTTTAGGTCTAAACTTGTATTTTACTCTCTTTATTCACTCAAAAGGGCTTATATAGCTCTTTGGCTTAATGACGAATCTTCATGCTTTTACTATGTCCTGTACTAACATCGAAGAATAACTACCATTGACTACTGCTGAATTCTAGTGGAATGCTAACTATACTCACAGTCTCGATTGATGGAGACATACTATACCACATATTTAAAACTGCACCTGACCCCTTTCTGAATACATAAGCTAGCATGCAGGGATCTCTTTATCCCTCGGTCAGGGCTACTGTCTACTGGGTAGTGGTTTATCTGGCTCTAACTCTAGAAAGCTTTATTTCTTGTTTTTCTCATCCCATACACTGTGCTCATCTCTAGAGAGATCTAGTAAGTGGTCCAACTATCTGAGTAAAGCCTTCATATCTCTATAGCAATAGTCTACCAGACTCAGAAGGTCTCTAGTTTCTGAGACAAAAACTAGCTGAAACTGTACTGGTCTCTGAGACTAAGTACTCTGTAAAACTATCTAAGGCTGTCATCTCTACCAGAGAACTATCATGCTGTGGCTAGGGCTCTCTGTAATTCTGTGGGATCTACTGCGACCCCCAGGTCTACTGCGACCTCTCAGAGCCCTGCTAGGGTCTACTGCAACTTGTTGTGCTATGCTAAGATCTGCTGCAATCCATTTCTGGGAGATGTCAAAGCCTAAGATCACTGTATTTGATAGTAAAATACATGCTCACCAAGTTCGGTAACCATCGCTCATAATAGTTGAGGCTAAACTCATAGGTGCATTGTGCTCTTCGTGGGAAGTGGGTTCTATGTCATCTGATTCTCCAGGATCCCATCATGCTGATACTAGGGAGCATTTTAAATTTTTCACTAATTACTCCTCATGGGATCCTCAGGTTCCCACTTCAACCTCTTTCTTTTCTCACTCTATTAACTTACTTCTTTAACTGTACTTGTCTATCTTTTCCTCTTATATCCTGTAGTTACTTACTATGCCCATGTTTTGCTTTTAAGTGCTTTGGCATGAGGGCATCTCACACTCTAAGTGTGGTTAACATGTCTAGCTGGAAAAAGGCTATGCATTGATCCCTATTCATTTTGTTTACATGTACTATAAGGGACTTAAATCATATGTACTGAACTTATGCTATCTGGATCTGAACATTCTTTACTAGGGATTTCTTTCTGCATGCTTTTCTCATCATTTTGATATTACTAGAATTCCTTTACCTTTCTTTTTTAACTCATCTCATTATTTAACTAACTAGAATACCCTTCGATTATCAGGATACTTTGGTGATTAATGTCGTTGTTTGCTATGCACTCAAGTCACATTACCATTAGGTTGATCAGGCCTAATATCATGCAACCATTGTTGCGAGCAAACCATAACATCAAACACTAATACACAGGCACCTCATGACTGAGCTCAAAGCCACTATCGCCTACATATTGCAAGTTTTCCAATAATCTAAAGTATCCTTCTCTTTCTTCTTTCTATTTGCCCTATTCTCGCAGAGTTCTCGGGGAAAGTAGGATTCTTCCAGACTACATCCTAAGATTTCTCTACATTGCCCGACTGTTTTTACTTCGAGTAGTATCATGCAAAAAGGGCATCTATACCAAGGACAAGTGTGCTTTCTTAAACATTCAAGCACATTAACTCAATATCTACTCTCAATTTATTACATCCTCAGCTTGAACACTATCATATTTTCCTTCTCGTTTTACCTTTCTTATCCTCTTACTTAGGTAAGAAGATGTTCTACTACTAGCTATTTTTGTTGCCAGTTCAAGTTTCTTTAGGCTTAAGAGCACTTACATTTTCTCGAGTTCCTTTACTTGTTCATTCTCTATAACATCAAAGGGGTCTACTTTTCACTCTTACTCTTGTTTTGCTCTTAACTAGGGCATTCCTTTGCAGGAAAATTCTATTTCATGAAATCCAGGAATTACATTCTATGGCACTCTTGACTTATACTCTTTCTCTATATAATGCAACGACTCACCTTCTCAGGCAGTCTTTAGCTCCCTCGAGCTTCTTTGAGGGTACTAAGGCATTCACTGTTTGTTTCAACTCCTTTTTACTTTCATATCATAGCTAGGCTTTCTTTTTGTTCAACCTCTTAGTCTCATCCCCAAGAGTACAGTATACTGATTTTGGGGTTCCATTAACCCAATCCAAGACACACACCTTCCATGTCTGGATTCTGCCTTACTGAAGACTTATACTCTACTGGGTACTTTAATTACTCATGTGCCTTAATCCTACATTATTCTCATATTAGGGAGCTTATCGGACTATTGGACCCTTGTCTGCTTACTTTTCTATGCTCAGTCTACTCATTTAGTCACTACTAAAGTACGTGAATCAATCATACAAGACATTCAAGAGTTCCCCAAGTGTTTGGATTGGCCTCACACTTCTCCTCATGGGTTTTGGACTTGCCTCACCCATTCTTTAAGAGTTTTGGACTCAACCATACTCTTGGGAGCCCACTTTACTATTAGGAAACTCCTTGCTTTATCTCAACTAAGCTCAAGGGTTCTTGGCTCATCCTCAATAAAGGGAAAAGTTCTTGGCCTCTCCTTACTCAAGCAAACTCATACTAACATCATGGATTCATTTAAAACATAACATAGCATCAAGGATCATGACATGTAAAGGCATGCTAGCATACTTTTCATAGTTTAAAAATACATATACACACATTCTAAATAAGCTAAACACACATCTATGCATGAAAGAAGGTGGACTTACAATGAACTTAGTACTTCTTAACCTATTCTTATTCTCTTCTGAATCTCTGTCATTTAGTGTTTCATAGAGTAGCATTCTAGGTTGAAGTCAACGCCTTATAGGCGGATCTTAACAACCTTATTATTCTTGTATTTGATATTATCTAAGAATTCCCTTCTCAATTTCAACTACTAGGTCCACTAATCACGAGTTACTTACTGATTTTTTTTATCGCCCTTTACTATTCTTCTTCTTTATTTATACTAGGGGTCCCTGCTCTCTGTGCATCAATTGACCCTATAGTAACTCATTTCTCATGTTAGCCTGAATATGATCAATAAGGCCTTTCATGTCACAGTACACTCTGCTATAACTAAGAGCTTTTCTTTAGCTACGTAATCCGAGCCTCACTAACTCTGTTTGCAGTCCATCATTAAAGCTAGAGGATTCCACCTCTTGCTTTACTTGTACACATACATAACTAACTACAACCTCTGGGCTGTCGAGGCTCTATAAAGTGTAACTTATAACTCAAACCTCTAGCTTGAGAGAATTACTTTTCTGGGCTCTTCACATCATAATATCTGGGTGTCATCACTAGGGGGAAATAACTCTCTTAACCCCCACTCTGTGCGGTAGCAGCTTTACCGCATACTGTGCTATCTCACTAGTTCCTGCATTAGGCAAGACATCCTCGAATGGTCTGAATGTGGCACTCAGGGAGATTAGGCCTCTTATAACCTCTATAGGCAAGTCTCTCTAGCAGCTCGAAGCTTGCCACTAGTCCCGGCGAGCCACTACAAATTATAGGGCTCTAGCCGTTAGGTCACTTAACTCTGTTTTAGAACTGAAGGCAAATCTCACCCACAACTGACCACCTACTCATGACCATTCACAACTCCTTTAGTATAAATAAAAACATAAGTCACTTTTACACACCTAAGATACCTCATATAAGGCTTTTCATAACTCTATAAACCTTTACATAGCCTTATAGCCACATCCTCAAGCCATATACAACCTTCCAAAAGCCTGAAACTCTGCTCTGATACCAATAAATGTCAGACCTTATTTTATAACACTTTTCCTACTACAATTACCTCATATAAAACTTAGAGGAGTCAACAGAAACCTAAACTAATAAAAAATTTTTCATTTTAAAACTTCCTCATACAATTTCACTATTCATTTGGTCATTTCCAAATTCTTATCTAACTTTAAAAATACATACATAATTATAGAAAAATCGTATGAGGTTAATTTAGGGCTCTACTTTAAGCTCTTTAAGCCCTTTACACGGGGAAAATGATTACATAGCGGAGCACATATGAATTCATATAAAGTTAGCCCTACAACAAATTGGACAATTTTACCCCTTCACTTGACATATTATTATTATTTTGCCTTTATATAAGTACAGGCATTCTTGCATCTTATGCACGCTAGTCATATTCTTTTTACTCTAGGGTTAGGTATATACATGGATTTCCATTTCATACCTGAGTACCTTACCGTATCATAACGTAACTCATGCACGCAGTAATATAAAATATTTAATTACATAACAAAATGTGGTGCATAAAAGTAAGGTCCTCGATTTATGTCTCCACATTCTTTGCTCTTTCTTTGCTTGAACTCGGACCTAGCATGGGTTATATTTGGGGTGAGATTATAAAATCTTAGTGGTAGTAAACCAATCTCATTCACAAGCAAGCATGTAAGTACATAACATGATGCCAGTCAAGATGCCATATATCGCATAGCATTACAAGGAATTTCATACAAGGCCAAGTACAATCTAAGCATGCATGTCTCATCTTATAGCATAAATGACAACTTGATATAGCATAACACTCATCATTATACAAACATACAAGCTTAAAGAAAGAGAGAGGAAAACTACTACCTTAACAAATGTTGCTCCTCAATCCTAGGGACTCAGCTTACTTACTTTTGGAATTCCCAAAACAACATCAAACCCTATAATCATAATGATAATTCATTACAATCAACATATAAACCTTAATTTCTAAAATAGGATGACCCCTTTTAAACTTAATGGGACCATTGGAATTGGAAAAATCCAACTCCTTCCCTTCCCATTCACTATGGCCGAATAGTATGCATTTCTTGGCCAAAATTTAGGAATTTTATCCCATGAGCTTTAGGGCTTTCCCATAGGTGTTACTAGCTAAAAACACCCTTTTGAATCCATTGGAATGGATAAAATCATCAAATTCCAGCCCCAACGTCATGTTTTGGTCATCACATAATCTAGCTCCGTTTTAGGCTTAAAGTGCGTTTCTTTGGTTCTAAAAATTCCATAGCCTTTTCCTTTATGTTTTAGGACTTGAAATTTGGTATACATGACTTTAAGACATTAAGAAAACACCATAAATATTTTGGGAAAATTCGGACAGCATCTCCCCATGCTTTCTATTTTCCCAAAAATTACAATCTTTGTGTTTTCCAAAGTTTCAACACATAACAACAATAACTAAGCTCATATGGCCTTCATGTTCAACATATAAACTTCATTTCAAGGCCTTCATATTCAAAATATAAACTTCATTTCTAATGATTCATATGCTGTCCGAAAATAACTCATAGATAGGGTTTAACAAAACTAGCTTAAAGCATGTGATTTACAAGTATAAGATGGAGAAAACTTACTTTTTAAGCTTAAGCCTTGCTTGCTTTGCTTTTCCCACACTAAAATCCTTTATCTTCCCACTTAGAGCAACATTTCACCTTGAAGAAAAGATGAATATGCAGCTGCCCTTTGGAGGAAAAGGTTGGAGGATGGAGAAGATGAAGAAATTTGGTGAAGAATGTGATAGTTTTGCTTGGTTTCACTTCATCTTCCACTTTTTCTCCCTCCCTCTCTCTCTTCACATTTTTCTCTCCTCCTCCCTTGTGTGTAGTGTGAAAATGGTGGAATGGAGGTGAAGAAGATGCATCTAATGAAGTTAAATGGTCATACTAAATTTGGACCCTTGGATCAACCTTTTCAAAATCAAATCTTAACCCTCTATTCCTTTTTTTTTCTTTTGATTTTCTAATTTCATAACTAAATATCTTCTTCCAAAATTCTTGGCCACACACTTGGAAGCCTTTCCTTAGCCCTTAAGTTATGGAGAGTAACCATGGTTAATTTCTTAACTCAACCATGGTCAACTTTTAACTCAACCATAGTTAGTTTCTAACATAACCATGGTTAATTCTTTAAAATAACTAAAATCTTTTTCTTCTTTTCCTTTCATTCTATATTTATATTTGGATTTCATCTTCTCTAAAACCCTAATCATATCTTCTCTTCTCTTATCGAGCTTTTAGAATCAACTATTGGGCCTTACAGCAGTCTAAAAAATTAGTGTCTAAGCCCAATTAAGGTTTTACAGTACAATACATACCTTTAGACTTTCTAAAATTTATGAACATTATTTCCTCTACTTTCTGGTCATATTAAGCTTCAAACATGGGTCAGGGGCCCTTAACCTCAATCCTCATAAATTTCGGTGTTAATCGGACACCCGGGTCTATAGGTGTAATTTTCACCGTTTTGTACTATGATTGTGTTATAAACTTTTCATTTACTGCAATTCTGTCCCTAAAACTCCTTCAGGGTTTCTTAGCCCTTTAGCTATTTTTATTTCTATAGTTGTTACAACTTCTTTTTTCCATTTTGCTCATGACTACTGATCGGGATAACTAGATCTCGGACCAGATCCTACCCGGCCATTCGGACAACTTGGTATCATTAGACCTGTCTCATCAAACTGAGTTTAACTGTGGGTCACGGATTTCTGAGATTCTTGCCTGATTTTTTGATATTCGTGCGTAAAGCCATGAATAGAGCGTGAAACTAGGGTTCCCTGAACTTTCGAGCAATTTATACATTTTTCCCGACATGTAACTTTTTTTTATATTTTAGTCCCTGACTCCCTCGTACTTGACTTCGGAGACTCTTCGGGACATTTTTCTGATCTCTTTCTTTTTTCTTCTATTTTAGCCCCAATTTTAGGGCACCTCTGGCCTTGACTCATCATTATTTACAATCTAAAGTATTATTCTAATTTTATTAGACCTTAATTTGCTCTATTTGGGGGACTTCCTTTCATATCCGGTGAATTTCATATGTTGACGAAGAAACCATATGTTACGTTTCTCGCGTTTCCTTACATTTTCTTAGATTTTTAGAATATCGGATGTTACATGTATGCTTTTAGCAAATGTCAAAAATGAGAAATTTTTTAAACTCAAGCGAGTTCAAGATCCCAAGTGTGCTTATTATGAATGTTAAGAATGAAAAATTCTTTGAATCCAAGTGAATTCAAGAGCCCAAATGTGTTCCAGGACATAGGTGAGCTCTTTTTCAGTATTATAGGAGTAGTTGAGTCCCAATGTACCGCTCCCTAGTTTTCATCCCTAATTTAAATATGATGGCTTATAGATGTTGAACTATAATAAATTAAGCTTGATTTATACGTTACAATGTCCTTATGTAGCGTGTAAAGAGATTTGATGATTTACATAATTATGTATTAATGTATATTTAGCTAGAAGTGTGCATTAGTTATTGAGTTTTCAATCTCACCCCTTTTTGGGAACCATTACATTAATTTAGAAGAAGGAACATTTAAAAAAGGTGAGAAACTACTTAAAAATTGAGTGTGATACTCATTCTTTTTAGAATTTGAATTGACATTTATGAGGTATAAAAGGAAGACCCTAGAATGAAATGATTAAAGGCTAAGCAAGATTAGAATAATAATCTAAACATTTAAAAAATGATGATATAAAGCTAAAGATGCCCGAAAACCGGAGCCAGGATAGCTAGATAAAATTACCTGAAGATACAATGACAATTTTGTAATTTTAGACAACTTTTTAAAAACTTAAATGAAGGAGCTTTAAATGGTAAAATTGAAAATTTCAAGATTCTCAGGGGTCTTAAAAATCATATAAACCTTTAAAATGGTTAAAACCCCTCCAGTATATATTTTAAGCTATCAATTGACTTGAACTTTGACTAAATGATTTAGGATAGCTCCGAAACTCATAAAATTGAAAATAAATATTTTTAATAAATTAGAGTATCTAAATTTTCATGTGGATATGATGGTTTTAAAAAAAGAGTTAAAATGAGCAAAAACGGAATAGATGAAGTTAAAGGGAAAAATAGGAATTATGAAAAATGTTATAATTCATCCCCTTCTTAAAATTTTCTAGCCACGTCCTATAAACTTCAAAACAAAACCAAAACCTTTTGAACTAGAGCTCCAAGTTGCATTATAGAGAGAAGGAAGAAAGAGGAAAACTAACCAAGAAAAGGTATGGATTTTGGCATTTTTCTATGCTTCTTCCTTCACTAAAGTGATTCTCTTCTTCAAGTTTTCTCTCTTCATGGTTTTAGTTTTCTAAAAAGAGAATTTTCATGGCTGAGCTTGTGGAAGGAGAGGATTTAAGAAATCTTTTACACCAAATTCTCTTAATGGAAAACTTTCAAATGATATATAAAACATGGTATAAAAGTGAGTTCCTTAGCTCCTCCCTCACCTATCTTGTTTGGCCAAGTGAGAGCCTATGAAGAGTGAGGATATTTTGGATGGTAACAAGGAAAAATCTAAGGTCTTAGAATGTGAGGAATCAAATTATGCAATTAGAATAAAAAAAAGGAGTATTAAAAAACAAGATAGAGAAATTAGGGTTCCAATTGTACCTTGAGAGTTTTGGAACTCTAAGAGGATAACCCAAGCCATATATAATCATGTCTAAACTCTAAAGAAACTAAAGAGCAAGAGTATAAATTAAATTCCCAAAGAAAAGAAGCAAAACTCCATATGGCTTCCTTTAAAGTGGTGTCTCAGCCAAGAAGAGAATAGGGCATCTAGAGAATGTTTCTTTGAGTTCTAATAAATTAGAGATTAGATATGATAAATAAATCATTATGGAGGCATTGGATTGAATTTAAGAGCCTTAGAATGAAAGTTGAAATTTTAAAAGCTTAAATAAGGTTAATGAAGCAAGTCAGTTTTAAACCCCTCTAACCAAGTATGTAATGATTATGACTTGTAGAATGCAAGAGTTTAGGGTTAGGAAAGTAGAACCAAAGGTTGCTTCATAATGAGTTTAAACTAGTTCTAATTGACACTTTGAGTCCTAATGAGATTAAGTAAGAATCGTAAAGCCTATAATGAATTCTATGGGATTAATTTTTCCTTGTAATTATCATATGTAGGTCAAGCTAACCTGAACTCCTTTATTTATGGGTATTAAGACAAAGAAAGTAAAGAAAAAGGAAGCCAACAAGTGGGTTAGTGGTACATTCAAATTTATAGAATCACAAGGTAGCTTTATTGCCCTTTTTTTGCATATTTTGAGTACTTGGATGAGTTTGAATGCTTATATGTATTATTGCTTGATGCATTCATGAGATATGTTTTAGCATGATTTTCATAATGAGCTTCTTAAATGAGTATAAGATGTTTTTAGGCTCCTACCTCCTCTAAACATAGAATTAAGTATAGTAGCTCTTCCTTGACTCTTAGATTGATAAGAGTTAAGCCTAGTAGGGTATAATGATGCATGGCTAAGAAATGAATGAGTTTTCATATTTTATGAAGCATTTGATTCATATAAAGCATAAGCATAGCATTCTTGCACCACATGTATGGCATACCCTCATGGCATTCTTGTATGTATTGACTTGGTTGAGATTAACTACTAAGATTCTTCGAAATCTCACCCCATACTCCCACTAACCATTTTCAGGGTCTCCAAGCAAGGGCAAAGATGTTAAAAGAATTTTGATTCTAGACTTCATGTACTAGGATTCTATTTTGTACCAAACTTAATGTATGTATGTGTATAACACTCTACATGTATCATGATGGACTTATGATGTAATTGATGATGTTATTACATGTATAATGATGGAACCATGTGTGAAAGTGTGAAAATATCAATGTATGACCATTTATGCAATGTATGTGCAATATGGAAGTATATGACCTATGATGAGCCATGATGCAAACTGTAATCTTAGATGTCAAGGGATCAAATTTTGATCTTACCCTTTTGGCCTAATATAGAATGGTTAGAGAAGCCATTTAAGATGAAAGAAATGTACGTAAAGTAGAAGAATACCAATTAGAGCTCAAATGGTCTAAATTGGAACCAAATTTGGTCTTAAATTTTTCTTAAAAAACTCATATATCAAAAGTGGCCTAAATGACTTAGTTTGAGTTTGAGATTTGACATGTATTTGGACCCCTCCTAGAGCTTTCTAACAAACTAAGAAGTATCATCTTTGGAGATGTATATAATATTTTAAAAATTTTTAAAATATTGTAAAATTTTAAAATGGTCCTGATATTGTTCACAGTGAACAGCTCTGATGTTTTATGTCTTTGAGGGGCCAATGAACTCTAATGATCATGAAATATTATAGGCATATAGTTACCATTATATTCTTTTTGTGGCCACTGAGATCACCCAATTTGGAGTTGTGTAGCTCAAGATATGAATTTTCAAAATTTAGGATTTGTCATATGCCTTCAATTTCAACCAGAGTTATTGTTTCATTGTATTAGCAGGGTAAATGAACTCAATTTTACCTAAAATTTCTATAACAGTTAGTTCACATCCTAATCTTTCCATAGACACTTAATTTGTATGATTTAGAGTTGTATAGCTCAAGTTATGAATTTTCAAAATTAGTGCACATTTTTGCTTTATGCTGTCATCTTGGGTTGAAGTGAATTTTAGGGTGTCCATGAGGTAAACATGATAAAATGAGTGTGAATAGACATGTTTTATGATGAAAATGAATTAAGGAAAAGAAAGAGTTAATTTTTGGCCCTTATAGCTTAAAATGACCTGTAAATGGACCGATTTTGATGTTAAAAGCTTGTAAATGGATTTGAATTTTACTTGAAACTTCATGTTTTATATGAATGAGTTAGTGAAAGCTAGGTATGACACTGAGCATGTAGTTTGTAGTATGCTTGTGGGAGTTTGTATATGATACTTCTGATGTCTGATGTATATACTTTCATTGGCCTAGCTTTTGGTTTTGTGATGTCTATGTAAATGAATGCCAAGTTAGGACTTATTTTGTATGACTTTTGGTACATGGGTATTTGTATATAGTTTACTATGTTTTTGTAATAGAACAAATCAGTTGATGATTATAAGTTTGATTAATATAATGTATTGGTCTTTTGCTTATAATGTGACTATTACATTATCTAGCTTCATTCTATAAATTGTAACTTTTAGAAATTATTGTAACACCTTAACTATCTAGCTCCTACTTAATTTCTATGGTTCACTAGTAAGACCATTTACTGATAGGAGAAAAATTCTAAATCCAAAATTTCTAAAATTTATGCACTTTCCTTTTTCATAAAGTTCCAAGTCCAAGTAATTTAACAATTAAAAGTAAACATACGTAATATTCTTAAGGAAAATCCGATAGAGTTTCACCTTCTGAAATTGACTATCTAGACTAATCAAATGGTCACATAACAGTCAAAACTCACATACATAGGAAAGTATAGATAATAACAGTGTCATATACTACAACCTAGGTATAAAACATCAAGTGAAACTAAATAACTCAAGTTGGCATTATACATCACTGATTATGGTATATTAGTATACATATTACATCATGATGGAGTTAAACATAATCAATATACATTCTTTGTATATTACAACAGAATTAGAGACAAAATGTTCATATAATTTTGTAAATCCAAATATCATTATTATTTTTATTTGCTGACACTAGAACTTCCATTTGGAATTAGTTAGTGGGAAAATAGAGATAGGGGTGAGATTTGAGAGAATCTCAATAGTTATACTTAGATTACTCTTGAAGGGAACTTTGATTCAAGGTAGCTTTAATTCCTTCTTTCTTTCTCTTCTTCCTCCCATTAATTATGTGTCTCCGTCAAGAATAGAACCATTATGGGGGAGGAGTTTCTATCCCAAAACAAGCAAGAATCCATTGATTTAGGCTATGGGAGCTTAGAAATTACAAAGAAATTGGAAGAAAAGCTAATAAAAATCAAGATAGGAAAGTATGGAATCCTTGAACTTATTATAAAAATTGATTTGATTCATGAATTCCTTAGCCTATGTGAGTGTTTATTAGAGTTCCTAAGACCCCTATAAAGCTTCCCAAGTGCCTCTCCTTTCAAGGAAAAAATGCAAACTCATTGGGTTCCATTCCCTCCTTATGGTTCGGCTAAGATAAGAGCAATGGGTTAAGGAGTGTTTTAAATTGTTCTAAACTTGGTTTGGGACTTTATGTGATGGAAGAAGGTGGGAGAAAGCCTTGGAAAAAATTTAGAAGCCATAGATTGGGAGATGAGGTAATAGGTTCCATAATGTAGGAGTTTTGAGGACTTCAAGGAGTCTAAATGGAATTGAGAGGTCTAGATATGAGAAGAGAATTAAGCCAAGAACTTAAATTATGATAATTGCTTCATTAGGCCATTAATGGAACTATTATTAACCATTAGACAAAGTATACTCCCTTGGTGTGTGTTTAATACTTTGGCTTACTTCAAGAGTGTAATGAAATCTTATTTGTTGTGTCTAGACCCAAGAAATCAAGCCCCAACTACTTATGGGTGTATATCCAAAAAAGGGAAGGAATAACAAAAGGAAAGCTTGTGTTTAATTACAAGGTAACTCTTTACTCCTTCTTGCTTGCATTTATGGTTATATGAATGTCTATGGATGCTTGTATGTGTGATTGTATCATGAGAGATGCCTTTGATGTTGTCTTGATTGCATTGGTACCAATATGCTTTCTAAATGATGTTTTATTTATGAAGATTGCTCTTACGGGTGAGGTGAAGTCAAAAGTCCCTAGGAATGGATGAGACAAGGCCAAAAATCGCTTGGATGAGTGAGGCTAAGTCAAAAGTTCTAAGACCAAGGGTGAGGCTAATCCAAAAGTCCCAAAAATGGGGTGAGGCTAAACCAAAAGCCCCTAGAGCTTGTCTTTAACCTTGACATGTTTTTATGGCATGAAAATTTGGTATTGAATAATTCTTATTTGTTTTGCATGCATACTTATCATCCTTGACATGTTTATATACCATGATTTCCTTCTTGAATGAGTATTTAAGCTATTGAGATTCCATGAATCTCACCCCCTTCCCTCTCCTATCTTACCTTATCTAAGTGGAGTTCAAAGCCTAAGAATGGAAGCCAAGGAGCATGATTGGCTATATCTTAACAATAGTGTAATTTTTGATGTAAAAGAATGTCCAAGTATATATGTACATGTTATTTTTGAGATGTAAACATTTGAGCAAGTGCAAAAGTATGTATGAATGATGTATGAACCAAATTTGACAGCAAATCAATGGTAGAATGTGATTTGGGTACTTTAAGGCCCATTCTTGCTTATGTATTCTGTATGTGGCCTAATGGATTTGAGATGCATGGTAGTTTAGATCATTTGAGAGGCTTGGTTATGTTGTAATTATGCTTTAAAACGTGCCTATGAGGTGGTGGCATGGTTAAGAGGCCATTTGGACCCATATTGACCATTTTATGCTACTAAACTTGTCAAATTTTAGAGCTAAGTCAAGATTTGACCAAATGACCTCTTTTTGGCTTAAAACTTGGCATGCATATAGGTATTGTCTAGAGCATTTTGGAAAGCTAAATTTTATATTATTTGGAGCTCTAGAGAATTTTTGGTCAATTTCCAAAGTTGACAAATTTTTTTCAATTTGACAGTGGAACTGTACAAATGGTCAGTAACTTTATCACTTGTAGGACAAATGGTGTCCAATGGTTTTGAAATTTTACAGGGATATACTATACATTCATAGTGACCTATACCAACTAGAAACACCTCAATTGGAGGTCTGTATTCGAAGTTCCAGGTCAGTATCAAGGGCACAGTTAGACCTCAGTTACTGTTCTATCCGTTTTTTGGGTCTGAAGGCTTTTGAATTAGTCTAGAATTATTTTTTTCCTCTAGTTAACATCTGTATCTTTTCAAATTATTATAGTTTTCTTGAGTTGGATTTTTGTGAAATTAGTTATCAATTTTTAAAATTTATATCAGTAAACTGTATTAGAAATACTGGACAATCTGACCTATATCACTTTCCTAATATCAATCATGGTCCAACTGGGTGTTCATGATCTAGAATGATTTTTAACCTATAGTTGACATAAAAAACGTTCCAAAAAGCTATCATTTACTTGATTTTGAGTTTTCTAGAATTAATTAGATTTTCAGAAGTTGGTGCCAAAAATTTGAATTTTGGACTTGCTGAGAAAAATGTAATTTTTTAGGTTTTTGCATCCAAATCCATGGTTCATGGAATTTTTTATGATGTATATGAGTTGTATTGATGCATTTTAAATAGAAGATGATATGGATGGGTTCGCATGGCTCCCATGGCATGAAATAAAAATTTTGGGCCTTACGTAACACAATAAAATGCAATATTTATATTCCTCTTTCTTTGGAATTGTGTATACTCTTGTGGGATTAAGCTTTAATATGAGAGCATGGAATTAATAAATTATGGTGTCATAGAATGGATTACAATGGTGAAAAATAGCTCCACCTAAAGTTTCAGCATTATTTGACCCTTTTAGCATCTCGGAAGGGTTTTAACTGATTCTAACTGTTCCTATGTTTTTCAGGACCTTTGAAAACCCTGGTGAGCTTAATTTTAAGCTTTAAAAATCTTTTCCTTAAGTTTCCTAAAATTTGCTCAAAATTACCATTTTGCCACTGATAAGCCATTTTTCTCTATTTTACTGTTTTAGCCTTATTTTCTTTTTGCATATGATTTTCTATCCCTATTTCTCGATATTTTAATTAATATTTCTCTTATTTGACCTTAATTTAATTTCTTTAGGGTTCTCTTTTATTAACATATTGGTCGCAGTGCAATTAAAAAGTCAGTTGTTACAATTATAATCTGATTAAGGATGTATAATTGAGATTTGGAAGTCCTAAATTAATATAAATTGATTTAGTAGCATGTGAAACCCAAGTGATTTTGGTACAATTATATACATGTGATTTGGAGTTATTTGGACTTCAATTGATGACTTTTAGCATGTGAAACCCAAGTAGCAAGAAGTTAGAAATTTTAGCTTTGAGAGATTTGTGTGAAAAGAGAGGTTTGAATAGTCATAATTTGCTATGTAAGCTTTTATGGTGGTTTTTATGGTCAAACATGTTTCTTTAGATAATTGAAAGTTGCTCAAATGGTTTTGGTCAATTTAGGAGAAACATAGTTCAATTTTGGTATGGCACTTGATGGCTAAAAGTGTGAAATTTTACTATCATACGTAAGTGCAGTACATCTCAAGGGATGTGGTAGGTCTAAAACTAGAAATCCTTCTTGCTTAGAAAAGTTCCTAGTTCAAACATGTGTCTTTATCTGTTAGTAACTTGTTGGAATAGGTTTGAAGGTGAATGGTGTAACTATTGCTTTTTAACTGAACTGGGACTAGTATGCTAATAAAAGAGGACCCTAAAGTAAATTGAATTAAGGTTAAATAAGGGTAAAATATTAATTCGCAAGTCAAGAAATGGGGATAAGAAGTCATACACAGAAAGCAAATGAAACTAAAACAGCAAAATGAAGAAAAATGGCTTATTAGTGGTAAAATTGTAATTTTAAGCAAATTTTAGGAAACTTAAGGAAAAGAGTTTTAAAGCCTAAAATTAAAGTCACCAAGGTTTTTAGAGGTCCTAAAAATCATACAAACAGTTAAAATCAGCTAAGGCTCTTTCGAGATATTGAAAAAGTTAGATAATGCCAAAACTTTAAATGAAGCTAGTTTTCATCATTTTAAGCCAATCAAATCCTAAAATTAATGTTTTTATATGAAAGAGCACATAAAAATTTGTAAGAAGTAGTTAGATTATAAAAACGCTTGAAAAATGAGTTCAAAGGGAGCAAACAAGTGCATATGGGCAAAATGATCATTTAGAAGAATTATAAAATGAGGCTTCTTAAGTAAGATACATCTCATAATCTTCTCCAAGCTTCCATTTTTAGATTTTAGACCAATCACAGCATCACATTAAGGGAAGGGAGAGAGAGAGTTTAAGCCTCCATTTAGGTAAAAAAAGGTCTCGTTTCACCTCGCTCTAGTTTAAAAAGTTATTCCTCTTTCTAAGAGCTCTCTAATGGTGATTTTTTTCCTTAAAAACTTGAAGAAAAAGGAACTCTTTTTAAGAAACCAATCGATGAAAATTAATCTACATAAAGAGTACATCGTATCGAGGTAAAATTTCATTTGAAACAATTATAAAATCTTGTATTTTAACCCTTGTAAGTTTCGGCCTAGAGAGAAAAAGTAAGGAGGAGAGTTTTTTTTCATGTGTTCTTGAGGAAACCAAGGGTTTTAGCATGCAAGGATTCCATATCTAACATTAGTTTTCCATGAATCCTAAAAAGAAGCAATTTTAGACCATGTTATGTAATGGTTTGGCCTAGGCAAGTTCAATGGCTAATCATCTTATTTTCCATTCCTAATGAGTATATTTAGATGTTATTTGATGCAAGGAACAAAAATCTAAGCTTAGAATTTATTAAAACTTTGAAATGTACAAGTTAGGTTTTTATGGTTCTATTTTCAACGAAGGATGATTTCAAGGAATTAGGAAGTTGGTCAATGAATTCTTAGACTATGGATAGTTTTAAAATGATATAAGAACAATAATGAAAATATTAGATTGAATTTAGAAACTAGAAATTGAAAGTTAAAAATTTAGATGTCAAGAAAGAGCATTATGGAAACAATTGACATTAAACTTGTGTGACCAAGCTTGTAAGGCACCTAATCAATCTTAATGTGGCTATATAAATCATATATGGCAAGATTTTGAATCCTACAAGTTGAAGTTTTTAAGTTTCCCCTTGAGGCAAAAGGTTCCATAATGAGTTCTATTATGTAGAAAAGTGAAATTACCAAATGAATAGTGCCAGTGACCAAATGAATGGTCAATATAGAAATTGTGGCTTGAATTATGAATTCTAGAAGTATAAGTTGGTTTATGATTTAAGCTTAGTGAAATTTCTAACCTAGAGCCTAAGTGTTGAACCAATCATAGGGAGCTAAAATCCAAAAGGAATTTCACAAATTTAAGCCCTTGAATATGATCGAATTTGAGCATTTTAGACGGAAAATTTACCACCTAATAAACAAGTGTCTTATAAAAGGGGATTTTAAGTCACTTGTGTGCCTTAGAGTATAGACAAAAGTTATTGAAGCTTAAGAGAAGTAGTTATGAGCATGAGATGTTGATGATATGTTTATGCGTATTTCTAAGACAAATTAGTGAGGCTCCACCCCATTGTAAGTGTAGAGCTAAGAAAGAAAAAGAGACGGAGCCAGAAATAGAACAAAAAAAATAGAGATTTTTACTGGGTCTTATCACCTATCCAAGCTAGCTTACTTGTTCTTATTTAGTTTCATGTAGACTTGTTTGAGTTTGATATGCATTGTATTGTATTGGTTGTTCATGACAGATTATACTATATTGCATTACATCAGTTATATGGCATATTTTGCATGTTATGTTTGATGAGCTAAGGTTAAGAGATAAAGAAAGATAATGGGAATGAATGCAGTAGTTCTCTAAAGCCTAAGAGATGAGCCTAAGCTAAGTAGAGTTTCATGATCATGATTGAGTATAATGCAAACATGTAAGCATTTATGTTTGTTTTATATGACTATGCATACCTACATCATTCTTGCTGGACTGTCTTATGCTTACTTTAGGTGATTTGAGTATAACTACTGAGATTCTCTTGAATCTTACCACAATCTCTATTTTCCCACTAACCAATGCTTGGCGAAAGTATTAGTGCCAGCAAAGGAAAAGAGAAAGAATGATATTTGATTTTGTAGAACTATATGAATATTTTATATCTAATTTTGTTGTAATGTACAAGGAATATATATGGATTATGTTTAACACTATTATGATGTAATATGTATATTAGTGTACCATAAATAGTGATGTATAACTCTAGCTTGAGTTATTTAGTATTAGTTGATGTTTTATGCCCAGATTGCAGTATATGACCTTGTTATTATCTGTACTTTCCCATGTCTATGAGTTTGGGCTGTTTATGTGACCATTTAAGTGGTCTAGATGATTAATTTTATAAAGAGGAAATTTTGTCAAATTTTTCTTAGAATATTATGTACATTTTTTTAATGGTTAAGTTGTTTGGACATGAAATTTATGAAATGAATTTAGTATTTTTGTCATCAGTAAATGGATTTATTATTGATCCATAGTAATTAAATAAGAGTTAGATAGGTAAAGTGTTATATTTTTGTATCAGAGTAATGGTTTAGGCATTGATATTCTATGATGGATGAAAATGTATATCTTGTTTGGAAATTTTGATATATGTGCTTTAATTAAAGAATATTAGGATGATTTAGATATCTATGATATCTATGGAATGCATTTTGAGTCCTCTAATTTTTCAAATGGTAACAACAAGGAGAGGTAGAGGAAGATTAGATAGAGTACCAGCAAGACGGGAACTAGAAGATTCTGTAGTAGGAACTCTAGGAGATTGTACAACACCTGGATCAGCAACAAGCAATGTTGTTGCAACAATTGGAAGTGATCTAGCAAGTTTAAGAGACCTTAGCAAAGAGAGAAAATGAAAGAGAAAGAACACCTCAGATGCAGCATCCATAGGTACTGTCACACCATATTTCTTTAGTAGTCATTGTATCTCAACATTGGCTAAAAGTAGCAATTTAAATCTATTTGCATAAAAATCACACTTTTAGCAAGGAAATAATTGACATTATAAGTTAAAATAATTCATTCATGGTCTTATGGGGCATATGAGCTTACCATATTTATTTTCCATCCATAATATCTTTATTCAACTAGAATTAACTCAATTCCAAGCACTAAATTCGGGTCTATGGTGTATAAAACGAAATGGCATCTCACTTGGCAATTTTGCAAGTTTTCTATATTTTGATATGATCTTTAAAAAATTATAATTAATTCTATAAAAATATAAATCATGCAAAATATAACATTCTGAAAAGCCCTGGATGTCCTCTAACTACCATAAAAATTTTAGAACAAAAATAACTAAGTTTTCTCCACAAAATCGATGGAACAGTAACACTGGTTTGGGGGCATACTACAACTGATATCAAACTTCAAAAATCTATATCTCCCTCAATATAAATCCAAATGAGATACTTTTGGTGGCCATCAAAAGCTCAAGATGAGACCTAATTGATGTAAAAATTTCAATGGCATATGAGTTCATCTGGCCTATAAAATCTATTACATATTAGAGGCTGTTATAGTATTAAAGCAATGTCAGACCTCTAATTTCAAAAATTCATAACTCTCTCTATACGACTCCTTTTCATGCAAACTTGGTGGCTCTAGAAATATTATAATATTAGCTATATTCTTGTAAATTTTCATAGGTATTGGACTTCATTTAGCCCTTGAATGATATAGAAATGCAAACTAACCATATGAACTACCTTGACAATTCTACATAATTTGGTAAATTTTAAAAAATCATAATAAATTCTTTAGAGCTCCAAATTAGGTTCTCTTTCACTCTATGAAAAGATCTTAATGAGACCTATTTTCTTACCAAATTTTAAGCAAAAACTCATCCATTCGGTTAGACTTTGGTTCTACTCAAGAAAATGATCAATTTGAAGTCTATAAAGGGATCATAATGCACTAAATGGCTTTCACCCTTCCACAACCCCTTGAACACGTCCAAAAATATAAATATAATATATAGAAGCATTCCAAATGGTTTACATCATTATAGAACTTATTCTCACCTCTTCACTTAAATTCATGCACATGAATATCAAGGCTTATGGATGGCAAAAACTCACATATGAATATATTTGGTTCTAAAATGGATTCATACATCATATTTGCCTACTCTTACACATGCTCATAGTTTACATCTCATAAACATCATTTAGTTACAAAATTTGATATCAAAATACCTAATTTTCTATTCCATTGTCAAATTTCCAAACTTCAAGATGTTTGGTCATCATTCCTTGGCCCACTTGGCTCACTTAGACATGATTAGACATATGTGGGGGAAGAGTGAGATTCAAAAAATCCTAATAACTCTTTACCCTTTCAAAAATACATGTATAATGTAATTAATGTTAAAGAATGCATGCATGCTATAAACATTTCTCATGAATATACATAAATCAATTTCCTTATCACGTGAACTCATACATGTCAAATATAGGCTTTAAAGGGTGTTGGTTTATCCTCACCCAATTTCTTTAGAACTTTTGAATTTGTTTCACCTACTTTCAAAGGGCTTTTGACTTAACCTTACTCTTCTTGAAACTTTTAGATTTATCTCACCTATTCTTAGGGACTTTTAACTCATCCTCACCCATTCTAAGAGACTTTTGGCATAACCATACCCATTCAAGCTACTTTGCATTCAAAAACACATTTCAAGAAGTATCATGGTATCATAACATGTAATCAATAGCTAAGAACATATCTCATAGTTCAAACATACACACAAGCATCCAAGAAATGCATATAAGAAATGTTAGAGAGTTACCTTAAGGCCAGAAGACCACACTTTTCTTCTTGAAACTTCTCCCCTCTTCTCAGCGCCACATACCCAATGATGGATAACTTGATTTTCTTGGCCTAGATACATCCAACAAGATATAAAAATTTCATTGGAACTAACTTTAACATCTCATAAGCTTTAGACACTCATATGCTAGCTTATGGTTTAATTATGGCTCTATATAAAGCATAATAAAGCAACTCTCATAATCTTTGTTCTTAGCTCTAATTTCTCATTTATTTTAAGTCATATGACTCTATTTAAACTCATTGAAGTCATTATAAGTTCAATTCAAGAAGCCAAATATTAGGTTGCTTCTTTATGTCCATAAAGGGATCCTAACTTCCATGTTATAAATCATAGCTTCTAAATTCAAACTAATAGTTTCCTTGGTGTTTAATAATCATATCCAAGCCATTCCTATCCTTAGAATTAATTAAAACTCTCCCTAGGTGTTAATTATCTCCCTTGGCCAAGATTTAGAACAAGCTAGGTAATCATGGACTTTGCTTGATTTTTCTTATGGAATTGGCACTTATGAAGCTTCCTAGATGTTTTATGATCTCTTACATACTCTTACATAGGTTAATTTATTATTAGAAAGCTTCAAAATTAGCTAGGTGCACTAAGAACCCTAAGTCACATAACTTAATTTCTAAAGCTTCTCTTTTGAATCTAATTATATATTCTTAATCCTGATGCTTGTAAACCCTTGTTTCTACTTTATTTTGGTTAAATTCATTCCCTAGTGAGTGGGCCTTGTGCAAGATGAAACTACCATAAGAAGAGCAAGCAAGAGGAAGCAACAAAGCCTATGATGCTTACCTTAGTTCCAAGCTCTTTTAAGGAGCTTTCACTTGCTTCTAGCTTTTTCTTCTAATTCTAACTTCCTCCTATTGAACTGGCCCCAAATTAGTCATGGAAACTATGGGAGGAAAGAGAAGAAAGAAGAAAAGAAGATTGGTGAAAAAGAAGACATGAAAAACTATGGATTTTCTTACTTTTTTGCTTGGGTTTCTCTTCCCTTCACTCCCTCTTCTTGTGCATCTTCTTGAGCTACCTTAGGTTTTGTTTGAATCAAGTGAAATTTAGTTATGAGGCTGGACAAAAAAAGGGGAGTGCTTAAGAAGCTCAAAAGTCCACTTTTACAACTTTTTAAAAATTACAATTTAGTCCCTCTTCTTCCTTCTTTCTGTTTGGGCTCATTTCAATTCCTTTTTGAGAATCATCTTTTCCATCATGAAATTTAGATCTTCTAATTCATAAATTACCTTTGGTTTCACTCAAATTAGATTTGAAATAATTCCAAACTATTCGGTCAAAATTTTAGTTAATCCTTTACCAAAATCGCACACTGAAGGGGTTTAAATTGTTCTAAGAGTTCCTATGATTTTTAGGGCCTCTGAGAACCCCAAAAGACTCAATTTTTCTATTTAAAGATCCCTTCTTTGAGATTTCTAAAAAGTGTCAGAAATTACAAAAATGCCACTACTTTCTTTCTTAATTTTTCTTAACTATTCTACCTTAGGTTTTCGAGCATCTTAAGCTTCATATTCTCATTTTTTGAATCTAAATTATTGTTCTAATTTTGTTTGGCCTTAATTCTTTTCATTTAGGAGACTTCCTTTTATAACTAACTAATTTCAGGCTTTTTTAAGATAGCCAGGTATTATAAGTACCATTGGGGAGTTTCCTTCAAGACATGTGCCATGTTCATCTAAACCTAAACCTTAACCCATAGGGCCTCAGATAGCACTCCCACCTTATCCTATCCAGTCCCAGCTTACTACTCAGTAAGCCATACAGTCATTCAAAAAGTATAATCCTCTTACATTTGATGGTGATTTTGATATGTAGATGGCTAAGGCATGGGTTAAGTAATTAGAGAAGATCTTCAAAGCAAAAAGTAATGATGGTTGCATTTAAGCTTGAAAGACAAGTTGATGTTTGGTAAAGAAGTATGGAAATGATTTTATGGACCAAGAACATCCCAATCACTTGGGAAACTTTCTTAAATCAGTTTCATGAGAAATATTTTCTAAGTTCAATTAGGGAGGAAAAGGAATTAGAATTTGTTCTCCTAAAATAGACATAAGATATATCCGTTGATCAATATGTGGTAAATTTGTAGAATTATCTAGATATTCCTTCTACCTACAGAGATTTAATGATGAGAGATGGTGAGTTGAGAGACTTGAAAAGGGATTGTTACTAGAAATTAGAGACAGAGTTGCACCATAAAGGATTAGAGATTTTAATGACTTAATTGAGCTATACAGAGTAATGGAAAGTCATCTTAAAAGCATGCAAACTAGAAAGGACACCTTAGAGGTTAAAAGACCCTAAGAGGAAAAGTTTATTAGCAATGGTAGCAAGAAAGGTGTCAAGAAGCCTTAGGCCAAGAAGAAACCAAAAAGGTCAAGCTATCTTAGTTAGGGAAGTACACTGGGCACAACATGTCAATATTGTGGTATAAATCTTGGAAATAGACCGTGCCTAGCTGGAAAAATGTCTATTTCAGGTGTAGAAAGCTAGGACACATGGCCAAAGAGTGCCAATAGAGAAAGGAGGGAGCACCTGCTTCTAAATTGTAGACACAGGGGAAACTTTTTGCATTTAGTCAGAGGGAGGCTCGTCAGTTGTAATATCCTGTTCTTTGAAAACGAGAGAAAACGTGAGAAATATAACGTACGTTTTCTCCGTAAATGAACGAAATTTATTGGATACAAAAGGAAGTCCCCTGAAATGAGTTAGTTAAGGTTCCAAAAAATTTGGAAAGCATTCTAGACTCCTAAAAATGAGAATACTAGGTTTATACGAAAAAAAAACAGAACTAGAATGAAGAAACGAAATCTGACAAAAGACTTACGAAATGTAATGGCATTTTTGTAATTTTGAGCAAATTTTAGAATTCACACAAGAGGGCTTTCTAAATGAAAGTTTTGAGTTCTTCGAGGTTCTCAAAGGTCCTAAAAACCATGGGAAGCCTCGGGACAGTTAAAAGCCCTCCAATGGACGTTTTCCAATGTTAGTTGACCTGAACTTTGACTGATTCGTTTGAGAAAGTTTTAGGTTTGATTTGAGTGATTCCAAAGGAATTTTACTAAATTGGGAATCTAAATTTCATAACAGAAAAGACAGTTCTAAAAAAGGAGCTAAAATGAGTTAGAAACAAAAATACCAAAAATGAAGGGCAAAATTAGAATTTTTAAGAAAGTGGAAGCTTTTTGAACACTCTTTAAGTTTCTTATTTCTTCTCCCCTTCATTTGCATGACCCCATTCTGTCCAAAAACCAAAGAAAACACTAGCTTTCTTAGGTGCATCATGGAGGAGTAGAAAGGAGGAGAAAAAATAAGAAAAAGGTAAGGATTTTCATAGATTTTCATGCTCCTTCTTCTTCCAAACTTGTTCCTCTCCTCTTGAGCTTTCTTCTTATGATTTTATTGAAGTTTTTGGATTTGTTTTGGGGGAAGAACAAAAGGTAAAATTCTGATTTGAAGAAGGGAGGGCAAGGAAAGTGAGAATCAAGCAAGACAATATGGAAAAATAAAGTAAATCTTCCATCCTATGGTAGCTACTCTTCCCCCCTCCTTCTCTCTATTTTGCCCCATATATGTAGATGCAAGAGGGCTAGAATTTTGAGGAGAACCAAGGATGAATTTCATGAATTTAAGGGAGGAGAGTAAGAATATGCAAAGAAATCCAAGTAAAAACTATGAATTTGTAAGATAGAAAAGTTAGAGTTTTGATTGCACCTTAAACTCTATCATGAACCCTAGCCATATTTTATGATGTTTAAGTGTTCATGAGTTCCTAAGACACCAAGAGAGCTTCCTACATGTTTCTCCCATCAAAAGAAGCAAAGAAACTCCATTGGTGCCTTATGGAAGCATAGCTTTGGCCAAGGAAAGTTCATGCACCTAGGGAGTGTTTTAATTTCTTCCAAGCTTAGTTTTGTATCATGTAAGATGGGAGAATATAAGAGGAAGCCTTAGAAAAATTTTAGAAACCATAGATAGTGAGATGGCCTTATATGTTTCATAATATGGCTAAAAGAAGCAACACTAAGTTAGGCTCATAAAATTGATTGTATGATGACTACAAGAGGTTTAAATGGAGTCAAGAATTATAAATGAATAGATAGAATGGAGCCAAGATGATATTTTCTTAAGGTTATTTCATTAATGTATTATGAAACCATAAAAGAGCCTTATGAGTTACCTAGCTTTTCTAGTGATTGTATGGTCTTAGACTTTGCTTTAAGAGTATAATTAGCTTCCATATGATGTGTTTAGGCTAAGAGGAATGATCTCCACCTTTTTGGGTTTGTGAGGTCAAGGGAGAGGATTCAAGACTCAAGGAAAAAGTATGTAAATGCAAGCAAAGTAGCTCTCTCCACCTTCTATCATGCATAAATGTGTGCTTATATTGTCTTGAATGTGTGTATATATGTTTCAAGCCATAAAAAGTATTCTAGCATGATTTTATATGCTATGGTACCATGATGATGCCTTATGTTTCTAAATGATGTCTATGATGCTTGCTTTGGTTTTCTTGAGTGTGGTGAAGTCAAGAACCCTTAGCCATGGTGAAGATGAGCCAAAAACCCTTAGAATTGGTTGAGACAAAGTAAAATCTCTCTCAAAGGTGAGGTTGACTCCCAAGAGTAAGGTTGAGTCCAAGAACCTCTTAAAAAATGGGTGAGGTAAGTCCAAAATCCATAAATGAATGAGTGAAGCTAATCCACTTACTTGATAAGCCTATGTATGCTATGTATGACTTTTTCAAATGCCAAGAATGCTTCTCAAATGATTGCACATGTCAATATGTCCGTGCATGCATTTATGAGGCTTGTATTGCATGCTTTATGTATGATTGAATGGGAAATGAGTTATTGGAATTCTTTGAATCTCATCCTCTCCTCTCTAATGTCTTAACATGCTAGGTGAAACAATTGAGTAAGGTAATGGAGGCCACCAAGCCTAGAAGAAGAAGATTGGTATCGAAGTAAATGAATATGCCTAGTTTTGCTTCCTTTTTAGCCATACACATGGCATATGATGTAATCCCGTAATGAAATTGCTATGTAACCATATGAGCATGTGTAATTATATTGATATGTTATGTATAAATGAGAGCTAAGGTCATATGCATGAGAATGTGCAATTTAGACATGTAATGGCCAACTAGCTTTATGGAATATATGTATAAATGGAAGTAGAATGGTCAAATTGAGATGCAAGAGATTTAGAGTCACTTGGACAGTTCATACAAGTCATAATCATGCTTTTAAACTTACCTAAGTGGTGCCAAACATCAAAGGAGACCATTTGGACATTTTGATACCTCATATAAAGTAAAATTTGACCACTTTAGAAGCTTATACCACTTTTTATCTAAATGAGCTCTTCTTGATCTGAGATTTGACATACACTTAAAAGCTTTTTAAAAAGCCAAAGTGCAGGATTTTCAGAGGTCTCTAGAATATTTGTTGAATTTTCAAAATTGAGAAATTTTCTAGTTTTGGTCAAGGGTGTTCACTCAAGTCTGAAAATGAATTCTATCACTCAATGGGCAAATGACGTCCAATTGCCATGAAATTTTATAGGAAGAAACTAGATAGTTCCAGTGACTTGTGTAAACTAGAAGCACCCTATTTAAATATCTAGAGAGGGAGATATGAAATTTTAAATATTCTACCCAATATCAAGCACTCAAACTGACCTCAGGTACTGTTTGATTAGGTTTTGAGGTTTAGGCATGCCTGTCCTGGTTTGTAGTTATTTTTTTCCCTCTAGCCAACATTTGTAGGTTTCTAGATTGGTATCATTTACATGGATTAAATTTTTGTGAAATTAATTAGACATTTTTTAAGTTTGCTACAGAAACTTGTGATAATACCAGTAGATAGACAGACCTCTGGACCTTTTTGAATGTCAAACATCTTTTGTGTAGTAATTCATGGTTTGGACATATTTTTACATAAAGTAAACATGTGTAGCTTTCCAGAATGGCTAAAAATTTATGATTTTGATTTTTCTAAAATTAGTTATGATTTTTCAAAACTTGTGACAGAAAAGGGAGAATTTTGGCCGAAAATACAATTATGTATTTTATGCTTCCCTTTGGTTTCCACAAGTTGTAGGCCACTTTTGGTGATGGAAATGAGTTTTATCCATGTAATTAAATATGAGAATATGATACATAAGCTCACATGATCCATGGGACACTGAATGAAAAATTTATACGTGACGCAAAACTAAAATACTCATTATTTTAATACCATTATTTTGCCTCTTATGTGAGTTGCATGATGTGAGGCATAGATATAGTATGAAATGAGTTAGAAATTATGATGTTACATTAGTCATCCAGCTTGATCCAAGGTATGATTAAAGTAAATGATTGTATTGTATATGCTATGTTTGACTCAAGTGTTAGTCATTCATTCATATCATATGACTATGCTAGGAGGCTGAGTCTAGTACTTAGTACTTTACCATATGATCTGTTTGTGTCCAACCCTACAGGAAATAATGTGATAACCTCCTATGTTTGCTTGAATTGTGTCATTTAGTTCAATCAGTGCTATACCACACTTGATTTGATATGTATGCCATTTATTGAGATTGATGTTATTATTGACATGAATTGGATGTTTGCAAATAATGCTCAACTTGATTGTATGCAAAAAACCATATCTGTGCTAACTTATGGAACAATACCTTGTACTACACCCAAGTTAGCATTTATGACTTCTAGCCAGGCTGAGAGATGTTTGATGAAAGGGTGTGATGGATTCTTAATGTTCTTCTATATTTAGGTTAAGGTAGAAAAAGAATTAAAGGAGATACCAATGGTTAGAGAATTCCCTGAGGTATTTCCCACGTAAATTAAAAGGTTACCACCTAAAAGAAAAGTAGAGTTCTCTATCAACTTAGTTCTTGGAGTAGAACCAATATCTAAAGCACCCTATAAAATGGCTCCACCAGAATTAGCAGAGTTAAAGAACTAAATAGAAGAACTTTAAAAAAAAAGATTTTATTAGACCTAGTATTTCACCTTGGGGAGCACCAGTCCTATTTGTAAAAAAAAGGATGGAAGTTTGAGGCTTTGTATAGATTATAGAGAATTAAATAAAGTCATAGTTAAGAATAAATACCATCTACCAAGAATTGATAGCCTCTTAGATTAGTTAGTAGGAACATCAGTATTTTCTAAGATAGATTTGAAGTCAGGGTACCATCAGTTGCGGGTTAAGGCCGAGGATATCCCTAAAATTACATTCAGGACTAGGTACAAATATTATGAATTTTTAGTCATGCCTTTTAGTCTCATAAATGCACCTGTAATTTTCATGGATTATATGAACAGAGTCTTTAGGCCATATCTAGATTAGTTTGTTGTGGTATTTATTGATGACATACTTCTCTACTCTAAAACTCTAGAAGAACATGAGAGGCATTTGAGGATAGTCTTAAGAACCTTAAGAGAAAAGCAACTTTATGCCAAACTTAGTAAGTGTGAATTTTGGCTCACAAATGTGCATTTCCCAGGTCATGTGATTTCTTAGTCAAGGGTTGCAGTAAATCCTTATAAGGTATAAGCATTTCTATAGTGGGAAAGACCTAGGACAGTCACAAAGATTAGAAGTTTTCTAGGTGTGGCAGGCTACTATAAAAGGTTCATAAAGGGCTCACAGATGTGCATTTCCCGGGTCATGTGATTTCTTAGTCAAGGGTTATAGTAAATCCTTATAAGGTAGAAGCATTTCTATAGTGGGAAAGACCTAGGACAGTCACAAAGATTAGAATTTTTCTAGGTGTGGCAGGCTACTATAAAAGGTTCATAAAGGGCTCTTCCTAAATGGCCTCATAACTAACTAGATTTACTAGAAAGGATAGACCATTTAAATAGGATGAAAAGTGTGAATAGAGCTTTCAAGAGTTGAAACATAGGTTAACCACAGCCCCTGTATTAATCATACCTATCCCAAAAGAAACATTTATGGTGTATAGTGATGCATCCAAGAAGAGGTTAGGGTGTGTTTTGATGCAAAAGGGTAGAAAGGTAGCCTATGCCTTTAGACAGTTAAGGCCACATGAAGAAAATTATTCCACCCATGATTTAGAGTTAGCAATAATGGTTTTTGCTCTTAAGATCTAAAGGCACCGTTATATGGTGCTAATGTAGAAGTATATACAAACCGTAAAAGATTAAAGTACTGTTTGACTAAAAAGAGTTAAACATGAGGTAGAGAAGGTGGATGGAATTTCTGAAAGATTATGAGCCTACAATGAGATACCACCAAAGCAAAGCCAATGTAATGGCCGATGCCTTAAGTAAAAAATCCACCCATATAGCCATGTTAATGTTAAAGGAGCAAGAGTTAATAGAAAGCTTTAAAAATATGAGTCTTACATGCCAAGTGCAACCAGGTAGTTTATTTATGAGTGAGACTAAAATAGAACATGAATTTAAGACTCGAGTAAAGGAGGCTTAGGGAATAGATGTTTATGTAAAGGAAATTATGAGTCAACTTTCCTAAGATAAGAACCTAGAGTTTAATGTTTCAAGGGATGGCATTTTGAGATACTGGGAGAGGTTATATATTTCCCCTGAGTTAAAACTGGGAAAAAGGATCTTAGAATAAGCCTATAAGAGTACATATACTCTTCATTTAGGTCGTACAAAAATGTATCAAGATTTAAATGAAGTGTTTTGGTGGCCTAGGATGAAGAAGGACATAGCTAAGTATGTGTCCCAATATCTAGTTTGTCAAAAAGTTAAAATTGAACATAAAAAACTAGCAAGCCTACTTAAACCCTTAAATATTCTTGAATGGAAATGGGATAGCCTTTCCATAGATTTCATTATAAGTTTTCCCAGGACATCTTTGGGGAATGATGCTATTTGAGTGATAATGGACAGACTAACAAACTCTGCACATTTTTTTTCTATTAAAGCCACATACACCCTAGACAAACTAGCACAATTGTTCATAAAAGAAATAGTAAGATTATATGGAGTACCTAACAATATAGTGTCAGATCAAAATCCTAGATTTACTTTCAATTTTTGGAAGTCATTGTAAGAAGCTTTAGGGACTAAGTTAAGATTCAATATAGCATACTACTCCTAAATGGATGGTCAGACAGAACAGACCATTCAAACATTAAAAGATATATTAAAGGCTTGTGTGTTAGAACTGAAAGGAAATTGGGATGTGTATTTATCGTTAGCAGAGTTTCCTTACAATAATATCTACTATTCTAGCATAGAAATGGCCCTTTATAAAGCACTTTATGGGAGGAGGTGTAGATCTTTTTTATGTTAGGTTAAGTTAGGAGAAAAGAATCTTGTAGGCCCTGATATAGTTAACCACACCATCAAACAGATAGAGTTGATTAGGCAAAAACTTTTAGCAACTCAAAGTAGATAAAAAAGTTATACAGATACCAGAAGAAAGCTGTTAGAATTTAAGGTTAGAGACCACATTTTCATCAAAGTATCTCCAGTGCTTGGTGTGGGTAGGTCCATAAAGGCAAAGAAACTTAGCCCAAAGTATTTAAGTTCATTCCAAATTCTTTCCATAGTCAAACCAATAGCTTACAGAATAGCCTTACTCCTAACCTAGCTTAACTTTATGATGTCTTCCATGTATCCCAATTGAAAAAGTACAAGCCAGAGCCTTCACACATCATAGAATATGAAAATGTAGCATTACAGGACAATCTTTCATTTGTTATGACACCAAAAAGAATTATAGATACCGAGGTCAAGTAGCTAAGGAACAAAAGCATTCCTCTAGTGAAAGTGGTTTAAAAAGGAGTAACTCTAAAAGAAGCTACTTGGGAGATGGAAGTAGATATAAAGGAGAAATATCCAGAGTGTTTTTCATAAGATACATTCTAAATTTCGAGAACGAAATTTTTATTATAGGGGGTGAAATGTAACAACTAGCTTTTTAACTAAACTAGGACCAGTATGTTAATAAAAGAGGACCCTAAAGTAAGTTGAATTAAGACTAAATAAGGATAAAATATTAATCAGCACATTGAGAAACAGGGATAAGAAATCATATATAGAAAGAAAACGAAGCTAAAATAGCAAAATGAAGAAAAAAGGCTTATTAGTGGCAAAATTATAATTTTGAGTAAATTTTAGGAAAATCAAGAAAAAGAGTTTTAAAGCCTAAAATTAAGGTTACCAGAGTTTTCAAAGGTCCTAAATACCATAGGAATAGTTAGAATCGGCTAAGATCCTTTTGAGGTACTGAAATGGTCAAATAGTACCAAAACTTTAGGCGAAAGTAGTTTTCACCATTTTAAGTCAATCAAACCCCAAAATTAATATTTTCATGCGAAAGAGCACACAAAAATTTGTAGGGAGTACTCAAATCCTGAAAATCCTAAAAAATGAGTTCAAAGGGAGCAAACGGGCATGTGGGGGTAAAATGGTCATATAGAAAAATTATAAAATGAGGCTTCTTAATTAAGATACACCTCATCATCTTCTCCAAGATTCCATTTGCAGATTTTAGACTAGCCATGGCATCACATTAAAGGAAGGGAGGGAGAAAGGGTTTAAGCCTCTGTTTAGGTAAAAAAAAAAGGCCTCGTTTCACCTTTGTTCCTCTTTCTAAGAGCTCTCTAATAGTGGTTATTTTTCTTAAAAACTTGAAGATTCAAGTTTAACCTAAGCCAAAAAGGAACTCTTTTCAAGAACTAATCGGTGAAAATTAATATACACGAAGAGTACATTGTATCGAGGCAAGATTTTATTTGAAATAATTATAAAATCTTGTGTTTTAGCCCTTGTAAGTTTTGTCCTAGAGAGAAAAAGTAAGGAAGAGAGTTTTTCTTCATGTGTTCTTGAGGAAACTAAGGGTTTTAGCATGCAGGGATTTCATATCTAACATTAGTTTTCCATGAATCCTAAAAAGAAGCAATTTTAGACCATGTTATGTAATGGTTTGGCCTAGGCAAGTTCAATGGCTAATCATATTATTTTCCATTCCTAATGAGTATATTTAGATGTTATTTGATGCAAGGAACAAAAATCTAAGCTTAGAATTTATTAAAACTTTGAAATGTACAAGTTAGGGTTTTATGGTTCCATTTTTAGTCAAAGATGATTTTAAGGAATTAGGAAGCTTGAAAGGTTGTGTCATGCAACTTTAAAATAAAACTAGATTAAATTAAAATTTATAATTAATGGCACAACCTAAGCCATCTCCCAAGGAAATAGATTTCAATATTTAATTGAATTTTCTAAGTGTAAGAGGATCCTAAAACTTCCTAATTAAATAGGGGTTTGATTGAATTAAACTAACTAAAATGAAATTGAATTGAAATTCCTAACTACTTCTACCTAAATGCATGAACTAAGGAGTAGCTAATGGATATGTGACTAGTCTTGGATTCATCCCTTAGTATCCTCTATCCTTAATCTAATTCAATTGTCATTGGTTCTAGTCTAAGAGTCCCTATTTGTATTCATAGCAAGTGATCTTGAGTTACCATTCAAGATTTAAGAGACTAGCAATTTAATGTTAATTGAGACCTCAACTCCTATTAAATTACTTATTCTTATAATTAGGATCTTTGAACATTTAAATGAGCAATTAATTAATTAATTAGCCTCTAAATTTTTATCCTAGGATGTTCAATTAACCAATCAAACTCTAAGGACACCTCAAATTAGACATTCATGCACTCAACCTCTCACATGCATTTCATTAATGTCTAACCAGCCATCAATTACAAAACATATCAATCTCAATCAATTACAAGCTCAACCAAGCAAAAACAAAAAAAACAAAAATTGATGTAGAAAGAGAGAAAAATAAAATAAGAAGTTTAGCCAAAATCCTTTGCTATTCTCTTTAAATTTAAGCTTCAACCAAGGTCCTCCTCCTAGCTAGTCACAAAAGGAAATTAGAGCTTCATGGAATGGAAGATGATGGAGTGAAAGTGGAATGGAAGAGCCACAGCCTGAATGGGGGATGGATGGTGTGTGAATGCGTGAATGAATGGATTGTGCCCTAGAGCTTGCTCCCCATCCCCTTTTACTGCCTCACATGCTTCTTTATTTTCTTTTTGACAATCACATTTTTAGATGGATAATGGATGTGATGGACGAATGAATTATGAGACCTTAATGATCACGTGTCCTCCTTCTAACTTCTCATATGCTTCATTTAATCATTTATTTCTACCCCTCACGTGCTTTCCAGACCCTTAAACCCGTGGCCATCATCTTGTGTAGCTCCTTCATCAGCTCGTGCAACTTGTGAGTAAGTTGCTGCAACATGGGTAAATGTAGATGTCTAGCCTCCACATGAAAGCTCGAGAGTTTCCTTTCTTACTACCCAAACCTTCCTCTTCAATCACACTTCACATGGTTCTCTTCATGCTATGTAGGTATTTTCTTTCCTCTTAATCTATGTCAACACCTTATGTGTTCGTTCCGTGGCTTTGCATGTGTTTACTGTTCACGTGTTTTGCAGCTCTTGCTTCTTCAGCTGGCCTCATGGCTTTATTTATATTCATCCTCACATATCTTTTACTCATCTTATTTGTCTTTCCTACATCTTTCACATTTTGTTTTCCCCAACTCATGTTTCCCATTCCACATCAGAATTGCATGGGTGTTTGAAGGCACTGTGTCTTCATTCTCCACGTGCTTCTACCTGCTATACCCGTGGCTTCTTCTTTTCTCCAAAATAAAACCATCGAGGTTGATTTTGTGTTGCTTCCTTAGTTACTACGTGAATGAATGGAGTGATGATTCTAGTACTGTATATGGAATAAATAGATGAATGAATGTGTGGAATAAATGGATACTTGATGTGTAACACCTTCATTTCTAGCTCATACCCATCATGCATTACATGCTCATATACATATAGGAAGACTAAAGTGGGATCTCCCTTCCTTAGATGCTACCCTTTCTTAGAATTATGGCATGGTACAAATGCATTTTAATGTCACATGGACTGAGTGAGCTCATTCTATTCATCCTCATGTTTATTTGCACCATTACAACTTATTTCAATCCCAAAAACATGCTTGAAACTCATGGAAAGCAAAAAGGGATGTGAAACATGCAAATTCGTTTTCGGCAGATTTGGCCTCATTTCTAGGTAGAGTTTGGAAACTCATAACTAAATACAGAAAAATTGAAAACATGCTCTCTTGATCACTTTGGAAATCTTAGACTGTCTACTTTATGGTAAAAATATGTGGAACTCATAAAGTCTCATATATAATTCGTTTGACATGCAAAACCATCTGAAGGTCGGAGGGGGTTCTGCTACTGTTACAGTTTACTGATATGGACTTCAAAAATGTCTAACTAATTCCACAAAAATCCACTGCATGAAAATGATATCACTATAGAAAGATGTGGATGTTAAATAGAGAGGAAAAATGTCTCCAGATCAATTCATTAAACCAAACTCCCGAAAACTGATGAAACAGTACCTCGGGTCTGGTAGGATGACTGATTATGGGTTGGAACTTCGAAATTGCATATCTTCCTCTCTAGACCTCCAAATGAGGTGTTTCCAGTTGCTACAATTCACTGTGACTATCTAGTTTCTGCCTATAAAAGTTCATAGCCATTGGACTATGTTTGCCCCTCGGATGACACAAATTCCAAACTGACCAAATGAACAGTGTTTCTAAAAATCCGAATTTCTGATACCAACTTTAAAAAATCCTAGAAAACTCTATAGATCTCCAAATGACTTGATCTTTAGCTTCCCAAAAAGCTCTAAACAAGATCTAGTCCTGTGTCAAATTTCAAAGCAAGAGGAGATCATTTGGTCAGACTTGGACATCATGTGCAAAAGGGCCACTTTCTTATTTTAAAAGGGGCTAATGGGGTCCAATCTTAGTTCTTCTACCTCTAGGACTCTTTGAGCACATGAGAAAGCATCCGTATGGGCTATCAATAATGGTTTAAGTGTCTAACAACCCAGATTGGAGGAACTCACTATCCCACACCCACTTATACACTCATGTGGCCAATGCTAAAATCATGCTTTTCATAACAAAACTTGCTTCTTCATTCAAAATGGTCTCATTCTCATATATACATGATAAATACATTGGTTACAAACATTCATAAGTGCTACATCATATACATCATTAATTTACATTCCTTGACTTAGCTACAAAATGAATACAAGAGGCTCTTTTACAATCCATTCATTGAGTTCCCTAGCTTCAAGCTTGGTGGCTCCCATTTCTTGCCTCACTTGGTCCACCTAGCATGTTTGGATGGTGGAGAGGGGGAGTGAGATTCAAAGAATCTCAATAGCTCATCTCTCATTCAATCATACACACAAAGTATGCAAACAAGTCTCACAATGTATACATGGGCATATGAACATGTGAAAGCATAAGAAACCATTTTTAACATATGAGTAGGCCATACATAACATATAAAAGCTTGCCAAGTAAATGGATTAGCCTCACTCACTCACTTGTAGATTTTGAACTTGCCTCACCCATTCTCTAAGAGGTTCTTAGACTCAACCCTTACTCTTTGGGAGTCAACCTCACTTTTGGGAGACTCTTTACTTTGTCTCAACTAACTTGAGGGTTTTTGGCTCATCCTCACCATGGCTAAAGGGATTTCGACTTTTCCATATTCAAGCAAACTCAAACAATCACATAAAACATCATTGAAATACATGAGGCATCATCATGCTAGCATACTTTTCATGGTTCAAAACATACATACACACAAGCAAGACAATGTAAGCACACATCTTATGCATGAGAGAAGGTGGAGAGAGCTAATTTTTTAGCTAATCACAACTTTTCCTTTCAACTTGTCTCCTCCCTTGTGGTTTTCACAATCAACTCTAGATGGGAGTGCTTCTCTTGAGCCTAGCCACACAAAAAGCATAGAATTATTTTCTGAATACTTATTCATAAGCTAGGAATTTCTTTCTAGTAACCCTACTAAGCATGTAAGAGCTAGGGTTCTCTCTCTCACTAGAATCCCACTAACTCTCCCTCCTCTTTCAACTCTCAAACTCTTAAGAAGAGAAAGCAAGGAAGAGATGGCTACATGACTTCTAACCTCCCTTAAGAGTGGTTTTCCACTCTCCCTCTTCTGAACCAAGCTCAAAACCTAACTACTTCCATAATCAAAACCATAGGAAGAGTTGGCAAGGAGAGAAGAACAATATTCTAAAGAGAGAAACCATGTAAATCTTACCTTTCTCTTGCTCTTCCTTCCTTCTCTAGGCTTCTCTCTCTCTCTCCTCTGCCCTCTTCTCTCTCTTAGAGTGAGCTTAAGTCGGTTACAGAGTGAAAGAAGGAGTTGGGACGCTTTAAAAAGTCAAATTCTCTATTTTCATGCTTTTCCGGACTAACCCTCGCTATAGCGAGCCATAACCCTCGCTACGGCGAGCTCGATTCAGTCCCAGACCCCTGCCTTTGCTACAGCGTGCGCTACGGTGAGCAACTCCCTGGTTTTTGTATGGGGTGCCCGAACTCGCTATAGTTAGAAGGCAGTCTCGCTATAGCTAGACTATTTCTCGCTATAGCGAACAGGTACATTTGCTATAGCCGGGCTGTAGCTAGCAGACTTAGAAAATTTTTAGCCATTTGAAAATTTTCAGCTTTTCTCTTCTCTCTTTTTTTTTTCTTTTCTTTTCTTTTCTTCTTCTTCTTTCTTTTCTTTTCTTTTCTTGGTTGTTACATGATGAATGGATCCCCCTACTCTGGAGCTGCCTCAACGTTCCACATCAGCTTCTCATGTATGTTGAACTAGTCTTGTGTGACATGCAGCCTTCATCCAATGCTTCCACGTACTCATCACACATCAGCTCTTCTTGTTTCTTAAAACTCGTAGCTTCTTTTTCAGCTTGTGTTAAGCTTATGTGTATCTTCCATATAATTCTCTTACAGCTTCCTCTCCCTTTTCTGTTCACATTCATAAGTTGCTACTGTATATTATAGGTCTTGTCCTGATCATAAGCTTCATTTATTACATGTCACCATGCATGAGTGGGTGCTACATGGAAGTATGAAGGAAAGGATTTGGAATGTGTGAATAGAAGGCACGTGACTTCATCTCTCTTTTCTTCATCTTTATTTTTAAAGATTCCATTAAAATTATAGGCCTTTTAATTCAATCTTGTGCCTTCTCAAATAAATTTCCCCATTTAAGTTCCATTTGCCAATCAAAAATCTACACAAAAGAATGAGAAAATTTAAGTAGAAAAATTTTCAAAATTATCTAAAGGAATTTATACATTACAATTCAATAATTTTGCAAATTAATTTATAGAGTGTATAAATGGCTAATAAAATCAAATTCCATCTAATTAAATCCCTAAAGCCATATTTAATCATTAAAAACTCCAAATTAAGAGGAATAGAAGATATAAAAATGGCATTTATCAAAGTTGCTCAATGGATTCTTAGATTATAGATAGTCTTAAAATGATAAGAACAACAATGGGAGTATTAAATTGAATTTAGAAGCTAGAAATTGAAAGTTAAAAATTTAGAAGTCAAAAAAAAAGAATTATGGAAATAATTGACATTAGGCTCGTGTGACCAAGCTTGTAAGGCTCCTAATCAATCCTAATGTGGCTATATAAATCATATATGCTAAGCTTTTGAATCCTACAAGTTGAATTTTTAAAGTTTCCCCTTGAGGGATAAGGTTCCATAATGAGTTCTATTATGTTGAAAAGTGAAATTACCAAATGAATAGTCAATATGGAATTTGTGGCTTGAATTATGAATTCTAGAAGCATAAGTTAGTTTAAAATTTAAGCTTAATGAAACTTCTAACTTAAAGCCTAAGTGTTAAACCAATCATGGGGAGCTAAAATCCAAAAGAAATTTCACAAATTTAGGCCCTTGAATATGATCGAATTTGAGCATTTTAGACAACAAATTTACCACCTAATAAACAAGTGTCTTGGAAGTATGCAAAAAAAGGATTTTAAGTCACTTGAGTAGCCTAAAGTATTGATAAAAGTCATAGAGACTTAAGAGAAGTAGTTATGAGCATGAGATGTTGATGATATATTTATGTGTATTTTTAGGATAAGCTATTGAAGTTCCACTCCATTGTAAATGTAGAGCTGAGAAAAAAAATAGATAAGGCCAAAAACAAAATGGAGAAATTAGATATTTTTATTAGGTTTTATCACCTATCCAAGGTAGCTTACTCTTCTCTATCTAGTTGCATGCAAACTTGTTTGAGCTTGATATGTATTGTATTATATTAGTTGTTCATGATAGATTATGCTATATTGCTTTGTATCAGTTATATGGCAAGTTTTGCATGTTATGCCTGATGAGTTAAGGCTAAGAGATAAAAAGAAATAATGGGAATGAACGTAGTAGTTCTCCTAAGTCCAAGAGACAAGCCTAAGCTAAGCAGAGTTTCATGGCCATGATTGAGTATAATGCAAACATGTAAGTATTTATGTTAGTTTTATATGACCATGCATACTTGCATTGTTCTTCCTTGACTATCTCATGTTTATTTTGGGTGATTTGAGTATGGTTATTGAGATTCTCCTAAATTTTACCTTAATCTCTATTTTTCCACTAAGCAGTGCTAGGTGGAAGTACCAGTGTCAGAAAGGAAAAGGGAAAGAATGATGTTTGGATTTATAGAACTATATGAATATTCTATTTCTAACTTTGTTGTAATGTACAAGGAATAAATATGGATTATATTTAACTTTATCATGATGTAATATGTATATTAGTGCACCATAAAAAGTGATGTATAACTCTAGCTTGAGTTATTTAGTATTAATTGATGTTTTATACTCAGATTATGGTATATGGCCTTGTTATTATCTGTACTTTCCTATATCAGTAAGTTTGGGCTATTATGTGATTATTTAAGTGGTTTGGATGATTAATTTTATAAGGGGAAACTCTGCTGGACTTTCCTTAGTATATTATGTACATTTTTTTAATGGTTAAGTTGTTTGGACATTGAATTTATGAAAAAGTCAAGTGTGTGAATTTCAAAAATTTTGGATTTAGTATTTTTCTATCATTACTAAATGGACCCATTATTGATCCATAATAATTAAATAAGGATTAGATAGTAAATGTGTTACAAATGGTCTTATGGAATGCAATTTTGGTAGGTTACTTGTGTGATAAAAAGTCTTGTTTTACTATCACTATGTTAGTTTGCTATCATTTCTACTATAAGGCTATAATAACATGCTTTGAAGTGGTCCTTAGGAGTAAAATTTTGTTCTTAAGCATGATGAACCTAAGGTTAAGGCATTTGAGATTTATGGTAATGGTTTTAGCAACAAGCTTAGGAGAAATGAAGTTTTTGGTAATTGTTGGAGTCTAAGAAATTTGCTATCACAAATGGTTTAACACTTTAAAAAATTTGGTTATGAAGTGTTTAGTAAGGATTTGGGCATAATATATTGAGAGCTCAAGGGAAACAAAAAGGGATAAGTTTAGGAGAAGTAAACCCATAAGAGAGAGTTAACTCTGATTGTCATTAGTTAACTCTAGATTAGTTATAGTCAACTTTAAATGCCTTCAAGTTAACTCCAATTGGTTTTCGTGACAAAAGTTCCTACGTGAGTCAACTCTAAATTAGTTATAGTCAACTCATAGTTCAAAAGTTTTAATTATAATCCAAATAACTTATATTCCCTTAACTTGTATGAGGATTACTTAAATATTAGTAAATGCAGGATGTGCTTCAACATATTAAGTAAGAAAAAAAAGTTTTAAATTGGCCATTATTTTACCTAGTATTAAAGAACTTTTATGCATGTTTCTACTAGGTTTTTCCTTTTAAGTTAAGCTTTAATTGGGTAGTTTAGCTACACTAGAGAAAGGTTTAATAAAGAACTCTAACAATGACATGATCAATGCCATTGAAAGAATGGCTACCACTATAAGAGATCAAACTTCCGCTATGACTAGGATACTCTAGTATATTCAAAAGAATGAGTTCCTACAACTAAAGCAAGGACCCATGTTAGTCAACCAATATAAGGCTAACTTTGAAAAGGTAGCTAGATTTTTCCTCTATTTAGGAAACCATTTTGATGAAAGCTAGAAAATTATAAGGTTTGAGAATGGCCTAAGATGAGAGATTAGAAATCCATTAGATGTTTTAGAAACCAAGGATTTCCCAACACTTATAGATGAGTGTGAGAGGATAGAAAGCCACCCATAAGGCATAAAAAGTGAGAACCAAAGGAAAGAATATTGGGAAATAAAGAAAGTACTTGAGAAATTGAAAAAGAACATTAAGTTTATGTCCCAATTAGGTGAAGAAAACCAACATTAGCAAGAAACCACACAGAAACAAGTCTTGTCTTATTAGACAAAACATGTGCTATAACTCTGGAGACCTAGGATAGTTCTTAATGGAATGTCCTAAAACCAAGGAACAACACTGAACTAGAAATTACAAATAAGGAAAAAGCCCTTATTATGAGTGACCAAGAGGCAAATCAGTCTCCTGACTTGATACAAGTTACATAAATAATTAAGTGGTACTTTTTAGATGGCACCATTGACTCTAAAGGAGTAACCCACTCTTATATTTTTCATGATCGTGTAACCTTGTTTGCATTTGAATTACTACTTGGTTTTTACTTTTCTACTCCTATATAGAAGGGAAAATAATTTCTATTCTAATTGATGGTCTAAATTATTTATCAATAGATAACTTTTTCCTATTTAGTTAATATATCTACCTTAAAAAATGCAACGTCATTCTTGGTAAGGATTGGTTGATTGAAAATAATATAACCTCAGTTTGTCTCCAAAAGACCTTAAGTTTTTCTTTGACCTATAAGCTAGAGTTTGTTGGTCTTATGGTCAGTTAGGTATGGAATTAGAAAAAGATAGATACCTTAAAACAAGGCATAGACCATAAACAATTAAAGTAACCATTAAGAATAAGTATTCCATTCCAATGATTAATGATCTATAAGACTAACATAGAGGAGCCTTTGTAGTTTCCAAAAAACAACCTTAGGGTAGGAAACCCTAGATCAAGATAAGACCTGAAGGCACCGTCGAGGTTGTCTTGGGAATAAGTTATGGGCTCTTAAATACCCCAAAGTGTTTATGAGTTATATGGATAAAATTTTTTAATCCTATTTAGATCAGTTTGTTAACATGTTCATAGATGAAATTTTATTTGAGGACTAAGAATAGACACAAGTAGCATCTTAAGATAACATTACAAGTATTCAGAGTAATTACCTTACTTATGATCTAGAGCTAATACTCAGAGTGTCAACCTTGAGGATTTGGAAACCATACCTATACGAAATCAATTTTCAAGTACCAAAGGTCTTAGATATTTATTTAGTAAGAAGCAATCAATGATGAAACAAAGAGGATGAATAAAATTGATTAAGGACTATAATTAAAATTTATGACTCACCCCAACTCTATTAAAATATACCAAGACTTGATAAGGAAAATTTGAGATTAAGAGCAACTATTAGTAAGTTAAAATCTTAAGATAGAACCTTAAAGACCATCATGATTACTATAATCCATAGAAGATCCTTGAATAAAAGTGGGATAGTGGTTAGATGAGTTTAATAATAAAACTATCGGGATGCAACCTAGATATAATGTTGTAAGATTAACCCATTCTACCTCCTTTTCACTCTTATGATAGTATGGAGTTATAAAGAGGAATGCCTTAAGGCATAATTTTGTACAATAATCCTTTGACCAACTAGGTTAATTAGGGATAGAATGCTAACTGCTTAAGGTAGGCCTAAGAGTTATTCTAATCAAAAGAAGGGAAACACCCTTATTACTAGCATTGGTAAAATTTTAAAACCTAAGAAACTAAGTGCCTGATACTTAGGATAAGTGCTTGATACTTAAGACCTTTCTAAATTATTTAAGAAATGGTACCTAATGTTTACCAAATAGCCCATTTCTCCAAGCCATCAAATGTAAATTATGTTTTTCATGAAATGTGTTTTAGATTTTTCACATACTATCATACCTAGCTTCATTTAGCTTATTTATACCATTTATATGCATTAACAATGAAAATTACAACCATTTCCGTATTTTTAGTTGCGAAAATCAGTCTGTTTACATACCAAACAGAGTTATAGGGATCAAATTTTGATTTTTTTTTTCTTCTTTACTCCTAATCATCATAAATAAACTTATTTTGGACCATTAGATCATAAAATATACACCAAATGCCTAAGAAATATATGTAGCCCAAATTTGACCTATTAAACATATTATGTATCAAACTTCAAAAATTCATAACTCAGGCTACGTATGATTAGCACAAATTAGGTGTCTACAGAAAAATTAAAATTAAGTCGTTTGAGCCCTAAAAAAACATGAAAAATAAAATCTGTTGTAGTGAACAATAATAGTACCAAATTTGAATAATTTTTTAAATTTTAAAAATTCATAAAATATTTTATCGAGCTCTAAAAATTCATATTCTTAATTTGTTAGAAAGCTTTATAAATTCTCTAATTGCACGCCAAATTTTAGCCTCAAATTAGGTCATTTGGGCTTTCAAAGGTAGAGGTGCAATTTATGACTTTTTTGAATCAATTTTATGTTTCAAAATGGCCTAATTGGTTTCCAAATTGCACTCTTCTACTTTGAGCAAATTTCAATCATCCTAATAATCCATTCTATAAGGTTCAACACATAAGAAAAAGTTTGGATAAAAATATGACCATCTCACACCCATGGACACATATAGTCCATAATGCATCTCATATGAGTAATCATGCACCAAGGGCTCATATATACATCAAAATGTTATATAATTATAGTCTTATGTTTATACGCATGTTCCTATCTCATAACCTTGACATTTCCACAAGATTCACCATATACATATATGTTTAGTATCCATTCATGCATATATATCTCTATAACTTCTAATATGGACAACATATACATATGGTTGCATTTTACATCAAAACGAGATATGTATATATTAACATGCTCAAGTTCATACATAAATTAGCATCACATATATTCCTTCCATAGATGAGATATATCATTCTTAATATATCATATACACTTTCAAGTACATACTTGCAAGAAAACTACAACATGAATTTCTAAAGTCTATGGCTTCTCATTTTCCATCTCCTTGCTCGAGAACCTTGAAATGGTTAGTGTGAGGGACATATGTGAGATTCTAAAGAGAATTTTAATAGTTAATCTCAACCAAATCAATGCATACACGAATGCTATAAGGAAATGCAATACATGTGGTGCTAGCATGTAATTCTCATGCATCATGAAACTCAAATGCAACTTTTACATGAAAACTTGTTTTTCAACAAGTCATGGCATCTCAACATACTAGATAGGCTCAACTCAACTCAATTTTAGTCCAAGAAATAATTACTGCACTCAATTTTCTGCCATAAGAAGCAAGGAGCCAAAGACATATCAAACTCATAATGGAAGACATATGAAAGTATAACTCAATAATACATTAAGCAACAACATATTCAAGCATCTCAAGTTATTCAAGCATTTAAATGCATGCAAGAGAGGGAGATAAAGCTACCTGGGAGATTGAGAGTTGATCCTAAATTTCATACTTTGCCTCTTATCTTGTCTAACTCTATTCATTTATCTCTTTTACTTTATTAGCTTAATTCTCCCCTTATTGGTATTCTTACCCAAAGACTGCTCTAGCCATTATTGCATACCTAAAATATTATATTAAGCATGGAAAATAAGTAACCAATGTATATCTAAGCTAACTTACGCATATGTCCCTCAATTATCCCATATACCACAAATTATAACTTAATTTTAAAAATGTATAACTTTGGCTAGGAACCTTTAAGTTAGGCAAATAATACCATTTTAGAAAGCTTGTAATATGTACATTCTATTATAAAAATCTTAAATTTAATTGAATTCATATCGTCCCTTAAAAATGGCAAAACAGCAGTTGGTTCTTGCTACTTAATAATTGCTAACTTTCAAATTTTATAACTTTGGCTAGGAGTGTCCAAATTAAGCAAACTAAAACTTTTTTGAAAGCTCTTCATGAACTCTAACTATTGTAAAAATTTTAAGTTAAAATTAATTCAATGGCTTCCTTAAAAGACAAGAAAATTGTGGCTGTGGTTGAGACCAAACTGATATAAGGCAATTTTACTAGGGCAAATTTGAAAATTCATAAAATATTTTGTATTAACCCAAAAATTATAAAATTTAATTCATATGAAACTTTAGGATGTCCTCTAAATATTTTACTAAGTTTCATGCCTAAATTCATTCATTAAAGCCTCCATGGATGGATATGCATTTTTGAACTCATTATGGGTTTATTTTGATAATTTTATGTTCTAAACTTGCCATATTCTCTCTAATTTCATGCTTTAGGCTGCTTTTACATGCTCTAACTCATTAAATGTATGCAAGGAATGTGGAGAGAGAGACTTTCCCTCTCTACATGAAGAGAAAGGAGGACAGAACTTAAGGAAATCAAACTTAAATCATGGCAACATATACCTTATTTTGAAGCTTGCTTCATGTTGTACATTTTCTCTTGATTGAAATCATGAAAAGAGGATTTCCTTCCCCCTTAGTAGCAGCTTAACTCCCCCTGAAATAGAATTTGAAACCATAGGATGAAAGCTCTCAATGAGACACACTTTCTAACTATCATAAGGTGAGAAAATGCCAACAAACGTACCTATTTTCCCTTATTTTCTTTTCTCTCTTTTCTTCTTCTTGGACATCCATGGTTGTCCTATTTTGGCTGATATAAGTCAATTTAGAGGAGGAGAAATAAGTTGGTGCATCATACTTAAACAAAAAAAACATATTTTAACTTTTTCCTATAATTACATTTTTATCACTTTATTTTGACTGCCCTGCTTGAGCTTGTTTGAAATCCTCTCTGTGAATCGTCTTTTCCATATAAAAATCTAGTCTCTTTACTTTATTCAAAATATTTACTTTGAAATTTTTAAAATTTAAAACCATACCAAATAGTCTAGTCAAAGTTACAATTAACTGACATCTTAAATCGTACAACATAAGGGTTTTAGTCATTCTGATAGTTCCTATGATTTTTAGACCTTTGAAAATCCTAGTGAGCTTATCTTTGACATTTAAAGCCCTTTCATTTAAGTTTCTTAAATTTTGCATGAAATTATAATTTTTGCCACTGATACGTTAGTTTATACATTCGGGCTCTGGTTTCAAGCCATCTAAAGGTTTATAACCTCATCTCTAGATGCTCTTATTAATATTGAACCTTACTTACCTTTAATTCATCTTGCTTTAGGGTTCTCTCTCATTATCTTATTGGTTCCAGATTAGTTTTAGAAGAAGCGCATGTCACACATACCACTAAAGAAGAGTCAAAACAATTAAGATAATTGTTATACCTAGAGAGTTTCTAAAGGCTCATTCCAAATTTTTCAAAAAAAAATATCCAAAGGAAGGCTCTTAATCATATGCTTAGGGTTTCTAATTAACTTATTAGATTTCATTGATTGTGATTATATGCATGATCATGGTTACTTTTGTGTACATAGTGTTTTGCTATCAAAAATTTTCTAGAAGCCTTAATCTAGTAAAATTTAATTTGGAGTCATCTAATCTTGTATGGGGGTGGATTTTGAATATGTTATGCCTAACATATGCAAGGTCATTCAGTTTTAATTTTATAATTTTTGGAGGTGTTTTATCCCTGTACATTGGCCTAATAATGACCTATCTTCTTTGATAGGACATTTTGGGACAATTTACAATTTCATGAAAATTAAGGGATCAAATGGAATTTTTGGTCTTTGAAATTCAAGTATAGTTAGTTAGCATATCAAAAAGGCTCCACGTCAAATCTTACTATTTTAAGAGCTTCGAATTAGAAGACATAAATTTTTGAAGTTAAGGAAAAAAAAGGTGGAGTTGGTGTAGGGTTGAAATTTGTGTTAGGCACCATGCTTTATGTCTAGAGCAACAAGGCCTATGTTGTAGTGCCTCAAGGTGATGTCATGACATTACACCTCTTGAAATGCCCATTTATGCACTTTTTCCCCCAAAATCTCTATCTGATTTGTTAAGGGTTCATCTTAAACTAATTTTAGATACTTTTTAGAGATACACATGATTGAAAATTAGCCATAACAATGCTAGAATGATTACTTTGATTTTTATTCCTTGGGCATTTAATAAATAGTAATGTTATAATTATGAGAGTTATTTGTGTGTGTGCATAAAGAATAGTTTATTCTTCGGAAACCATATGATTAATTAGAGTCACAAGTAATTATCCATACAAAGGATATATATATACATATATATATATATATGCATATACATGAATATACATCCATAGTTGAAGACATATAGGATTCTTATATCTATATTTGTAATTCCCTAATGTTAGAGGATGACCATGACCTTGATGACTATATATCGATAAGTGAGACTTTTATATGACTTGGACCCTTATAGGGATTGGACAAAGACTCTAAAGGATAATGAAAATAGAAAAGCTATAGCAAGATTTTGCTTGATACAGTTTAGTTATCAATGTGTTATAATTATACTAGCTATTGATGTGTTGTTTATTTTTATTTTAAAGAATAATGGTATATTGATCATGAATTATGACCTAAATAACTTGGAATATGATGATTAAATAATAAATATGGCTTATTGTATGAAACAATATCCAGGTGTTGAAATATTGAAAATGTATAATATTTACCTATTTAAATGCTATACTTGAGACAAGTCTTCTGCAAGTAAAAGATCTTCAAGATAGAAGAAGATTCTCAAGGAATAAACCTCAAAAGTAAATGACCTTCGAAGATAGGATCCTAATAAATAAGGATTCCTAATTTCTCTAAAAAATAATCGGGATGAAATTTCAAGAGGTAACTTCCATTAATAGAGAATGAATTTTAGTCTATGTGAAAGGAAGGATATGATTACATGGAACAAAGGGGATCAAAGTCTCTCTCATATTTTAAGTCTCATTTTCCTTGGGACAAAGTTTCGATTGAGGGTTAGGAGGCTTCAATTTGACTTTAGGTTTTAGGTTCCATGTTAAGGTTTGTGGATATACTCTAGAGGATACTCTAATTATATTTACTTCTATCCATGATAATGTGTTTCAATGATTATAAAGACTAAGAAAAGAAGTCTTTCTCCTTGATGGTGTTGAAAAAATATGTCTCATACCAAGTAGTATGGGATGCTTAATGGGTTATTTATAATTGTGAAAATTGAAGTCTATACCAAATAGTATGAGATGCTAGGTATAGTACCTAGGAAATAGTTTTTACTATTACCAGCACTTTTAAGGCAGAATCATCTATATCTTTTTAGGAAGGCATGCACAATGATACAATATGAAAATGTAATAGAAAGTATGGGACAAGTTAAGACCTTATGAATGGTGAATCATGTTAGTATGTACTAGGTTTAGTGGTAATCAAATATAATGAACTAAGCTTGTTGCATATTACTTCAAAGTATGATTTTGGACATGATGAATAATGTTGTAATGAATATGTATGTTATTATATCTGAATGAGATTAGGTGTAATGCAATTGTATGAGATATGTTCATTATCATAAGCATAGTTATATTAATCATGTTATAAATTATGATATTTGAATATCGCATCCTTAATATGTTATTTCATATGTAGAGATGAATCTATTTAAGGGCTTGAACATGTTTTGAAAGAAATATATGTGTGTGTGTGTAACTTCTCATGTCCTTGACATAGATGTTTGTGTTTATAAATGTACATAAATGAAAGAGTAAGTTCCTAAACACCTAACAATGAAAGATTATACTAGTAATTTTAAGTACATATAAATGAAATGATTGGATATCCTCTGTCTAACTATGTGATTTATCTACTTTTACCTTATCTTTTCTATATGTATAAGCAAAGGAAGAAAAATGTTTTCTAAGCACATGGTAGTTGAACCATTATTGGATTTACAAAAATAATTAAGGTTTATTGCAAATGCAAATTCTCACTAGTTAATGGTCACATGTTTAGATAAGGACTTCAATTCTAATGAGGCTATGCCGGAAGTAAACTGATGTGATCTTAATAGGCAGAAGTTAAGTCAATATGGATGTTAATGTTAACCCTGGCAAACCAAGATCTTTAAATAATAGTTATTATGGAATAGTTGAAATAGTAATTATGAGACATCAATACACATTCAGTTGTCTAGTCTAAGAACTAGTTATACCATTACATGCTAATATCCAAAGAATATAACATTCTTATTGGTAATTATATAGTTTAAGAATATTAGATGTATGGTACCAGTTGTTCATTATGTAAGTGTTCGTAAAGATTTTTTACAACTACGTAATACAATGAAAATTTTTATCCATTAAAATTTTCGCTATAATTTCCACCATTCTGATAAAGTAATAAGGTACGTAATGCCTTGAAAGTCAAGGTGTTACATGTGGGGTGAATTGTAAAGTTGTGATTTATCTTTATTATTACAAGTGATGTGTTAGCTAGGATGATCCAAGATATTTTTTCATGCTTTAGTTAGTTAAGTGATGTGTAAGCATGTCTTGCACTTATCTTTTGTTCTCCCACACGAAGTGCCTCCCTTCTTGACACATAATTCAAGCATATGTTTTTTAATTGAATTTTAATCATTTTAGTTATGTTTTAATTATATGGTTATTTTATAATTCCTTAGTCTTAAATCTTTTGATTGCATTAATAGTTAAGTGGAATTCATTTTTTTTATAAAATTCTAAATTTTTGTTCTTAAGTAATATATTTCTAAAATGCTTAAGTTCAAAACTACAAAAAGAAAAGAAAAGGTTCAACCATGAAATTTTTTTTTGGTGGTTTTACCAAAGTTAAGCCACCTAACTATAGTTAAGCTATCTGTCAACAATGATTTAACCATGGTTTTACACAACCATGGGGACTTCCGTAGCTAAGCTGCAATTTAACTACAATAAAGCCATGTTTCTATAAATTGTGGTAATGCCACTAGAATTTTTTTTAGCAATGGTTTGAACCACTACCATAAGTGGATTTGACCACAGGGAGAGTGAAAGTTTAACTGCTTTAGTTCGTTAAGTAACTACAAAAATATAAAAATAACAATTTCATGGAAAATAACCAAAAAATAAATAACTGATAGGTAGATTTTTCCTACATTTACAAAGATAATACTTGAATAAAATAAAACAATATTCCATTAATACCACTAATGCATTTCAGTACCTTGGCAACCAACACAATAAAATAACAACAATCATGATAGCTCCACATCCATAAAAGAAGGAGAAAAAGAAATTAACTAAAAATTGTCCATTTAGAGGTCAAGAAGAAACCATTTCATCTTTATAATGTTTCCCATGTGTACTATACTATTGCTATGTCAATCACATTATTCTTGGTTGTTAATATTAGCAAGTCAATTTTCATATAAAGTAATTAAAAGAATTACCAGAAATGGACACAATATGGACAAATATAACAAATGAAGGAACAATAGTAGCCTAGTAAGACACATGGATATAACAAATGCAATAAGACACAATAATAACCTAGGTTTTTGTTAAAGATAGTTTTAAAAATGGATTACTATAACAAGTAAAATTGAACTATCAATATGAAATTAGATTTTTATATTGATAGTTTGGTATTGCATAAAAATATAAATCACCTACACTAAAACTTCATATTTGTAGTTGACACCCTTTCGAAGTTATTGTAAAGAATAATCAAAGAAAACATCAATCTACACAATCATTATGTTACCCCATTCTACTAAAAAACAAAAGGAAAATTCATCCAGAAATCCTATATGTATATGCATGTATTTGAAATAGTTTAATGAAGACCAATTGGGATATTATGAAGTGGAAGTTGACCAAAGGGCTTCCCATTTTAGAAGTAATATCTTGCAAGGATAAACTTAAAGCAAAAAACAAATTAATTTGATAATAGCATGAATAGAATATATTTGCAACCATTAAGCTACATTTCTTCATAGATGTAGAAAAGATAATAATAATAAACCATAGATAGAGAAAAAGGAACATGACAACCCTCCATTAAAAGCACAAAAATTAAATATCAAGTTTATTACAATGAGCTAGGCAAGAAATGAAGCTAACCAAAACATTAAATGAAGTATAAACACATTGGAAAGATGGTAAAATAGGGGAAAAAATGGAGCTATCGCTATAAATTAGCCTTTTCCCTCAAAGCCTTGGGAATTGAACCTATGAGCTTGTTTCTTACTAAATTATGAGAGGATGGTAAAATGGAAAAAAATGGAATTTTAAGATACATGACTTTATAGTCTAAGTATGAAGGATGTAATGTAATATTACATCTATAGCTTGTAAGTTGAATTTTCTAACTGAGATATATCACCACATTTTGGCAAGCTTTTAGACATTTTATGAATATGAAATCTTCACACCAGTTGCTTGTAACAACCGAGAAAAAGAAAAAAAAAAGGCTAAAAATTTTTGAAGTCCTAAAAATTTTCTAAGTCTGCTAGCTATAGTGAGAAATGGGCTAGCTATAGCGAATGTACTTGTTCGCTATAGTGAGAAAAAGTCTAGCTATAACAAGAATGCCTTTTCGCTATAGCGAAAATGCTTCTAGCTATAGCGAGTGCGGGCATCCCATACAAAAACCAGGGAGCTACTCGTTGTAGCGCGCGCCATAGCGAAAGCAGGGGTCTGAGACTAATACATGCTCGCTGTAGCGAGGATTATGCTTTGCTATAGTGAGGGTAAGTCCGGAAAAGTGTGAAAAAAGAGAATTTGACTTCTTAAAGTGTCAAAATTCATTCTTTTCCTTTAAATCGACCAAAGCTTCATCCAAAGCAAAGAAAAAGCTTGAGAGAGAGAGGGAAACTAGGAGGAACTAAGAGAGAAGGAAGGGAAGCTAAGGAAGAAAGGTAAGATCCTTTAAAGCTCTTCATGCTTCTTCTTCTTGATTCTATTCTTCTCCTTCTAAGGTTTCTTTCCATGGGTTGTTGAGTAAGAAAGCTCTGTTCTAGTCAAGAATGAGCAAGAAACTCATGTATCTTCACTTCTTTTTCTTTGCTTTCTTTCTTGAGAGCTTGAGAGAGGAAGGAGAGTTAGTGGAACTCTAGAGAGAGAGAAACCCCTAGTTGCTTATACTTGTTAGGGTTTGCTCTGAAGAAACCCCTAGCTTTGTGAATAATTATTGAGTTATGAGAGAGTAATTTCATGCTCTTTGTTGTGCCTAGGCTCAAAAGAAGCAACTCCATCTAGTTATGAGTGTGAAATCAAGAAGGGAGAAGAGAACTTGAAAAGGAAGGCTTGTGTTGGCTTATAAGGTAGCTCTCCACTCCTTCTTGTTGCATTCTTGGATGTATATAGTCATTGTATGCTTGTGTATATGCTTGTATTGTGAGCCATGCCATTTGATGTTGCCTTAATGCATTGGTACCAATATGTTTATGTTTTGAGTTGTGAAAATTGCTTGGGTGAGGTGGTGCTGAAAGTCCCTTGAGACGGGTGAGGTAGAGCCAAAAGTCCCTAAACCAAGGGTGAGGCCAATCTGAAAGTCCCAAAAACTCAGGTGAGGCTAGACCAAAAGTCCCTAGAGCTTATTCTTGGCATTGATACGAAACCATGGCATGAAAAGCATGTGTTGTGTAAATTGTGAATGATTTGCATACTTGACTTGTTTATATGCCTTGATTGCTTCCTTGAATGAGTATGAGCTATTGAGATTCCCTGAATCTCACCCCCTTCCCTCTCCTTTCTTAACATGTTAGGTGGAGTTCAAGGAGAACCAAGTGCACACCAAGGAGCCAATTGAGCATGCTTGAGGAGTTGTGTAGCTATTTTTGTTCTTTTGATGTAAAGAGGTGCCAAAATGAATATGTACCTACTATTTTTGAGATGTAAATATTTGAGCAAGTGTAAAAGTATGTATGAATGATGTATGAACTATGTAGAGAGCCAAAGCAATGGAAATGTGGGATTTGGCCCTTTTGTGGCTTACATGTAAGAGTGCATTTTGGCTTGTAGCATAGTGAGTTTGAGATATGTATTGATTTGGACCACTTGAATATTTCATATATGCTATGTTTATACTTTAAATCTTGTCCAAGAGGTGCTAGAACATGTGGGAGGCCATTTGGACCCACTTTGAACCATTTTGGATGCCAAAACTGCCATATTTATGAGCTCCGTCAAAGTATGACCAAATGAGCTCTTCTTGATATGAAATTTGGCATGCCTCTAGAGTCTATTGAGAGCTTCTTGAGAAGTTAAAGTAGGTAATATTTGTAGATCTAAAGAATATTTGGTAAATTGTTGAAGTTGGAGAAATTTTTGGTTTTGGTTATTGTACTGTGCAACTAGGTCCGAAAATAAATCTGTGTCATTCATGGACCAAACGGTGTCCGATTGTCATGAAATTTTATGGGTATAAACTAAATATCTACAGTGATCTATACCAACTATAAGAACCTCAATCGGAGGTCTGTAAAGGGAGAATGAACTTTCTGAAATTCTGTGTCAGTATCAGGGAAGCCATCCGACCTTTGCTACTGTTCCATCAGTTTTCAAGGTCCAAGGGCTACTAAAACGATCTAAAATTATTTTTTTCCTCTAGTTAACATCTTTATCTTTCCAAATTGGTATATTCTTTCCATATTGAATTTTTGTGGAATTAGTTACGAATTTTCGAAGTTTATGACAGCAAGCTGCACTAGTACCAGGGACAGCTGGACCTCTGTCTCTTTTTTGATGTCAAACATGGTTCAAACTCTGAGATTATGGTTGGGCGTTATTTCTAGTGTGAATTTAACATCTAGAGCTTTCTACAAAGCTATTTTTTGCTTGATTCTCATTTTTCTAGAATTAGTTATGATTTTCCAAAGTTAGAGCAAAAAATCTGACTTTCGGGCTCATTTGAGAAATTGCATTTTCTTGGTTTTTGGCTCCATATCCGTGGTTTATGAGTTGTTTGATACTATGTATGAGTTTCATAAATGTATTTTGAGTAGAGAATGTGAATGATGAGTTCACGGGACCCACAGGACAAAATATGAGCGTTTGAACCCCGTTTTATAGCTTGAAAATGCCACAGTTTATACTTGTTCACTGGAAATCATATGGAATCAAGCCTAGAGGGAGATTAATTGGAGTTAAGTCATTATAGTGTTATATTTTTTAGTATCAGAGCAAAAGTTTAGGCACTTTTACTCGATGTTAGGCTCTTAAATGGTATGAATTGCTTGTGTTTGGTGTGAATTACCATGGATGTGGTAACATCCATATGCATATATACTTGTGATATGTTTGTGAACTGAGGATTGCTACTTCTTTTTAGACATGGTTGAGATTAGATGAGGTAGGGTAGAGGCAGGCTGCCCAGGGCTCAGAGAACTGAGCCAGAGGTTCCTGTTGGGCCTGAGGATCCTCTGCGGACCATCATGGAGAGGCTTGACCGATATGAAGCCATGATGGGCCAGCACCAAGAGATGTTGGAACAGCAGAGATACATTGCCCAGCAACAGAATGATATGATCATGCACTTGCAAGATACCCTAGCCAGGCAAGAAGAAGCCAGGAGAGAAGCCCTTGTACCTCAGTCATCCACATCTGGCATTCCACCTATACCTCCCCAGGAGCCTGTTGTTGCTCAGACCTAGACACCTATCCAAAAACCGTTGAAGCAGTTTAGGCAGAACAATCCACCCTCATTTGATGGGAAGTTGGATGCGGATAAAGCGGAGGCTTGGGTTATGAAGCTAGAGAAAATATTCTCGGTGATGGATTGTACCACCGAGCAGAAAGCTCAGCTAGCCACTTTCATGTTACAGAAGGAAGTTGATAGATGGTGGCGTAGCACGAAACCTCTGATGGAGACCAAGAATGTACTGATAACTTAGGAAAGCTTCTTGGTCGAATTTTATAAGAAATATTTCCCTAGTTCGGTGAGGAAGAAGAAAGAGATGGAATTTATGAGCTTGAGACAGATAGATGAGATGACTGTGGACTAGTATGTGGCCAAGTTTATTGAGTTGTCTCGGTATTCCTCTTACCTCCAGAGGTATGATGATGAACCCTAGAGATGTGAGCAGTTTGAGACTGGGTTGAAGCCCCTGATTAGCGACAGAGCTACCCCATAACAGATCAGAAAGTTTAATACCCTTGTGGAAGTCAGCCGGGTGATTGAGACTAACCTGCGAACTATCATGCCTGTTGCGGCTACAGCTAGTCAGAAGGGGATTTCGAAATTGAAAAGACAGAGACCGGAAGAGGGTTCTAGTATGATACCCAGTGCCAAGAAGAGAGGCAAGGGGCCATAGAACTGAAGGCCACAGCGGGGTAAGCTGATGCCGCCTCCTAAGAGCCAGTCATCCTTTCAGCAGTCTCCGGTGACATATTTTAAGTGTGGGAAGCCGGGGCACATTGCAAGACACTGTCCTTAGATGGATACAGCGCCTCCTCCTAGGCCGCAGACCCAAGGCTGAGTGTTTGCACTCAATCAGCAAGAAGCCAGTGCGTCTCCCAGTTTGATTCGAGGTACGCTAATAGTGAATGGCTTTCCTGTAGTTACTATGTTTGATTTGGGTGCTAGTCACTCATTTATATCCTATGATTATGTGAGGCAATTGGGTTTGACTATTAATATCTTGCCATTTGACTTGTCTGTTGTGACACCTTGACCTCTAGCTCATACCCAACATGCCCTCTAGCCCATATGGCAATGCGGAACTCATAAGGGAGACACTTTCTCTACCTTATGCTTACTTTCTCTATGGCACTAGGTGTGGGTAGAGCTCCACTTAGAAGTAACATGGACCGGTTGAACCCTCTCTCTGATTCCTCTTGCTCAATTACTCTTTTGAGACTTATTTCAATCCCTACTATATGCTTAGAACTCATGGAAAGCAAAAAGGGATTGGAGACATGCATTTTCGCTAGTGGCAGATTTTGCTTTTTTTCTGGGCTAACTTTGGAAATTCATAACTAAATATAGAAAAATCGTATCTACATGATCTGGGTCATTCTAGAAATTTTGAGACGTCTACTTCATGCTAAAAATACTTAGAAGTCTCAATCTCTCACTCATTCTGCGTTTGACATCGAAATAGTTCACTGGTCAGAGGGGGCCTCTTTGCTGTCACAGTTTACTGATATGGACTTTGAAAATGTCTAACTAATTCCACAAAACTCCAATGCTCATAAACTCTATCTCTATGGAAAGATGTGGATGTAAGCTAGAGGAGAAAAATATCTCCAGATCAGTTCACCTAGCCAATTTCCCGGAAACCGATGAAACAGTACCTCGGGTCTGGTTGGGTGTCTGATTCTAGGCAGGAACTTCGAAATTGCATAACTTCCTCTCTGGACCTCTAAATGAGGTGCTTCCAGTTCCTACAAGTCACTGTGACCATCTAGTTTCTGTGTATAAAATTTCGTAGCCATTGGACTACGTTTGCCCCTCGGATGACATGATTTCTAAACTGACCAAATGAACAGTGATTTTCTGAAATCCGAATTTCTGGTGTCAACTTTGATAAATCATAGAAAATGCTATAGACCTCTAAATGACATGAACTCTAACTTCCCAGAAAGCTCTAAACATAATCTAGCTACATGTCAAATCTCATAGCTAGAAGAGGTCATATGGCTATTCTATGACATCATGTGCAAAAGGCCCTTTCTTGGCCAAAAGTGTGGCTAATGGGGTCCAATCTTAAGTTTTCTACTTCTATGACTCCTTGAGCACATGAGAAAGCATCTTTAGGAGCTATCAATCATGCCTCAAGTGTCTAATAACTTAGATTGGGGAAACTCACTATCCCATGCCCACTTATGCACCCATATATTCTAGGCTATCATGGATTCTTTCTCATTCAACCATACTCTTTCATTCATCATAAACCTCATTCTCATACATTCATCGTTAATACATACATTGTCTTACAATATTTATCATTGCTACATCATATACAACATTTACATCTTATATCTCATGTACAATGTATTACAAAACTTTACACTTTTCTTCATCTCTATCCCTAGCTTCATGCTTGTTGGTGGTTGCTCCCATCCCTAATCTCACTTGGGCCACCTGACATGGTTGGATGGTGGAGAGGGAGGGTGAGATTCATGGAATCTCAGTAGTTCAACTCTCATTAAAACATACATATATTGCATGCAACAAGTCTCATTATGTATGTATAGCATGTTAGCATATAAAACATGATGAAAACATTTAAAACATGTGAAATGGCCATGGATAACATTCAAGAGCTCGCTGAGTACTTGGATCGGCCTCACCCCTTCCCTTATGGCTTTTGGATTTGCCTTCCCATACTTTAGAGGTACTTAGACTCACCCTTACTCTTTGGGAGTCAACCTCACTTTTGGGAGACCTGGCTCAACCAACTTAGGGCTTCGGCTCATCCTCACCTTGGCTATAGGGTTATTGGCTTTTCCATTTCCTTAAGCAAACCAACAATCATTTAAAACATCATCTCAATCATAACACATAATCATGCTAACACACTTCTCATAGCTCATATCATTCATACACACAAGCAAGACAATGTAAACACACAATTATGCATGAGAGAAAGTGGAGAGAACTACCTTTGTTGGCTATTCCCTACTTGCTCTTGCAATTGACTCCTCCCTTGTTGGTTTCACAACAACTCCTAGATGGGAGAGTTCCTCTTGAGCCTAACCACACAAAAGCATGGAATTAATACCTTAATACTTGATTCTTAAGCTAGGGATCTCTTTCTAGCAACCCTACTAAGCATGTCAAGTTAGGGTTCTTTCTCTCACTAGAATTCATTAACTATTCTTTCTCTTCTCTCAAGCTCTCAACTCTTAAGAAGAGAAAGCAAGGAAGAGAAGGCTACATAACTTCTAACCTCCCTTAAGAGTGGTTTTCCACTCTCCCTCCTCTGAACCAAGCTCAAAACATGACTACTTTAACTATTAAAACCGTGGGAAGAGAGGATAAGGGGAGAAGAGTAACATACTAAGAGAAAAGCCATGGAATTCCTTACCTTTCTTGTTCTTCCTTCCTCTCCTAAGCTTCTCTCTCTCTCCTCCGCCCTTTTATCTCTCTTAAAGTGAGCTTAAGTCGGTTACAGAGTGAAAGAATGAGTTGGGATGGTTTAAAAAGTTAAATTCTCTATTTTCACGCTTTTCCGGACTAACCCTCGCTATAGCGAGCCATAACCCTCGCTACGGCGAGCTCGAATAAGTCCCAGAACTCTGCATTCGCTATGGCGTTCGCTACGGCGAGCAACTCCCTGGATTTTGTATGGGGGTGCCCGAACTCGCTATAGCTAGAAGCTTTCTCGCTATAGCTAGAAGGCAGTCTCGCTATAGCTAGACCATTTCTCGCTATAGCGAGCAGGTACATTCGCTATAGCTAGGCTGTAGCTAGCAGACTTAGAAAATTTTCAGCTTCCAAAAATTTTCAGCTTTTCTTTTCCTTCCTTTTTCTTTTCTCATTTCTTTTCTATTTTCTTTTTCTTTTCTTTTTCTTGGCTGTTACATCTGTCACTATACCCACTGGAGGCTACGTAGTTACTTCCCATACTTGCTTAAATGTCACTGTTTAATTCAATCTTTTTTAGACCACTATTGATTTGATCTGTATGCCCTTCCATGATATTAGTTTGATTGTTAGTATGAATTGGTTGGCCGCGAATAATGCGGTACTTGATTGTGAACACCGAACCATTTCCTTACCTGCTTGTGGGACCATACCTAGGGTAAGAGCTGAGTTATCCTTTGTAATTGTTGCCCAGGCTAAGAGGCATTTAGAGTGTGGATGTCAAGGGTTTCTAGTCTTTTTCTCCATTCGGGCTGAGGTAGAGGAAGGGATAGAGGAGATCCCAGTTGTCAGGGAATTCCCAGAAGTTTTTCCTAAAGAGTTTGACTCTAGTGGTCTACCCTCTGAGAGAGAACTAGAGTTCCCTATAGACATAGTGCCTGGGGCTAGACTGGTGTCCAGGCTCCTTACAGGATGACTCCCACCAAGCTTACTGAGTTGAAAAAGTAAATAGAGGAATTGTTAGAGAAAGGGTTTATCTGCCCTAGTGTTTCACCTTGGGGAGCTCTGGTATTATTTGTGAGAAAGAAGGATGGTAGCTTGTGTTTGTGTATTGATTACAGAGAGTTGAATAAAGTTACCATCAAGAATAAATATCCTCTCCCTAGAATTGATGATTTGTTAGATCAGTTGGTTGTGGCATCTATGTTTTCCAAGATAGATCTTAGATCTGGGTATCACCAGTTAAGAGTGAGAATTGAAGATGTCTCCAAGACAGTCTTCAGAACGAGATATGGGCATTATAAGTTCCTTGTGATGCCATTCGGGTTGACGAATGCGTTTGCTGTGTTCATGGATTACATGAACAGTGTATTCAGATCGTATCTAGATCAGTTTGTGGTGGTCTTCATTGATGATATCCTAGTGTATTCCAAATTCTTTGAGGAGCACGAGAGGCATTTGAGATTAGTCCTAGAGACCTTGAGAGAGAAAATGTTATATGCCAAACTTAATAAATGTGAGTTTTGGCTGACTAAGGTGAGATTCTTAGGTCATGTGATCTCACGAGACTGGATTGTGGTCGATCCCCATAAAGTTGAGGCTGTGTTACAGTGGGATAGACCTAGAACGATCACCGAGGTTAAAAGTTTCCTAGGTTTGGTAGGGTACTATAGATGATTTATTGAAGGCTTTTCTTAGATAGCCTTACCACTGATGAGGCTAACTAGGAAAGAGACACCATTCGTGTGGGATGATAAATGTGAGAAGAGTTTTCAGGAGTTGAAGCTCCATTTGACCACTGCCCCTATACTGATTATCCCTAACCCTAATGAATCATTTGTGGTTTATTGTGATGCCTTGGGCAAAGAGTTAGGATGTGTGTTGATGCAGCAGGATAGAGTAGTAGCATATACCTCTAGGTAGTTGAGGACTCATGAGGAGAATTATCCCACGCATGACCTGGAGTTAGCCGCCATAGTGTTTGCTCTTAAAATTTGGAGACACTATCTGTATAGTGCTACCATAGAGATTTACAGTGACCACAAGAGTCTGAAATACTTGTTTGACCAGAAGAAACTTAATATGAGACAGAGGAGATGGATGGAGTTTCTAAAAGACTATGATTATGTGTTGAAATATCATCCAAGCAAGGCCAATGTGGTGACGAATGCCCTGAGTAGGAAATCCATCTATGTAGCCCATATGATGATTAGGGAGCAGGAGCTCCTAGAGAAGTTCAGAAATATGAACCTCTCTTATCAGGTAGTATCGGGTAAATTATATTTGAGTGAAACCCGAATTGAGAACTCAGATCTTAGATGTCTAGAGAGAGGATGAGTTCCTGAAACGGATCAGGAATGAGATCTCCCAAGGTAAGACCTTAGATTTCAAGATGTTAGAGGATGGTATGATAGTATACCGAGATAGAATCTGTGTGCCTAGTCGAAATGAGTTAAGAGAAAGCATTTTAGAAGAGGCACATAAGAGTAAGTATACTATCCATCCAGGTGCCACTAAGATATATCAAGATTTGAAAAGAATTTTCTAATGGCTGGGGATGAAGAGTGATGTGACAGACTATGTGGCTAGATGCCTAGTGTGTCAGAGGATAAAAATAGAATATCAAAGATCGGCTGGGTTATTGCAACCTCTAGATATCCCTGAGTGGAAGTGAGATAGTATAGCCATGGACTTTGTTATGGGGTTACCCAGGACATCCTCTGGACACGATGACACGATGCTATTTGGATAGTTGTGGATAGAGTGACGAAGTCTACACACTTCTTAGCTATCAGGACTACTCATACACTGGATATATTAGCCCAGTTGTATATTAGAGAGATAGCGCAACTTCACAGAGTACCCAATAGCATAGTTTCGGATAGAGACCCCAGGTTTACATCGAACTTTTGGAGGTCATTGTAGCATGCCTTAGGGACCAAGTTGCCGTTTAGTACTGCATATCACCTCTAGACAGATGGTCAGACTGAGAGGACCATCCAGACCTTAAAGGACATGCTGAGGGCATGTGTGTTAGAAATGAAGGATAACTGGAATGTGTATTTACCATTAGCAGAGTTTGCTTATAATAACAGTTACCATTCTAGTATTCAGATGGCCCTTTATGAGGCTTTGTATGGGAGAAAATGCAGATCCCCTCTGTGTTGGGTTGAGCTAGGTGAGAAGAGTATGATAGGACCTGAGATTGTAGACCAGACCACCCGATAGATATAATTGATCAGAAAGAGACTCCTCACAGCCCAAAGTAGGCAGAAAAGCTATACCGATAAGAGAAGAAGACCGTTAGAGTTTGAGATTAGAGACCATGTGTTCATTCGAGTGTCTCCAGTGATGGGAGTAGGTCGGTCAATGAGGGTAAGAAAGCTCAGTCCTAGGTATATTGGTCCATTTGAAATCCTTGAGAAAATTGGACCCGTGGCTTACCGGATAGCCTTACCTCCTAACCTAGCCCAAATCCACGGTGTTTTTCATGTCTCCCAGTAGAAAAAGTATTTACCAGATCCCTCACATGTCATAGAATACGAGCATGTGCAATTGCAGGAAGATCTTTCCTATATAGTAAGACCGGAAAGAATTATGGATGCGAAGCTGAAACAGCTGAGAAGCAAGAGCATTCCTCTAGTGAAAGTGGTCTGGAGAAGCCTGACATCTGAGGAAGCAACCTGGGAATCAGAGGATAAAATGAGGCAAAGATATCCAGAGTTATTCCCTTAAGGTATGTCTTTAAATTTCGAGGATAAAATTTCTTTTAAGAGGGATAGAATGTAACAACCAGGAAAAAGAAAAAAAAAGGTTGAAAATTTTAAAGTCCTAAAAATTTTGAGTCTGCCATCTATAGCGAGAAATGGGCTAGCTCTAGCGAATGTACCTGTTCGCTATAGTGAGAAAGAGTCTAGCTATAGCGAGAGTGCCTTTTCGTTATAGCGAAAATGCTTCTAGCTATAGCGAGTGCAGGCATCCCATACAAAAATCAGATAGTTGCTCGCCGTAGCGCGCGCCATAGCAAAAACAGGGGTCTAAGGCTGATACGTGCTCGCCGTAGCGAGGGGTATGCTTCGCTATAACGAGGGTAAGTCCAGAAAAGCATAAAAAAAGAGAATTTGACTTCTTAAAGTGTCCAAATTCGTTCTTTTCCTTTAAACCGACCTAAGCTTCGTTCAAAGCAAAGAAAAGGTTTGAGAGAGAGAGAGAAATTAGGAGGAACTAAGAGAGAAGGAAGGGAAGCTAAGGAAGAAAGGTAAGATCCTTTAAAGCTCTTCATGCTTCTTCTTCTTGATTCTATTCTTCTCCTTCTAAGGTTTCTTTCCATGGGTTGTTGAGTAAGAAAGCTCTGTTCTAGTCAAGAATGAGCAAGAAACTCATGTATCTTCACTTCTTTTTCTTTGCTTTCTTTCTTGAGAGCTTGAGAGAGGAAGGAGAGTTAGTAGAACTCTAGAGAGAGAGAAACCCCTAGTTGCTTATACTTGTTAGGGTTTGCTCTGAAGAAACCCCTAGCTTTGTGAATAATTATTGAGTTATGAGAGAGTAATTTCATGCTCTTTGTTGTGCCTAGGCTCAAAAGAAGCAACTCCATCTAGTTATGAGTGTGAAATCAAGAAGGGAGAAGAGAACTTGAAAAGGAAGGCTTGTGTTGGCTTATAAGGTAGCTCTCCACTCCTTCTTGTTGCATTCTTGGATGTATATAGTCATTGTATGCTTGTGTATATGCTTGTATTGTGAGCCATGCCATTTGATGTTGCCTTAATGCATTGGTACCAATATGTTTATGTTTTGAGTTGTGAAAATTGCTCGGGTGAGGTGTTGCCGAAAGTCCCTTAAGACAGGTGAGGTGGAGCCAAAAGTCTCTAAATCAAGGGTGAGGCCAATCCGAAAGTCCCAAAAACTCAGATGAGGCTAGACTAAAAGTACCTAGAGCTTATTCTTGGCATTGATACGAAACCATGGCATGAAAAGCATGTGTTGTGTAAATTGTGAATGATTTGCATACTTGACTTGTTTATATGCCTTGATTGCTTTTTTGAATAAGTATGAGCTATTAAGATTCTCTGAATCTCACCCCCTTCCCTCTCCCATCTTAACATGTTAGGTGGAGTTCAAAGAGAATTAAGTGCACACCAAGCAGCCAATTGAGCATGCTTGAGGAATTGTGTAGCTATTTTTATTCTTTTGATGTAAAGAGGTGCCAAAATGAATATGCACCTACTATTTTTGAGATGTAAATATTTGAGCAAGTGTAAAAGTATGTATGAATGATGTATGAACTATATAGAGAGCCAAAGTAATGGAAATGTGGGATTTGGCCCTTTTGTGGCTTACATGTAAGAGTGCATTTTGGCTCGTAGCATAGTGAGTTTGAGATATGTATTGATTTGGACCACTTGAGTATTTCATATATGCTATGTTTATACTTTAAAACTTGCTCAAGAGGTGCTAGAGCATGTGGGAGGCCATTTGGACCCACTTTGAACCATTTTGGATGCCAAAACCGCCATATTTGTGAGTTCTGTTAAAGTATGACCAAATGATCTCTTCTTGATATGAAATTTGGCATGCCTCTAGAGTCTATTGAGAGCTTCTTGAGAAGCTAAAGTGGGTAATATTTAGAGATCTAGAGAATATTTGGTAAATTGTTGAAGTTGGAAAAATTTCTGGTTTTGCTTATTGTACTGTGCAACTAGGTCCGAAAATAAATCTATGTCATTCATGGACCAAACGGTGTCCGATTGTCATGAAATTTTATGGGTATAAACTAGATATCTACAGTGATCTATACCAACTATAAGCACCTCAATCGGAGGTCTATAGAAGGAGAATGAACTTTCTGAAATTTTGCATCAGTATCAGGAAAGCCATCCGACCTTCGTTATTGTTCCATCAGTTTTCAAGGTCCAAGGGCTACTGAAACGATCTAAAATTTTTTTTCCTTCTAATTAACATCTTTATCTTTCCAAATTGGTATAGTTTTCCTAGATGGATTTTTGTGGAATTAGATACGAATTTTCGAAGTTCATGATAGCAAGCTGCACCAGTACCAGGGATAGCTGAACCTCTGTCTCTTTTTTGATGTCAAACATGGTCCAAACTCTAAGATTATGGTTGGGCGTTATTTTTAGTGTGAAGTTAACATCTAGAGCTTTCTAGAGAGCTATGGTTTGCTTGATTCCTATTTTTCTAGAATTAGTTATGATTTTCCAAAGTTAGAGCAAAAAATCTGACTTTCGGGCTCATTTAAGAAATTGCATTTTCTTAGTTTTTGGCTTCATATCCGTGGTTTATGAGTTGTTTGATACTATGTATGAGTTGTATAAATGGATTTTGAGTAGAGAATAAGAATGATGGGTTCACGAGACCCACGGAGCAAAATATGAGCGTTTGGACCTTGTTTTATAGCTTGAAAATGTCACGGTTTATACTTGTTCATTGGAAATCATATAGAATCAAGCCTAGAGGGAGATTAGTTGGAGTTAAGTCATTATGGTGTTACATTGCTCATACCTTACATTTAAGCATTTTACTATTCTTTTTTTAACTATTTGTATGCAAGATATTATCATTAAATGCTTCAAATTTAACAAATCATAAATAAGAGCAATAGTGTAGTACTACTTACAATGAAACAATCCTTAAAATTAATATAAAACCATAATCTTGCTAACGAGAAAGAGGAAAAACAAATGTAGAAGAAGAATCAATTTCAAGATTTAATTAAAAAGTGAAATTAGTAGAAATGAAAATCACTATTAATAAGTAATTTTCACCAGATCAAGATCACACCACACTAATAAGAGGATTGACTGAATAATGATACAATAGTAGTATTATGGTCAGTTACAAGCAAGATCTGCTAATGAGAAGTGCTTGGCTTGAGACATAGCTATAACCTCCAACACCAATGCTTGAATGAGTAGAGTCTTAACTTATTAAGGTCTATATAGACACCCCTTTGTTGAGTATGAGTTCAGCAATGTTGCACTCCCCTTATTCACAGCCTTGCAAATGCATTTTCTTCATCGTTCCTTGTCGTCTCCTTTGCTAATGTCATATCTCATCAATACCATTCATACACAATCAACCTAAACACCTTCCACACTATAGATGTCTTCAATACTAGTTTTGATGGTTGATCATGAGAGAAGTTGCGACTGTTCAAAAATGAAAAGGCTTGCAGGTCTAAGAAAGGGATAGAATTAAGGTTTATAATTGTAGTTTAACCACAGCTCAAGTGAACCACATTTAAACCATGCATTTTTAATAGTAGTTTCACTTAAATCATAACAAAACCATAGACATTTAGTTGTAGTTACATTAAACCACAGTCAAATCTCATAGTTTAAACTACAATTAAACCTCAAGTTTAACTATGGTTAAGCCTTGACTTAACTATGGCTAAACCACCATGGTAGAATGTTGATACTTCATAAAATATTTTCTATTATTAAATTTATAAATTAATGTCTATCTTTAATGAAAAGATTTGTCTTAAATTTTCTCCCCAGTAATTTTCAAAAATTAATCATTAATCATCTTTAAGATTTTTTTCATGTATGTACACTTAACATTTTAGATAACTTGTCCCCGAAGATTTCAAAGTAGTTAATAATTTCTTTGTTATAGAGTTAAGACATGTGAATTTACCTAGTAGTAATATACTAGATTTTATCAAGATGTCATAGTTAAGCATGCTTGGGTGAGGGAAATTATATGATGGGTGACCCTTGGAAAGTCCCTTATAGAGTTACCTCAAACTTGTTTTAGTCACTTTAAATGGGAAGTTTAAGTTAACTGAGAACTTAAGGAAGTAACTTTGAACTAACATAAATATGTCTTTCCAACCTTTATTTTTATTAAGCTTTTATTTCTCTTTAAGTTTTGCCTTGATTGTATCTAATAATTGTCGCCAAAGAGCAAGTCGATCAAGCTTAGGACCTAAGAAGAGTGCAAGAATTCAATGCCATTCTTCTTCAAGTCAATGATAAAGTGTCTCATGTATTGAATTTGTGACTGAATACTACAGTTTGGGTCCATTCTTAACTCAAGTAAGTCTATAGGTTAATAATATCTTTATTAAAGGAAAATAAATTTATCAATTCATAAATCAGATTCTCATACAAATTTTATACATAAGTACACCATATTAAGGTCAAAAATAGCATTTAAAACAACTAGAAGATGTCCAAATTTAGTCAAATCATATATTAACATGTAGATAATTAATTTAAGGAATTTTATGGCTAAAATTCCCTGGCATGCACTACCATGCACCACCACAAGCTTTTATTTAAAAAAATTCAAAAGAAAAAGAGGAGAGGAAGCACCAGAGCATCTTTGGCAACACCACACACATAGTTGGGTTCCCTTTGTCTTCCTCTCTCTATTGGTGTGCTCACGTGGCCCAATGGTGGTAGGAATAAGCCATATGCACCTTTCTCAAGAGTGGTTCTCTTACTTCATCTTTTACCTTTAATTTAAAAAAAAATTGGAGATTTTTTAGATTTTTGTGTTTGAGTAGCCAACTTTGAGGCATCATTTTTTACTCATTTTCATCCAATTTGGATAAAATTGGTGGTTTTGGAAAGTTTGTTGAACAAACTTTTCAACCACGTAAAGTTTACACCCAATGGTGATATGTGTTGAGAATGTCATCCCTTGAAAGAAGGCTATTTGGTCATGATATATTCAAATCTTAAAATTTTATTTTCTCTTTAATGGATGCTCTAATTTCTTTTAAATTTTAGCCACACACTACTTTCCATATAGGCTTCCTACAATGTGAATTTCATAGCCTAAGATGATCTTTATAATATTTTGCAATTAATGGTTTCCAAGGCCCAAATTATAAACAATAACCAATTCATCATAATTTACAACAAAGTCATAAAATAAAGCACCAATAACACACATATATCACAAAAAATAGTAAAAATTAAGCCAACTTCGTTTTGATACCAATGAAAGAAAAAATTGAGGATACTTGTAGGCTTGTAGCGAATAGAATTTTCAATATCTTCATCCCAACCAATACGATCCAAGTCATAAATTGAACTTCGATCTTGTCTTCTTCGCAGTGGAAACACCAAATTGCCAAGAAGGAAGATGAGATGTAAGTGTTTTTCCTTCTTGTTACTCTCTACGTTCTTTATATCTTTCTTCTCTAAAGAAGACTCCTTTTTCTCTTTTAATGTACATATAAAGTTGTATGTTAAGGGTGGTTTTTGTTGTCCACTCACTTGTAACACACCAAAAACTGACTTAATTTTAAATTTAAATTTAAATATATTTGAATATTAATTAATTAATTTTGGGTTACTAAATAATGGATTATAGTTCAACCCATTATGGGTGACCCCATAATCTTACAAAAACATACCAAAAGAAAATATTTGAACATAGAAATCATCCAAGTTTTAAGTGATTATCTTATTCTCTCTTTGCTTTAACTTATTCATTTGTTGAGAGTTTCTAAACTTAGCGCCTCCATTATATACAATTTGACTAGTGAGCCTCATTGCAATCCCTTTGTGATAAAAGAACCCAATCCTTGCTAAAAGTAAGTAGAGGCTATTGTGGCCCCCAGTTCAATTTTTTTTTGGTAAACTTGTATTTTTTTTTTTTTTTTTTACCTTTACAGTGTTACACAGCATGTTGTATAGCGCAAAAAAAGATTTGATCTGGTGATAAAAGGGTTCACTACTTTATATGTCCATGATATAACTCCTAATTTTCAAAAAGTGCTAGAAGAGGTCATTCTAGGTGAGCGATTGAAAATCTGTTTTAGGTAAGAAAAGGAAAACCTATCGCTGTTGGTGAGCAAGTAGAAACCCTTTTGTAGCCATTACTTGTCAACAAATGTAAAACAAGCTTATTGATTAAGTGAAAAATCCATTCATGGCAAGAGAACTAGACACAGTTCATCGGTTGGGCCGAACCTAAATAAACATTATGTTTGTTTCTCTCTTCTCTTCTTTAAATTTTGCATATACATTACTGCTGCTGCATTATATATTGAAGTTAGGAAATTGTGTTCTTTCTTGTGCATTGACATCAATTTGTTAATTCAATTTATAAATTTAGGAATTCATCTTCATTATTTTTCTGCTTAAGTAGTTGCCATTTAAAGTCCATTTAGTTGCATTTTTAAAATATAGGCATATAGTAATTCTCCGTCCTCTTGATGTATTTATCAAGTCTTGGGAACTTATGCCAATAATATGGTAAGAGTCTATCCAACCATCATGGTGTTCCTTTTTATACTCATGCGGTATCGAATATTGAATATTATCACCATTTATATTCTGCTACATAATTTAATTTATATTTCAATAAAAGGCACATATGTAATTTTAAAATATGATTAAATTAAATTTTAAGCAAAAATTGCTTATTTGTCAAAATATGATAGCCAATCTTATTGAATTTTTCAATTACGGAAGTATAGTTAACATTTCCCTCGTGGTGGCCATTATCCTTTGTCCCTTCTCTTTTATCCGTAGGCATGAGCAATCGTCTCACCGACCACTTGGTGGTAAGGAGGCTAAGAAAAGGACATAAGAACACGTTAGGATTTAAATTGGCACGTTTTTTTTTTGGCTGTAAGTTGAATATCTGTACTTTCACATTCTATGGTTCTAAAGGGTCAATGTTATCCTAAAATTAGAATAAGCACACTTTTTTAGTTTTCTAAATAATTTCTTTAAGTTTCAAGGATTCATCGAAAATTAATTAGGATCTCACCTAAATTGAATTGCTTTCCAAAATGAACAAAATTAAAGAATGAAAAAAAATAAAGAAATCAAGAAGCAAGGACAATTCAATTTTCAAAAATAAAATTCAATCACCAACTACAAAGTCATTTTTTGGCATCTTATTATACATTTGTTTTTTTTTTTTCCTCCTGGAAAATCTTGAAATTAGATGACATCCACAAATATTTTTAATCAAATGACGGGGATTTCAATTTCTCTAAAGAATAGATAAGTTTTAGTGTATTTTGTTATGGAATAGTTAACATTTTCTCTACACATACCAATTCTCATATTTGCTTTCCTTCAAAGACTATTTTCTTTTCAAAAGAAGAAAAAAAATTTCTAAAATTTTCTTTTGAAAATAAAGTTTGGTGGCAACTTTACTAAAATCAATTTTTGAAAATGCTGTTGAAAACTGATTTTAAAAAAAATATTCCCCTTGTACGTCGCATCTTTTCATATGTGATATTACTTCCAGTTCTGTTTATTATAAACCAAAAACTGCTTTATTAGTATTAAGAAAAATAGTTAATATCAATTTAACTTATTGATTAGGTTCAAATTTGATAATTCTTTTTTCTTTTATCCATCTTCATTTTGTATGGGAAAACATTATGCATTGTTAAGTATATTGGGTGTAATAATAAATGAAGGGTAAAAAAAATTATTATTTAATGAAATAAAAAAATATACCATGTTTCTTATATTTTGGGACCAAAAAAATCTCTTTAGATTTCCTTATAAAAAGGACCAGAGGGAGTATCAATTTTCACAATATCCTGTTTGTAGAACAATTAATTGCATTGCATTATCTTTTAGGAACATAATAATCCATCTGGTCAGAGAAGCCCACCGTGTAAGTTTGATTAAACAGATATGGAAAAACAATCTTTTATAATTTATGTTGGCATGCAAGTGTTGGATACATTCAAATTTGACTATAGAAAGTCAGGAACTAATAAGTCGTTAACGCCAAAATGAAGGCAAATCAAATCGATGATAGGAGTTGAACATGAATCAAAGAGATTTCTTATAATTTTGATGTTTACTCTTCAATAAGTCTCTATCAAACTATGGTGAATTCTGAGTGGCTTAGAGTTGGTTTTGTCCATTTCGGTTCTGAATGTTTTTAACGGAGAAACTATCCTTAGAGATGTGGATGCCTATTTAATAAAAAAGAATAAAGCATTAGCTTTATCTACAGACAAGATCATTTTCTTATAAAAATATGGCACAGTAAATATTTTTTACAATTCAATACTTAATGATTAGTCTTTTCTTTTAAGAAAAAAAAAATCTTTCATGTATAATATTTTTATTAAATTATTTACTGTAAACACCTAAAAATTTTACTTAAATTTTGTTTTTTAAGTTTATACAAAGAGTAGATACACTCTACTTTTGGCTATATGGTTGCACTTTGTCTTCAAGGTATTCTTTTACCCAAATTAATTACATTGTATTTTCAACTTTTAATTTTCTCTTGCATTATTTATCTACTTTCTCTTGATTGACAATTCATCATATTAAAATTGACCAGGAGGAAGAAGAAGGTTGGTTACCTCAAAATCTCCAGGGTGGGGTTGGGTAGGGAGGAATAGCTAAAAAAATGAAAATAAATAACTTAGTTACCGTGTAGGAGTAAAGGGAGAGGGATGGCAAGAGACATTTTTTAACAAAGTTACATAATAAGTGTTAAAACAAAAAAAAAGGTAAAAATGGATAATTGTCTCATACTTTCTTAAGGGTGAGAAGGGAGGGGCAAGAAAACTAAGAATTAAAAGAGTAAAAATGAGAGTAAATTATACAAACTTTTTTTTAATTTTATTAAAATTATATATATACTTTTTTTAAAATATATATATATTTCTTTTAAAACAAAAGGATATTCTACATTGTAATTCAATTTTAATTGTTTTTTACTAAAATGCTATTTTACATTTTTTATGCATGATATTTTAGACAAAAAATTTAAAATTACGCTAAAGTATATATTTTAAAAATAAAGAAGAAGTATGTTCATAATTTCAACAAAACTTTTTTAAAAAGTCTGTTTACTCTAAAAGTTAATAATTTAATTATCTCAAAATTTTGAGAGTGGTAAAAGGAGGAAAGAGGAAGGAGAAAGGGAAGTTAAAAATTCCATATAATATCATTTACATTTATTTTTCCTCTGAAGTATTAAAGTTTATTTTAATTATTACATTATATTAAACTTTATGCGGCTCAAGTAGAATTTTAATTTGTAATAGTATGATTTTTATAGATGTAGAGTTAGAAGATAAGAGCTAAAATGATAAAAATGTGTAGTTATGTTAAACTTTTTCGGAAGTGGAAACGGATAGGTAGAGAAAATGTAAGAATTAAAATGGTATAAACAAATAATTTAATTATTTCAAAATCTTTTATGTCAAAAAATTAGTTCAAAATCTCAAAATAATAAGAGGAAAGGCGAGAGAGAAGATAAAAATTCTTTTTATGTGATATCATTTATGTTGATGTTAAGGAGATGACAAAATGAAAAGATGATAGTTTAGGTCAATAATAAAATGATGTATTGTTCAAAATATTTGAGGGACAAGTTCTTTTAATAGAAAAGGGGAATAATTTGTAGTTGCCATTACATAGTAATATTTTTGTTAAGACAGTGAATGCTAAGTGATTCTTTGATTTATATTCCTTTAATTTTTTATCTAGATATTACGTGTCAGTTCACACTAACAGTTGTCAATCTTCTTTAGAGTTATGTGAAGTTGTCTAGGTAATGTCCGTATTGGTGGTATGAATTGAATTATTTTAAGCATATGAAGATATTGATTGCGTAAGACACTCATAACAATATTTATTTATTTATTTATTAAAAAATTTAAATATCAAATATTCTTTATAAAATTAAAATTCATAATTTAAGCCATTTAATGAGATTTTTTTGGAGTGAAAAATGAGAATTTTAATTTACACTATGTGGATGTTTATAAATATATATTTTATGAAACTATGAGCAAAATACATCTAACATGCGTCTCAAAAATGTTTTTAAAAATTAACATCCAAATAAAAGGAATATTTTTTAAAATTTTATTCATATCAATATTTTTAATTTAAAGAAATCTTTTATTTATCAATAAATAAATATTTGTGATACTCAAATTTCTCTACAATAATTTGCTGGTTTGGATATATGTAGAGAAAACATATAGAAATTCCAATAAGAAGGGTAGATCAAATGGAGAGTAGTTCAATAATTAGAGATATATGGAAACTACGAAAGACTATATGTAAAATTATTAAGAAATATTTAAATTTAAATGGTTTATCTAAAGATATGATTTATGATAAAACTTTATGGCGTCGTTTGATCCATGTGGCTAACCTTACCTAGTGGAAAAAGACTTATTATTATTGTTGTTGTTGTAATTTGCTAGTATCAATTATTACAATTTTTAATTTTAATGAAAGTACTCTATTATTTTTATAAATAAAATCATAGATATGCTCATGTTTTATCAAAATACTAATATTTAATATTAACTTTAATTCATTGGCATGCCTTATTGTTGAACATTATTAAAAACATAGATTGAAATGTTTTTTTATTATTATAAAATGTTGGAATTTAAATCATCCATAATAGACTAACTTATAATCCAATAACCCAAATTCAAATTGATTAATTAATTAATTGTTAAGTAATTAATATCTAAATTTATTTATATGAATTTCAAAAAGAGAGTCAATTTATTTTTTATGTATGGATTACAAAATAAGAAAAATTGACTCAACAATTTTTTTTTAATGCACGACAACTTAGTAAGACATAGATAAAGACATAGAACAATGATTCTCTCTGAAGATTCTCTCTTCTTCTTCTTCCTTTGGACTATGATGTTTTTGCCATGAACAAGAGGCTATAATCACTTTAGTGATTCTAGTTCAAATCCCATGGGATAGGAAATTTTGCAAGTTTCTATATAGCACTACAAGAAAAACAAGAATTAGCGACGGAAATTTCCGTCGCTAAATATGGATAATTCCGTCGCAAATTGGTTAGCGACGGAATTAGCGACGGATTATTTCCGTCAATAATTTTGTCGTCGCTAAATAATTAGTGACGGAAATGAAAATTCCGTCACTAATTTGTGACGAAATAGTCCGTCGCTGATCTGAATTGCGTCACTAATTGTGAGTATAACTTATTCCGAATTAGCGACGGTCTAGTGACGGAATTTTCCGTCACTAATTAGTGACGGACCAGTGATGGAATATCCGTCACAAATTAGCGACAGATAAGTGACGGAATATTCCACACAAATTAGCGACGGATCAGCAACGGAATATGCCGTCACTAATTAATGACAGATTAGTGACGGAATATTCCGTCACTAATTTGTGACGGATCAGTGACGAAAAATTCTATCACTAATTTGTGACGGATCAGTGATAAAAATTTTCATCTGTAATTAGCGACAGAATATTCCGTCATTGATTCGTCACAAATTAGTGACGAAATATTCCGTCACTGATTATTTTGACACTAATTTGGCCTAAATTAGTGACAGAATAACGACAAAAATACGCTGCTTATTTAATTTTTTTTATTATATTGTATTTTTTTAATACAGCATCAATATTACTTGTGCTACCCATCCAATAAAATAAAATAACACAATAGTATTCAATAAAAATAATATATAGATTAAAATGATCCTCAGTTAAACGTTTATAAAACAAATTATAACAATCTTTAATTTAAAATACATAACTTAAAATGCCATAAAAAAATAAAATCACATCTATAAAAGGGGACAATCATCAGGGCCTGTCTTCTCAACTACTGATTCTTCTGGTACAGGATCTGATGGGGCACGAGATAAACGCGATTCAAGTTCTTGCAACCTATTAAGTGTTTGCTGATGCTGGTCTAACATAGATAAGATTTGTTGATTCTGCTCTCTAAGCTCTTGGTTCTCCTGTCTCAAAGGTGTTGTCTCTGTGGCAATCCTCCTACGTAATTCCTCTTCAAAATCTGAATGGAGTCCTGAGTTATTAATGGAAGAAGAGGTCCCACGAGAACAAACAGTATCAACGTCATGAGCTGCAGATCCTACTCCAAAGATACGACCCTTCTTATTCTTGCCACCTACAGCCTCTAACCATAAGGCAACTTCATCATCATCATCATCTATATCATTTGATGCTATGCCTGGTGAGTCCTGAGTAGAAGTTCTGGCATTCTTAAGCCTTAAATAATCAGCCTGTTAATAGAATCAAAGAAAGAAAATTTTAAAATAAAGAAAATAGTGACAATTCATCCAGAAGCAAAAGTATGCACGTGTTTAAGTATATTTTATGTCATAAAGTATCAACATGATGTGTAATCATATAAGAAAGACTAAGTATCTTGAAACTACAAATATATTAAACCATCCTAATCAAAGGTATCAAATATTGAAATTACACAATTAGGTATATGAAAAGAATATGCAATGATATTGCTAGCAACAAAGTAATAAAATAAGTAAAAGACACTAAATAGAAGATCAAACAATTGTAGTGACAATGTAAAAAGATGAAGACTAACACTACAACTAGTTGGACCTTCAGCTATCAGCACAAGTTCAATGATAGTCAAAATAAATCAAGATTCATATTACAGCTAGTCAGCCCTTTGACCATCAGCACAAATCCAATGACAATCAAACACAAAGAATAACAATTTATACTATAACTAGTCAGGTCTTTTGCCATTAACACAAGTATAGTCACAATCAAAACAAAAAATAAAAACTGACACTACAGGTAGTTAGATCTCTGGTCGTCAATACAAGTTCAGTGATAATTAAAATAAAAAAGCACACTACCACTATTCAAGCCTCTGGTCATCAACACAAGTTCAGTGATAATCAAAACCAAAAATAAAGACTAACACTACAGTTATTCAGGCCTTTGGCCGTTAATATAAGTTTAGTTATAATCAAAACTAAAAATAAAGAAACGACACTTGCATTTTCCAGAAGGCCTTCCAGGATAGTTAAAAATGGAAAGCGCTGGTAGGCCTGATTCTCCACCATCATCATTTCTTGGAGGTCTCATAATTTTTGATGGCACATCATGCTCAAAGTAATAAGAGCAAAATGTTGCGATCTCTTCAATTATATAAGCTTCGCATATAGATCCTTCTACTCGAGCTTTGTTCTTGACTTTTTGCTTCAAGGTATGGAGGAATCTACATAAAGAGTAGTTGAACAAGTGTTATTGCCTTTCAAACATATATTCATTTGAAGCATATAGTAAAATGCTTTATTACCTTTCAAATGGATACATCCATCGATATTGAACAGGTCCCCCTACCTTCGATTCATAAGGAAGGTGGATGGGTAGATGCTCCATTGAATCAAAGAACCCAGGGGGAAAGATCTTTTCTAACTTGCATAAGGTTACAACAATGTTCTGCTCCAATAACTCTAACTGAGCTATCGTCAAGGTAGTGGAACAAAGTTCTCTAAAGAACTGACTAATCTCAGTTATCGGATTCCATACAGCTTCAGGCAAAGTACCAAAGGCAATGGGAAGCAAGCGTTGCATAAACACATGACAATCATGACTCTTCATTCCATATATCTTTGCTTCTTTTGTGTCAACACATCGGGCCAGATTAGATGCATACCCATCAGGGAGTCTTAGGTTCTTTACCCATTGACAAACTGCTCGTTTTTGTTCTATATTCAAAGTATATTGTGCTTTTGGCTTTAGAACTTTCCTTCCATTGTTAACAAGTTCTAATTCTTTTCGTCGACAATATTCTTCCACGTCTAACCGAGCTTGTGTATTATCTTTAGTCCTCCCTTTTGTGTCCATAACAGTATGAAATATATTGTCAAACACATTTTTCTCAATATGCATGACATCAAGATTATGTCGAATGAGATTGGTTTTCCAATATGGCAATTCCCAAAATATGCTCTGTTTTGTCCAATGGTGAGTGTCATGATACCCTTCGATTGTTACAAGTTTGCCCCATTCAGTCACTTTTGGCAACTTACACACTCTTTGCCAAACTTGTTCTCCATCTAACCGCGGTGGAGGGATTGAGTTCTCAACTCTATTCTTATAAAAAGAGCTTTTATTTCTTCTGTATGGGTGATCTAGTGGAAGAAATTGTCGATGACAATCAAAGAAAGATGTTTTCCTCCCATGCTTCAATTGGAATGACTTTGAGTTTTCCATACATATAGGGCATGACAATCTCCCTGCTGTCATCCAACCAGACAACATGCCATATGCTGGAAAGTCATTGATTGTCCATAATAGTGCGGCACGCATCTGAAAATTTTGTCTCAATGAAACATCATATGTTAGGGCACCATCAATCCATAATAATTTTAATTCATCTATTAATGGTTGTAAATAAATGTCAATTTTTCCTTTGGGATTATTAGGACCAGGGATAATCAGTGTCAAAAACATATACTCTTGTCTCATGCACATCGCCGGTGGTAGATTATACGGAGTGACAATAACTGGCCAACAAGAATACTTTCTCCCATATTGGCCAAATGGCGTAAAGCCATCAGCACACAACCCGAGTCGAATGTTTCGTGGATCATACGCAAATTCGGGGTATGTGCTATCAAACACCTTCCACGCTTCTCCATCAGAGGGGTGAGTAAGCATGCCAGTTGCTCGACGATTCTCATAATGCCACCTCATTTCTTTTGCTGTTTTTCCAGAAGCAAATAATCTTTGAAGCCTGGGAGTTAGTGGTAGGTACCACAACTGCTTGGTTGCAATTTTCTTTTTTTTCCCATGGCAGTTTCTTGTGGCATACCGTGCTTCACCACAAAATTTACATTGGGTTGCATTTGCATCATCTTTATAATACAACATACATCCATTGTCACAACAATCAATCTTCATATAACCAAGCCCTAATTTTGACACCAGCTTCTTTGTTTGATACAAGTTTGGAGGCATACGAGTGTCTTTAGGTTGTGTTCTCCGCATAAGTCGAGACACTAAATTGTAGCCTTGGTGTGACATGTTGGTTTCTGCCTTAATGCTTAGTAACTGCACAGCTGCCGAAAGTTCAGATTCATCTTCACAACCTTCCCATAAGGGTTGTTGTGCTGCATGCAACATGTCATAAAATGCCCTTGCATCTGGGTTTGGCATTTCTTCAGCAGAGCAATCATAGTTATCCCTTAAACTTGGCCCAACTGCATCCATCACCATGGTGTCATATTGTGACAACTGGTTCCCAAGCAGGCCTTGTGAGATATGTTGGATGCCTGACATTGGACATACAGGTGAATAACTGGCAGTCGGCATTTCACCATGACTAGTCCATATATAGTAATCTGACTTGAATCCATGTCTATAAATATGCACCTTCACCTCGTCAAGACAAAGATAGTTCTTACATTTACATCGGGCACATGGACACCTAATTTTCTCTGATTGTAAAAAAGAAGGTAATCGACATGCATGGGCAAGAAACTCCTCAACACCTTGCTCGAACTCTGTTGTAAAACATCGTCGACTTGAATCTACTCTATTATACATCCATCTTCGATTTTCTGGTATCTCCATTCAATCAAAGCTATCTGTTTTCAGGTAGTCATGAAGTAGTCCAATAGATACTTAATAATGATCAAAGATTCATCTACAAAGCTATAGTGGTTCGTTGTTATGTTTTTGAAGAAAATAATAAAAGAGTTTATAAGGGAGTATTCGAATTGAGAGAGTAAAGATTTGATAAGTCTAATTCCAGGTAGGGGTCATTAATCATGAAGACTATAGTCAGTAACATTTATACAATGTAGTAACAAAAAAAGTCTAGTAACATCTACTTTACATCAAGTTTTTTTTGTATTTCAAAATTTGAGAACCAGTCGTGAAGTCCATATATGCATCTTTCATACAAAATTTTATCATTATATCTACAATTTGCGAGAAAGAAATAACTTGAACAAAGAAAAACAATATAAGAATCCTATATAAATAATCCACAAAACAGCGCTTATTATGTCCAACAGATTTTTCTCAAAGGAAGGACAAGTACAAGGTAGAAAGATAAAGCTAGAAAAGAAATCAATGCAATTGGAAACTAAAAAAGTCAAATATGGAAAAAAGCAACCCAATATCTCAGCCTAATATTGATACTAAAAAAGTATCAATGATGTCACACCCGAAAATGCGACCGCGCGGCGCCAGATCGAAATCGAAAATAAATAAAAGTAAAAAGTAGTAGAGTCGCCACCAAATTTTTATTTTTTGAAAAGGCAAAATTTTGGAAAAAACCTTTTTAGCTTGGAATATCAAAAAATATGGTCTGCGAACCAGAAAATAGGTTCGGGAGTCGATTGTGAGTGGGGAAGGTGTTAGGCACCCCACTGCACCCGTTACTAAGAACGGTTACCCTAAGTTAGTTGTGCAAGATCAATATGGCCTCTATTCTATTTTAGTTCCCCTTAACCAAATCACGTGCAAAATAAAAATAGAAATAAAAGAAATAAAATTAAAAAAAGAAGAATGAAATTAAAGAAACGAAATTAGAAAATAAAATAAAGTAAAGGAAATTAAGAAAATGAAAATTGAAGAAAGAAAATTTATTTACAAGGACGGACTTGACCTAGGATGAAAGCCTAGAGCCTACGTACCCTTCGAGAGGGATCAAAGTCCACGTAGTTCGATTGAGACTGTGTTGGTTGATGTTTTGTTTTGTTTTTTTTTTTCAATTTGGTTTTTTTTTTATATTTGATTTTATTTTACAAAGAGGATAAAATTATTTTCTCCTTTAACAAATAAAGTAATTTTGAAACTAGTTGATGTGCTTTAATTTGTTAAAATTAAATTTAATTTTAACCTTCTTGCATTTGTTAAAATTTTCGTTTATTATTTCTTTAGTGAATAGGGAAAGAAAATGAAAATTATTTCTATCTTTAGCAAATGAAACAAGTTTTAGGTGTAGTTGACGTATTTTAATATGCTGAAGATAGAAATTAATTTTACTTCTTTGCACTTTCCTCATTTTGAGATTTTCCCCTTTTTTTTCTTTTACTTTTATTGATGTTTCTTTGTTTTTGTTTGTCTCTTCAATTTTTAATAATTTTTTATTTGTTTTTCCCTTCTTTCTTTTTTTTTAATTTTGTCTCATATGAATATACATATATATTTTTTGCTTTTCATTTTTCGTTTTTTTTTTTGGGTGGAAAGGCAAAAAGAAAAAGAACAAAAATTTTCATTTTCTTTTAGTAAACAAAAATTAGTTTAAACATTAGATATTAATTTGCTGATGGTATGGTTGCTTCTTTCTTCCTTTTTTCGCACTTTCAAATACATATTTTTGTTCTTCCTTCTTAGTCATGTTTCGCTTGGACTTGCTTTTTTGATAGTTTTTACTCGAAGAAAAATCATTTTGGCATGGTCATTCCAACCCAAAAAAAACTTATGATATAGGTTTGAAACCCAATAAAGGCCAAGAAGGCTTATTGCCACACATGGCTTGGGTTTGCCCTTATGCAACTGAGGGAACAAGAAATCCCACACAGTTATTCAATCTAAAAAGTAATTTATTACAAAAATTAACATAAAAGATTAAGGGCAAAACGAAAATGGTCAAATGATAATGCTAGTGTTCGGGTGTTTTGGGCATTTGTGATTATTCTAGACACCTTTTCTTTCATGAGTGTGCAGTAACGAAGCAGGGAAAAATACTTCAAACCATCATTGGATTTTACTTCTTGCTATACTCAGCTATCATATAATCACAAAACATCATACAGTTCAGCACTCGATACCATACTTCAAACCGAGAGAAAAAAAAGAAAATAATAATAATAATAATGACATGTAACTCAAATCATTTTCATTGGACTGCCCCATTTCCCTTCTCCAGACAACATGATCATCCCCATCGATGGAAATCCAAACACAATCGTACAATCCAAATGAAATGGGGATGAAGAAAGGGGAGGCAATTCAATAAAATGGCTAATCCATTACAGAGATGCGACCAGATAACAGAACACACTTCAGCAACCCGAGATTGACCAGCTCCTGCATCAAATTTCTTTTAGGAATTTTATCAAACATCTACAAGGCACTCTCGCATAGACAAGGGGGAAGGATCTCACGCCTCGCCATAATCCCTTAATGCAAAGATACTAACAGCATGTGATCCAATACTCGACATTGTGTGTCAAACAAAGAAGCGCTAAACTAATTTATTTTCATATCGTCAAAACAAAAAAACTTTCAGTATATTACCAACGAAATGGAGATGAGACAAACCGGCAGCAGAAGTGAAATCAGACAAGAATTATCCAGCAATCACTATCAAATAGAACTCAAGCCAAATTTCTTTCAGGCAATCTATCGAGCACCTAATGTGCACATCTCAAACATAGCAGACATACAGTATTTCGGATTCCAGATTTCCATTCTAACTACATATTATCAGCGACCCCAAGCGAAGCTCATTGGGAGAACAGAGAAAGCCTACAACACTAATGACTTACCTGTGACGATAATAGCAAGGAGATGGATTTTTCCTTCAAGCAGCCTCGGTTCTCGCTACCTCCCTTGATTCGAAAGTTCCTCTGCCCCTTGCTCCTCCAAATCGCAGTTCTCTTCTCTGTCCCCTCCTAACAAGATTCCCCGAGTGTCTGGATTTCTTCCCTTCTCTATATCCTCTCCTCTCCAGAAATCGTTTTCCTTTCTCAATCCCCCAAATCAGCCAGCCACTCTCTGTTTTTTCTTCCGTCCAATTCCGGGTCTCCCCCTTTCTTCTCCTCTTCTGGTCTCGCCCTTTTTCCCTCTTCTGGTCTCTTTGGTTTCGCCTTTTTTTTTTTCCGAAAACTCGATCCCCTTTCTCGACTTCTCGCCTCTGAATCTCCCAACTCTCTCCTCCTTGATTCGAAATTCCTGAATCCAGACCCCTCTCTGCCTCCCTCACTCTCTCCGGCCTCCTGCCTTCCTCCTTGGCTGCTGTCCTCTACCCTGCTGGATTTTCCTTTCTCGTCTTTCTGTGCGCCCTGTGTCTCTCTCCTTTTCTATTGTTTCCCCATCCGAAAATCTCTTCCTCCCTTCCCTCTTTTTTTTCGGATCTTCCCCTTCTTCCCCAGACCCAAAATCTCTTCTTTTCCCGAGTCTCCCCTCTCGATTTCGTTTTCAATCCGAAAATCCCCAAGTCCTCTCTCCGAATCTTCCTGCCTCGATCAGAAATCCTCCCCTTTCTTTTGACGCGTCCCTTTCCCTCGAGCCATGTGTCCGAAAACCTCTCTGCATTTTTTTCTCTCTGCCTTTTCTGTGTCTCCCTGCCCTTTCCTTTTCTGCGTTTGTCTGTGTGCCTCAGTGTGTGGGTCAGAAGGGGCGCCAGTGGTTTAGTGAAACGGGTAAGATTTGTCTTAAATGGATCCGGGCTGAATGGGGGGGGAGTTGGGCTTGGGGATCCAACGGGTTCAAGGGAACTTGGCCAAATTTTTTTAAACAAATTTCTGAACTTGGGCTAGGGAATTTTAAGAATGGGCCTGCGTTGGGAAAAAGGCTTGGATTTTTTTTTTTAAAATCCTTTTTTTTGTCAATCCTTTAAATTTTCATTTGTTTTCTTTTTATTTTTTTTATTTTTTTTATTTTTTTGTTTACGGCTTTTTGTTTTTTTTGTTTTTCTTTCCATTGAGTTTTTTCATTTTTCTCATTCTTGTTTCCTAGGGCTTGTGATTTAAATTTTTTTTATTTTTTATTTTTTCCATTTTCCCCTAATTTTCTATTTGATTTATTTTCTTCTTCTTCTTTTTTTTGTAATTTTGTTAATCTGATTTTGTTATTATTTGTGTAGCTGGTCCGGACAAAATACGGTGTTCACAAATGATTTTATATGTTATCTAATATGACATTTTTAACGGTTAGTTTATTTTTAATTAATAATAAAGAAAAAAATACAATTATAACAACAATATTATGTAATATTTTTACATAAAAAAGCATGTAACTTTTGATTTTCTACTAGTATGTTTACCTTTTTAAACGTGAGGCCGATATATCAAGGCTATTCGTTCTTACAATAAAAATAACAATATTATGTAAGTACTTTTTTGTAAGATAAACTTTTTTCAAGTTAAGATTCTTGGAAAGACATTTAGTATGAGAAATTTTTAAATGCAGCTAGTATACTACTTCATTTGTAAGCGACCAATCAATATGAAATGGGATCACATAGCAAATTTCCTTTTCCATTAAAATATAGGTGAATAAAGAGAGAAGAGGAAATTAGAAATTGGAAAAAGAAACTTGTGTTTCGATAAATATAGAAATTTATCATGTGAGTTTCATTTATATATCATTTGATCTCTTTTTTATTAAAAAGAATATAAATGAAATAACCCATATGTGAAAAAAATCCTCCCATATCTTAAAATTTTTTGTATGAGAAATAACATGAGACAATAAATTTTGTATGAACTTCATATATCACTCTATCCCACTTTTAAGAATTTCTGAAGATTAAAAAATTTAGACACGAAACTAGTATGGTTACTTAAGTAACCATTCGTTGTTTTTCTTATATTGGCTAACTTGTATTCCAGCGAAAACTAAATAATTGTAGCAATTTTAGAATAGGAGAGAACATCACTGTAAACGCACGCACCTTCATAAAGATGGCATCCCTAAGTAGACCCTATTAGAATTCACAAAAGAACAATATTATTTTGATAGAAGTTTTTTTTTTTGATAAATTTAGGAGACTTCAGTATTAGTAATTTTTCAAAGGATCTTTTCTGTTGGGAAAACTTTTAAAACTCAGAATGATAAGTGATAAAAAATATGTTACAGGCTTCCCATAAAAAAATATAATATATTTAGTTGTTTAAAATTAATCAATTACTAACCCACTAACTATGGCAATCTAAAATTTAGGAGATAATGAAGATAAGATATATTTTAAAATTATAATAAATGAAATATTATCAAATATTCAAATAATAAAATAATTAAAATATTTCTTTTTTTTTCCAATTACAATTTTAAAATATATTCCAATAAGCCTCTTTATTTGTTTGTTTATTTATTTGTTAGGTTTACCTTCAAGCTTTTGCAGCCTACTCCAACTCTCCAATTTGTCTTTTTCATAGTTTCAGTAATCTCCACATATTTTTATGCATTTTCATATTATTGTAAGCTGGTATTCTACTTATTCAGTATCTAAACTATAGTCGTATAGAATATTAATTCATAAGTTATTCTGGTACTTAAAATTTTGTATTGATATGATATTAAATTATAAAAAATTATAATTTATAATTAAATATTAACAAAACTCAAAATTCAAAAATATAATTAAATATTAATAATTTTGCATCTGTTGGCTTCCCCTAAGATAATGAATATCATTGAAGATATAAGTAAAATAAGCTTTTAGCTAAAAAATTATTCATTATTTATAATATTTTATTATTTCTATGATTACTTTTGGTAATGTGAATAAAGAATTCACAAAATAATCAAGTGAAAATAAATACAAAATACAATTTTTATAAATACAGAATAGACAAATTAATTATTATACGCTACATCCTAAGTTTCAATCCTAAATAATAATAAGCAGATGAGGGTAGTCTATGAAGCATCCCGTTCACTAAAGGCATATGCAATGCAATTCAACAGATGACCCTCACTCTTTCTCTCCCTCTCTCTCTTTTTGTTTTTTTGTTTTCTCTCTAGACTATTAAACCCAAAACCTTAGTAACAATCGAACTTGAAGGCGATATTGGTTAGTTTGGTTTAAATTGCCTCAATTTTATTATTGTCTAATAATTTTTTTATTAGAATTTATATAAAAATTTTATCTTTTAAATATAAAATATAATTTTATAATATTTATATAGAAAATTTATTTTTTAAAATTATTTTATAATTTTTATCAAATATTTTAAAATAAAAAAATAAAATAATCTAGCCAACTTAGAAAACCAATCCAACTTACCCCTAGACAATAGATTTTGAAAAAAAAAACCCAATAAAAACCGAGTCAAATACCATACTAGATCAATACTCAATTGCTATTGTTTTGTGCACCCATAAATCTAATTATGACTATAAGATTGGGTAAGTAATATTAATTTTACTAGATATAGGCATGATATAATTGCATGAGATTCATGTCAATTACATCACGCAGTTGAAATTTAATAAAAGGAAGTAGAAAAATTTTCAAAAATCAAAATGGAGAAAATTTGAAGAAAAATAGAACCTATGATCAGTTTAGAAAGAGTATTTTACAATGCATTTCATTCTGCTTATATACATATATAAATATATATATGATTTAATCATTTTATTAAGAAAAATGGAAGAAGACCTTTTACGTTGCTATACACTTATACTTTATGGTGAGTCCAAACTTTAATGTCACCAGGCCTCCAAGGCCGAAAAACAAGACAGAGACCCAATGAAACACAGGCTCATAGTGTCCTTGTTATTCTACTCAATGTATCTTGTTGGATCTGTTATCGCTTTTCTAATATTATTATCTTCACTCTTCCATACTCGAATATCATCTTAAGTGTATCAAGCCATAAAGTTTATTCGTAAAGTTTATCTTTAAAAATCACCCAGCAATAACAAATCATACCCAGGGACATATTTAGTGGAAATCAAAGAAGCAACAAATCACACGGCAATAACAAATCATAATAACAAACAATTTTCTGAAGGAGAAGACAAACAGCATATACATTGATTTTTTGCTAAAAAAATTGGTACCCAGGGACACAATGGAGAAAGGGAAAGAGAAGGACAAACCTTAGCTAACAGAGGAGAGCACTTCATCAATGACAGCTCCAACAATGACCCTCGCAGAGCTTCAAGCAGAGCTTCAAGAATGTGTTCACTTATCAGTTTTAAGTTACTTTTATATGTTTATATGTTTACTTATTAGTTTAATATGTTTATATGTTTACTTATCAGTTTTAAGTTATGTATAATTATAAATAGCATTTATCTAAACAAATTGTAGCACGATTAGAGAGCTGGTGTCGAGATGGCTATAGAAAATTATTTTTTATGCATCCCTTGGAAATTTGTGACTTTATGCTTTGTACGCATGCTTCTGTCCTTCTGCTGTTCTGCACACACCTAACCCAACCCTTTTGCTTAATTTTTTTAAGAAATAATTATTTATAGTTAAAAATAAATTTATTATTATTTTTGGATGATGCTATACTGGATCAGTGTTACGTAAAAGTTTAGGATTATCTTCAATCGCTGTAGTTTTTTCATTTAAATTTTTAATTTTTAATAATAAAACTACAAATTTATATTTAGCTAACTTTTTGGGTAGTATTTTGTATTTTCTAAAAATCACAAATATTTCTAATTTTCGGCTCAATCCTACAATAAAAAAATTGATTCTAATATCACTTTATTTTTTTAAAACCTTAATCAAGTACTATAAAATTTAAAAATAATTATTTTTATGAATATTATTTCTCACAACACCTAAAACCTATATACCAAATTCTAACTCAATCAGAGTTAGTTACCCTTATATCCAGTATTGTGTAAAATTATTTCAAAATATCAAATTTGTTGGCTTTGGAATGGGCCACAAAAACAAAGTAAGAAAGCTAGATTGATATTGAAAACAATAAAATTTTTAATCTAATTGATTATAATTAATTAGCTTCCCAACAATGGCACCAAAATTTTGCTTAAGCTATCAAACTGCCAACATTAGTAAAAGTAATTAGCTTGCAATCGTATGCCCACCAAGTCATCTCCTATGGAGCTTTTGATCAAATCAATTTGTTTAAGATTTTATATAAATAGAATTTATTCAAAAACTGGGGGGAGGATTGTATAAGAAATTAACTGACTTATTAACAATGAAAAATTAGTTACTTTCATTTGAGAGGGGCAGATCTCCTCTCCTCCCACAAATTTATAATATGATACATATTAGATTTTTCCTTCCATTCATTTGAGAGTGGGTATTTAGTCTTTTGCTTCTTTTGAGAGAATTCTATAGATTTGATATTTAAATGAGATAAAGTTTTAATTTTCAGAGAAAGAATAACCTTAACACGATTAGTTAAGCAAGTGTAGAAAGAAACAAAAACACAAAAGAAAGTATAATTTTAACTAAGTTAACAACATAACAAAGAGGAAAAACTAATTAGAAGAGGAGAGAGGTGAGCGACAGGTGGTATAATTGAAGTATATTGAATGAATGGAGCCATTTTTAATATCTGTAAAATCCTGAGAAAGAAACATATTGTCACATTTTTCAAATATTATTTATCTTTTTTCCTTTTTGAGTTGAATATTTATTTGATTTTTTTTTATTTCTTACTTTTCATTTTTTTTATATTTTTAGTAAAATCATTCCTTATATTCATTTATTTAAATTACGCTTTTAGATTTGAAAAGTTTTTTCTATTTTTAATTAATTATATATATTATATATTTATTTTAATATATGATTTAAAATAAATAAAATGGTAAATTTTTAATTTTTGAATAAAAACAAAAACCCCGTATTGAGCATAGAATAATTAAGCATATTAGTATTTATCTCATTTTTTAATTAAATTATTAATATATAATTTAAATTATATTATATAAATTATTAAAATTAATGATATTTAAGTCATTTCCAAGAGATATATATATATATATAAATCATTATATCATATAAATTATTAAAAAATTAAAATTAAGATTTGTGACGGAATTTGTGACGGATTAGTGATGGAAAAAACTTTGTGATGAAAATTCCGTCGCTAATTTCGTCACAAATTATCGACGGAATTTACCGTCACAGAATTCCATCGCAATATTGGAATTAGTTATCCTGCTCCTTTGCGACAGAAAATTCTGTCGTTGATTTCCGTCGCTAACTTGATTTGCGACGGATTAGCGACAGACCGTTTTGTGACGGAAAATTTCCGTCAGTAATTCCGTCGCAAAAATTTGCGACGGATTTTGTGACGAATTTGTCGCAAAATTGCGACGGAAATTTATTCCGTCACAAAATTCCGTCGCAAATTTAGTATTTGTTTGTAGTGTAGGTAATTACCTTGAAATCCCTTCATTAGTATCAAAGATTAGTTGGCTCAAAATTTTCGCTACCCATAATAAATATATGAATTTTGTGCTTTATTTTACGCAATTAGAGAAGGAGAATGAAATTGCATGTATATTTACAATTGGACCTTAAATACCCTTTAATGGCATAATCTAGTAGAAACCATCTCAAGCCAAGATTTTTATACCATACGTAGCCTATATAATGAGGAATATGTGGTAAAATTTTGGGATAAAAAAGGCTAGACATTAGGGAGATATAGCATATTTTAAGTTCTAAAGTAATGATCAAGCACCATACTTTCGAGGCTTGGCATTTTCTTTATAAGCCATGAAAGGGTGCAAATATGGTTGGAAAGTTTGTGAACAAACTTTCTCAATAGACTTTTCAATATTACCAATTTTGTCCAAATTGGATGAAAAATAAGTGGGGAATGATCATTTGAAGTAGGGACTTTGAAATTAATTTTTTGGAAAACATTATCAAATGGGTCAATTTCAAGGTTGGCATTCTCTCTCCAAGTCATTGCTTTGTGCAAGCCTTATATCTTTGAAAAGTTCATTCTACAAGCTTTCCAAATGCATAAAATTTGTTCAAATTAAATAGGAAATGAAGGAGATATGGCTTCACAGAGTTGGTTAGTCGAAAATGCATTTCTAGAAAATTTAGAAAACTATCTAAGTTTAAAGGTTGAAGATGAAGGAGGATGACCACTCTTAGAGGTGGTGTGTGTGGCTTCCCCCTACTTCCTTTTAGCCAAGTGAAGATACCAACTGACAAAGCAAGAAGAGAATAGTCTAACCATATTTGTCCCATCACTAAACCAGCCTCCTAAGGTAACGCACATAGCTTGCACATGCCACCCTAGTCACATGTAAGCCTTCATTTTTTTTTTTTTGGAATATTTTTAAGGCAAAACCTTCTTAGGGTGCATAAGAGCATGTGAGGCATGATTTTTTGGTTGATTTTAGTCCTTAAAATCATGCTTCACATATTGGTATATGGTATGGTTATGTTTGGATAGCTTTTGGTAGTGTTTAAACACATTAGACACATAGGAAGCCTTTTTTACTAACTTAAAGATGAAAATTACTTTTCATAAGTCTTAGTTTTGATTGATATACTCTTGGATGATCATTATTAGACAAAAATCAAGAAAGACCATAAAAAAAAATTTACAAAACTAAATGAAGCCAAAGCTTCGTGAAGAACAACGTGTTGTCACAAATGTTGGTGAGTTACTCATTTCTCATTTTCAAATATGAAAAGTGTAATATTTTTGTTCAGATATGTTACATACAAAAAGAGTATTAACCTTAAGGATTGATCAAACAAATGACCTTTAAAATTAGACATAAGCCTTTGATGGCCGGAGGAAAATGTTTTTATAAAAGATAAAATATTTTTAGGATGAGATCCCTTTAAGATATGATATTGATGATTAATGTAATATATGTACACATTGAATTAGAAATAAGAGAAATGCCCTATTAAATGAGAATTCTTATATTGGTAGACTTTGGCTTATCTAAGAACTATAGTTAAACAATTATATATAGGAAAAGACAAAAAAAATTCTATTGAGTAAGAGTTTTTAGATTAGTAGCCTAAGGCTTATCTAAAAACTATAGTTTAAACAATATTTGTAAATGAATTCAATATAACAATAATAACATTTTTAAGATACATGTGATTGAAGTAAGACAAATGCAGACTTCCAATCATGAATCTAACAATGTCATTATTAGTCTAATTGAAGTGTATTGCAAATACACATACGCACACACACAAAACACACAGAGAGCATTATGTATATAAAGTTATTTTTTGCTATGTTTATGTATAGATCTTATTATGATTATGGCTACCAGGAACATTACAATTTATTAAGCTAGATGGTGTTAATTAGGAATTTTTGACTCGATAAAGTTTTTACATCCTTAAACAATAAGATGCTAAGAAACCATTGAATAATGTCATATAGGAATCTAAGGGTGGAGATATAACTTAGCAAAAGAGATGTCTAGAAATTCTTTTTATTTAAAAGGAAAAAATAATATTGCTTGCATAATGGTTTTAAGCAATATGATTGATAATTTCATGTGCGAGTGTGACTTATAACCAACTATTCAAACCATGTGGATAGCCCTTAAGGACATATTTGGTAGTACTTGTACAACCAAATTGAGGCTAACAATCAAAGGAATTAAAGTCAGTTAATAATGTCCTTACTAATAAATAGCAAGTTTGTGCTACATAAGATCTTTTCCCATTAATTAAGAGCATCATTATTTTTTATGATGTTTCTTGTCATATAGAGCCTGATAAAAGTTGCTAAATATACTGGACATGCCTGTATGATCAAGATTGCTATGACTTCAAAACCCAAGTATAAGAAGGACAACATTTTCATAATAACAATAAATCTGCCTAATATTTCAAGAAGGCCAAGAAGGAATTTAAGAAAAAAGGCAAGTATAGTAAAAAGAATCTTAACATGGTCATTGTCAAGGCCAAATATTATACTTGTCAAAGAATGAATCACTTTGTTATTGATTTGAGCATGGATGTGAATATTTGTTAACTCATTTTAAAAAGCTCTATAAAAGAAAGGAATCGATGAGACAATTAATAAATCTTAGCACTCTACAGCCAATGAAGATGTTGAATGAAGGAATAAGGCCTTACTTGAAATGGTTAGTGAACGAATCTGACCAATATTCAAATTACCCATTCTATTGAAAATAGAACAATACAAATAGCTAATCGACTGGAAGCCGAGAGAAGATCCCAAGATTCAAGCCTAAGATCATGGGATTCTAAATAAGAAAGATAAAACAAGATAAATACAGAGTTGACCGAGGCTATAACTAAAAGGGAAATAACGAATAAGGAAAGAAAAACAAAAGGAATAATAATAACAGAAATAATGGGTGAATTCGATTTTCTCCAACACTCCCCCTCAAGCTAGTGAATAGATATTGATTATAACGCCCGGTACATTGTACACTCACTGGAACAGGCCGATTTGAAAAGCAAGTCCCCTGAGACGAGTGATTCAAGGCCAAATAAAATTGAATAAAATTTTAAATAATAGAAAATGAGGATTTGAGCCTTGAGTTGCCCAAAAACTAGGGTCGGAGGGATTCAAAAAAATTGCCGAAAGGCCAGTGGCATTTTCATAAATAAGTGTAATTTTGGAAAAGACACCTAGGAGGGCTTTTTAAATAAAAATTTTGAGTTGCCCAAGGTTCTCAGAGGCCCCAAAAAACCATGGGAAGCCCCAGGACTGGTAAAGCCCCTCCGGTGTACTCTTTCCAACGTTGGTTAACCCGAACTTTGACTGATTCATTCGGGATGATTTTAACTCCGATTTGAGTGATTCCAAAGGCATTTTATTAAATTGGGAATCTAAATTTTATGATGGAAAAGACGATTCTCAAAAAGGAGCTAAAATGAAGCCAAAACGAACTTGCCATTACGGAAGGGCAAAATTGAAATTTATAGTTTCTTGAATGTTCTAAAGAGTTCCACACTTTTCTCCCTTCTTCTCCTCTTTAATGAGCATGACCCATCCTACCCAAAATACAGAAAATCTTCAGCTCTCTTAGGCACACCAAAGGGAGGAGAAAAAGAGGAAGAAAGCCAAGGAGAAACTAGGTAATTTCATGAAATTTCTTGCTCCATCTTCCTCTAATCTTATTTTTCTCTCTTCCTCCTTTCTTTCCATAAATTTTTTGAATGATTTGGTTCTGTTTTTCACCCAGACCTAAGGGGAGAATTTTGAATTTGCTAAGGAGAAGAGAATGAAGGAGAAAGACACTTGAAAGCTCACTTGAACCATAGGTAATCTTTGCTTTTTGTTGCATCTTCTCTTCCCCTTCCCTTTGTGTGTATTTCAGCCAAGAATAGAACCAAAGGAGGGGATGATGTTTTGTCCAAATACAAGGAGGGAACAAGGGTTTTAGGCTATAGGGAGATGGCATATGGCAAGAAATTCCAAGAAAAACCAATAGAAAATAAGTTAGAAAAGTGTAGTGTTTTCTAGAGTTTTACAAAATCTGATTTTGTGTGAATGTTTCCTTGGCTATTTGAATGTTTCCTTGAGCTCCTAAAACCTTTAGAAGGCCTCCCAAGTGGCTCTCCCATCAAGAAAAAATCACAAAGTCTATGAACCTCCATTATGGTGCATATTTCGGCCAAGCTACGTTCATTAGGCTAGGGGATGTTTTAATTTGTTCTAACCTTGTTTTGGGACTTTATATGATGTTAGAAGATGAGAGAAACTATTGAGAAAAATTTAGGAGCCATAGATTGGGAGATGGTCTAATGGTGTCTATAATGGTGCTTTGTGAAGCAACTTAGTTTTCCAATTGTGCAATTGAATGTGTGATGGCTCCAAGGACCTTAAATGAGTCCAAGAAGTCTAGAAAGAACAAGAGAATGGAGCCTAGCACTTGAATAATATAAGTTGCTTCAATAGGCCATTTATGGAACCAATATGTCTATTTTGGAACCAAGTGTGTAATAAGCTTTAGTTTAATGTCTTGGCTTGCTTCAAATGTGTAATTGTGTGATGTTTGTAATGTCTAGGCCAAGAGAACCCTACTCCACCTAAGTGCTCTTGTGAAACCAAGGAGGGGAAGGAAATTGCAAAGTGAGCTTGCATACATAAAAAGGTAGCTCTCCACCTCATTTTCTTTGCATTCTTGTGTGCATATGTATGTCTTAGTATGCTTGCATGCATTCTTGATGCTTGATAATATGCCACTTGATCCTTGTTGTGCATTGGTACCAATGTGTTGTCTTGAATGACTATGGTTGTGGAAAGAGCCTATAAGGGTGAGGTGATGGCAAAAGTCCCTTGATGAAGGTGAGGAGATGCCAAAAGTCTCATGTCATGGGTGAGACAAGGCCAAAAGTCCCTTGAATGGGTGAGGCAAAGTCAAAAGTCCCTAGAGCATGAAAGTAAGCTTGACATGTGAATGTAGCATGGAATGGAATTTATTGCACACTTTATGCTTGTATGGTTATGCATTTGGTATATGTATGCCTTGAATGTGGTGTGAATGGGTGTGTGAGCTATTGAGATTCTTGGAATCTCACTCCCTTTTCCCCTTCATCCTTGAATTGTCTAGGTGGTGTTCCAAGTCAAGGAGATGCAAGCCAAGGACATTGAACATCTTTGTTTTGGTGTATTATATACTTTAAATGGTGGTTAAATGTCAAAGTAATAATGTATGTAATATTTTTGTAATGTAAGACCATGGACAAGTGTAAAATGATGTATGAATATGATGTAGACTTTATATGACACTAAATCAATAGTATTGTGCAAATTGGCTCTTGGATGGCTTGATGTAACTATGCATAAATAGATGTTGAGAGACCAAAATAATTTGCATGAGATTTAGGATTACTTGGGTAGTCTCCACAAGTCATATTTGTGCTTTGAAACTTGCTCAAGGGGTGCCAAATTCAAGAAGAGGCCATTTGGTGCAAAGTGACTCTTGGTAGGAAGCAAAAATGACTATTTCATAAGGCTATGTCACTTTTTATCCAAATGAACTCTTCTTGACCTAAAATTTGACATGCATCTAGAGCTTATTAAGGTATTTTTTAAAAGCTAAAGTTGGTAATTTTTGGAGGTCTGTGAAATATTTAGCAAATTGTTGAAATTGAAAAATTTTCTGATTTTGGTCCTTGGTACTGTAGCACTGGTCTGAAATTGAATTCTGTCACTCATGGGGCAAATGATGTCCAATTGCCACAAAATTTCATGCAGAGAAACTAGACATTCAAAATGACTTGTTCCAACTAGAAACACCTCATTTGGAGTTCTAGAGAGGGAGATATGAATTTTTGAACATTCTGCCTAGTATCAGGACCCTTACCCAACCTAATGTACTGTTCTATTGAATTTCAAGACTTTGGGTACCTGAATTGGTCTGAAAGTATTTTTTTCCTCTAGCTAACATCCACAGCTTTCCATATTAGTATCATTTGCATGGATTATATTTTTTTGGAATTAATTTGATATTTTCAAAGTTTGCTGCAGAATCTGTGACAGCATCAGGAGGCAGTTTGACCCCTGGACATTTTCAGATATCAAACGCCCTCTGTGATGGGTTTTATGGTCTGTACATATTTTTACTGTGAATTAGACATCTGTAAATTTCTAGAATAGCCTAGAATGTGTGATTTTGATTTTTTTAGAATTAGTTATGATTTTTTGAAATTGTGCCTGAAAGGGGCCAAATCTGGCCGAAAATAAACCTCCATATTCTAGGTTCCATTTCGGTTTCCATGAGCTGTGGGCATGATTTTATGATGCAAATGAGTTGTATACATGTAATTAAATATGGGAAAGTATAGTATGGGGTCACTTGGCTCACATGGCATGGAACAGAATTTCCATACTCGATGCAACGCAAAAATAACTTATATTTTAATGCCATTTTCTTGCCTCTTATATGTATTGATTGATATGAGGTATAAAGGTAGCATGGAATGAGCTAAGAAATTATGGTATTACATTGATCATTCCCAGCTTGCCACTTAACTCATCAAACTTCACCCTAGGTAAGCCATTGGTCATCATGTCGGCCACTTGAGAGTTAGTAGACACATAAGATAAGTCAATGATTCTTGAGTCCACCTTTTCCTTTATGAAATGTCTATCAAGTTCAACATGCTTCGTTCTATCATGATGTATAGGATTCTTTGCAATCCCAATAGTAGCCATATTGTCACACCAAGTCTTGATAGGACATGTGACTTCAACTTTGAATTCCTGTAATAGTATAAGAACCCACATGCCCTCACAAATTCTAAGAGCAAGTGCTTTATATTCAACTTCAGCAGAGCTACGTGCAACCACGAGTTGTTTCATACTTCTCCAGGTCACCAAGTTGCCCCATACATAGGTACAATAACCAGTGGTAAATCTCTTATCAGTGACAGATCCCGCCCAGTCAACATCTGTATATATTTCTACACCCCTATTTCTCCCTTTACTGGACAACAAACCCTTTCCAGGTATCTCAGAATTCGATATACCATTGCCATCTGTTCTTCGCATGGATTACTCATAAATTGGCTTGCAACACTAACTGCAAAACAAATATCGGGGCGTGTATGTGACAAGTAAATAAGCTTGCCTACCAGTCTTTGGTATCTTCCTTTGTCCACAGGGGCTTTTTCTTGCGTCAAGTTTTCCTTATAATTAGCTTCCATTAGAGTATCTGCAGGTTTAGCCCTTAACAGTCCCGTTTCCTTTAGTAGATCAAGTGTGTATTTCCTTTGAGAAACACTAATTTCACTACTTGATCGTGCCACTTCCATACCAAGGAAACACCTGAGTTTGCCAAGATCCTTAACTTCAAATTCTGCTGCTAAATCCTTCTTCAAATTAATGATTTCTTTAACATCATTTCCTGTTATCACAATATCATCCACATAGACAATGAGAATAGAGGTCTTTCCATTGAAATTCTTCACAAATAATGTATGATCTGTTTGACACTGATTGTACCTAAATTGCTTTACTACATGGGTAAACCTTTCAAACCATGCCCGTGGTGATTGCTTCAAACTATATAAGGACTTGTATAGTCTACATACCTTGGTGGCATTCTTCTAATTTTGCAAGCCTAGAGGTACCTCCATATACACCTCCTCCTCAAGATCTCCATTTAAAAAGGCATTTTTCACATCTAGTTGATGTAGAGGCCAATCTAGATTTAATGCAAGTGATAGAAGTACCTTTATAGTATTGAATTTAGCCACTGGTGCAAATGTCTCTTGGTAATCTATTCCATGAGTTTGTGTGAACCCTTTTGCAACTAACCTAGCCTTGTATCTATTGATTGTACCATTGCGATTATATTTGATAGTAAACACCTATTTATAGCCAACTGTGGTCTTTCCCTCTAGCAATTCGGTTACTACCTAAGTTTTATTCTTCTCAAGAGCTTTTAGTTCCTCTTCTATTGCTTCCTTCCATCTTGGGTCTGTAACTGCCTCCTGGAAGTTCTTTGGTATTCTTTCTTTTGATACATTTGCAACAAAGGTCTTTAAATTGGGTGATAATTTGTCATAGGCTACATACTTGCCAATAAGGTATAGGGTACAAGTTCTCTCTCCTTTCCTTATGGCAATGGGTTGATCTAGGTCATCAAAATCTGCCTTCTGGTTGGACTCTTGGTTCTGTTCAGGAATGGGTACTACTCCCTTCTCATTCTCTCTTTGTTTTGTGCCCTTATTTCACCTGCTATAAACTTTATTCTCCTGCACCTGCAGCTATTCCTCCCTAGTGTTAGCTACATTAGAAACATTTATGTTATCCAGACTATCAGAGTTAATTTCAGGTTTGATTTGTGAACTGTCTGAGTCATTTTTAGGTTCAGAAGAGCTATTTTCAGGCGTAATAAGTTCAGATCTGATATCAGATGGTGAATTTTGTGGTGAGAGTAGATAAAAAACAAGTTCAACAGGTTCATGAATAGGCTATACTGTTTCTGGGGTAAGTGATATTTGAGATCCATGTGAGGTACTTTCAAGAAAGGAATTTTCATCATTACAAATTAGCCATTTATTCTCTTCCCTCTCCCCCTGAATGGGTAATTTGGGGTAATATGGTAGATTTTCATAAAATTTGGCATCCATGGTGACAAAATACTTGTGAGATAAAGGAGAATAGCATTTGTACCCTTTTTGTGTAGGTGAATACCCTAGAAAAATACACTTTATGGCCCTTGGATCTAGTTTCCCCCCACTATGACTGTGAACATAGACAGTGCAACCAAAAACCTTTTGTGAAATGGTATAAACAAGTTGTGTGTGAGGATAAAACTCTTTAAGCCTTTCAATAGGTGCTTGAAAATTCAATGTCTTTAAAGGCATTCTATTAATTAGCTAGGCAGAAGTAAGAACAACATCTCCCCAAAAAGAATTTGGAATATTGTTAGTTAATAAAAGTGCTTTAGACACTTCTAGGATATGTCTATTCTTGCGTTCTGCAATACCGTTTTGTTGAGGAGTATCGACACATGAAGTTTGGTGGTGTATCCCATTGTCAGTGAAATTTTTTTGAAAATTTGAACTCAAATATTCTCTACCATTGTCACTGCGTAAAATTTAGATTGATGTGCCAAACTGATTTTTAATGAAGATATAGAATTTTTGGAAAATTTGTAACGCTTCTGATTTCTCCTTCATTAGAAAAACCCAGGTGATCCTTGTGTGGTCATCAATGAAAGCTATAAACCATCTGTATTTTGAAATAGTTGTAACTTTAGATGGATCCTAAATATCACTATGTATCACAGAAAAGGGCTGAGAAGGTTTATATGCATGAACTGGGTAATGACTTTTAACATGTTTGGCAAGTTGACAAAATTCACAATGAAACAAGGAAGAGTCAATTTTATTGAATAAGTCTGGAAACAAACGTTTCATGTAACTAAGACTAGGGTGGCCTAACCTATAGTGCCACAACATAACTTCATTATTGCTAAAAGCAGAAAAAACATCAACTCTCTCACATTTATTCTTCTCACACTCAGACTCTAAGTAGTAGAGACCTCCCCATTCCTTAGCATTGCCAATCGTCCTCCCCGAAACCAAATCCTGAAAAACACAATCAACATCAAAGAAGTTAACTATACAACTTATTTGCTTCGTTACTCTTCTAACAGAGAGCAAACTACATTTGATTTCTAGAACATAGAGGACATCTCTTAAAGCAATTGTCTCAGATATGACTACTGTACCTACACCCAAGACTTTAGCATAGGTGCCATTAGCCACTTTTACACATGTATATGTAGAACAATACTCAATACTACTTAAAACTTCTTTGAACCCTGTTATCTGGTATGTTGCACCAGAATCTACTATCCAGATTGCCTCAGGTGGAATAATAGTATGAAGTATAGTAGTAAGGAAAATACCTACTTGGGCCAAAGTGACAGAGGGAACAGAAATTTTCTCATTCTGAAAGGTCTGAAGATTAAGATTGACACTTCATCCTTGTTGAGGACACCATCTCCAATTTCTGTTCCAGTAAGCAGCCCTTTGCTCTCATTTCTTGTCCTTTGTCTGGTGTTTGGCGGCTTCTCGTGCAATTTCCAACAAATAGCTTTAGTGTGTCCACTCTTATTACAGTGTTCACACCACTTTTCGGGTCTCCTCCTCTTAAGATCAACAAATTGATTTCCTCTTACAGCCATTACTGAGGATTCTGACGTGTAGCTATGATTAAAGCCTTAAATTAACTCCTTCCTACTCTTTTCACATTTCACAATGTTCATTGTTTCTTCAAGTGATGGAAGAGGTTTGAGACCCATAATTCTCCCTCTGACTTCTTCAAATTTGTCATTCAGCCCCAACAAAAATTCATATGATCTGTCACACTCAACCACTTGTCTGAAATAGATTTCATCAGCATGATAAGTCCAATTATGAGTTTCGTAGAGATCAATTTGCTGCCATAAGCACATTAGAGAGCTATAATACTGAGTCACGATCCTGTCCCCTTGCTTGAGATCCTTAAGTTATCATTTTATTTGAAACATAGCAGTTATATTTTCCTTCACAGCATATGTAAGTCTCACTGAATCCCATATTTCCTTTGCTGTTATGGCCAATAAATAATTGCCACTGATTTTCAGCGACATAGAATTGATCATCCACGTCATAACAATGTTGTTTTCAAACACCCAGACTTCATAACGTGGATCCCCTGCTGCAGGTGCCACATTCTCACTGGTTATATATTTTTCTTTGCCTCTGCCCCTTACAAACATCAGCATGCTGCAGGACCAGAGCAAGTAATTATTCTCGTTTAGCTTGTGCGAAACCATCAGTGTTGAGAGACTCTCTGAAGCGTGCGATGACTAACCCAGAATGAAGGTGTTGTGCAATTATGCTCCAGGTTGCTGTCCAGAGCTGTTCGACGATGCCCCAAATTGCTGCCTAGAACTATGTGACACAATAGAATGCTCGGCTCCCATCTCTTGTTGGCCCATGCCACCCGACAGAGGTAAGACGTTCTCCCCATCGGCGGCAAAGGCACCTATGGTGCCAAACGAATATTGCCTAGAACTCATCGGATGAGTGGCTCTAATACCGTGAACGAATCTGGCCAATATTCAGATTACCCATTCTATTGAAAAAAGAACAATACAAATAGCTAACCGACTGAAAGCCGAGAGAAGATCCCTAGATTCAAGCCTAAGATCATGGGATTCTAAATAAGAAAGATAAAACAAGATAAATATAGAGTTGATCGAGGCTATAACTGAAAGGGAAATAACGAATAAGGAAAGAAAAATAAAAGGAATAATAATAACGAAAATAATGGGTGAATTCAATTTTCTCCAACAGTTAGATAAATAATGGATCAAGTAAACTTATCCAATTCTTATTGGTATAATACATTATTAATTTATGGCTTTACACTTAACTGAGTATTCTTTAAATTAGTTACTTCTACACATTAAAAATTGTGGACAAATAATAAGATGGATTTGAACATCCTAAGACCATGGAGTCAATTCTTTGTGTTCGTAATATTTCCTATAAGTATATAACTATAGGAATTGACCTAATAGGTAAGAAATGTATTCTTATTAGATACTCGAAACACTTAAAGGATTATGTCTTCATTGGTGAAAACAAATGTGGAAGTATAACTAAAATTAAGTTAAGAGATACTATTATTTTAGAGAATAGATTTCTTAATAGCGAAGAAATTGATAGGGATATATCTCTTTATTTGACACATGATCAAGATAGCAAGAAACAATAGTTGTACCTTAACCTATTGATCTACATGAGAATTTTATACAAAATGAGATGGTAAATAAATATCCTCACTACATAGGAGTAACCAAAAGAGTATGTCTAAGTGTTCATTTGAAAATGAAAAGGTAACACTCATAGGTACTCTATAAGATGATAAAGAGTGAACAATTTAAAGAAAAAAAGACTTAATCATGCCTTGATAAAGAAAAGTGAACAAGTAAAACAAAAGAAAAGATGAATTCAATGAGGACAAAAAATGTTTAGGACTTAGTTGATCATCCATCTGACTAAAAGACAATTGAGAATAAATGGGTTTTCAAGATAAAAAGGAAAGGCAAATAGATCCATTTAGAGATAAAAGACACCCTTAGTTGCTGAGGGGCATACACAATAAAAAGTAATAAATTATAAAAATATATTCTCACCTATTGTATGGTTGAATTCATTTAAACTAATCTCAGCTATAATTGCAATTTTAGAGTTGGAACTATGTCAACTCTATGTTAAAAAAATCCAAAATTTTAAATAGAGAACTAGATGAAGAAATCTTCATGAAACAACTATTAGGTTTCATATAGAAAGGAATATAGCATAAAGTTTATAAAATCTAAGTCAATTTACGAACTAATTTAATTATATAGATAGTGGTATTTGAAATTTTATCAAGTAGTAACTTTCCATGAGTTACAAATAATCAATGAAGACCATTGTATTTACATTAAGTAGTTTAAAAGAAATGTTGTAATGCTATTCTTTTATATAAATGATATATTATTAGTTAGGAATAGTCTATATTCTTTAATAGTAGTTAAATAATAGTTATCCTTGAATTTTAAGATGAAGGATATGGATAAAGCAAAGTATATCCTTGGAGTTAAGATTTAAGTGAATTGTTTGGAGAAATTAATTGCTCTTTCACAAGAAAATTATATTTACAAAATCTTTGAGCAATTCAACATAATATCCTTGTAAAATGCGATAGTCTAAGTTATAAGACATATCCTCAAATTGAATATACGTTGAAAATTATGTACAAAGTCTCTTACTCTAATGATATTGGCATACTGTATGCAATGATGTGTATAATGTTGGACATTTATTTGCAATTGGCCTTGTGAATTGATACCAGTCAAATCCTAGTCAATAACATTAGAGTATTGTTAAGAGTCTCCTAATATACTTGTAGGGTACTACAAACTATGTACATATTATTATGTAAGTGATTGCACTTGGAAAAAAAATACTCTAATGTAAATTAGGAAAGAGATCCAGATGTGCAAAAATTAACCTTTGGATGTATATTTTTGTTGAATAATAATATCATATCTTAAAGTAGCAAAAAGCAAACATGCATAGTGTTATTTACCATAGAAGTAAAGTTTATTGTATATTTTGCTACAGTGCAAGAGGCTATATAGTTGAAGAGGATTATAAAACACTTAGGGATTATTAGTGAGACATTTAGTTCAATATTTATCAACAATCTACACTAAAAACCATAAGTATCATAACAAAAGTAAATACATAAACATAAGAATGAGATAGATGTAATAGTACAGAAGAGTATTACTCTATATTATATCTATATATAAGATGTTAGTTGATCCCTTAACAAAACTCATATGTAAATATGAGCATGAGGAAGATATAAAGTTTATTGATATGCGTAGAACATAAAGTACCACGCCTTATGTATAACTTAATTGTTAACTAAATAGATGTGTTATGTCATAATCATAGATAGCATATACACATTGATAATGTGTTGTATAGGTTGATAAGATTGATTTTCTCATATGAGTAACCACCTTTGGTGTTCATTAAGAGCAAACAAAGATAAGATATTTATATTTGACATGCAATGCAAAAATGCCAATATCGAAAAAAGAGAATATATATCTCTCTTTAACAAAAGATAATAAGAAGGTCGAGATAAGATATAAACACATAAATATACATGAATTGAATAAAGATAACAAAAAGGTCAAGATAAGATCTAAACACATAAATATATATGAATTGAATTATGAATTCCCATCATCCACAATTCATGTAGCTAGACACGAATTCTTTTATAGGTGTTATAAGTGGCGAGCAGAACGATAGAATTCAAGTTAGGTATCGTATGTCTAGACTATAATATGTATGATGTAGATAAGTAAATCAAATCAACCTACTAATTATGAAATAAAATAAACATTGCAAAATGCAATTTATATTGCAATTAAGTAAGTAAATAAATTCCTATTTCATTACTATATGAGTCCCTAAAATGAACAAACCTTTTTATTAATGCCCTTATAACTTTGACAATATAATGAGAAAATATGTCAATGTTTGTTACTTTAGCATATATCTTATGGTTATGATAATTTAATATAAAAGAGTATTGCTAAGAAAAAGCAACTGGTTTTGATATAAATGATATGTGGCGAAAGCAAGATTATCTAAATATATATAATTATGCTAGTATCTAAGGTATACCTGTTATAAAATTATTATAATAACATCATAAGTATAAAATACTATACATATAAAAATGCATTTTAAGTAAAATTAAACTTAACAGGGATTAGATTTTTTGTGAGTATAGAATATGGTATATATGGATGAATTTAGGGCGCTTGACACACACAATTATGTATGTAATTTATATCTATGGGATGCATCTCTTATGTTGGTCCTAAAATAGGATTTTTAGTATAAGAGCTCTTATATGTTGTGTCCGAGCGGTTACATTATAAAACATTTGATAAGAAAAGTTTAAGAGGAGCAAAAAGTTTTGTATTATTATTTATCTCATCATGTACGAGTGGAAGATGTTAGAATTTAAGTTGCCTTTGATGGATTGACCCATAATTTTAATAATTCAAATCCAAATTGATTAAGTAATTAATTAATTAATATTTAAATTTATTAATTGAATTTCAAAAAGACAGTTAGTTTATTTTTTATTTGTCAGTTACAAAAATAACAAAAACTAGATCACCATTTTTTATAACACACAACAACTTTTCTTTAGAAGAGAAGTAATACAAAAATGTAGGCACGAAACAATGGTTCTCTTTGAAAATTCCTTCTTCTTCTTTCTTTGGATTATGGTGGTTTTGCCATGAACAAGTGGCTAGAGCACCTTTGGTGATTTTGGACCACACTGCGAGGGGTAAGATAAGATCTGTTTCTACATAGATAAATATCCTAAAATCCCTTCATAAAAGTTTTAATTTGATTCATTTTATTTTAGTTCAGTCACTATTGTCTGTTAATGATAAAAAATAATGCAATTATATCTTTTTATCTTAAGTCTATCCATATGGTAACAAAAATGGGTGCCAATGCAATTAACTTGCTTAGTGATTAGGACTATGCAGACTCAATGGATAATTGTTAATAAAGTGATATTACCTTGATTTCTAATCAAATCTGGGAAAAAATGAATTGGAGAAAGATCACGTGGCTGAAACATGATTTCACTTGATCACTTGTCATCCGATTAATCCACATGATTCAAATTACATCCATGTATATAAATTAATTGTAACATTGTCATTTTTTGTTATTCCGTTTATGGAACTATGATAAGAAGACTTAACTTCATTATTTTGAAATGTTGAAAAGTAGTATTGATTCAATCAAAACTAATGGGACCAAATTAAGGTTTTACAATGTTAAAAAGACTAAAAATATGTCTTAAGTTTTAATAATTTGGCATTAATATTGTTAATTTTAAGACTTTTTATAAATTATTCTGAATGTAATTCTTTTGTAGTATTAAAATAACCAAAATAAGTCAACAAAAGGTTGCTTCAATTGATAGAATCCACCTAAGTCGGTCTAGGGTTTTTGGTTTGAATCCAAAAAATAATCAAAATAACTATATATAAAAATTATTTTTAAAAAAGGACCACATGTATCATTCCATGGAGGGTTGGACGGAGAAGGCAGTTCGTGAAATTGATGGGTGATGGTTGTCTAGGGAGACAGTTTCTTGGTGAGCTACTAAAAGGAGAATGCGGCCTTTAAGAGGTAGTGGTCCCATCTTATAAAGTAGGAACTCTATCATCCGTCACTCAATGTGGATGTGGTTCATCAATTTGCAACATCAATACTTATCTACTTCTTTATCTCCCTCAAACCAAATTCTTTACCAGATTTCCATTTCGTTTTCAATTCTCATTTTGCAAATTGCAATCTTTCTTTTCCTTTTCTTTTTTTTCCTTTTAAAGTGAATTACATTAATTTTTTTATTCAGAATTATATTGACTTCCTTTTAATTTATTTTCTATTAATAAAATTAATTTTTATATAATATATATTTCTCTAAAAATAAAATTAGTTAACTAGCTTTTACGATTTTTCTCACAAACAAATAAACTATTTTGATCCTTCTGAAGAAGTAATCAAATTGAGTGAGTTACAATTTTTTAAACTCCTTCTTTTATACAGGGTTTTAGTACATTTAAAATTTAGATAGAATATTTCTTATTAGAAGCAAATTTTATTGATTAAATATGAATAAAAAATCTTATTTAAAGTTAGTTAATTAACTAAATCAAAATTCAAATGATTTATTATTTTAAATAATTATTTAATTGATTCAAATTATTCATTTGAATTGAATTAATTTATTTAAATTGAAATTTATCTAATAATAATAATAATAATAATAATTAATTACTCAAAACTTATTTGATCATTTAAATTAATTACTCTATCTAATTGATCTCTTTATATTAAAAATTATACAATAAAAAAAACATAGCCAGAATTTAAAGAGAATATGTCTAACTATACCTTAGGCGTTCCTCTTCATTACTAAACCAACTTTTAAGATTTCATAGGCTAATTTTTATTATCGCGTGTATTTAACAGAGATTACACAATAAAAAATTATCATTTTATATTACCAGAATATATTTTAAAATCAACAAATACAAGATTGTAGCTAAGGCTTTAGGATCAAGGATTTTACCTAATAATCGGCAAATATGTTCGTGTATGATCGCAACCATGTGGCTTTATCGTAGTGTATCTTCTTCACACTTGTCAATCCCAATCTCTACGCTCCCAAAAATATCTTGAGTCGTTCTTAACCCCACCCTGAAACTGAGGGCTGAGATGAACGTTCAATAAAACGACGTCGGACGACCCAGCTCTCTCTCTCTGACTCATGGAGGTGGTGGTGAACGAATTTTCCTCTCTCTCTCTCCCTCTCCCTCTCTGCCTGTGCCTGCCGCGTATTATTCCTCAGAGCGTGAAAGAAACCAACTATCACGTACGTACATACGTTCATCCATATGCCTTCGATGAAAACAATGCTCGCATCATTTTTTCTTCTTTTTCCCTATATAAATCTAACCCTTCGCCTCCCATTCCCTAATTTTCGTTCTTCAATCTGAAAGCCCCCCATTTTGTATTTTTCTCTTCGATTTCTTTCCCATGGCTCCCATCAATTTGAAGCAATCCCCTAACCCCACCACCACTTCTCAGGCAATAGCATCGTCTCAGGATGCTCGAGTCCTTGTGCGCGAAACTCTGCGTATAAGTGCTAATTTGGCGTCACCGCCGGCCATTGCTACTCCTCCCACCACCGAAATGACGTCGTTGGTTGAACCGGAGTGTCGAAAGAGAATTATAGGGGGTGTTGTTATTGGTGGGGAGGAGTTTGTGGGTTCCAGCCTCAGATTGATCTGCTGCGAGGAAATGAGTGGCCGTAGATGGAAGTATGTGGCGGAGAGCGATGGCTTGGGAGGCTTCAAAAAGAATTCTTTCCGTGCACTTAGTCTGCATACTCCTCAAGCTCCACTTGATGTTAGTAACTTCTTCGTCAATTATATAATAATGATTCGGTTTGATTTCTGGGTTTCGCTTTGTTTGATCTCTGGTGAATTTGTGAGGCTTTTGTCTCGCTCGCTGGTTGTATATATATATATATATATATATATATATATATGTATTATATGCATTTTATTAGAAAAAGAAGGTATATGTTGGACACTTTTCAATCCTGCTTACTAGATGGCCGAAACAATTTTGCAGTTGTTTAAAATATTTGTTATAAAATTCAAAATTGAGCCGTTCTATTGTTGGAAAGTACTAATGTGTTAAATTACTGCTGATACAGATTGTTTTGGTTTACATATTCTGGTTTGTTGAGTTGGAGATTGACAGTTTCCTATACGTATGTACATTTAATTTTAAGTCTCTTTAATATGTCTAGATTTAGATATTCGAAAAGCTATGGAGTGCCTCTAAGTTATACGATTGGGATAAGTTTTCTTAGGAATAAATTTCAAAAAATATTTGCAAAATACAGGGAAATATTATTTCCTTGCGTATAGTCAATCTTTATATGGTAATATGTACGCTTATCCTGGAAGTGTTAAGCTTTTTATTGTTTCATCATTCTTTATTATTTATGTAACTAGAATGAAATACATAGAATTGACTTTTGCTAGCTAAAGGGTGACTATTGTTATTTTATTTAATATATAACTGCAATGGATATGATAATCTCTCTCTGATGGTATTCATATTAAATAAAGGGTCATCATGTTGCTACTTGCTGTTTACTCCCCTGGCATTTACATAAGATATACCAACATGATAACCCAATATTAAAAAAAGAAGTTACAAATAATTTGCTTGATACGCTGTTGATTAATTAAACAGATGACGACATTAATGGAGTTGATGGATAATTTCTTACCTATCATTTTCTGAACTTCTAATTCTGGTGTTCAATGATGGAAGAAAGAAATATTGCTGGATCCAGTTATGAAAATGCCATATGCTGACATCTAGAAAAGTAGAGAGCCTTAAATACTTCTTGTGAAGTAAGTTGTTACATGTTTTTGTATGCAGGAGTTAATGTCATTTGTTAGATCCTATGTTGTTCCAGAAGGTTTCCCTGCTAGTGTTACCCCTTCATATGTGCCATATATGACATGGAGAGCTCTAAAGGTATTTATTTTTACAATTTCTGCTACACAGAAAATAGGCTTTATCAGAAATTCATGTGTTAACTTATGTCTGCACCAATACAATGTGCTTAAATGGGCTTAACTTTTATCAGTATCAGATTGAAATTAGATTGTGGCTATTTTGATGAATACATTGATTTCTCAATCACCAATAATCACTTTTCCTTTCAGCACTTTTTTGGTGGAGCAATGGGTGTATTCACAACTCAAACGCTTTTGAGTTCAGTTGGAGTCTCTAGAAACAGAGCTACTCCTGGTGCTGTAGCTATCAACTGGATTCTCAAGGTAAGACAATATCCATATACTATGACAGAGAAAGCCTAACCCTGTAATTGCATGCTTTGTTGGAAGTAATTTTTATGACAAAAAGATATGGTCGAAAAGTGACTTGGGCTTGCAATATTATATTTCACATAGCTAATTGGTTCCTTTCTCAGAGATGTAATTGTTAGACTTTGTTAGCCTGATGCATGTAATCTATGGAGTTAGTTAATCAGACAAAAAAAGGTGGATGAGCATTTCCTTTTAAGAATTATTACTTGCTGAAGATACACTGGTTACTTTTCTTTGGTCTTATTTGAACTGAAGAAGCTTATTATTGTTCATTGAGCCTGTCTCTTTGTTTTGTAAACCTTTATTTATACTTTTCTGGACACTCACATCTTTCAGGAGCTACTTGTGATATAAGTTCTTAAAAATAGCTCGAAGTTCATACATCATTTGGAGTTTGTCATACAATTTTTTATAACAAAATGTCAATTGTTTTTTCTTGGCCTTAACACATTGTCAAGTTATGAATGAAATAAGTGGGAATTCTGGTTGTTATTTTGGCTGTTAGATCACTAAGAAAATGTTGTTATTTCCAAAGGTTCACGTTGAAGCTCTTGGTTAATGCCCAATGTCTTCCCAATGACTTTTTTCTTTCTTGAGAGTCAACCATTTGTGATTTATTATAGGCTTCTATTTTCAATTCTTTCTATCCTTTTATTCAATCATTTAGGGCCTGTTTGGTTGGATGACATAAAAAAGAGGAGAATATAAAAAATGGGTAGATAAGGTAAGAAATGACTTTTATGCTTCTATTTTTAAAAAGGATGATTTAATGGTTAAAATAGTGATTTGACGGATGAAATAATAAGTGCAAGGTATAATAAATATTATATAAACTATGTAAATGTATTACGTTCACCTTATGGTTAACCAAACAGGCCCTTAGTGTAATTTTATTTCCTTTTCTGTTCTGTTTTCTGTCATTAGCTCTGGGCAGGAGCTCACCCATATATGGGCTTGTTCTGTTTCTTGTGCTACATCGAATTCTCATTGAATGAAATACATGAATTATTCACATGGTATCAGTGCTACTCTGGCCTGATCTCCACCATGCCAAAATTGGCCTTCAAACATCCTCTAAGCCTCCTGTAGCCACACCAGAATTGCATCCCATTTGAATCAAGGGATGAACAATGTTGCTTTAGTTTGCATTACTAGGCATAAATTGAATGGGTATAAGTACCCACGATGGAGTAGCTCTGTTATAGTCTATATCTGTGGCAAGGGAAAAGAGGGATACTTAACTAGAGAAACAACTCAGCCAGTGAAGGATGATCAGAAGTACAAGGTGTGGAAAGCTGAAAGCCATCAAGTCATGGCATGGTTCATCAACTCTATAGAAACTGACATTGGTGAGAATTACATGTTCCTTGAAGTTTCCTGTGACATATGGGAATCTGCATATGAAGCCTATTACACACTAGAAAGTGTTGTTGAAGTGTTTGAGATTGAGTGCACAATTCATGAGTTGAAGTAAGGTGAAATGCTGGTCAACCAGTACTTCAATACTATCAAAATATTGGTAACAACTTGACCAACTTGGGAGTTACACCTGGAGCTACAGGACTGATGCAGCAAACTTCAAGAAAATCATGGAGAACAGATGCACATACAAGTTTCTAATGGGCCTAAACAACAATCTTGATGATTTGAGGATAAGAATTCTAGCCATTAAACCTTTACCTACAATAAAAGAGGTTTTTTCTGAGGTTAGGCGTGAAGAAAATGGCGAAAGGCAAGGCAAGGTAGCAATCACAATTCTATTCCATGGAGTTGCTGGCCTTACAACCTATCAAAGCAGTCACAACTTTTCCAGCCAAAGTAGTGGTAACAGTGGAGTAGAATGTGGTGTGATTACTGTCACAAGAGTGTTCACACCAAAGATAATTGCTTGAAAATTCCTAGAAAGCCTCCAAATTGGAAGCCCAAGCAAAAAACTGAAGTCAGAAGCTACAATGCTAAAACTGAAGAGCAAATGAGTTTAGAATCAACTTTGTTCACCTGAGAACAATTAGAGCTGCTTCAAAAATTGTTTGGGAACAAAGTATAACTTCCAATGACACAAAGGCTAATGTTGGGGTTGGGAACATAGCTCAGTGAAGTAAATTTTCAATTGCTCTTAATACTCAAGTTTTGGAAAATCAGCGGGTTGTGGATTCAAGAATCTTTGACCACATAACTCACAATGCTACTCTTTTTAATGCTATAAATTCTTACATCTCACCCTTAGAAGTTATAATTGCTGATGGGACATTAACTCAAGTTACTAGAATTGGAGCTATTGCTATATCTAAAGATTTAATTCTCAAAGATATCTTACTTGTTTCTAAACTTGCTTATTGCCTTCTTTCTATTAGTAAATTTGTGAAAGATAATAACTACAAAGTTGACCTTTTTAATGGTGGCTGTGAGTTTTAAGACTTGGCATCTAAAAAAATAATTGACAGTGCTAAAGAGGTTAATGACCTTTATTTCATGGGTGCTAAAGGTTCAGATAAATGGGGTCTTTAACACTAGTTCTAATTCTAATGTGATATTATGACACAATAGACTAGGTCATCCTAACTTTCAATATATAAAAAAAATGTATCCCAACCTTTTCAATAAAGATGCTACTATTATTACTTGTGAAACTTGTCAATTTGCAAAGTACACCAAGACTAACTATCTTACTCACACCTACAAACCTTCACAACCCTCCCACCTTATTTATAGTGATGTGTGGCGCCAATCTAAGATTAAAGGTATCATGGGTAGTAAGTGTTTTGTGACCTTTGTAGATGATCATAATAGAATCACTTGGGTATTTTTTATGAGAGAAAAATTCAAGATTTCTACCATATTTAAAAATTCCCATCAACTTTTCAAAACTCAATTCCAAATTGATGTAAAAGTCTTGGGAAGTGATAATGGAAGAGAGTATGTCAACACATCCCTAGGAACCTACCTGACTGAATTAGGTATTTATCATCAAACGTCTTACATTCACACCTCTCAACAAAATAGAATAGTTGAATGGAAAAATAGACATATCCTTGAAATAGCTAGAACCCTTATGTTCATTATGAATGTTCCTTAATTTTTAGGGTGAACCATTATCACCTTTGCCTACTTCATTAATAGGATGCCTTCTAAGGCTCTCAGTTATCAAACTCCTTACAACACTCTCTTCAAAACTTATCCTACCACACATCTCATTTCTAACATACCCATGATAGCCTTTGGGTGCACTATTTTGGTCCACCTTCATCAAGGTAATAAACTTGAACCAAAAGCCACCAAATGCATATTTGTTGGGAAATCCTCATCTAGAAAAGGCTCTACTTGCTACTTACCATCTCTCAAAAAATTTTGTCTCCATGGATGTCACCTTGTTTGAAAGTCAATCCTATTACCCTAAAACTTCAATTTAGGAGGAGACTACACATGATGAATGGACTTTTTGCTCTCCCCCTCCTAGTACTAGAGACAAATCCACAAGGGGACAAGGGGTGCTAGCTTCCGTCACGATTATCATTACAGACAAATTTAGCAACAAAATTGGTGGCCTATGGGAAGAACATATTGGCAACAATCCAATGGTTGGGACTCTAGCAACACTTGCTCAAGTGGCTCTTGAAGCATTGTAGTGGCTCTAATCAAATGTGGGGAGGGCATTGTGTAAACATTCTCATAGCCTTTAAGTAAATTGGCTTCTATGCAAGGGAGGCTGATGGTTTGGATACGAATGGGCTTGGTAGGATGGGTTTTGGGTTTTCCAAGTGCTTTGGAAATAGCACAAGCATTGAGAGGGGTGGTGATTATGGTGGCTTTGATTCCTCATGAAGCAAATAATTTGGTTATGTCAACCATGGGAATCATATGGCCTTAGGCCAAGAAGGGGAAGAAGAATATGCATAAAGAACTTGTATATTTAGTACAGAAAATTGAAAAGAGGGAGAAAGATGATGTATAGAAGCAATGAGTATTTGCGTGTTGGAGGAGGAGTAGAGGTATAATTTTATAATATAATTCTAAAATTTCTAACACCATATTTGCTTTCTCATACTCTTTTATAAGAAAACTCCAAAGCATACTCAAAGCAAACAAATGTGAACATCAACTGTTAAAAAAATGATAATAAAAAAATCAAATGTACATTCCTAGATTTACTAGTTTTTGAAATAACTCTTAGGTAGCATTTTAATATTAAAATAAAACCTAGATTATTTAGTGTTTTTTAATAATTGCACCAGTAATATAAAAGGAACTGAGTTGTCAAAATATTTTTTAGAACAACTTTTAGATATTTGACAAAATGCTTTCCCCTTAGCCCGCAACATATTTTTCTAGGTCTGTCCTTACCTATCACTGTCCCTAAACCCCAGAGCAACATTGTCCTTGAACCTAAAATCTGTGTTGCTTGTATGCTGAACATTAATAATGAACAACAACCTAAAGACATCCCTGTCCTTTGTTATTAGCTGTGAGAAAATTACATCTACCCCAAGCTTTCTTAAGAAAGACAAGGGCTTATGAGATAACAAATACCTCACCAACTCTTGAGCGGCAACAAGAAATCTCTTGTCCAAGTCCAAGAATAGATGAAAATGTAGATTTAGATTGGCCCATTTCCTTAAGGAATGGTACTAGATCTTGCATTCAACACCCAATTCTGAAATATGTCTCATGAAAAATTATCTACTACTTACAAAACTTTTGCTACTAATATTTCTAATGAGAAAACTTCGCAAGATATTTACAAAGCCTTAGGACATAATGAATGGAGGAAAGCTGTTAAAGAGGAAATAAATGCTCTCAAGAAGAATAACACATGCGAGCTTACCAATTTTCCTCATGAAAAATGCCCTATTGGGTGTAAGTGGATATTCAACATCAAGTACAATCAGTCACAAGACGAGACTTGTTGCTCAAAGATTCACTTAGACTCAAGGAATAAATTATTAAGAGATTTTCTTCAGTGGCCAAACGTTACTCCATCAAAGTTCTTTCTCTGGCTACCAAACTGGACTGGCCTCTTCACCAATTAGACATAAAAAATGCCTTCTTCAACAGGGACTTAGAAGAAGAAGTTTATATGTCTGTGTCCCTTGGTTTTGAAGGTGAAAGTGGTGGAAAAGTTTGCAAGCTTTATAAATTTCTCTCCATGAGCTCAAACAATCTCTAAGCCTAATTCAAGAGATTCACCAAGACAATGAAGATGCAAGGATACTTTCAAGGCGAGCCAATCACACAATTTTTGCAAGAGTCTCCCTTTAGGGAGGCATTGCTATTCTCATTGTGTATGTTGATGACATAATCATTATCGGGAGCTATACTAAAGCAATAACTAACCTAAAGAAGGCTTTGTAATGGAGAATGGGAAAATAATAGCAAAACTATTATTAATTATTTGTAAATTATGGATTAAAGATAAATATACAAAATAATATTTTATTAAGATGAGGATTAGAAACTAATATTTAAATTACTTTGTTTTATTAGTTATCATTAGTTTTTTTTTGGTTAAGCTTCAATAATTATCTGTGTTAGAATTTGATATTTTAATTATTTTTTGTTTGGATTAGAATTTAATATCATCTTTATTTTAAATTATAAAGAGTTATTTCTTGAGCTCTATATAAAGCCTCAGTAATTAGGGTTAAATAATTTTCTGATTGATTATCAATGGAATTATCTGGATTTTGTTAGTTGCCTCTCTTCCTCCCTTCTTCTTCTTCTTCTTCTTCTTCTTCTTCTTCTTCTCTTTTATTTCTCTCTATATGTCCTCATTTATTCTATATCTCCCTCCTCTCTTTCTCTCTCTCTCTCTCTCTTTCTTTTTACTTGTTCTACATCAATTTTGATGTCAAAGAAAGATTGCAATTCCAAACCATTTGCCCTCCTACCTTTCAACCATCGAAAAATAGTTGGAAACTTTGCTGAAAATCTAAACCCATGATTGTCCTACTCCAAATCTTGCACCCCCAACCACTAGAACAAGTAATCCACGACACCATTAGAACTAGAAGGAGGAAATCGGCGAAATCACCAAAGCTTGTCATTAATGGCTACCACACGCGCAGGTGAAGCCCTATGCGCATGGGCCTCACATGCTATACATACCAAACATTGAAGGCTTTTGTTTTTCTAGGCTTTTTTTATCCCTTTCAACCTTAAATTGCAAAATTCATTATTTGAGAGTATTATGGGGGGTAATACCACTAATTTCAACTTTCTAAATTGCTATGTTAAGGTCTACGATGGAAGAACAAAATAACCAAACTATCCAAACTAATCTAAACAACTTCAAAAAAAAAGGTGGATCATTGTTTTGAAGAATTTAAGAGTGCCTTTAGTCAACTATGTATATAAATTATTGGAAAAAACTTAGAGGAATTAAAGGCGGAAGAAAAATGTTTTTTAAGAGCTAAAAGCATTAAAGGAAGCTATCTTAACTGAGTTTGATGTTATTATTGTGGAACACCTTAATTGCCTATTAGACGTTGATGATGATGGTTACATCATAAGGTCTAAAGAACAGTTGGAAGTAAATTTGGAATGTGAAGAAATCACTTTTGACCAATAGTCTAAAGTTCAACCACAAGTTGTAAAATATTATATTCGAATTTAGTCAGTTCAGTTGCTTCACTTGATCAAGTTATTGGTGAATCCGAAACTGTTTTGGCTATCATATCTTAGAGTAATGGTGTTCATTCTACTTAAGGTTTCAAAATGGATAATTTTAATATTTCTTTACTTCAAAACTCAAGGTCGAGTTTTCTCCAACCATGGGAGAATAATAAAGAATGAAAAAAGAATAGGAAAGCTATTATTAGTTATTTGTAGCTCATGAGCTAAAAATAAATATAAAAATAATATTTTATTAGAATTAGGATTAGGAGCTAATATTTAAATTATTTTGTTTTATTAGTTACTTTGTTTAATTAGTTATTCTTAGTTTTTTTGTTAGATTTTAATAATTATCTTTTGTTAGGATTAGAATTTAATATTATCTTTATTTTAAATTATTCGGAGTTATTTCTTGGGCTCTATGTAAAACCCTTAATAACTAGAGTTAAATAGTATTCTGATTGATTATTAATAGAATTATCTGGATTTGTCAGCTACCTATTTCCCTTCCTTTTTCTCCTTCTCTTTTATTTTTCTCTACATTTCCCCCTTTATTCTATATGTCCTTCCTTCTCCTCTTTTTTTTTTTTGCTCTTTTTTTTTTCCACTTGTTCCACATCAAGTTTGGTATCAGAGCAAGGTTGCAATTCCAAACCAATTCTCTTTCAACCACCCAAAAATTGTTGGAAACTCTATCGAAAATCTAAACCCCCTATTGTCTTACCCCAAATCTCACACCCCTGACCACCAGAACAAGCAGCCCACCACGCCATCAGAACCAAAAGGAGGAAACCAACTAGATCACCGAAGCTTGTCACTAGCGGCCATTGCACATGCAGGAGAAGCCTTCTATGCATGGACCTCAAGTGCCTCATGCTTTGTATGCACCTGACGCTGAAAGTTTCATTTTTCTTCTTTTTTTTCAGCCATTTTTTTTTCAATCCCCTTTCAAGCTCAAATTGAAAAATTCATTATTTGAGAGTATTATGAGGGTAATACAACTTATTTTGGCTTTCTAAATTGCTGTGTTAGAATCTACGATGGAACAAATTATTTAAACTAGCCAAAATAGTACGGACAACTTCCTAAAAAATGTGGACCATCGTTTTGTAGAATTTAAGAGTGCCATCAATCAACTTTGTATACAAAAAATTTAGAAAAACTAAAGGGGGAAGAAGAATGTCTTCAAGAGCCTAAAGTATTAAAGGAAACTATCTCAATTAAATTTGATGTTATTATTGTGGAACTTTTCGATTGCCTATCAGACATTGATGATGATGGTTACATCATATTGATTTGAAGAACAATTGGAAGTAAATTTGGGATGTGAAGAAATTAATTCTGATCAACAATCTGAGGTTCAATCATAAGTTGTAGAATGTTATATTCAAATTCAACTAATTCAACTGTTTCACCCGATCAAGTTTGTCATTCTAGTTGTATTGGTGAATTTGAAGTTTTTTTAGCTACTATATCTCAAAGTAGTGGTATTTGTCCTACTTAAGGTTTCAAGATGGATTATTTGAATGCTTCTTCACTTCAAAACGTGAGGTCAAGTTTTCTTTAACCAGAGGAGAATAATGGAAAATGGGAAAAGAATAGAAAGCTATTATTAATTATTTGTAAATTATAGACTAAAAATAAATATAAGAAATAATATTTTATTAGGATTAGGATTAGGAACTAATATTTAAGTTACTTTGTTCTATCAGTTACTTTGTTTGATTAGTTATTCTTAGTTTTTTTTTGTTAGGCTTTAGTAATTTATCTTTTTGTTAGAATTGGATATTTTAATTATCTTTTATTAAGATTAGAATTTAATATTATCTTTATTTTAAATTATTTAGCGTTATCTCTTAAACCTTATATAAAGTCCTAAGTAATTAGGGTTAAATAGTTTTTTGATTGATTATTAATAAAATTATCTAGATTTCTCAGCTGTCTCTCTCCCTCCCTTCTTCTCCTTCAATTTTATTTCTCTATACATTTCCCCTTTTATTTTATATCTCTCTTCTCTTGCTTTCTCTCCTCTTTTTAGTACTTGTTCTACAATAATGGAGAATGGGAAAAGAATAAGAAAGCTATTATTAATTATTCATAAATATGGACTAATGATAAATATCAGAAATAATATTTTACTAGGATTAAGATTAGGATTATGAATTAATATTTAAATTATTGTGTTTTATTAGTTACTTTATTTTATTAGTTATACTTAATTATTTTTATTAAGCTTTAATTATTATTCTTTTTTGTTAGGATTTGATATTTTAATTATCTTTTATTAGTATTAGAATTTAATATTATCTTTATTTTAAATTATTAAGAGTTATTTTTTGAACTCTATGTAAAGCTCTTAGTAGTTAGGGTTAAGCAGTTTTTTTTTATTAATCATTAATGAAGTCATTTGTAATTATCAATTGCATCTCTCCCTTCCCTCTTCTCCTTCCCTTGTATTTCTCTCTATATTTCCCCCTTTATTTTTTATCCGCCTCCTTCTCCTCTCTCGTCTCTATTACTACTTGTTCTACATTACTTTGGCTAAGGGATTTGAGACTAGAGATCTCAAGCTCTTAAGATACTTCTTAGGTATAGAAGTGGCAAGATGAAATAGGGGCATCCTCTTATGTCAATGGAAATATATTCTTGATTTACTTTTTGAAACTATAATTTTAGGATGCAAACTTGTCAACACCCTTATGGAGGTGGATTACAAGCTCAAAGTTGCTTAAGAAAGCCCCCCAGTGGATATTGAGAGCTTTCAAAGACTAGTAGGAAAATTCATTTACCTGTCTCACACAAGGCCCAACATATGTTTTCTCATTAATGTTATCAGTTAAGTTATGAACAAGCCATGTGAAGTTCATCTTGATGTTGCCTGTAGAATCTTGAGATAGCTAAAGTTGGCCCTAGGAAAAGGTATCTTCTTCCAAAGAGACACTAGTCATACAATGGAAGTGTATTGTGATGCAAATTGGGCTAGGTCCATTATGGACTGGAGACCAACCAATGGGTACCCTACTTATGTCTAGGGAAACTTGGTAACTTGGAGAAGCAACATGCAATCTATAGTTGCTTGCAGTAGTGTTGAAGTTGAATATTGTGCCTTGGCACAAGGCATTTGCAAAGGCTTGTGGCTTAAATGCCTTCTCATTGAATAAAAAATTGAATGTTAAAGTCCTATGAAAGTTTTAAGTGACAATATGGCAGCTATTATTATCAATATTGCAAAAAATCTAGTCCAACATGATAATTAAACATGTGATGATCAACTATCATTTCATTAAAGAAAAGGCGGACTTCGGAATCCTAGAACTATCTTATACTTCAACCAAAATTCACGTTGTTGATGTGCTAACAAAAGCTTTATCTAGAATAAGGATTGAAGAACTTGGGTACAAGTTGGAGTCAATTAACATCTACTCTCCAGCTTGGTAGAAAGTGTTGGTATTTCCAAAGGTTCACGTCGGAGCTCTTGGTTAATGCCAAATATCTTCCCAATATCTTTTTTCCTTTTTGGGAGTCAACTGTTTTCAATTTATCATAGGCTTTTATTTTCATTTCTTTTCATCCATTTATTCAGTCATTTAGTGTAATTTGTATTTCCTTTTCTGTTCTGTTCTCTGTTGTTAGCTCTGGGCAGAACCTCACCCATATATAAGCTTGCTCTGTTTCTTGTACCATATCGAATTATCATTCAATGAAATACCCAAATTATTCACGGGAAATTTCTTAATATTCTTCTAGATAGCCTTACCATCTGTCTATTTGCATACCCAGCCCTGAAGATGCTTTCTTATAATGTGCTTTACGTTTTAAGTTTGCAAAAAATGGACTCTTTTGCTATACAATTGTTAACATTCAAATGAAGTTAATTATTTTAGTCATATTTGTAGGATGGTGCCGGTCGCGTTGGAAAGATGATTTTTGCTCGGCAAGGAAAGAAATTTGATTATGATCTAAAACAGGTAGTAAATCACTTGCTTTGGATCAATTTGATAATATATCCTGCAATCTGCTCTCTGAAAGTTATTGTGTTACAGCTGCGGTTTGCAGGTGATCTTCTGATGGAGTTAGGTGCGGGAGTGGAATTGGCAACTGCAGCAGTGCCACATCTATTTCTTCCTTTGGCATGTGCTGCTAATGTAGTAAAGGTTTGATGACTTTCTTATGGTGAGTGATTAGGATTTACTACTATGCCAGTTTTGCAAGCTCATTTGTTAATTTTTGCTCTTAGAATGTTGCTGCTGTAACATCAACGTCAACACGGACACCTATTTATAAAGCCTTTGCTAAAGGAGAAAATATAGGTGATGTCACTGCTAAAGGAGAATGTGTTGGCAATATTGCAGACCTGGTATGTTTAAGAGCTTCTCTATTAATTAGTGTTATATGGAGGACATTAGGTTGCCTTACCAGATTAAATTAATTATTGGCATAATTTTGGAAACTTGGCACTTCTTTTCACCAATTTTGCACTTCTTTTCATCTCTAAGACTAACACTATCAACAGCTTCACTAGCAAACCCGGTTAACTTTGTTGGTTGTTTTTAAAAATAAGTAAAAGAAAGATTTGCCCTTGTCAATGACCACTTCAACTCAAAAATTTAAGCTATTTTTAAAATAATTCCTTAACATGCCCCCTTACACAAGAGCCCTTAGGTCTTGAAGTGTGGACAAAACCCAGGTCCACCATATTGCTGAAACTTAATTTTAATTAAGGGATGGGGGCCAAGGATTGAACACTTGACCACTTGGTCATAGATGCTCTGATACCATGTCAAATACCACTTTGACTCAAGCTTAAACGTTTAGGTGAAAGCTTATGAATATTTTTATTATAATCTGTAACAGTTCTCTTTCTGTCTATGATAACTCTTCCTTATTTACTATTTGTTCTGTGTGTAGAGTTCTGACCTTGACTTGTACATTTATATGGTTAAGTTGAGAATTTGTTGCAAAGCATGCTTGTCTACCCATAGATCAGTTAAGCTTAACATGGCTTTACTAGGCGTCCATATGTAAGAACAATTTGTTCCTTCTAAATTCTATTTGCAATTTAGGGTATAGCAAGTAACTGTACCCCTTTTTTGGGAAGATTGTGTTTACTTATAGAGCAAATGATGTGCAAGCTTCTCATGTAGGGTAAAATCCCTAGAATGAAATTTGTGGCCTTCTGGTTAAGCAAACTGAGATTTAACAGATACTGAACTAAATGAATGCTAACCTTTGTTAGGAGTGACACCCTAATTAATAGTAAATTTTTAGTTCTGAGTCTTAAATTTTCTAGTTTTGGCCATCTGCATAACATGATCGAAAAGAAGATAAAATTAAAGCTGCTACAGCACTACCATAGTATGGACAATGCCTGTTCTCTCTTAGTGTGAAGAATATACTAGTTATCCCCACCTCCCAGCAGGTGGGGCAAATCAGCTTGTTGTATGGATAGAAGTAACTTACTGTCAGTGATATTTATTGAGAATTTTGAAACATTTGGTAAATATATGTTCTGGTAGTACTTCATATTTTTTTTTTTTAATTGGAATATCTTGTTCACTCTGAATTCTTCTTATGCTACTGGTGATTTAAACTAGGCAACTCCAGAATCCATGTTTTCATGTATGTCTGTCTCTGTGTGTGTGTGTGTGCATGCAAATAAAGTATTCTGTGAACTCAGACTTTTAAAGTAGTTTATTACTGTGATGGCATATTAGAGAAACAAATGAGGAATAAGGATATTGGTCTGAATTTTGGCTGATTGTTGCTGACTAATTGACTTAGGGCAGCTGGGATATTGGAGTTTTTTAGGCTAAAATTAGATTTTTTGGCAGTTTAATTGTGGAAAAAGGATGGATCAAAGGTATTTTTAAGGCTAGAGCAACTTGGAAGCAGTAACAGGGATCGTAAGAGTCAAATTGGTGATGATTTGGGGATGTGAACAGCGCCAGTGATAGTTGGAATTGAGGTTGATGAGTTATTGGACAAATTCAAGAAATAAATGATAAAGTTTGAAAGAAGGGATTTTTAATGGTACCTGCTAAAGGGAGCAGCTATGGACTGGTTAGAAGATTGAAAAACGGTAGAAATTGACAAGACAAAGAAGATATTTGATACGAAACTTTGGAAGAACTACATGCCAAAAACTAGCTCATGAGGTTAGAAAGCCCAAGATCCCTATAAACCCCATCAGAATCTTGTACTTCTGATGTAAAACTGAAGTCCCATACTAGCCTTAGGCTAACACTGCCAGAATCACAACCTATGCCACGCGATTGCAATTGTTGCATGGTAGAAAGCATTGATACCAATTGATAGGACCTTTGGAAAAGGTCCCTATAAACCCCACATCAAAATCTCATACTTCCGATGTGGGACCCAAGTCCCATACCTTGCAGTTGGGTCTTAATAAAATTAATTTAGGTTTCACACCTAGGGTTCTTAGACTTCAGGCTTACACCTGTGGTTTAATTGCATGAGAGATTAATTTGCTAAGGTCATAAAACTGATCATTCTTCTTAAAAGAAAGCATTGCATCCATTTAAATAGGCTTAATATGAATCCTACAAGAATTAGGAATATTAGGACTTTCTATTCCTTGTACACTCATACAGAAAAAAGTGCATATGATGACAAGACCTAGTAAGTAATAACATAAATCTCAATCTTGACTACAGATCTAGAGCCCATAATAAGGGACTGCAAAAATTATTAATTTGACCCTGGGATCGAAAATATAAACTTACCTGAAGTAGCAGCTTACCCGATCTATAATTCATGATGTAAACAAAGCATATGAAATATTACAAACATCCCTAATATCATAATCAAAAGATAATACTGAGACGATTTTAGCTTTAAGGTTTTGCTCTATTTTATGCTAGTGCTTCTTATGTCACTAACACATCTGGATATTTAAAAGACTTTTGGATTCTTATCTTACGTAACTTTATATCTGAATTCTCCGCTTCTGCTGATAAAATTAAATAATGAATCTCTTTTTCTTTTTTCTTTTGAATTTACAGTTGGGAACTGGAATCAGCATATTGATGACAAAAAAAAATCCATCTCTAGTACCCACCTTTGCCCTCCTTTCTTGTGGATATGTCCTAAGCTCTTATAGAGAGGTTTGATTTTTCTAAAGATGATTATTGCTTTTCTTTTTGTGCTTCCAATCTGGTAGCTCTGTCTCTTATGCTTATTGCATTAATAGGTAAAATCTGTGGTTTTGCACACACTGAACAGGGCTAGATTTTGTGTGGCAGTAGAGTCCTTCCTCAGGACAGGTATCATTAGACCAACTTTGATGCATGACCATCTCAAACCCCCCCCCCCCCCAAAAAAAAAGTATCAGTTTTCTCAGATACATTATAGTATCATATGCTTTATCCATATTTTAATTGAGCCATTACGTTTCAGGACAAGTACCCACTTTGCAAGAGGGTAATATGAATGAGACCGTATTCAGTTTTCCATGGAAAGAGAGGCCTGTTGTCCTAGGTACATGAATGGACTGGAAGATTGATACTTGCTAATTACAGTCCATTTTGATATGAAAAGCTAAAACAAGTATTTCTCTTTTTGTTTTGTTTTGTTTTTTTTTTTAAATTAGCAGGATGTAGATTCAAGGATGCATTCCAAGATCCTAGTGCATATGTTACTATAAAGCCTCTGTTTGAGGTATGTCCGTTCTGAGTTGATACAAGTTTTGAGCCTTCTGTTACATATATCTCTTTATTGACTTGGTGATTATGATGCATTCATAATTTCTTTTGATTGGTAACAGGAAGACAGGTATATTGTGACATATAACCCCTCAAAGAGTAAGGTGTATGCACTACTTAAGGATGAAGCAAAGTCAGATGACATTCTAAAAGCAGCATTCCATGTGAGATATATTACTATCTAGCATATTTGTCAGATTAGCTAGGGAGTTTTTTCTCCCTGAAAAGGACTTGAATTTAAATCACCTCATTCTGCAGGCTCATGTGCTTTTACATTTCATTAATTCGTCAAATTCAAGTAAGATTTCTTCTTGGAAGCAGACAAAGGATCTAAACTCAAATGAGATGCTCAACATTGCTGACCTAGAGGCTTGTATTTCTGAGTCATGCAAGATCGTGTCAAATTCTTATGGGCAATTCAAGAATAAAGCCAAGGAGCAGGCAAGTGGAGCCAATTTATCTATCCATTTCTAGGCATCATATCATGTTTGCTGCCTCAAAAGCTTAGGAGCTTGTCTTTTAATTTTCTGGCTTTGAAATTTATTGGCTGCCATTGAGGGCTTGAATTGGTTTTGTGGCTGACACTTTTTTGTTTGATTAATCTGATTAGTAAGAGATGCTTTTTCTTTTTTCATTGTTGGGAGAGGGGATTTGGAGGGTGAAGTACCAATTGTACCAATTGGAGGTCTCTAGTTTTTCTCTATTAAAAATTTAGCTTGAACTTCTAGCCCCTGGCTTGTTTCATTATGCCTTGGGATGCTTTACTATACCTTGAGCATTGATATGGGTAATTCCCATGGTATGATAGGATTTATTTATTTTTATTTATATATTTATTGATTTATTATTTTGGAGTGGAGGGGTGAAGTAAATAACTTGGGTATGCCTGTCTTCAGTGGAGACGGCCTTTCCTGTAGTTGCAATGAAGGTGTTTATAACATAAATTACATCTCGATTGACTTCTATAACCTTTTGAATCTTGCCACATCGGTATGTGGTTGGTTCCTTATGTAGGAGGTTCAGCCACCACTTCATTTTAGAATTATTTATGGTATGCATACTTAGATCCATTCCCATGGTCACTATTGAGGGCTTATTCTGTTAGTGGATATTAAATTAATGCAATTGCCAAATTACATGTAATCCATTTTCTTGCAGGGTTGGACTATGTCAGAATCGCTTCTTAATCCCGGTCGAGCTAGGCTGTGTTAATTGATTAAAGAGATCATATTCTGATTTCCTCATCTGGCTGCTGTTGGGTTCTGACTGAGCGTCAAATGTGAGAAATTCTTAGTAGATCCCAAAAATTTGATAGTCAAATCAATCATTTATAAGCATGTAAGCATGTTAATATACTTTGCCGTGAAATTCACTTCTAATTTGCTTACTTGTCTATTTATGATTAGTTTGATTTACCAATTTATTTTTAGACTAAGTCTATTCAAGAATTTCTTGCCAAAGTTCTTGGACCGCTTTGGATGTGGAATGGACCAAGGAACCAAAACTTGAAATCACCGTTGTTGTGCAAAGAGATGTTGCAATGCTCAAGAGGAATCATGGGAACCTTGAGCCTCACAAAAGCTGTGTGGATTCTCCGCTGGATATTTATATGAATGGAGGCCTATCATAGAATTTAGTTATCGGAATGAGTTGCTAGCATGACTCTGTATAGTGTATTATATGGATGTTCTTTAACGTTATGCAAATCCCCACTACTAATAAGTCATGGTTTCTTTCTGTTGTGCGGACTGCTCTTTTACAGAATATTTGTTCTCATTTTTGTAGTTGTTTTTGTTTAGTCAGGTTAGTTAACTTGATATACTTGTAGAAACCATCAACATCAATGGCAATGCAAATCTTCATTTTGGGTTATTGTGGTTCCAAACTTTATTACTGTTATAGAATTTTGCTTTTTAGATTGTGTAATTGTCATATTTCTTTTTATTGTCCTTTTTACCTTCTCTATAAATTTTTTATAAAAATGCAAGTACTTTAAAAAGATGCTTATTTACAAATGTTGTTTGGGTGTTAAATGGCAACAAGAAGAATAGATGACTCAAAAAGGAGGGAGATTTTTAAAACAGATGGGAGTTATATTAGTCAAAGAAATAAGTACTTCAAAATCAAAGTGTTAGGTGATACGAATAAAGTATTAACTATGAAAGGCCAAATATTGTGAAATATGATGGAAGGCTTTATTTGTATTAAGAGAAAAAGTTTAGATAATCATAATTTTGATTAAGTTGGCATTCTTTTGGCTAAGTTGTCTTATTTAAAGCAAGTTGTTCTTGATAGAGTACTATTCAAATCAACATATTATTTTAGTACATTATATGTGGTTGGACAAAATTTGAAGTTTTGCAACCAAGTTTTTAGGCCTTATAATGCAAATTGGGTTGTCTTTAGGCCTTTGAAAACTTAAGGTTTGCAAGCTATCTATAACACTTGTCTCAAATCCGCTAGCAAGAATATAAGTTAAGTGGATTTAAGGAAGCATTTTGCAATTTGCAAACTAAAATTTGTGGACTCCTCTCTCCTTTTCCTTCTCCCTCTCTCTCTCTCTCTTGTTCTCCTCCTAGTTATCCAAGGTTAATCTTTTGCCAATGTTACCCAAAGTGGATCCCACTCTTCAACACTACCTGAAGCGATGGATGCTATAGAGGCATGGACCATAGGGATTTCCTATTTATTTAATATCTAGGGAAAAGATCCATAAGGTCACATTTTTGTTGTTAAATGTTGCCCTAAGGTGGTACAATCTAATTATTAGGCCTTGTTGTACCCTTTAAGGGGTATCTCTTCATAATGGGTGTCTACTCAAAAATTGTTTAAATTTTTTTTACGTCTTTTATAACTTTGCTGCATGGGAAGACAGACATTTGCATATTGAACCTTTTGGTTGTCTTTGTACAATTGGCTTTACAAGAGGCTATTGGTTCTCCTTTGAAATCTAGTTTGTCATCTAGATGCTTATATTGAATACGGTGCTTATTGACCTTTTAGCCTTATTCTTTTTGTCTTTATAAAGTAGTAAGACAACTTTTTTTATTGTACATGTCTTTTTTTGAAGGAGCTCTCACCTTTCTTGATCTAAGGAAGATGCAAGAGCATTTAAAAATAAAACCTCAAGTTTGTTGGAAGTTATTTCCATATGCATAGATGCCTTATCTGCCATTGCATAGGTGGGTTCATGCCTATTACAGGAGAGCTTTTGGATCAATGGGCTCCTATCAGGTAACAGGAAGAAGAGAAAGACAAGGTGTAGGTTAAATATCTTTTTAATGTATGGCTAACATGTTAAAATCTTGGTTGTGCTACTGTAGATCTAACTCTGGTAGAGTTTAATGTATGTTGTTGCTATAAATCTTGTATAATTTCTTATAGCCAAAGCTTTTTTTTCTTTCTCCTTTTGATAAGATTTCTTGTAGCTTTATGAGGTGAGCATGTAGGATTTCTTATGACTTTATAAAGCACCTATAAGACCTTTTTAAAGAAGGAAAAAGTGTTTGATTTTCCTTCTTTATGTGAGCATCTTTCTTGCAAGAGAATTGAGATCTTTTACACAAAGTTATATAAATCTCTCTTTTTTTCTATGATGCTCTTAAGGTTTGTGCCTTGGGACTTAACCCGTTTGGTTGGATGATGTAGAAGAAAATAAAATATAAAAAGTAAATAAATGGGATAAGAGATGACTTTTTTGCCTGTATTTTTGAAAAAATAATTAAAAAGGACAGATATTGTTGAGTAATAATTATAATAGGCATTGCATACAATTTGGAAAAAGATTCCCTTGCCCTTGCAACAAACCAAATGAGGCCTTATTGTTTTGTTTTGTTTTATTTTGCCTTTTTTTTGTGGGGTCTAAGGTCATAATCTTTTTACATGTTTATCTTGTTCTCTCCTCATCCAGTCTATTGGGAATTGGTCATTCCATGATTTGCTGCAATAGAGAGGCTATCTTTGCAAATTTTAGAGGAACCTTTAATTTGTCCATTTGGCTTTGAAGATATCGGCAAACTTTTGTTGACCTCTAGGAAAGGTTTTATGGTACATGTGTTCCTAAGACTTGTGGAGGAAGAACCATAAGAGTGACCCTATGGGGTTAGCATCCTTCTTAGGTGAGGTTAAGACCTCTTTAGGCAATTAGGCCCCTTATCGCAATAACGTATCTCGACAAGATCTTTTTGCTTTTTTTTTTTAATCACATAATGAGATGATAAATAAAATGATGATCCAAGTATTGCCTTGATATATTATGAGAGTGTATAGTAACATTACCATTATAATGGATTTAGGTGTTACCTTGTTATTTTTTTATAGGTCAAATTCTATTTCACCTTCTAACATTGACTTGGTTGGTGTGTTGAAAGTGTTACATTGATCCATTTAGTAGAGTGTCCCTCCATTAATTGAAGTAGGTGGAGCATGCTCCCCTGTTACCAAGAAATAAATTAAGTTTTTTTGCTCCTTGAGGTAAGTAGGTCACCCATTTTTGAGGTCATATATACTGTGGTTGTCTAAACTAGTTTGTTCCCTAGGTTGTGTTAACCATTGAGGAAGGTGGCTACAAGGCTAAGTGGTTGCTGGACCTATTTGCTCCTAAGGTCATGTAGGCTAAGTGGCCATATGGACTTATTTGCTCTAGAGGTTGTGTAGACAATGGAGAGATAAGGTGGCAAGGGCCTAAGTGTTAAAGTGTTCTACTTTTTTATCTTGCAAATTATACAATTTTATAAATATAATTGGGAACTTTATACCTTTAATTATTATACTTCCAATTGGCTTGTTTTTCCTTATCCTTTTAACATTGTAATTTATAATGTAGTTGCATAGACCTTTTTTTTCTCCTAAGATCACTAAATTGTGGAAAGATCGGGTCACATGGACCCCTTTGTTCTTGAGGTCACAAAGACCATTTTCTCCTAAGGTTATTAGGTGGTGGAGAGGTGATGAGGTTGTATAAACCTTTTTCTCCTAAAATTGTCAAACCATTGAGAGATGGTGTGATCCACAGGACTCGAGTCTTCATATAAATTCTTGATCTTGTGAATATAAATATGATTGGTGACTGTATATAAATATGTTTGGTGACTACATATCTTTTTATTTTTTCATTTAATCACCTCACTTCTCCTAAGGCTGCAATATGTAATTAAGGGAAAATAAATTATCCATAATTGTGCATACCTTTTGTAAGGCTTGCTTTCTATTTTTCTAGAAGAGGCTTATTTGTCTTATAGTGCATCCAAGTAACTATGATTTGTCCTTTGATGATCGTAAGGTTGATATGTGATATCAAATTCGAACAATTCTACTACACAATGTCAAACCATCACACTTTATAAGCCTTTATATACTAAAGCGAAGACCTTGTCCTTTGGCCGAAGACCTTGTCAACAAAGTCTCAAATTTTTCAATGTAAAATTCAAGATCTTGTTGACAGGATCTTGGATCTTATCTACAAGATGTGGTTCCAACCTTAAAATTTCCTTGCTTTAATACCAAATCAACTCTAGTATATGTGTTTAACTAGAAACATTATCACATAGGGCATAAAACATTCCCCAACAAGGACTTCCATGCCTTTGGTGAGAGAATTAATCACTTCCAAAGGACAAATTCATTGCATCTTGCCCATATGACCTATTTAAAACCCTCCTCAATTTATTTCCATCCATGGCATACTTAAACATATCATAAACAACTTAATTGGAGGCTTACAACATGGATCAAGAACCATTTCTCACGGATTGGAACCCAAAAACTAGAAAATCTCACCTTTATTCTCGAGCTCCAGTGGCAATTTTTTGCTAGCAACTTTGAAAAATCATAACTAATTTTAGAAAAATTGAAATCAAGCACATGATAGTTTTTTGGAAAACTATGGATGTTAAATTTATAGTAAAAATAATTCCAAGCCACTAAAACCTCGTATGGATCACGTTTGACAACAGAAAATGACAAAGGTCAGACTATCCAACATTTCTGATATAGCTTATTGATATAAATTTCAAAAATTCATAACTAAATCCATAAAAATCCAATCCTAGTAAACTATACTAATTTGGAAAGTTACAAATGTTAACTAGAGGGAAAAAATAAGTTCAGACTAGTTCAGATGCATTTAGGTCTTGAAAATCAATATAATAGTAACCAAGGTTGGTTTGCACTATTGTCACTAATCTAAAACTTTAGATATTTATATCTCCCTCTGCAAACATCCAATTGAGGTATTTCTAGTTGTTATAGGTCATTGTGAGTATCTAATTTGTGCTTGTAAAATTTCATAGTCATTACACATCATTTGACCCACAAATGATAGAGGCAAATTTCAGACCATGTGAACAGTGCTACTATCAAATTATGGAATTCTAGTCAGCTTTTAAAATTTGCCAAAAATTTTACATAACTCTAAATAATGTGCATTTTAGCTTTCCATAAATTTCTAAATAAGACCTATATGCACACCAAGTTTCAAACCAAGAAGAGATCATTTGGTCAAATCTTGATATAGCTTTGGAATATGGTCATTTTAAAACTATAAATGGGTCAAAAGTGGTCCATATGGCTTTCTACATATTCTAGCATTCCTTGGGCAAGTTTGAAAGCATAAATACATATAAGAACTGCTCAATTAGTCCAAACCATCATACATCTTAAACTCACTATGCTACAAGTGAAAATACATAATTACAAGCAACCCATCAAGTACCTAAAACTCACATTGACATTGATTTGGTGTCAAGTATGGTTCTTACATCACCTATACATGATTTTACATTTGCTCAAATGGTTACAACTCAAAAATAATATATACATAAGCACTTTGACACTCTTATATATCAAAACTATACATAATCATATAAAAGTATCAAGGAATGACCTTTTAAGCTCCTTGGCTTTTATCTTTAACTTCTTGGACACCACTTAGAGATGGTGAGATGGGAGAGGGAAGAGGGTGAGATTCATGGAATCTCAATAGCTCATATACCCATTCAAGCACACATTTAAGTCATATAATATGTCAAAGAGCACAAGTATGCAATCTAACATAACTATAAAGTATTCAAATCCACATTTTCATGCCACAAAATCACATTAAAGTCAAGAATAAGCTCTTGGGACTTTTGGTTTAGCCTCACCCCATTTCTAGGACTTTTGGATTTGCCACACCATTGGCCTAAGGACTTTTAACTTGGCCTCACCCATCCATGAGACTTTTGGCCTTGTCTCACCTATACTTTAAGACTTTTGGCATCTCCTCACCACATTAAGAGACTTTTAGTATCACCTCACCCTTATAAGCATTTCCCCCAACCAAATAGCATTCAATAAAGCATATTGGTACCAATACAATAACACAATATCAAGTGACATGTTTAAAAATGCAAATACACACACAAACACACAATGACACATATACAACCAAGAATAATGTAAAGAGCTACCTTGATGAAAATCCAAGCTTAACTTTGTTTTATTCCTTCCCTTTCTTGGTTCCACAAGCACAACTAGATGGGGTTTAATTTCCTTGGCCTAAACATTATGAATAACACTTGATTATACTCTTAAAGCAAGCTAAAGCATTGAATTTACTCTTAAAAGCACATTTTGTTCCATTTATTATAGCATAGTTCCATTAATGGCCTAATGAAGCAACTACCATAAATCAAGTTTTTAGTTCTATTTTCTTCTCATATCTAGACCTCTTGGTTCCATTTAGATTCCTTGAAGTCATCATACACTCTAGTCTAAGAGCCTAAGTCCATGTTGCTTCTATAGGTCATATTATGGAACTAGTGTCTTATCTCCCAATCTATGGCTTTTAAATTTTTTCTAAGGTTTCCTCCCACCTTCTTCCATCATATAAAGTCCCAAACCAAATTTGGAACAATTTAAAACACTCCCTAGCCTTCCCAAGAGCTCTAGGCCGAGACAATGGGAGCATTTGGGGTTCATGAGATTTTTAATTTTTCCTTGATGGAAGAAGCACTTGGGAAGCTTTCTAGGGGTCTTAGGAACTCAAACAAATACTCACACATGCAAGGAAATTCATGTATCAAATCAGTTTTTGAAAGGTTTTGAAGAACTCCATACTTTCCTATCTTAATTTCCATTAGCTTTCCTTCTAATTTTTTTTGCATATTCCAAGTTCCCATAGCCTAAATCAATGGTTTCTTGCTTGCTCTAAGTCAAAAACTTCCCCCCTCTCATGGTTCTATTCTTGGCCAAAACTCTCAAGAAGAAGCAAAGCAAGCAAAAGCAAGCAAATGGAAGGAAATTACCTTGAATCAAGCTTATTTTAAGAGCTCTTCTCCTTGCTTTGGCCTCATCTTTGAATATCTAACTTTTCCCCTCTGGTTCAAGGCCAAAACAGAACTATATAAACATCCAAAACCATAGAAATATGAAGCAAGGAGGATAGAACAAGGTTTCGAGAAGAAAGACCATGGAAATCTTAAAGTTTTCTCACCTTTCTTAGCTTCTTTCTCTCTTCTCTCTTAGCCCTCCTTGTATGCCTCTTTCTCCAGTTCTCTCCTTTGCTTTTGGATGAAGGAAAGTGGATTAGAAGAAGCTGGAATTTTGGACGCCACTTTCAAAGAGAATGGAGAAGAAATTTTTTCACAAAATTACATTTACGTCCTTCGTCTTTGGCAATTCCATTTTAGACTCATTTTAGCTCCTTTTCAAGAATCATTTTTTTATCATAAAATTTAGATTCCTAATCTTGTAAAATGAATTTTAGAATCATTCAATTTGGAGCTAAAACCTTCTCGAATGAAATAATCAAAGTTATGGTCAATTGACTTTAAAAAACACACACCGAAGGAGTTTTAACTGTCCAGAGCTCCTCATGGTTTTCAGGGTCTCTAAAAACCCTAGAAACCTCAAATTTTTTATTTAAAAAGTCCTCCTGTGGATTTCTCCAAAATTTATATGAATTTATGAAATTGCCATTATAATTCTAACTTCATTTTTGAACGTTTTAACAAAAATTGGGTGTTATACATCTTATCAATCTTCCAAACAAGTCTAATTCATGAAGTGTTTACTTTAGTGGTTGGTCTATGAGTACAATGATTGAGTAGGCTTGGGAATGGGATGAAGTTGTCTTGCAATTAGAACTAGGGCAATATGGTAGGCTTTCTAGCCCAATGTAATCGTTTTCCACAACCTATAGGATTTTGCTCGCAAAGTATATTGAAAGTTGTTGTCCCCTTTATTTATGTATTAAGGCCACAGTTACGCATTCCCCTATGATGGGTAAGTAAACATTGATGAGGTTTCCTTGTGATGGGGATTCTAAAAGTAGTAGGGAGCTTACGTACTCCTTCAACTACTGAAATGCCATTTCACATTCTTTTGTCCACCAAAACTTTTTGGTTCTTTACAAAATTTTAAAGAATTAGAGGCATTTATTAGCCATCTTTGAGATGAATCTATTTAGGGTAATGATTCATCTTATGAGGATCTACCCATCTTTAATGCTTCATGGAGATGGTAATTCTAAGACTACATGAACTTTTTATGAGTTTGCTTCTATTCCTTTTTAAGTTATCATGGTAGATCAAAAATGGAATACTTGAGGTTGAAAGGCATAACCTTGTAAAATAGGTGCCATCTTTGGTAATAAAGGTGATTTTTTTTTCTGCCATCTTTGGTAATAAAGGTGATTTTTTTTCTATGTCCTCTTTTGCCATCTTGATCTAGTTATATCTAGAGTAAACATCTATGAAGCTGAAGGTACTTTGAGGAGTTATCTACTAGGCAATCAATGCTTGGGAGTGGGAAAATGTCATTTAAGTAAGCTTTGTTAAGATTGATGAAGTTGACACATATCCACCATTTTCCATTGTCCTTATTCACAATAACAAGGTTGGCTAGCCATTTAGGAAAGAGAACTTTCTTAATGAAATTGGCTTTTATGAGCTTTTGCACCTCTTGCTTGATGGCAATTCATTTTGGCTCTATAGAGGTTCTCTTTTTCTCTGACAAGTTTGTTGGTAGGGTTGATTGTTAACCTATAAACCATGGTTTCATCATCTAACCCAGGCATTTATGATGCCAACCATGCAAAGACATCGATATTTTCTTTTAAGGAAAATTTTAGCCTCGTAGATTCTTCTGAGGTTAGATCTTTTCCTAGTTATAGGTACCCTTTAGGATCTTCTCTAACCTAGAATTTTTCCACCTAAACTTGGCTTTATGGTGAAGCTCTTTCCAGTGATTTCATATGTCTAGGTTTTTTACATATAGTATTTCTCCTTTCTTTTGCTTTTTAATGGTCTTTCCTATAGGTTGCTTAATAAAAGGTCATTGGAATTGATTGTTTGGACTTTTTCTACCTTTGGAGTTGTTTTCCTTTTCTTCATTTTGACAATGTCACTTTCCTCCCTAGTTTCTTTTCTCACATGCTTCATGGCAGATGATCCTTATCATATTAAATGCACATTTGTGTACTAACTATGGTTAACTAACTAACAATCTAGAGCCAATTAATGATAAAATTGTTAATAAGGGAGAATGAAAAGGAATTATACAAAAAATCTATTAGTTTCTAGTTAACTAATTCTTAGCTTCAGTAGACTAAAACTTATTCAATGACTTAACTAGTTCAACTTTTAGTTTCTAGTTAACTATCATGTGTCTTTTTCAATTTGTAGTTAATTGATAGTTCCAGGGATAGTGTAAAGTACTATCCCCAAATATCCAACTCTAGCCCTATTTTCACAAAGGTGAAATTAATGGTTCTTCTTATCCAAACTTTCTAGATTTGAAGCATCAAATGACAACTACATAATGGTAAATTTTCAAGAAAAAATTCATTTATTTAGCCCCTGAACTAACCTAATTCCAATTACTATCTAGTTTCAACTCAGATTCTATACCTACATTGTTTTTGTCACAATTAAGCTAGTGAACCAACTTGAAAAGTCATGAAACTATCAAATTACATCCTAAGGATCTCAACTACAACATATCCAAATTTCAAATGAAAAAGGATTCATGTGATACCCTAACTACACCCAAAATGCTATAACATTTAAAATTGTCTTGTTTCGTAACCATGTTCTGTTCCATCACTTTATTGAATTTATTACCCTATCTACACTCAACATTTTGCCATGAAATTTAGTATACATAATCTTACACATGTTGACATCTTACCATAAAATTAGCAACCACAAATAACTAATGTAAACTATCATAGACTATCAATTCAAAAACTTGTTCAACACTAATATAACATTCACCATTCTAATTAGTAAATTCATATACATCACAAAATATATTTATTCTACCCATGATACTAACTAGCTTACATTAGGTCATATATATATGTATGTATAAATGCACACACACACATACATATTTACATAGCCAAAGGAGGAGCTTGCAACTATATACACATATATTACATCATAATTCACATTGTGGTCCATACTAAGCTTGATTTCCATCATTTGGAAGCTTTGCCCTTACAGTTGAAAGATTTAAAAAAAACACTATCAAATCATGGTCAGACAAAAAAACCTTAATAGTTAGTACAATTCATAAAAACATAAAACCAATTTCAGGCTTATGCTTAGAAAAAATAAAAACCAAAATGTAGTGCTAAAAACATTTAGTTAGTATTGAATTTGATAACACATACTATGTTACCAATCACTCATTGATTTGAATTGGTTCTCCTAAATGCAATTCAATACCTACAAAATGGGTAACTTGAATTTATTTTCCCAAATGCAATCCTATACTTGCAAAAGGGTCTTTTTGTTTTAGTTTATGGCCAATCAACAATCCATGTGAAGGGAAAAGATCTTGAGTCACATTCTTTCCTCATAACAACACATGCCATACCAAACAATAATAAATCAATTTCAATCATACATAGCAAGTAAATATAATTCATATCGTTAACTCATTTGAAAAGTAATCATAACTAAATTTAAGCTAGTAATAAACATATCACAAAGCACATTGGATTTGCCATTGATAAGAATTAAAACATTCAACTCATGTTGCAAATTACTAACTACCTCATTATTTGCCAATGCTTCCTCTTCCCAAGCAACTCAATCTTCTTCTCAAAAGGGTCTCTTTTTACTTATCTAAGGGAATTCATACCTTTAGTTAGATTTTTAACCATAACAATCATAAACTAACTTCTTGAGCTATATAATCATTCAACTTTAGCCCAAAATTCTCAACCAAATAGTAGGAAATCCACAACCTCAAAACCTAAAAAGCCCTTATTATACTTCTTCTTCTTTCATCCAAGGCTTTTTAAATCCTCTAATAAAATTCAAATGCAAGCATTAAATTTCTTCTCTCTTCTCACCAAACTTTCTACTATAGAGGATTTGTCTCCTTCTCTCTAACTCCAGTCATGCAAGGAAAGATAGAATGAATTGTGAGAATGGGGAAGGAAATGGAAGCATACTAGAGAAAGCCTAATTAAGTGTAAGGTGTTAGTGAAATCTAAGTGTTAAATTGTCAAATTACTTATCATAAGGCACCTTGCATTAAAATTGCTTATATGTCATGTAATGCAATGGATCCCTTTAACTCTCAATCTATCTATATCTTATGGCTACTTAATAAGAACAATGGAAATGCCTGGATCAATTAGAATAGGTTAATAAGAGATAATAGAGTTAGGAAGAGAAAGTCAAGGGATGCATTACCTTGGTCAACCTCACTTAATGAAAATGCTTTAAGTCTCATTCTCACATTTACTTTCTTCTCTCATATAACCTAAAACCAAAAAGAACTAAAGTGTAGCATGGAACAAGTTGATGGGTCTCTTGGTATTGTAAAGACAACACAAAGTGGTAATTAGGGTAAATAGGCTTGTTAAAGGTTGTTAATTTGAATTAATAGATTATTTAACAGTGATAAGTGTTTACATGCTAATTAAGATTGACTAATTAATAAAAAAGTCCAAAGTATGATTAAGAGATTACCTTATTGAATTTATCTTAATTTTTTTATAGCTTTTTCTTATCTCTTTACTTTCCTTTAGCTTCTTCCTTTTCTAAAACATGATAAGAATGATTGAACTATGCAGTTTAAGGTGAGAAAAGATGGATATTACAATTTGCACATGATCTTTGGTCTCCCTATACTATTCCTTATTATTTAAGGTATAAATTTAAAGGAGAGACTGTAAAGACAAACTACTACTCCCAACATATGTAGTACTATTCAACTAAGGATAGCATTGTTAATGGAGTTTGTCTTCATGACAAAAAAGTTGGTGAAGGTTGTGGTCTTACGTCTTTCTTTGCCAAAAGTAATAGAAAGCATTATCATTCTTTCCATACAAAGTTGTGGCCATCTAAATCCATACTTACCCTTATTTGCAAGTCATAGATAATGCTTAAATAGGCTTACTCCTCTCAAGGCATTATAGTGCAAGATGTTCCCTGCAACCTCAGTGCCTGCCAGAATTCTTTTTACCTCATAGTGACCTAATAAGATTGCAATAATAGTGGGTTCATCTTCAGTATTGTGAATATTTTGTGTCATCCCTACAAATTGTGATAACCTCAAATTTGGGAGGTGATATAAGGGTTTCATTGATGGTCATGACCTCCTTTAGGTAGTCACTCATTTTCTTTTGCCTCATGCAGGTTATGCTAAGATCATATTGATTACCTTGCCAATTCGGTAAAAGGTCAGGTGTCTCATTCCAAGTCCTTCTATTGCTATTGGGGTTCTCTCTTCGTAACTTCTTCTAGCCCCTTTCTCAAAGGATTATTGTTTCTTTGTCCTTTTGTCAGTCATAGATCTCCTAAGGTAAACTTGCTATATGAGGTCCTCTATAGCATCCTCAAAGTCTTTATAGTTTGTAATGTCATGCCTTACATTATGGTGCTAATAGTAGTATTTGCCCTAGTCTTTATGCTCTTTTAGTAGTCTCATTAAAGATGGCATTTTTATAGAATTGCTCCTTTTCAACATTCATTAATACCTCCACTGAACATACCATCAATGAGGTGTAATAATCTTACTTCTAAGTTTTTCAAAAGTCTCTATGGAGATCAAATCTCCCAGCCATTCTTGCTTTAGATGACTTCTTTAGTGCTTATTTTCCTTTTTTCTATTGCAAAATTTTTTTCTTCATTAGCCTTGCGATAGTTTTTATACTAAACTTGTTTGGATATTTTTCTTTTTTAGTCTGACTACAATCTCAAATCAATTCTTGACCAAGGAATACTTCAACTTTCTTGATTTTAGTCATATTGTTAATGCACTGTACCTTAATCCAGGTTTCTTATTATGTATAATTTTTCATTAAGGCACTTGATGTAGTCATTTAAACCCTCGTCTTTCTTTTGATACATCCCAAAGAGCATGAATGCATTTTGGGTTTGTATCCTACTGAGCATGAACTGGGCAAGGAAGCAATTATTAAGTCATTTAAAGTTTTTTTTTAGTTTTAGGGTAGGTTATTAGTTCACATTCTAACTTTGACCTTTAAGGTTTTTAGGAATAGCTTGCACCAGTATTCAACCAAAACATGAGCTAAATCCATTGGGACTATAATATTCCACAAATCATGAGTAGGCTCAACTTTCCCATCATATAAGTCCTAATGTTGTTTGTTTGTACTTCTTTGGAGGCTAAGCTTTTAAGATCTCCATGGTAAAAGGTGATGTGGTGGAGTTAACATCCCTTGTTGGGTCCTTCTCATTTCTCCTTATGGCATCATGTGTCTGCTCCATCTTTACAAACCTTATAGCAAGTTCATCATTTTTCCTCTTTGGAATCATCCTCTGTGGGCAATCACTTCGGCAAAAGCGCTTGGTATTATGGACAACCTCTACTCACCATCTCCTTTTGAGAAACATATCCACGTTATCTCCTTGTTCTACTATTTAAGAGTTGGTTTTGGTATTTAAACCTTCAGACAAGACATATTTCGAATCCTTGTATAGGACATATTCTAGATTGAGGTTTGTCTCCTCATCTGCCCTTCTTAGTATTCTTCTTTTTCTTCCTTTTCTAGCTTATCCCGCCAGCGACTGCTTGGCATTATTTCTTTCTTGCCGTATTCCTATCCTGCCATTCTATTGTATTTTCTCATGCAAGGTTAACAAACACTTACACAAGTCCATAATGTTGTTGCTGATGCAATAATTATAGCATTGGGTTATCCACTACAAGAAGTTAAGGCTTTTTTCACAAAAATTTCTCATGGAATTTGTTTAGTTAGAGATTCTTGCAACATTTCTCACGGACTTTGTCACAATTTATAAGTTTTTCACAAATTTTACAATAAATTCTCATAGTTTTTTTTTCGTGAGAATTTTTTGAGAGGATTTCAACAGAAATATTGTGACAAAAGTGCTACAATATGGTAGGAATGAGGTGCCAACAATTCTCGTAGAATTTGTCTAGGAAAAAAATTAACAAATATTTTTAAATTTTTGTGAAAAAATATCATGAGAAATATATAAAGAAATAAACTCTAAACTTTTTTTTTAACCATTTACACAATACAATGCCATGAGAAAAGAAAAAAATTAGAACCTTTTCTATTCTTATGATATTTTATGATGAGAGTAGTAAAGAAGTTTCTTAAGATAGAAAATGTGTTTTAATTCCCATAAAATTTTTCCATAGGAATATTTTGCCATAAATTACAATTTTTTTATTCTCATAGAATTTTACTGTGAGAATTGAGAAAAACATTTGAAAAATTTAAGATGAAAAATGTGTTTTAATTCTCATGGTAAAATACTATGAGAATCATAAAATTTTATTGCAAAAATTAATAAAAATAAAAAAAATTGAAAAATTTTCAATTCTCATTGTAATTTATTATAAGAATTAAAACAAACTTATGAAATTTAAGAGGAAAAAATGTGTTTTAATTTACCATAAGAATTAGAAAAATTATAATTTTTTATTCTTATGAAATTTTATTATGAATATTGAGAAAAAAAATATTAAAAAATGAAAATTTTTTTATTCTTATGATAAATTAACTTGAGAATTTCAAAAATTTTTTGTAAAATTTAAAAGAAAAAATATCTTTTAACTATCATGATTTTTACCATGAATAAATAAATTATAATTTCTTAACCTCATAATAAGGTACGTTGAGAATTAAAAAATTACAAATTTTTTTTCCTTTTCCTTTTTCTCTTCTTTTTTTTCTTTCTTTTCTTCTCTCCCACTCGAGGCTCTACTATTCCCATCATTGTGTGTCTCTCTTCTTCATCCAAAATGCTACTTCTTGTGGTGCTCCGTCTAGCCATGCGTCCAAGCTCTTTCGTCCATGTATCGTCATTGATAGCTCATTCTAGATGTTATTTTGAGTTTTCGGTGTCTTCTCACCATAGTGAGCTCCATCTCTCTTTTTTCCCCCTATTTTTGTCTTTCTTGTGCTTCATTGTCAATCATCTTCTATCCTAGTCCAATGGTCATGTTCACTACTTAGTTAACAATTTTTAGATAAGTGTCATTAAGTATTTGAGTATTTTACCACAAATTTTGTTTATTATGCAATCTTTTTGGTAGGGTTTGATAGAATTAAAGACTTTATGGGTTTTCATTTCATTTGTCTATATTGCTTAATTCTTGTAATTTGGTAGTGTTTCTTCTTATTATTATACCTGTATTATAGGTTATTTCATTTTTGTTCGTCAACCTTAGTTAAGTTACTAAAATATGATAATTGGTGGATGAGAAAGGTTAAACTTATGGCAGCTGAGAGTAATGTGGACTTGTAGAGAAATTTCTTATAAGCTTGCACACCTAAAATTGCCTTTAGGAGATAGGTTTGTTGCATTGGAATAAGATATTTAAGGCCTAGACTTGTTGATAATCATATTTAAGGTTTGTCAATTTAGGTATAATTTGTGTGGAACATTCAAAATCCTAATATTTGGTATGATGTAATCTAAATTAAGTATCTTAAGTTTATCTTATATCTCATTCTCAAATATCTTAGTCCAAAGATTTAGGTAATTAGGATGTGCACTAACTAAGTTTCTCACTTGATGAGTATCAAGAAAACTAGAAAGAGTTAATGAAGAGAGAAAAATTGTTTGCCTTCTTAAATTCTTCCTCAATAATTGAAATCTTTTTAAAAGTAAAATTTTATTTTTAAAAAAAGCTAGTAGCAGGACTCACATAGTGGTTAAAAGCTAACCAACTTTGCAACTTGTAACATTCGATTCTTTTGTAAATATAAGAAACGTAATGTCTAGTTTTTCTGTAAACGTACAAAACGCAGCGGATATAAAAGGAAGTCTCCCAGATAGAATGATTTGAGATCTAATAAAATTAGAGTAATAATCTAGACCTTAAATAATGAGGATCTAAGATCAGAGGTGCCTTGAAAATGGAGTCAGAATAATCAAACGAAATTTAACAAAAATACAATGGCATTTTTGTAATTTTGAGCACTTTTTAGAAAATTCAAAGGAGGGATTTTTAAATGGGAAAAATGAGTTTTTTTTTAGATTCTCAGAGGCCATAAAAACTATAAAAATCCTTAGGTAGCGTTTGGTTCAATGGAGGGGAGGCGAGGGGAGGGATTTTAATGGAGGGGAGGGGAGGGGAGGGGAGGGGTTTTAATGATGCGTTGTTTGGTTGATTTGGAGGGGAGGGGAGGGGAGGGGTGGGGTTTTAATGATATGTTGTTTGGTTGGGGAGGGGAGAGGAGGGGAGGGGAATGGTTAATGGACAATTATGCCCTTATGATATTAGAATTAATTTTTTTTTATTTTTAAGATATTTTTATATAAAAAATTTGTTTTCTTATTTTTTATTATAAAAAATAATTTTTTTATTTTTATTTAAAAATATTTTTTATTTCATAAAAAATTATCTTAAACCCTATTAAAAAATAAGATCTATATTATAATCTAAATGAGGTGTAATTTAGTCAAATAGAGAAAAAAAATTTCTCTCCCCTCCAAAAACTCCCACTTTTGGAGGGGAGGGGAGGGGAGGGGAGGGGGTATTTTGCCTCCCCTCCCCTCCCTCCCTCTTTTTCATACCAAACAAGATAAGAGCCTCCCCCTCCCCTCCCCTCCAAATCCCTCAAACCAAACGGACCCTTAGAATGGTTTAAAACCCTTCCAATTTATATTTTAGAGGATCAGTTGACCTAAACTTTAACCGATTCGTTTGTAAAGGTTTTTAATCTAATTTGGATGAAACTAAAGGCATTTTATGAATTAGAGGATCTAAATTTTATGATGGAAAAGATTATTCTAAAAAAAGAGTTAAAATGAGCCTAAACGAAGCAAACAGGTACATAGGGAAAAAATGGTCATTTTGAAAAATTATAAAAAATGCTTCTTAATTAAGATTACACCTCATTATCTTCATCATCTTCTCCAAGCTTCCATTTTCAATATTTTTAGAGAACTACGGCGTGACACTAAGATGAGAGAGAGAGAGAAGTTTAAACTTTCGTTTAGGTAAATGAGCGACCTCGTTTCATCCCGTGCCAATTAGAAAATTTGTTCCTCTTTCTAAGAGCTCTCTAATGATGATTTTCTTTTTTTTAAAAAACCTAAAGATTTAGGTTTGACCCAAGCCAAAAAGGAACTCTTTTCAAAAAACTAATTGGTAAAAAATAATCTACATGAAGAGAACTTTATTTTTAAGATAAGACTTTACTTGAAACACTTGCAAAATCTTGTATTTTCAAGCTATTTAAGTTTTAGTCTAGAGAGAGAAAGTGAGAAGGAGAGTTTTCCTTCATGTATTCTTGATGGAACTAAGAGTTGTAAAGTGTGAAGATTAAGAATATACAACTAGAATTGAAAATGAAGCTTTAGAATGCAAGTTATAGAATTTTAGGATTTAGTAGCACATTGGCAAATATGAAGCTTCCTAATAATAATTTAAGTTGTTTAAGAGTATGAATGAGTTTTCAAGACACCTAGGAAGCCTCACATATGCCATTCCCCTAAATGAAATGAAGCAAGCTCCCTGAATGCTCTAAGCCTCCATAGTCTCTGCTAACACACTTCATGCATCTAGGGAGTGTTTTAATTTGTTCTAAGCCTAGAATAGGACTAAATATGAGAGAAGAACATTAATGGAAGCCTTGAAAAAAATTTAAAAGTCATAGAATGTGAGATGGAGGTGTAGGCTCCATAATATGACATTTTAAAGCAACTTATAGTTAGGCTCCTTAAAATGAATGTGTGATTAGTCCAAGGAGTCTAAAGGGAGTCAAGAGACCTAGAATGAATGAGAAATAGGAGCCAAGACCATGAATTCTCCTAGTTACTTCATAAGGTCTTGTATGAAAGCATATTGGAGCCATAAAACAAAGTAACTTCATATAGAGTGTGTATGATGCCAAGGCTTATTTCCATAAGTGATTTATATCTCTTTTAATATGTCTAGGCCAAGAGAACCAAGGGCCACTTAATTGCAAAGCTTAGCGGAAAAAGGCAAAGAAGAATTTCAAGAGAAAGTGTTGTGTTATTACTTCAAGGTAGCTCTTTCATACATAGCTTGGATGTTTGCTTGTCCTTGAGTGCTTGTATGTGTGTTTGAGCTATGAAAAGTGTTCTAGCCTTTGCTTACATGTAATAATACTATTATATTTCTTGAAATGTGATTATGGTTGCATAATGGCTTGCATGGGTTTGGTTATGCCAAAAACCCCTTAACAAGGGTGAGAATGAGCCAAAAGTCTTTAGAAATGGGTGAGATAAAGTCAAAAGTCTCAAGAAGAGTGAGACTTAGTCAAAAGTCCCTTGAAAGTGAGTGAGGTAAATCCAAAAGTGCTAAGAAAGATGGGTGAGGCTAAACCAATACCTTTGAAAGCTTATGTTTGTTATGTATGAGTTTATGTGACAAGGAAAATGCTTTATATATATATATTCAATAGTTACTTGAATATCATACTTGCATTCTTTGACATATTTTAGCATCCATTATGTATGTTTGAAAAGGTTAAGAGTTATTGAGATTATTGAAATCTCACTATTTTCCTACACATGTCTAACCATGTCTAGGTGAGCTAAGTAGACAAGAAAATGGAAGCCAACAAGCATGAATAGCAAGATCTTGACAAATGAATAAAGAAATGAGTTTTTTGTTTGTATTTTAATGTCAAACTATGTAACCATGAGATGTATCTATGATATAGACCCTTAAGCATGTTCTAATATATGTGCAAATAGTGTATGTATCCATGTAGAAGATAGATGAATGAGAATGTGAGATTTTGCCAGTCCTTTGCCATTATGTGACTTGATGTTCTTGTGTATATATGGATGTGACAAGGTGAGATTGAGCTCCATGATGATTTGAATCATTTGGAAAGCTTTTATGTATGGTGTTTATGCTTTTAAACTTGCCCAAGTGGTTATGGAAAGCAAAAAGAGCTATTTGGTGCCTTGAGATGTCATTTGATACTTCAAAATTGACCAAATGGAGAACTAAACCAATGACCAAATCAATGATTTTTTCCATAAAATTTGGTCAACAAATAGTCTTATCTAGAGCTTTTCACATAGACAAAGATTACTCAATTTGGAGCTCTAGAGAATTTATTATGATTTTTTAAAATTGATCAAACTATACAAAAATGGTATGGTTACTATTCATTCGGTCAATTTGCTTCTGTGTCACATATGGGTCAAATGAAGTTTAATACTCATGAAATTTTACAGGCATAAATGAGACACCATAAGCTTTTCATATCCACTGAGATCACCTTATTTAGAGTTCTATAGAGAGAGAAATGAATTTTTGAAGTTGCATGATAGTACTAGTAATGCAACCTGACCTAGGTTATTGTTCCATTGATTTTCGATGGCTTAAGGTATTGTATTGGTCTGAAATTATTTTTATTCCAAAGTAGACATCCACAACTTTCCATAATGGTATGATTTGCTTAATTTTGATTTTTCTAAAATTAGTTATGAATTTTCAAAATTTGTATCAGAAAATTGAAATTAGAACCCGAGAGCAAACCATAAGCTTTATGTGATGTAGCTTTAAACCCAAAATGAATGAGGTCAATTATGATGTGTATGACTTGTATGGCTATATTATGACTAGAAATTGATGTTGATGAGTTTATATGGTTCATGGAGCATAAAATGAAGAATTGGGATCTTACGTAACACAATTAATTCCATTAATTTAATGCCTTTTCCATGGGAAATGTTAGCTTCTTTATATGATTATGCTCTAATCCATATGAAATGCATTGAGATAGATAATGAGACCATGGTAAAATAGCTAAGAGGTCAAGGTATCACACAACTAGTTTGGTTATAGTGAACTATTCTAAACTATTGTTTTTGTACACTTATGTATTTGTAAAAGATTAGACTCAAGTTTTTCATGTGTTCATAAAAGATGGTATGGATTATTAGAAATTTGTTTTTATAACAAAATTAAACTATTATGTATTGGATAGCCAAACACTGTGATATGAGTACAATATAGATCATATACCTATAAAATTGGAGTATCAATACTTTGTAAAGTATTAGAAGGAACACTGGATTGAATCTAGTTGTAGTAAAAGTTATAACTGTAACAATCATGACTAAAAAAGGTTGTTGTGTGGTACCTTGACCCCTTTAATCCAATAGCTATGAATGAAAAGCAATGTGTTATTAAGGATGTGATACTAGCAATGGCCTTGGCAAGTGGTTAATGGTGACATAGACTTACGAAGGTCAAGTAAAAATACTACTAACCAGTGGCCATCTTGGTCTTGTGGTTATGTGACTATTTTCTAATCAAGTTGATTTTTAGCATTTAACTATTTATGGACTATGTTGTGTGCATTTATTTATGTTCCATCTATTTTTATAAAGGTTTGAATGTTTAGGCAACCTTAAATATGCATTTGAAACTTGCTTAAGGTATTTAGAAGAATTTAGGAGGTGTATATTGAATTTTGATTTACCACTTGGTGACTTTTAAAAGTGAATTTGCTGTCATAAGGTAATTGCTACATTTTAGGGACTGTTTTGCTTAGAGTTTTGGGTAATTTGGTAGTTTGAGATTAATTACTAGGAGTAGTTAGTGGAAGAAGGGGGAAGTTTGGGCCTTAATCTTGATGAGTTGGGAAAGTGAAATTTTCACTTTTTACTATTTTGGAAGTAGAATTTTTCTTATAGGGTTGTTATGCTTTTCTTTTGGCTTTTCATCGATATTCTCATAGCTATTACATGGCTAAACTATGTATTTGGAAATGGTTAACATACTTAATTAGTTATTTAAAATTTGTTGTTATTGCTATCATAGAGGGTAGGGAGTCTTTTGGTTGAATTTTAATACGGCTTATGAGCTCTAATTGTAAAGTTAAGTATTTAAGATAGTACGTACAAGTCCTAAATTTAAACTATGAAAAATGATGATATTTAAGTTCAATTTATAGTTTTAAAGTGTGTAAAATTTTTTAATTTTACTATCATAGGTATCAGTGTAAAAGTAAGATGTTCAATGTGAAAATTTTATTTTGAGGTTGCAAGAGTTAATGTGTAGTGATGAGTAAGTTCTTACAGGGTTTAAACCATATTCAAAGTGTTTTGTAGTGATGGGAGTAGAAATAAAGAATTTCTTTTAAACAACTATCCATACCTATTTTTCTATAGATTTTTCATAAGCTAAATGCAATATATATAACAAAAATTTATAGTATTCTTGCAGAATTTCTTTACGAAAATGCTACAAATTGAAAATTTTTTTGTAATCTCACAATAATTTTTGCAAAATTTTATTTATTCACTGCAAAGGACAAACTACTAAAAGAGGCACTAGAATTTCATTAAAAATAAAAAGGCACTAATTCGATTATATAGTTTGATATGTTGTATATTAAACAACAATCAAAATGTAAATAAAATTTGAAAATCCTCCTTTCTAACAAATTAATGTTTTAATATGGGTTTTTGTCTTCATTGAAATTACGTTACGTATCAGTCACTTCTACGACTAGATGGGCAACTATGCTATGCAAAACATGATAGAATATCAGGACACCGGGCTGTAACACACTTTATGCCATGATACTCATGGCATGTCATTTCATTGTCCGCCGTATTAAATATGGCTCAGAAGATCATGCCTTATTAGTTACCAAATTTATTATGCCTCCAAAAATGTGTCAGGGTTGTTTTCCTTTTAAAATACAGTAAGATAGTTATATTAACAAATTTTAAATTTTAAAATTTTTTAAAATAAAATTTTTTAATTTAAAATTTAAAATTATAATTTTTTATACAATTTAAATTTTTAGTCATTGAATTTTTTAAAATAATTTTAAAATTTAAGATTATTTAATAAAAATATTTTTAATTTAAAAGTATTAACTAAAATTTTTTTATGTTTTTTTTAATTTTATGACCAAAATCTCCTATCCAAATGCAAAAAATGGAAGAAAAAAGAAAGGAAGGAATGATGAAGGAATAATGGTTTTTTTAATTATATAAATAAATATGTAAATATTTTTAGTATGAAATATTACATTGAAAATATAAATGTAGTTTAAATTCGACCATACAAAATTAAAAAAAAAACGACTCAATTGTTAAGATATAGCCATATGGGGTCCTTTGGCCCGAGGAACGCTTACATATGATAGCTCAACTGGATTCGGATCGTCTCCCGTAAGGTTTCTCTACAGAGTCTCTCCCGTGACATTTGACAACCGTTGATCTTATCTAACGACTCAAATATGAAGCGGAATATACACAATCCCTCAAACAACGCGTTTTAGGCAGCAAAATGCATTGTTTTGAGAAGAACGAAATGATATATTCAGAAGCACAAAAGCGGTGCCGTTTTGCGAGGATTATATTTCACTGGGTGATTCTCTCCATTTCTCTCGTTCCCTCCTTTTTGTTCTTCCCTCCGTTTTCCGTCAGCTTTCTCCCTCCTCTGTTTCTATCTTCCTTGTAACCATTGAGAGTGCATTTGAAGTAGTTGGGGCACAAGTAAGATTTAGAGCTTGGTTTCTGTGAATTTATTTATCTCAGGTGTAAGATATAAAATTTTTGATAGTTGGCATAAGAAGAAAGCATGTAAGTTGGCATAGAAAATTGTACTTCCGTTATGTCATATCTGAAATAGATCTAATCCAAGTGATAATGAAAATGGTAGCCAAATAATTTTAGAATCAGGAAAAAGTGGAATAGAAAGAAGAAACTAAAATATATCAAGTTCTCTGATGGTTCCATGAGCAATACAAGGATGAAGAAGGTGCACTATTTTGCTGAACATCACTGCCTTGTGGAATGTCACTGTCTCGCTGAATGTCGTTGCCTTGCCGGAGTTCTGCTTGCGAAGAAGAAAACAAAGGATACGAGAAAGTTGGGATTAAGGACCTCCGCTTCAATGACAGGCATGAGATAGGAGCAAATAATTAAACGCACCGTTTTATATTTTAGAGCAACGTGGCTCTTTGGCTTGCGTTGGATTCTTTTAATGGTTGAGATTAGTTACGGGAGAGGCACAGGAAACAATTTTACTGGGGAGGATCTGATTCCTAGCTCAACTACATTTAATAGCGCATTTTGTAGGCACGAAAAGCGGAGAGAAAGTAAAGAAAAAAAAATAAAAATCTCATTTGTTTCCGTATCATTATTATTTAATATTTTTAAATAATAATTATTTAATTATTAAAAATAAAAATATTATGAATATTTTTTAGTTATAAAATCATTTTTTCTTTTCTATTATTATCTTTCTGCATACCAAATAAAAAAAAATTGATATGTAAAAAGTTAAAAATAAAAAAATAATTTTATATATTAAAATAATTATCATATTTTTATTTTAAAAAGATAACAAAAAGAAATAAATATTAATGAATAATGATTATAAGTACATAATAAATATTACTAAAAAATTTTTAATTTAATTTAATTTTTTAATTTGATACTAAACATATTCTAATTGTATTTAGGAGTTGATATTTTGATCTTGGATGATATATTATTTATATTTAATAATTTATTTTATTTCTAAAAAATATTAATTTATGTCAAGTTTATTTACAAATAATTAATTTAATAATAATAAATGATGAAGCGGCTGATGCCTGTGTAATTCAACATTTGCGGATAAACACTGTCATTCAGCATGTGGAGAAATTTGGGAGTAGAAAGGGAGGGAATCGGGTCATACAATTATTTCATATTGCAGCTTTCAATATGCCTTTAGGATTGTACTGATGAAAGTTTTGACAAGAGTGATGATTGGGAAAGTTCGAGCTTTCGAGAATTTAAAATTTTTAATTATTTGATTGTGTTAAAATATTATTTTTATAAACTTTAAGACAATATATCAAGATCAAGCAATCCACAGCTGAAACTCTCTATAACACGACTCTTTTAAAAATTGCCTCAAGTTAATGGATTCTCTGATGCGTTTTGCTCAAGCTGAGTAATAAAAAATTTGTGTCCACATTTTATTGTTTTCGTTGCTTGTTCTTTAATAAAAATTGCTGTTCAAATATTCATAGTTAAGATTCTTAAATTTTTATTTTTATTTTTTAGAAAAAGTAAAATACAAAACAAAAAAAATTATTTAATAAAAATTAAAAGATTGTCTTCATTTTATATTTTACTTTTTTAAAATTGTATATATATATATATATATATATAATAGATTGGGATTGAAAGAAAGTATATGAAAGATCTCAATTTCTACTTCACTTGGTCGAGCTGTAAATTCTCTGCGTCCACCTTCTACTATTTTTGTTGCTTTTTCTTTAGAAAAAATTACTATTTAAGACCCCAAATTAAAGATATTTTTATTTATAAATTTTAAAATTTAAAATTATTTTCAAAGACTTTAGAACTGAAAATTTTAATTTATGATCATAAACTGTAATTTTATATGCTCTTTAAAATTTTAATTTTAAAATATTTTAGAATAATTTTAAAATTTAAAATTTTTTAATAAAAATATATTTGATATAAGGTTTTTAATTATAATTTTTTCTTTTCTTTACCAAAAAAACACATTCTGCATGAAAGAATATGCATCCAAAGACAAAAGTAAATTGCCCAGCTTTAGTTTTTCTTTTACCTTCATTAATTTTTCCCGTTGTTTTCTTTATGTTTCTTTCTATTAATATATATATATATATATATATATATATATATATAGCATGCTTGCATGATGATCTTACAATTATTCAAAGTTTATTAACAGAGTTGAATGTTTGATATTTGCAAATTTAAGGTTAAGTATATGAACATGTTGTCTAACTTTAAAGTATACACAAAATTTCTTATGTCTTTAGAATATATAATTATCTATTTCTTTTTAAAATTGTTACTAACATTGAGCCGAAAGACCACAATTGTCAAATGTTTAAAGTATTCTTACTTAATAATATTTGAAATTTTAAAAATTATTTTCAAATATAAAAATATATACAATTTTACTTTTTTAATATCTAAATAGACAAAAATAATGTTTAAATATACAACAAATGAATATATTGTGGGAATAGATTTTCTCTAGTCATGGCGAGAGAATAACATTGCCATTTCGGATGAATCCTAGCCATCCAATGCATCAACATCCTCAATGCACACCACATCATTCAAATAGCTAAAGTTCACCGAAATCTCAATCGTTCACACCTCCAACCACCCAGATCTTGCCACGTCACCTCTTGCCTCTTCAAAATGCTAAAATTGAACCAAATCTGTTGCATTATAAGAATCAAATGTTGAGGCCACCCAAATTAAAGGCTCAGGCTACCCAAGTATGAATGAAGCGCGTATTTTAAAAATGGATTGAAGACTTGGGCATATTCTAGAAATGGATTTGGGTTCTTTATTTGTGAGATTTCATAAATGAATTTAGGTGGTGAAGCTCTACAATCTACGTTTTGGTGAGGCTTTGTGTTTTTTTTTTTTTTTTTGGGCTAATTGAAGACTTAGGATTTAAGCTACTCAAATTTGCATTCTTAGATTAGCTAGAAGTTTCTTTTTTCTTTTTCCTGAGAAGACTTAGGATTTTAGCTTTTTATTTTTTTGGTCAATTGAAGACTTGAGAGATGTGATAGTGGTTGTACAGGCAAGTCATACTTATATGATTTCTGGGGGGGGGGGGGGGGCATTTCAACTTTACTTTGTAACTAATTCTACTACATGGGGCTATGTTCTTGTAGAGTATACCAAGTGCAACATCTTCTGGAAGGCAATGATTTTTTATTTGAAGTCACTCAGGATAATTTAGCCTTAGTTCTACTCCTTCTTTTCATTTCTAAAAATGGCATAGAGAATATGTAAGGGCTACCTTCACATTAGCAATGACTAACTTCATTACTTCACGATAAGATGCAATGGCTACTTTCAATGGCTAACTTCACATTAACAAGGAGGCTAGAGGTGACATGGCAAGATCTAGGCAGTTGGAGGTGTAAACAGTTGAGATTTTACTCAACTTTAGCTATTTGGATGACATGGTATGTGCTAAGCACGTTGATGCATTAGACAGCTAGGATTTGTCTAAAACGACAATGTCATTTTCCCATCGCAATTAGATACAATCCGTTCCCATGTATCATACCTTTTCATTAATTTTTTTTATGTTTTCGTTAATGTATGGTTCTGTTAAGGATTATTTTAAAAAATTGTTAGGAATTCTTCATTATGCAAATTAAATTTTAATTTTTGCATAAATCATAATACCCAATATATTTGAATATAAGATGATTTCACAATTCTATAAAATCATGAAAAACATTCCTTTATCTATAATGATTTACTTTAGAGAAATTTAATTGTAGATAAGAAATTTTTTAGAAACTTGGTTTCTCTCTTGACCCTTTTTAGGATTGATAGACTTTCTAATGAGAGAAAATTAGGCTTTTGTTTTAATATTAAGCCCACTCTATCAATGTGTAGTAATTTTAAAACCACCTATCTTTATCTCCTTATCTAATCAATAGGATTTTTGGCATTTGACAATTATTAAACCATAATTATGTGACAACTTAAAAAAAAAAGTGACATAGGGACTACTTTAAGGCATTTTGAAATTTTTAGAGGCTAAAATCTATTTTTATCCAAAATATATTAAAAAATCCCAACCTCCCCACTTTCTCCACTTTTTCTTTCTTCTCTGCAGTATGTCCAGGTACTTTGTCCTTTCTCCTTTTCTCTTTTCGTCTTTTTTGTTTCTTCTTTTCGTGTTTTGCTTCTTTCTGTCTTTTCCGTTCTTCCAATCTCTATTCTTTTTTTGTTCTTTCTTCTTTCCCTCCCCATTGTTCTTCCTTCTACCCACCATATCCACTATGAAATCAGCCCTTCCTCCAGCTACAGTGTGTGCTCTATTCATCACTGCGGCAGCAGCTTTGGAGTGGTGTTAGGGTAAGGTTTTAAGCTTCAAGAAATTGCTTTCTACCCACTTCATTCCTCCTTTGATTTCTTGGTAAGAATCACTTCTTTTTCTCATTTTTGGTAGCTGAAGTCCAGAATTTGATTCAAGGGAATTTAATCTTCATATTTGCCTAATTTTATGGCTAATTAGGGAATAGGTTCAGCTAAGCTTTGAAAAAAAAATTATTATTAGAAATTTAAGGCATTCTTATATTAGTATTAGTTCCATTTCCTTGTTTTTATTTATTTATTTGCTTCAAGTAGTATGAAAGTGTTCTATGTTATTCTGGTGGCTATATAAGAAAGGCTTAGGATAAAGATGTTCTCTTTAGATGGTAACTTAAAGTGCTAATTGAAAATTTAAAATTTTTCCCTAGCTTGTATGTTGGCTTATGACCTAGATTAAAATAATAATGAATAAGAGTAGCTTGAACTTATGCAAATTTATGTGTTAGTTAGTAACCAAAATTGTTTATGGAAAATTTAGGAGGTTTCGGAGATAACCCCATATCAGGTGCTTCTTCAAATTAAGGCTTAAAGAAATTTACAGTGTCGTCATGTGCGGTGAGTGGATAATACTTGCTATGGAAACTTATACTACTTGTTCATTGTAAAATATTGGAATGTTAAACTTGACTTCATTATGTGTGAATAAAAAGGAAAGTATTAAATGATGTTATGAAAAGATCTTAATTGTTGATTAATTAATTCAATATACTTGGATAATTACCTAATTAATTAATTATTTTAGCCATTTTTTAAAAAAAAGAGTAGTTTAATACAGAACCCTGCAGCTAATAGTAGTAGTTGTTAGCCTTAGTACACATTGATCTGAATCCCAGCTAGCAAGGGTGTTGCTAGCCCCATGTGTCGGTCACCACTCGTAGATCTGTTGAAATAGTTAAGCATAAGTTATCTCGGTATTACCATTTCCTCATAAATGATATGTTTGGCATTCATTTGATTTGGTTCTGTTTAAATATGTCAATTATTACTACGTATGAGTTTTTAAATGTTTAGTTTATGTACATTATCAAATTTATCTATAATAAATGTGAAGAAATGAATTTTATTAGATACTATATATGCTTTCATTTTCGATATAAATTAGAGATTTCAGGTAGACCATTCATTATGATTTACATTTTGGTCATAGTTAGTATTATCCACTCACTGAGTTTCAAACTCATCCCTTTAATCTCTTTTCATTACAGATAGTGATGTAGGTATATAACCGGCATAAGAATGACTGCTTCAAAATATTGAGCCCTGCGTGGTTTTGCTAGGGCTTTTTTTATGAACTTTTGAATTTATATCTAGGTATATTACTTCTTTTTTTTAGTTGTAGCTCCACTTATACATAGGTAGGGTCCCCCATTCTTTTTTATTACTGTTTAGTACTTTAGATTGAGAGCGGAGCCCTCTTGTTATTTTTGGATGGTTGTTTGGCTATTTGTAAAAATTTTGGGTAGTCCTATATATAGGGGAAACTCTGCTGAAATTTTCTATAAAAAGTGAAATAAATTCTTTTGAAATAATTTTTTTTGTAATATTGTATAAATCTTTTAGTAAAGAAAAGCCTTTTTAAGTATCCAAATATTTGTTCTACTTTATCAATGCACCTTCTATGTATATGGTCCTAGTTGTTAAAAAGGCTTATGGGTACAAGTTTTGACTTGTAAACTATGCTGGTTATCCTATTTTTCGGGAGTGTAACAAATTATATTTTAAATAATTAATAAATAATATATACATTTATAAAATCATGTGAGCCACTAAAAAAACTTACATTTCTTCCACTTGGCCCATGTGACATTATTAAACTTCCTGAGTTAATAATAAAACATAATGTGCAATTACAAGCCAAATCCTTTATTAAATTGATCAAATTATAAATCACTAACCAAAAACTTATAAGGAACGTCAACATAATATCAATAATGGTTTTCAAGAAAGCCCATTCTTTTATATGTTCATTAAATGTCTTTGGTGGCAATTCTTTAGTTTATGAATCCACAACCTCAAAAGTGGTGCTAATGTGTTCAATTGACACTTTTTATTTTTAAATTTCTTTAATAAGGAAGTATTTCAATTCCATGTCTTTAGTACATTTTGAATACATGTTATGTTTTAGAAAAGAAGACTGATGCAACATTATTACAATAAATTTTCAATAGCTTGGTAATATAGTCAACAATTCCAAATCTAGAAATAAAGCTCCATAGCCATAAAACTTAATTTTCATAGTGGATGCGCCAATGACAAATTGCTTCACTTTTCCATCTTGAATTTCTCTAAAACTTTATTAATATATGCTTTTTGAGACAATCCTAACAATTATTGTGACTTATCACAAAATATTTTAATTCCAATGACATAGGATGTTTCATCTATATCTTTCATTTCAAAGTTTTTAGAGAGAAATTTCTGAGTCTCATGTAATAAGCCAAGATCATTTATAGTAAGCTAAGATATCATCAATATACAAAATTAGAAATATAAATTTGCTCCAATCAACCTTCAGATATATACACTGATCAATAATGTTTTGCATAAATCCATAGGAAGTAATAGTGTTATTAAACTTAAGATATTATTGTTAGGAAGCTTGTTTAAGTCTGTATATTGATATTTTGAGTTTACACATCATGTGTTCCTTCCTTTCAATTGAAAAGTCCTCAAGTTGGTCCATATAACCTTTTTCTCTAAATTTCCATTTAAAAAAGTGATTTTCACTTCTATTTGTAGTAGCACTATATCATAATAAGCTCCTATTGGCACAATAATTCTAAAGAGTCATATTTAGAAACCAAATGAAAGTTTCTTTGTAGTCAACCCCATCCTCTTAAATAAAAACCCTTGACAATAAATTTAACCTTATATCTTTCATTATTGCCATTTGAGCTGTGTTTGGCCTTAAAGACCCATTTATACTCAACTCTTTTACATCCTTTAGGCAATTCAATAATCCAAAACTTTACAATGATCCATTGAGTTCAACTCTTCTTTCATGGCATCTAACCATTTAGTAGAATTAGCACTTTCTATGGGTTGTGAAAATAAAACTAGATCTTCATCAATTCCAAAGTTAAATTATGACTCTTGTAGATAAACCACATATTCATCAGAAATAGCAAATATCATTTGTTTTTAAGACCTTCTTAATTCCCCTTCTTATGGTTCATCCACCATAATTTCATTAGTGGCAATTTAATCATGGGGTGTTGGGTAGTATTTCAAGTTTTAACAATTCTAGTGCTATGTCTAAGACAATAAAACTTATGCCTTTTTAGATTTTATGGATGACAAATAAAGAAACAATTGGTTGTTCTTGAGTTCAATTTTTTTTATGTGGATTATATTCTTACTTCCACTTCCATCGAGCATCTCTAAACATGCAAATGCCGTAAATTGGGTTTGCTTTTCATCCATTGCCCAAAAGGAATTTTTGAAATTGCCATACTAGGAGCCCTTTTTAGCAAATACATGGTGGTTTTCAAGCATGCATCAATATGCAATTATAAGGGTAAAGAAGAATAACTTAACATACTCCCAACCATATTCATTAAGGTATGATTACACTTTCTGGTTGTGATGTACCTGACGTTATTATTAAGTACATATGTTGTGATTTCCAAGAAATTCATTGAATGGATGAAAACATTGTCCAATTTCGTCATTTTTTTCATAATATTCATCACCTCTATCAAATCCAATAATTTTTACGTTTCTATCTAATGGTCTTTCAACTTCATTGATAAACACCTCTAAGGTGTCTATTGAATGAAAATTTTCTTGCAACAAATAGACATAGCCATAACATAAAAAAATCATTCATAAAGGCGATAAAATGCTTTCCTCTATCAAAAGATGGAATATAAAAAAGTCCACATAAGTCAATGTGCACAATTTCAAAGAACTATGTGCTTGGCTGCTTTATTAACTGTGTGTTTTGTGTGTTTTCCCTTAATACAAATACCAAGATCAATAGATTCAAATTATAAAGGATTTCATTCTTCACCAATCTTTATATTCTTTCTTTGAAAATATGATCCAAACGTTTATGCCACAAGTAAGTTGGACTTTGATATGCTAAACCAAGTTTTGACCAACATTATGATGCAATGTTGACAAAGAACATTGGAACCAACAAAATGATTATGCTTAAACAACTAAAACATCCATTTTTAAACTTTAAAGAGTATCTAGCTCTATCAAGTTTAGCTAAGGACATTAAGTTTCAAGAAATAGAAGGAACCTAAAAAGTTTGAAGAGGATCTAAATGATATCTAGTATTTAAAATCAAACTTTTATTTGGATTTATGGTTTGGATTGTTAAAGAATTTCTATGTTGTATGTGAAACATGAGTAGTATAATTAGATTCAGTCCACCAAATATTATAAGGAACTTTTGCTAAATTTGATTCCTTATCCCTTTCTCTTATTAGTTGAACTTTAGCATTTGATAATTAATATAATTATAATTATATTTTATGCAATTAACAAATAATATATATTTGTAAAATCACGTGAGCCACTAAAAAAACTTACAAAAAGAACTAAATGATGGTGCATTTTAAAATAATATAAAATATATATACTTTCAAAGTCAAGGGAAAAAAAGAGAGAAAGATTTACATGTTTAATTTTAAACTTAAGAAATACCAAAGTACATTCTCTTATTTATATGCCATTTATGACTTCATATATGACTTGTATATAAGTATTTATATTTAAGTTGAATTTATTTAATTAATTTTCCACTAAATATACAGTTATCATAATATTAATAAGTGCAAAAATACTATTACCGTTAAATTTCAAAGACAGTGATATCACTTCACAATCATTGACAACTAACCAAATAATTATATTGGTGACAAACACAACGAACTAATATGTTGGCATGCAGTGCAATCAACATAGCTTTGTTTGAAAATCCATGGACAAACTTTTAATTTAGTTGTTGATAAATATATTGATGTTTCTGAATATGAAACTAAAAGTAGGTAAATGGGGGAATATATGTTGTCCCATTAAATTTTTGTTATTTGAAATGTACTGATATTTTATCTAATCATATTATAAATAGTTATATACAAAATTCAATAATCAATAAAGTTGGTAATTGAGTAATACATACATACATATATGTGTGTGTGTGTGTGTGTGTGATCAATACAACACATTTTCTATGTTATCAATGTAACTAGGTTAAACAAAAACGTACCTCACGCATTCACTTTTCTATTTATTTGTTGAAGCTCCTGTTACACCAATATAGCTTTCGGGATTGACCCACAAAAAGAAAATATTCAAACTTCCAATATTGCGGTTTTCAATTCGGCTGATGAATTGCACTATTACTCAGATGTATGCAGTCGCATTATTGTTGATGATTCCTTTATTATATACATAAGGTAATATTATTATATCACTTTTCTTTTAATTATAAATTCCAAACAATCAAAATAGTTTTGAACCCAAAATTTGATCTTATTTTTAACAAGATTTATAAAATGATAATATTAATCAAAATATAATTCACAACAAACTATTTCTTTTAACTCGCATTTTGCTGAAAATAATGATTTGAGAAATATTATACAAATAGCAACAATGCGCTTATAATTGAAAGATTGAAAAAACAGATTATAAGATTACTAGTGGCTTGGTATAAATTAAAGTGCATGTCAATTTATTCTTTAATTTATTTTTAAATAATTTTTTGGATATACAATTAAATTATAATAATTTTCATAATTTAAAAATAATAAAAAACATTAGTAAAAAATTATCTAACTTCTCACCCGCTCACATGCATTTTAATTTTTCTTGTTATATTATAGTTTATATATATATATTCTATTTTATTTATGTGCTAACATATGACTTTATACCAACACACCTAATATCAATAGCTTTCAGGCCAAAGGTAAAATTATCAAAAGCTTTGTCATCCCAAGGATAATTGGGCGATATAAAATATTCCTTTAATTACACTGAGTGATTAAAGAATAATAAGAGATGACTGTTATCCACACTGTAATTCCATCTTCCCGATTTTGACTATTTAATCAATAATTAGCAAATGAATTATAACATAAAGAGATATGAAGGGTTCAAACAAAAGGAGATAGAGAGAGAGAGAGAGAGAGAGAGAGAGAGAGATATATATATATATATATATATATATATATATAGAGGGTAATGATCCCATCGATGTCGAGCATGCTTGAAATTTTTACCTTTTATTCTCTCACAAAGTCTGGAGAAAAATAATTAGGGAATCTTATTACCACGAAAAATAATAATAATAAGGTACTCTGGAGCAGTCACAACTAAAACATATATAACATACCGTTATAAAAATGAAAGATGTTTAGAATTAATTAATCATTTGGTTCACATGTACAATTTCTCAAATTGCTGTCTCATCTTTAATTAGCTTATGTAAAGTAATTTATTATTTATTTTTATTACCAGAGTAAACAAAATATACACATCTATTAGATGAAGTGTTAACAGCAAAAAGTCGTGTAAATAATTTAATTAAAAATGGAATTTATAAATTGACCGAAATATTAAATTGTTGAAAGTTAATAAAGACTCAACAAAAAAATGAGGGGACCATATTATATTATATGTTTCAAAAATTACAATAGCAATTTGGTCAATTTTATTTTTATAATGAAAGTAGGTATTAAATAGCTTGCTTTTGCGACAGTTACCACAGGTAACCTATGACACAAGTACGCTGCGCTGGAAATAGAATCCAAAGCTTTGGATGTAAGGACAAAATAATCCAACATAACTTGTTTAACTTTTTCTGATAATCAGTATCTAATATATTTTCTTTCAAATGAACTTATTTACAATAATGGAAACTTCGGGAAATTTTGAGCAAATTACACTTGCACCACTTATTGTTTGGAGTTTTCTTCACTAAACCCATCTAAAGTTTTGCTATTGCGATTTTTAAAAAAATATTAAAATAAAAAAGTGAATAACAGATGAGTGAGTTGAAGTGCAATAGTGTAGCCAATACTTTTGAAGTAGCCAAAACACACCTACAAATCAGTTCCTTTTATTTTTTTTTTGGGCTGTTAGAATAATAATAACGATGATGATAATATCAGAAGCTTAATTATATATAAGAGATCTCAAAAAAAAAAAAAAAACCAGAAGAAAATTCTCTCTAAAGTAATTAAGAGAGCAAATAGTATAGACTAACCCTGTAATTCTATTAATTCATACATAATATAGTACTAGCTCAGCTCAGTGCTGCATCCATGTCTTCACTAAATTAAATGGTTTAAGAGAAACATCATCATCACTCAGAACTGAAACTTCACCCAATAGTAATAATTCCGAAACTAAACCACAATACAGAGATATATTATTCTATAGCAAGAGAACTCAAACAGACCCACAGAGATAAATGATTAGAAAGATACTAAACGGGAAGAAGAAAGTCAACGCTTTTAGCTAGCTAATAATTAAATAAGCGTTAAGTAATAGTAATATATTATTATTAAATAGTTGTACTTTTAATCAAGGAGGTGTAGCCGTAGGAGTAGTATTGGGGGGATTGATCTTTTTGGCTAGGTTGTGCTTATTGTTGTGCATCCAAACCTTAAGCACTCTTCTCTTGACCCCAATCTCTTGGCAGAACTGTTGCACCACAGACTCCTCCTGCTTCTGAATCTTCCACCCAACTCTCTCAGCAAAACTCAGCATCTTCTCCTTCTGCTCCTGCGTGAACTTTGTTCTGAACCTCTTCTTCTGATGATGAGGTAGCCTTCCCTGATCTTCTTGCTCATCAGATAATTCTGAAGGGAGGGAGTGATATTGGGAGTGGTGGGGCCCCATGACATTGTAGGGCATGATCATTCTAGAAGGTAGGATGTTACCTGCTGCAGCTGGGGTAGGATACCCCAGAGTTTCAGGGGTATGAGGATGAGGAGGGGGAGGTAGAAGGAACTTCCTGCCCCCCAACCTGTAGGGGTGATTGTGAAGATGATGATCATGGTCATGACCTTCAACTTCTTTTCTGTGGAAGTTTCTGTGGCAATGGCAGGCAGAGCACGTGAGCGCTTCAAGGGTTCCTTCTTCTCCACTAGGCATGAACTCTCCACACCCATCTGTGGCATTCCCTCCCATGGAGGCTGCATGGTTCTTCAGGCACTCTCTGTACTTCACCACTACTTTCTTACTGTTGTTGTAGGACCCATGCTCCTCCAGGCCTCCTCCATTTAAAGGGTTATGGGTTGGTGGTACTACTGAGGAATTAGAGATCATGTGGCTCTGGATTGGAGGGTCATGATGGATGATGTGGCCATGCCCATGCCCATTACTCCCATGTCCCCCACCACCACCGCCATAAGTAGTACTGGTGTTTATTGGGATTGGGATCTCTCCTTCCTCACTGGAAAGTTCCATTCCTAGTTCTCTTATTCCCTCTCTTTTTCTCTCTTTCTTTCTTTCTGGGGGTTATTATTTCACTCTTGTTTGCTTGTTTGGAGACCAAAAGAGAAACCACAAGAGAGAATTTAGGAGAGACCCAAATGATTGTAAATTCAAAGTGTTGTGCACACCTACCTGCTTGAAATTGAAGAGTCCTCGCACTTGAAGAAGGAGGGAGCTTGCTATCTTCACAATTATCAACTCTTTTAGATTCTTGGAATTAGCAGTTTCAGCAAGGGAACAAGAGAAACAAGTGAAATCTAGGGCTTTTTCTTGCTTTTAGAGTGGTGACCAACTTGAACGTGAGCTAGCTAGCCAGCTAGCTAGGAAGGAGAGTAATCGAATGGTCAATATTTTCTTTTCAATCCAAAAGGAAAGAGGCTAGCTGGAAGAAGATGGGAAAATATTGGCGAATTTAGGAATAGAAAGTAATTAAGAGGAAGAATCCAGTAGCAAAGTCTCAGAAACTATTAAGGGCTTGAGAAGAGAACTACTTTTTTTTTTCCTTTTTGATAAGCAAGCAAAACACTTTCCCTCTATGGGCATTTTCTAGCCAAGCTATCTCATGAAAAGGAGAGAGAAAGTGAGAGAGAGAGTCAACAGACAAACAAACAGTCTCTCTAGCTAGCTAATTAAAGTGGGAAAATAATGAATGAATGAATGAATGAAGATGGCTTGCCTAGATACTGGAAGTGGAGACCTTCTCTCTTGGTTCTGATTTCATTAACTAGGATGAATTAAGAGCATTTGAAATTGAAAACAACATACCAGCATCAGTTGCACCTTGGAGAGTAGTAGGCTTGATCATGGGCTTAAACACCTTCAATTGCAACTTAAAAGTATAAAAACACAACTTGAGTTTGGCTTACAAAGAACATAGAGAGAGAGAGAGAGAGAGAGAGAGAGAGAGAGAGAGAATATAGAATTAGGGTAAACTTGAGGAAGATGGGGGAGAGTTGAAGGAGAGGACAGAAAGGAAGACAAGTTAGAGAGTAGTTTTGGGAGGTGGGTTTTGGTAGTGAAATAAGCACTAATACGCAAGAGCTTATAGAAGTAGTGAGGGGCAAAAAAGAAAGGAAAGATGAGAGAGAGAAAAGCAGATTTTTACAGGCGAAGAGGTATGCACCGTGGAGTTTTAGGAGAGGGAGATTAGAAAGAAGGAACACACAAATTTAAAAATAAAATAAAAAAGTGGGGCGCTTGCTTTGCTTGCACTATCAGCCATCAAGTTTACGCCATATAGAGAGAGAACAGCATAGTGTGTCAGACAGTGGAGGGCACAAAAGAAAGGCATGGAGAGATAGAGAGGGAGAGAGAGCCATTTTCCTTGAACAGAATTAACAAAAGAGTAAATTAGTTTATTTAAAATAATTTGAATATCAAACTATCTTGGAAGTCTAATTTTGTTTCAATTTTATTTTTTTAGAAGTACTTAAATAATAATTTACAATTTTTTGAAGAATAAATATTTTATGAAATTAAAATAAAATAAAATTTTAAATACTATATTTATAAAAAAAATTGATGCGAGACCTTCGAAAGATGAAAATAAAATTTTATTAGTACACGAAAAGAAACGTAGTTCACAAGAAATAAACAAAGGTTTCTTTTATTAATAAGCAAACCCACTGGTCTACTTAAGTTGAATAGATGATAAAATTAACGGGGAAAGATCAAAATTAGAGGCAAAAATGACTATTAACACTCGAGTTTAGTTATTATGGAACCAATCGTTTATTCCCAAAATTAAAAACCAACTTAATATGGACTTTGAAGAGGGAAAAAAAAAAAAAGAAACAAAATGTTTTATCTCATATATATATATATATATATATAATTTTTAAGAATGGAATAAAGTGATTCACTCAATGACTAAAACTTGTAAGTGAATATATAACCACGCATTCCATATTTATACCCAACAATTAAAAGAAGAAAAAGAGAACACGTTTCTTTCTCTTTATTTTTCTTAGAATTGGATGTTCATCAAGTATATACCACATTTAACCTATTATTCTATGTGTACTCCCATTCTTACAGTTGAAGGGAAGAATTTACGAAATTGGTGCCATTTAAGAGGCAAAAGTCATTAATAACATGCAATTTCTGGATCCTTTTTTTTTCTCTGATTTTAAATTGCTTCCTCCCGCTGTTAATTTAATATGGCTTCTCAAGAGCTTACTTATTATTCTTTCCTTCCATATTCATCAGTGAAAAAGTACTTATTGTATCTTTTATTCTAAATTTTTGATTAATAACTTAACCATGCAAAAGTTCTTCCATCAACTGAAAGGAGGAACTGGTGTAGTAATTAAAGTGAGCGATAAAAAGAATGAAAAGAAAAGTTAAACATAGTACCAACAGTGGTGATAATTAGGTCTTTGGCTATTTATAGACAACTTGTTAGTGGGATTCTTCCTTCACGCGCAGCATTACTGCTGAGAGAAATAAAAGTAATGTATTAGACATCAATTCATTGTATAAAACTAAATAAAAATTATCCAATAGTCCTGTAATTTTAAAAATGTTGAATCATTTAATAATATTTAATAGTTATATTAAAAAATAACTCATTAAAATGTACTCAATAAACTGTTTTTCACTTAAAGGAAAAAGAGGCCCTTCAGTTAATGTATAGTGAGATTCTGAGATATGAGAAAATCATCATTTCGTTATGTATACATTTGTTTGTGGTGTTGTGTCAAGAAATAGTTCACTCAACGTGTCAATGATGTCTTCATGGAATACAAACTGTGATTGAATTTCGTTCAGGTTTATCACATGAGAGAGAGAGAGAGAGAGAGAGAGAGAGAGAGAGGTTGTATAGTTAAGGATGTTTCATTTTTATCTTTCCAATATTAAAGTTTTGATAATCAAATAACCAACGCGTCTTCAGTACAATATATACTAAAACCACGAATTCTTGACAAGATGTGATAATATGAATCTAGGCCTGTCCACTTACTATTTTATCCACACAGTCCACTGCAATCTTCACCCATGGAAATAAGATATATATATATAAATATATATACACATACACACGCATGAAACTGAAGAAGGAAGTCTCGTATACGTTTTATATTTACTGGGTTAACTTAAATTAATTCTAAGATTAGTAGATATATTTTAGTTTTATACATCAAGAACAAATTTTAGTTTTATAGACAAGTTCATGATCGTTTATTTAAGCTATTAATAATTAATAATAAAATAGTATAAAATAACAGAACATTCAATCTATCCTTAAAATATAATTGCAATTTTGATGGTGAAGTGCATATTTAATTATATAAATCAGCTAAAAAAATACTTTTACATTTGTTGTACAAAAATTGCCAGAACATCACGGTTGCTCTGTAAAGCTGTTCTTTTCATATGCCACTGGGAAGGAGGAAAAGGATTCCCTTTAATTAAATTTGTTTGTAATTTTTATCCAAATCACTTTATTCTTTTATTATCTATGCCTTTATTCCACTCTCTACACCACATTTAAAAACTTTATCCATCTTTGCGTTTCTTGTTTTTATCTATGTTGTCTCTTCTTCCAGTAATTCTGCATGGCTATATTACTTTTCCTTTGTTGCTTTTCTTTCTTCTTTTTGTCTTAGACAAAATTATTCTCTACTTCTTTTCTCTTTTTGCTAATTATTTAGAATTTCTCAAAACGTATGGGGTACTTAAAGGTTAGTAACATACTCTTTTTACCGATCAAATAATCAACATAGTTGAAAGTCTCTTAACTAGTTTTAAAAAAAAAGATCTGGAGTATATTTCAAATTCAAGGGATGATTAGCTTAGAATCTGTAGTGTATATTCCGACCATATGCAAAACTTAATAACCATGATCCACTGATAACACATCTTATAATACAAATGTCGCTTTTTTCCCATAAAAGGTTCATCCGAAGTGAAAAATGAGCAAGTTAGGGATCGAATTCAAGCATATTTATCAAAATCATTGCAATTAATATCTTAAAATATTACATGATCGAGCCATCAGCATTAGCACTATGAAAATAAATTATGACAATTTATTTATTTATTGGATATTAAGAGTATACTCAAGTATTGCTTGGGATGAGTTTCTTTCTTAGACGATTTTAAAGATGTACTCTCCTATATAACCCTGATGCATTTAAGGTTTTTCTTTTAAAATATTTCTTAAAGGAATTGAACACATTTTTTATTAACTAAGTTAATTCTTTTGGATATATGTAGGGACAGAATTAGAAAAACAAATGGTAGAAGAAGAAAATTATACTTAATAAGAGTAGTAATAATTATTAAAAATGCAATTTTAATTACTATTGAATTAATATATTAATAAAATTGACTAAAATTAAAAAATAGAGACATATAATAATAATAATAAATCAGAGAAATATAATAAAATTAAAATAAATATATCAACCTTAATACAAAGAAAGTATATATCAGAAGTGATATAATATATATTAGTCATTAAGATTATACTTTTTGATTTTTTTAATTGAATATAATTCATCTATAATTTCCTTTATAATGAAATTCTTTGTAATTTCTTTCTCAATATAAACACTTAAATTATTTGCAAAAAAATTATCTTTCAATTTATTACAAATTTTATTTTTATCATGAGTAAAGAGTATAATTAAAGAAATAAAAAAATGTGAAAGAATAAGAATTCAAGTGTAAAGAATATATTATTAATCATTCTTAAAGAATGAAGATAAAACTTCATAGAGAAGTTTTAATATATTTTGTTATATTTTATTTTTTTTATAAAATTTACTTTTATAATTAATATAAGAAGTAGCTATATCTTTAAAAACATATATTTAAGACTTTAAAATATTAAAAGAGGCAAATAAAAAATTTTACAGGGACAAATTTAAAAGTTTTAAAAAATAATATTATATAAATACATAATGTAGATAAAAATTTTTTTAGGGGAGGTGACTATCCATTAAATGCATATCCTTGATTTGTTCTTGGATATAAATATATATATTGATACTGATATTTCTATCATGGATTAATTCTAGTTTCTTTTCTAGCTAAAACCCACTAAACAATCCAAAATGATAATTATGGAAAAATGCATATATTATATATTTATTTAGTACCATAATCCAGCTATGTTTAGTAATTTCCAATTTATTAATGTTGTTTCACAAAGAAAAAAAGAATATCTATATATATTTTAATAATGGTCCTGGGTTGCTGGGATGAAGGGTCCACATGAATAAATACTGTTGATGACACATGACAAACCCTTGATCACAATTTTCAAAATGCTTCAGAACCCTCAAATTAAATTAATTTTTTTTTCACTCTTTCTTTTGGGGAAAACACATGGATACGGCCATAAGAATCACTGCCAACCCTAAATTCGCTGCACTATTATTGCTTTGATTGATGAATCTTACACTCTCACACGCATCACTGATTTAATATAAATAGTAGTATGCACTGCGGATAAATAGTGGCAACAGTGTCTTCTTCTCATTTCCCACTAGGTATTACTGCCTTCTCATATTACAATAAAAAAGGCATATTTTTTTCCTATTTTTGATCATCTTTTATAAAGATGGTTTTAATATTATTTGGCTTCTTTAAAAAAATTTATATTATTTTACTACTCAAATTTTTTATTTTGTCCTAATTTCATCTTTTTATATATAATAAAATGACACTATATAATTTTCTAAGAAAATAAAATATTTAATGGGATTAAAATAAATCAAAATTTTGAATATTAAAATAATATAAAGAATTTTGGAGGGAGGCAATTAATACTTTAGGTGAGGTTGGGTAAGCCAGAAAAGAAAACATCAAATGAACATTTTTGAAAGGCTAAAATAAAGTTTTACTATTTTTATTAATATATTGAATTTTTTATATAAAATTGTTAGATTACGAATTTGTAGTTTTTAAGAATTAGAAAAAAACACAATTAAAATTTGTCCCATCATATGAGGTCTAATAACATACAAGTTTTTGTGAATTAAAGGCAGTAAGCAAGCAAGGATAAATTTAAACTATATTTAGCGAAGCAAAGTCTTTTTATTTTTGGATTTCTTGTTGAATATGTTATGAGTTTCTCGATCCTTTTTTTCTTCTTTAGTTTATGTTAGTTTGAATTAAAAACCTACCCCTTTAACTTACTAAGGTTTTATCACTTAAACTATATATAAGTCTAAAATTAATTGGCAATATACATGATAATATGCTCATGGTTTCTTGACATATTTTGAAGACTGAATAGCCAATGAATTGACCCAAACAGTTTGAATATCAGATCCAACAACAAAACAAAACTAATTTTTATTAATGTAGTAACTCAATATTATTTCAAATTTAAAATAATTATTTGTTTAATTTTTGTTATTGCAGTTAGATATAGTGTTCAAATTAATTATGCAACTGAAATGAATGGGATTCAATTTGAGCTCCTATTGCAAGAAAACGGGGAACTTTCAGACACAAATATACAAAAGTGGAAAATTAAATAGGAGTTGAATGGAATTTGGAAAATCCATAAATTATTATATTATGTATTTGTTACATCATTTCAAGATTCAAAGGTTAAGTGTTGTTTACTAGCTCCCTCTTTTCCCTTTAGCAAGAGGACAAGGAATTAAAGGAATATTACATAAAGAGTAGATGTTCCCAAGGAAAAGTTCAAACTTTTTCCGCTTGCATTAAAAAGCAAATTATTCAATGACCAAAAATAAGCAAAGAAAAGCAAACTATTCTCTCTCTCTCTCTCTCTCTCTCTTTTGATTTTTATTTTTTGGGTTGCACAATTGAAAAGCAAATTGTTTTTGGGTCAACTAGATTTTATCCTCATTATTATAATGATCAGCAGGATGTTATTGAATTCCTGCTTTTCAAGGTCATGGACTTTCTTCTAATAATCTCACTCACCATATTATCCCCTTTTCTTTGATGCCTTGTCTTAGGAAACCAAGGCCACCTTTGTTATGCCAATCATTTTCCATTAACGAATGAAATTACTTAGTTTGGCGTCTTTTCTTCCTTCTCTCTTTAGGTCATTTCCTTTGGACATGCTTGTCATCATCAAGACAACTAGTAAAATCATTATTTTCCTTTTAAAGCTAGCAACAAATGGGTTATAAATCATACTAGGCTTTGCTCGCTTTAGGTTCTTTTTTTTTTTCCACTTCCATTTTTTATAGTTTTTTTCTTCTTTATTTTTTTAAGGGGTTTGGAGTTAGCTTATCATGTCATTTATAAACCCCACTCATAGATGATTGAGAATCGATAAGAAAACAAGTCAAAGTTAATGTAATGAAATCCCTCGGAACATTTGTGAAGATGCTAAATATATATCGATTTATGCAACTGGAACTATATACGAGGAAGACACATCACTAAAGATTAACTATTAATAAGAGTGTCTGAAGGCTTAACATCTTAAGTCTTAATTGTTGCCTGGTATAAAATATATCAAATCATATGTGACAGATATTGATTAAGGAGTCTATGTAGATTAAACCTATACAAGAATGTCTCGTTAAGAAAAAGGGTTCTTAACAAAACTGGAGGCAAACTGAAGCTGTGAACTTTATTTGCTAAGCACTCAACAATGTGTGTTTCTGCAAGAGATATCAAACGTTTTTGCAGAGCACTGCGTGCAGGGTGACCACCACCAAATGTATTGGTATCATTCTTGCTAATAACTTCATACTCACATGGGGCAATAACTTTTTAGCTCTCTTTCTCCCTAAGAAGGGATCATTTTTCATTCTTCCAAAAGCATAAGCAGCATCCTCCCTTCAATGGGTTCGGTTCCTTAAGCTTGAAATGTTCAGAGAATACCCATTTTCCTTCCTTACATTGTTATGGATCAGAAAACAGCCAGTGTGGACTATCATTTTAGCTCACTCTCTACTCATTATGTTGAGACACTTTTCATATTCTTCTCTCTCTCTCTTCCCATCTTTCCAACTTTTCTTCCCTCTCACTTTTTTCTTAGCTAAAACTCCCTGAAGTTCATTTAGTACAGTTTCCTCTTTATCCTAAAGATATTAGGAAGCATCTTAAACATTATTCAAAGTACACTAATATTCAGAATGCCTCATAGACCATATCACAATTTTTTGAAATATATATCGCCAAATAGTTATAAGGGAATCTCATATTCTTGAATTTTTAACTTTTACAAAATACCAATTATATATATTATTTCTTCGGAAGATTTCAATTGTGAAACAAACTTCCATAATCTTAAAGATCATAATTTTATATCTTACTATATATATATAGTATAATATAATATTTGACATAACAGTTGATGTATAAGATATCAAACCAAGCCCTAATAAATTTGATATTAATGTGATAAATACAGAAGCTTGAACAAATTAAGCACCAAAAACAAGTGAATAAAAGCAGAATTATAGCCTCACACTGCATTGAAAAGAAAATAAAATCGGGCAGTTGTTTTCAAGGTAAGCCAAGTCTCTTTCATGTACAAACGACTCATTGATTTCGACTCAGGGTAGGCTGTGCTTTCTGTCGTTTTGGGGCCCTCTTGCTTATGATAGAATCAGAATGTGTTTCTTTTAAGTTTTTCAAAAACAGACTAAAAAGCAAGGACTAGCCGTTGGGAACATTCCCACTGCTTTTAATTTTTGTCTCAAGTAAAGACCCGTAGACCACACAAAGGGGCAAAAGGCCACCAACCCAACATTATTCTCCATAACCATATCATGTGGCAAGGCATGAGATTCAAAGCATGGCCAATGAAAACCCCCCAAATAAAAGGAAAAAAAAAAGGAAAAGAAAAAGAAAAGAAAAGAAAAGAAAAACTGTCTTTTCTTATTCACAATTCCTTAGCATCCCTTCCCCTAATTTCTTACACTATACTTTTAGAATTGCGGTTGCATTGTTACTTAACGTAACTCAGAATGGGGTAACTAAGTGGAATTGAAGAAACGAGAATTTGGGGAAGCAAAGATGGAATTCATGTTGGTATAATTCTTCTTGCTCATGGATATTCCATTTTTACACAAATATGTTAATATTTTACATAATGGGAAGTTATTTCCTTCAAAAATTTAAACGGTAAATTAATCTACTCTCTTGAGAGTTACTTACTGTACGGCATTCTCTTCTATTTTAAAAAATATGAAAACTCTTTTAAAATTAAAAGATAACCAAAATACTTTTAAGAATAATATTATTTTTCATTAAGAACATAGATTATTAGAAGAATTTATTTCTTAAAATTTTATCTCAGTGTCATGTATTTTGTGTTGAAAATCTTAAATCTAGTTTATTCTAAATTTTTATTAAATTTATGGCAATGACTATTTTTATTAATATATATTTAATAAAAAATTATTTTTAAAATTAAATAATTATCTTTAAATTGGTTAATTTTTTTAAAACAAATCTGAATATGTTCCCATATTTTTAACAATTATTTATGTTTTTTGTCAAATGATTTTATAATCTGATGAATTTAGAAATATAACTATTTTATATTAGTCAAATATATATTTAAAATTTATTATATTTTATAAGTAACAGATTTAAAAGTATTTTAGTCAAAATATGTCTAATTGTAGTTTAACTTCTTTTTTTCTAAGAAAAAATAAATGTAACACATCTTTTAACTCTAGATGAAGGGAATATAAATTTTTGAAATAGATAGAAAAATCATATATTTTAAATGTCTGTAAAAGAAAGAGAGATTAATTTATCCACAACTAAATTAAATTTGAAGTACACTTTTCTGCTATGTAGTTTTCTAAGGGGATATTTAGTTGCCCAGAGGAAAGGAAAACAGAGAAGGAAAATACAAAATGCAAGAATATTTAATTTATGTAATGTCCATGATACTCTTATTATCATTATTGAACAGTATCTATATTTTTTTTATTACTTTTTTTCAATCTCATTCTTTTTTTATTTTATATTTAACAATGCTGTTTACTAAATGGTCTCTAAGATAATGCTTTATCTTGGTTATAAGGAGATATATATATATATATATATATATTCGAAAAATAATAAGAAAGGTGGCACAACATTAGATTCTAACGAAGCCAACTATTTCATGAATCAACCATGTAGTATGGCTATTTTTGGACATTGTATTTTGACTATCATATTATATATATTACTCTTAAAGATATAACGAAAATCCAGAATTTATACTAAATGGTTATAATTTGTTGTTAGTGAATGACTTTATTAGGGTAATAAGAATACCATATTTTTTTTATTACAGAAAAATTTATGAGACACATAGGTATATCAATAAAAAAATAATTAACAAGAATAACATTATTGAAATAGTTCAATTTTTCCAATAGAGCTAATTATCGTTGGCAGAATTAGCATATACTCCCTCCGGTCCTATTTATAAGAAACAAAAAACTGTTTCACTGGTATTAAGAAAAACAGTTAATATTAGTTTAACTCATTAATTAGGTTCAAATTTGATAATTGTTTCCTATTTTACCCATCTTTATTTTGCATGGGAAAACGTTATGCATTGTTAAGTGTATTAGATGTAACAATAAATGAAGGGTAAAAAAGAAATTTATTATTTAGTGAAATAAAAAAATATACCATGTTTCTTATATTTTGGAACCAAAAAAATCTCTTTAAATTTTCTTATAAACAGGACCGGAGGTAGTATCATATAATTTACTGATAGTTAAATCCAGATTTTGCAAGAGTCAAATCACGAACAGAAAGCCAGTTGTATGTAATGGATAAAAATGAACATGGTGAGTTTTCAATTCTTAGCTTCATTGGATTGTTCTTGAATATGCATGTATAGAAGGAGGGAAAAAGTTGACAGAATTATCTTATCTAGATTTAATGATAAGCATGAGTCATGCATGAGAGAGAGGGTGATGGGTTATAAGACACTGAGCCTGTTCGTGTTGATTCAGTTGGGGACCATATATAAAAACAGCTCACAAACCAATACTTTTGAATAATCTCATTACTCTTTGCATTTATGCCCAGTGAAGAAAAAACATGACAAGTTTTATAAATACATATGAAGTCATTTATTAACAATCAACTAGTGAACATGATCACTTTCTTTACGTGATGATCTCAAATTCTCTCTCACTCTCTCATTTCCCCATCTCTTCATATCCTTTTGTTGTATCATATAACGTCAAGCAAATGGCTTTTTTAGAGCGAATTAAACGCTAGACGTCCAAATGAAAAGTACATCAATCATCGATAAGCATATTAACTTTAAAAGCAATAATTTTTTATCTGGGTAAAGTTGTGGAGCTAATAAAATATCAATGGAAAGCTCTTTTTGAACCCATCATTTTTGTAACTTAAGTTTATCCGGTTGAGGTTGATTTCAAACTTGAAACCCATTGTTTAAGGACGCTTTAAGGCTGTTTTAGTAATTTTCTTAATTTATTAGGGTTTTCTTGGGCAATTTATATTATTTTTCTTATTTAATTAAAAGACTTACTAAATTTTCTCAATTTTAAATTTAAGTCTCTGTATTCGAAATTTATTATGTTTTAAAACTAATTGGATGTGTCATTGTATATGTTTTAGTCTAAAAATCCTAATAACCTGAGCACGTGAAGTCTGTGAATGGCTGAGAAATAAAGAATAAAAAGAATAATAAAGAGAGAAAATATGTTGATAATATGATATAAATTCATAACATATGCATTCATTCTTTATATATCTATAATTTTTAATGGAACAATTTTATTAAGAAAAAAAAAACTCGACGTATCAAAGGAAGGAGTTTGCACCATATTAATTAGATTTAATATTTTCATAATTCATTAAATATTAAAGTGAAAATTTTGAAATGTGTGTAAGGGTTAACAAAAAAAAAAGTTCAGTCTCTTAAAAATTAAAATTTTTCGTACAATAATGATAATTCTTGAAGTTTTCCCTTGTCAAACATATCCTAAGCATTAAAACCTTATATAATCTAGGATAGTATAAGCAACACACACGAAATGTAACAACTTAATATTTCATTATTCTTTTGATTCATTTAAAAGATGAAATATGGTACAATCGAAAGATTTCTTGTCTGGTGATTTCCTAACCGTGTCATTGAAGCTGAATATTAAAACTGCTGTCAAACATGAAAACTCATTACGTACACTTATGCACCAAAGTTGTTTTTCAATTGGGGTTGTCACAGATTTCCTTGTTCTTTAATTCCCATACAGAATTATTACTTTGCGTAAAACGCGTGAGCCTTACTTGTAAATACATCACAACAAATATATTTAAAAAAATCTTCTCCGAACCAAACAAATAAATAAATTACATTAGATAACTCATAAAAGTAAGTATTTACAAGTTGTTTGTGTCCACAATTCACACAAAAAAATTTTACTATTTTAATTTGTAAATTATAATCAATTAACTATAGCTTCTCGATTAAGATATTTTGTAATAAAAAACTCAAACTAGAAACTACAAAACCTCATAATAATATCAGCTTCTCAAAAATATCATAAAGTTTTAAATTTAAATACACCAACGTCTCTTCTCTTCCATCAATAAAAGTTTAGATTAGTAATTTTAGAATGATTAGAATGATAGGTCTATGAAAAAGACAAAATTCAGCTACATAAAGTTTTTATCAATAAAACATGATAAATAGATTTTTTTTTATAATATAATGTCATATAATTAAATTTTTAAAAAATAATTTACTAATAAATATTTTTAAAAAAATTGTAAATTGTAAATGTGAAAAGATGATGATTAAACAGCGGTTTTGTAATTACAGAGAATAATGTGCATGGGCATGAAAATTTTGGTAATGGGGAGAAGTGGGAGTGCGATCCAAGAGAATTTACTAAGAGGAAAAGATGGAGAGAGAGAGTACGCGCGCATGCTAAACCCAAACTCCGCATGATCCAAACAGTGAAAAGCTTGTCTCTCTGTAATCACCTTTTCCTTCAAGTTTTGCATTTTGCTATTGGTGGGCCCCCATCAACTTGTCTTCCTCAACCAAATCCATCACGGAGAGAGAGAGAGAGAGAGAGAGAGAGAAGATTTTTAATGCTGCATGGGTACAATTAAAGGAAAAAAAAAGATAGAACTTGTTAATTAGGAGCAACTTTCAATATGTAGGCTTCATTGTTAATCTTTTTTCAATTACGGCGTATTTATTATGCTAAATAAAAGGAATTTCAGCTCATATATATATATATATAATCTCCCACACAGATTTCGACTAAGCAATTAATCCTTTTTATATTTGTATTAACAATTTGGTAACAGGTACTTAACAAACTAAATGTAATTCTTGTTTTTGTTGATATGTCTACTCTTTGTGACCTGTGATCGTAGTTAATTATATATGACTTAGTTCAGCATGGATGTATTTATTTCTGATACAAGACGATCAGATTTAATAGTACAAGAACATTTTAAAATATTATCTATTGCCATATTAACCTATAGTATTTTATAATCTTGCACCATGAGAACAACATATATATTTTGTAATTCTTTAAGCAGAATTTAAATGATTATCTTTAGTTGTTGTATGCTAGCTCTTTTGAACTCTTTGATATAGAACTTAGATGATTAAGCCTATTTAAAAAAAAATTAATTGCGCTTGCTCTTAATTATAAGCCAATGACTCAACCCATGTCTCATTTGAACAATTGACTCCTTAGCAAGTAAACATTTTTTTTTTTGAAAAGGAAAAGTAGCTAGTTTGCAATAGTGACCGTCATACACTAAACAATTCCCATTACTTCACTATACCCATATGTAGTTGTTAGTGATGAGATATTTATATAGATGATTACTAGTTTCAGTAACTAGGGAAGCACAGTAACGACCAAAACTATAAGGTGACAAGATTTTTTGGGATAGAGCAATAAGTAGCATCCCACAAGATCTGCTGGCCCATAATAATGAAATGCCAAGCTATAGCTTCCTCCTGCTTCAGCACTAAAAATCAAGGCTGACTTTCTTCTTTGTGTTACTGCTGATTCCTATATTCATACATGTTTCTGCTTCTGCATGTGCAGTAGTTTTGCAGGTTTATTACGGTACTTTTGCATGATCAGTTCTTCATTAATAATTATAAACAAAACCCAATTCTCCATAAGACCTCTCTCTCTCTCTCTCTCTCTCTCCGTGTGATGATTAAGAAAACACACCCCTCAATTTCAATGGGAGGAAAAGCAGTAGCGTGTCTACATTAAATAAGCCAAAAGGGTTTAGCATAGCACAAGAGGCTGAAATAAGCATGACATTATCATTATTATAAAAGGCCAAGAGTAGTGTAAGAAGCTAATAAAAGTTTATCAAAATAAATGTGACACAATTATAAAGCTTTCTGTAATTCATTGTATATCCATTTGGAACATTATAAAGGATAAGTTTTACAGAGATCTCGACTTTTTGGGAAGCTGTTAATTTTTTATCATAGATTTTTTCCATAAACCAAAAAATTTAAATTAACAAAAAAGTAGTACATAAAGTTAATACTCTCCATCAAAGAATCCAAAAAACAAGAATACGAATAACTGAAAAAAAAAGAAAGGAAAAATTAAATGCTAAGATAAAAGTAACAAACAGCGCGTACAAAAATAGAGGTCCATGAGTGTTTTTAAGTGAGTTCGAACCTCTGGCAATACATAAGTCCCCCGATCATAGATTTATTTTAAGATTTTTACTTATACTTTTTCAACAAACTTTACCCATTATACAAGAATTTCTCGTCAGGTATATCTCAAATATATGCAATCATTTGCTTAAAGCAAAGGGACTTTGAAAAAATAAATATGAGGAGTACTGTCTCTGTAACGCAGATGTAGCGTGTAAGAAAACCTTCCCAGAAAAATGAGCGTGACAACAAAGGACATTACCTGCAAAATTTGCAGGCACTTTTGCGCATTAATGAATATTGTGTATAACGTGGCTTTTCTCACTCTCTCTCTCTCTCTGATGAGCAGTAGTGTGAGGGGCATGGCTGGCTAAACAAAAGAAACTGAAGAAGCTGACAATATCTGATTTCACACAACACGATATGCATAGTTAGCATTAACATCAAAAAGTTATCTCTCTAAGCCATTCTGTGTCAACCAGCACTGCAGATATACAGTTCTCTAGTGGGTTTCTGTTGGGTTAGGTAGCACTAGCAGACTTTTGGCAAGCCAAAATATATAGTTCAAAGTGAACAGTACACAATTGCAAAAGAAGTTTATTATTTCATGCCAGCTTGCCAAGTATACCTCACATATATATACCCCCAGGTTGGTCATGTATCTCAATATTATGTGTTTGTGTGGTGACTCTTATGTGTCGTCTTTCTCTTTTCCTTTCTTCTTTAGAAGAAGAGTTTGGCAGATTTAAGAAGTTTTCAAGTGTGTTAACAGTCAGTCACGTGTTAGAATAAATAAATATTTTCTTTCACCTTATTGAGAATAATCCAAAAATAAGATACTAGAAATCTCACCTTATTGAGATTACAGAAGTTCTTTCATAGAGTAATCTCTTTTCCATATTGTTCCTCACAGGGCCATGGGATCTCAAAAGCCCAGAATCATCCTTGAAGGAATAGGAGAAGTCTAGAAATTACGTTGAGTGAGGGGTGTACAGCTGCTAACTTTAACGTGAACAACCAACGCTGCTCGGAATTCTAGCGTTTCAAATTCTCTTCCTTCTTATTTGTTCTTATAATAATAATAATAAATGTTGACTTTTAATCTTATTTAGCTTGGAAGATACCTGAGAAACAAGTGCAACTAAATGTAACTTCCCACTGCACCATCTTAGCTGCCCAAAACCTCATCATTTTCCTCCTATTTTCATGTCATTATTTTGACCTAATTTCCCCAAAGAATAGAAGGAAGCAAGATTGTGACTGAGATTAAAGTCGTTTGAAGATAGAAGGGGCCGAAGATTGCAAGCTCATCAAAGAAAGAGAGGAAAAATTAAATGCGTATTGTTGAATATTGTTGGGATGTTTGTTTTTCCAATATTTTGGCTTGATTGACCTCAAGGGTTTGGGGAATCAGAGTTTGAATCCTTTTTTCATAAGCCAACTTAAGGGAATACACGAGAAATTACAAAAACAAGAGGCCTTATAGTCTTTTTAACATTCTATGTGACCAAGAGGTAATATTTTCAGCTATTCTTTTTTAAATAGATAGTGATATAAAACTAATGGAAATATAAAAAACTTGTAAAGAGCAAGAGAAAAATTTGAGAGTAGAAAGGAGAAAATAATTCTTGTTCACTTGATTAATATTTAGTACATGGTCCCCATTTATAAACTTTCAACAATAAAAATAAACTTAAGAATTATAATGATATAAATAAAAATTTAATTTACATAATTATACAATATAATTCTTTGGAAGGTTATAGGGTATACTATTAAAACAAAAAAAGGGATCTCAAAAGGTTATTTTAAAGAGTTATAGATGTTACATCATATCAAGATATCATCCAACTATATCACAAGTGGCATAAAAGTTTTAATTTTATCAAATTACCACTTTTAGCTGTGGAATTATCCATTATCATAAGCCAAAATTATTCAATTTTAATCATATGGACCATTTGGCTTGACCAACATTTTCTTCCATCCATAATATACTTAATAGACCAAAAACACCACAATTTCAAACTTGCAATTCGGGTTTAAGCCAAGCATCAAGATTTCAAATTCCAAGTTGCAATTTTTCTAGATTCCATATTCTGATGTGAAATTCAAAAGTTCATAACTAATTTTAAAAAAATTGAAATCATACCAATTATACCATTTTAGAAAGCTTAGGATGTCCCCTAACTACCATAAAATTTTCAGTTCAAAATAACCACATTTGACCTAAGAAATTCAATGAAACAATATATTAGGTCTGGGTGGTATCCTGTAGCTAAACTAGAATTTCAAAAATTCATATTTCCCTTTACATAAGTTCAAATGGGGTGCTCTTGGTGGCTATAGAAAACTTAGGATGCCTACGATATGTCTGTAAGATTTCATAAGCATTGGATTTCATGTGGCCCACAAATGATATAGAATAGAAAACTGACCATATGAATAATGATAGTGACAGATTCTGCATAATTTGGCCAATTTTAAAAATTTATAATAAATTCTCTAGAACTCAAAAAATAGTGCTCTTTAACTCCTTGAAAACTCTAGATGAGACCTATATTTATGCCAAATTTCATGCCTGACATCGCCCATTTGGTCAGTTTGTGGTTCAGTTTAAGATTATGGCAATTCTTGATATCATAATAGGGTCAAATTGCATAAACGGTCTTCCACACCTCTCATGACCATTTGAGCATGTCCCATAACATAAACACAACATATAGAAGCATCCCAAATGATTCAAATCATCATAGAACTCAAATCCACCATTCCACTTGCACAAATACCTATAAATATTATGGTTCAATGATGTCAAAAATATACAATCTCATTCATTTAGCTCCACATTTGGTTCATACAACATATTTATATGGTTCTTCCACACCTCTCATGACCATTTGAGCACGTCCCATAGCGTAAACACAACATATAGAAGCATCCTAAATAATTCAAATCATCATAGAACTTAAATCCACCATTCCACTTGCATAAATACCTATAAATATTATGGTTCAATGATGTCAAAAATATACAATCTCATTCATTTAGCTCCACATTTGGTTCATACAACATATTTACATGGTTTTACAATTGATCAAGGGTTTAAATCTAAAAAATGATCCATACATACATACTTCAACATTAAAGTACACAAAAACTATTCTATTGTTAAAGTATTACAAATCATGCTCCTTGGCTTCCATTCTTGGTTCCTTGAGATTCACCTAGACAATGTTAGAAAGAAAGTGCGGGAGAGTGAGATTCAAAGAATCTCCATAGCTCTTTCACCTTTTCAAGTAAGCAAACAAAGCATATATTCATGTCAAAGAATACAAGCATGCCATAAACACTTTCAAGAATCATTCAAATTATAATTTTCATGTCACACAAATATGTCAAAGCCAAGGACAAGTTTTAGAGACTTTTGGTCTAGCCTCATCCTTGGAACTTTTAGATTAGCCTCACCTACTTTCTAGGAACTTTTGACTTAGCCTCACTCATCCTTGAGACTTATGGCTTCACCTTACTCATTTCACGAGACTTTTGGCATAACCTCACCCATAAAGAGCAAATTTCACATTTCAAAAGCAAATCAAGAAGTATAATAGTACCATAGCAACAAATTAATAACAAATGGCATGTCTCATGATTCAAACACACATATAAGCATTCAATGATGATTATACAACCAAGAAATGCACACAAGAAAGAGTGGAGAGCTATATTGGTTCAAGATGCACAAATTTGTCTTTACTTTCTTATCTCCTTGGCTCGACCTCACATCCACATCTAGGAGGAACTTGGTTTGCTTGGCCTAGATACATCAAACAAGACACAATTACATCATTGGAACTAACTCTAGCATTACATAAATATTACACAAGGTACATCTAACTTATGTAACCATTATGGTTCCATACAAGGCATAATAAAGCAACTCATATAATTCAAGATATTGATTTCAATTTCTCACTCAATCTAAGTCATATGACTTCATTAGAACTCATTAGAGTCATCACCAATTCAATTCAAGGTTCCTAACTCAAGTTGCTTATTTATGTCTTAAAAAGGAACCTAAACTTTCATCTCATAAACCATGGCTTCTAGGTTCAACCCAATGCTTCCCTTGGTGTTTATTAATCATATCTAGGCCAATTCTATTCTTGGAATTAAAGAAAAATCTCCCTAAGTGTCACTTTCCCCTTTAGGTCGAGACTTAGCACATAATGGGAGTCCATGGAATTTTGGCTTTTTCTTAGGAAATTCCAAGTCTCTAACATATTCATATCTTATTTAGTTATGATATTAGAGAGCTTGATTAACTCTCTTAAAGTCTTGAATCTTCTTAAGGTCCATCTAAACTCTAAGTGAGCTATAAACCATTCTTTAGCCTTTTTGTTAATCTTAATCTTAATCTTTACCTTTCAAAACCCCTAATTCTATCATTGTTTCATTAAACAAAAGCTTCCTTCTCACACACTCTCTCTAGGCTAAACATGAAGAAGAGAAAAGCTCAAAGGAAAAGGAAGCCTTCTAGCATAAACCATACCTAGTTTGAATCCTTGTCAAATGGGGATTTTTGTTGTGCAATTAGTTTCTTCAAACTCCTTTTTTCCCTCAAGTGTTCAACCATCAAAATCATCCTTTTAAGAAGCCAAGACCAGCATTAAAAAGAGCAAGAAAAGGAGAGCAATGTTTATAACTAAAAGAACATGAAATTTTCTATATTTTCTTACCCTTTTGGCTCCTTTTTCTTCTCTCTCTCCTCCTTTCTCTTGGATACCATAGCTACTGAATTCAGAGGTCTCTATGTCTATTTGAGATGGAGAAGACATGGCTGGGTCAGAATAAAAAGGTAGAGAAGATATTTTATCATTTTCCCATAATTACACTTTTGCCACTATACTTTGATTGCCCCGTTTGATTTTGTTTTAATTCTTTTTTTAGCACTGTCTTTTCTACCATAAAATTTAAGTCCTCTAATTCATAAAATGACTTTGGTTTCACCTAAATTAAATTTAAAACCTTACTGAATAATTTTGTCGAAGTTTCAATCACTTGACATTCTAAAATACAAACCAGAGAGGTTTTAACTATTTTAGGAGTTCTTATGGTTTTTAGAGCTTTTGAGAATGCTGAAAAACTCAAATTTCTCTTTTAAAAATCCCTCCTTTGAGTTTTTTAAAAGTTACTCAAAATTATGAAAATACCATTGGCTTCTGTAACTTTCCGTTTGACTGTTTTGGCTCTAGTTCCAGACTAACCTTAAATTCTAGTCCACATTTTTAGATGTTCTAATTAACATCTTAATTCCAATTAGCCTCAATTCACTTTACTTTGAGGTCCTCATTTCTTAATTAAACAATTCTGATTTTAGTTTTTTGTAATTTATACTAGGCTTCACTAAGCCTGTGACCTTGTAGGTAATTCATTCTACTCTCTAAGAAATATTATGAATTTGTAAATCATAGGATATTACAATAGATATATACATAAATATATTATTTACAACATTCCTGCTTAGATGATATTATTAAATGATGTGCTTTATTACAACATTATTAAGAAAAATCTAGTGGGACAAAAATCTAGTAAAAAAAAAAAGAGTACATGAAATTTATATATCAATGATAAATAGTCTCATTCAAAATATTATTAGAAAAACTCAAAGACACAAAACTTTCATTAAGGGAAAAAAGTACAATGTATCATTTATTTTCCTTAATGACAATGTCACTTTTATATCTTTGAATCGGCACATTCCAATACCTTATACCAACTCCTCAAATGTGATAGTTGGTAATTTTTTAGTAAACAATATGTTAGATTATCATATAAATAAATTTGTTAAATATCCATATCATCATTTTTTAAAGACCATAAGTGAAAAGGATTTTAGTAAAATATATTTTATTCAATTCCTCTTTTTATTTGAGCTATAGAAGTTGCATTATCTTTGTATAATATTGTTGGGATCTTTTGTACTAAAGGTAAACCACATACCTTTTGGATATATTGGGTTATTAACCTTAGTCAAATATATTCTCAATTGGCCTCATGCACTATAATTATTTTTGCACAATTTGGTGATGTAGTAGCTAAAGTTTGTTTGTGGAACACTATGATATCACTGTACTCCACATGTAAATATATAACAAGTTTGAGATTGAGATTTATGCAATTTGGATAAGTATTTCGCATAGCAAATCAATCGTGATACAATGATAGTTGAATGAAATAATCCCATATCAATGGTTCATTAAAAATATCGCAATAGATGCTTAACTCCATTCAATTCTTTTTTTGGTTGGAGAAAACTAAATCTTACTAATAAACTTATGGAAAATGAAACATCAAGTTGCATTAAGTTAACAAGATACGTTAATGCTTTTGTAGCACTAAAGTATGGTATTTTATGACTAAGGAGCTTTTCATCATTCTCTCGAGGATGAAAATGGCCTTTATTCACATATAGTGATCTTATAACTATTGGGATACTTAGTGAATGTATTTTATCCATGTAGAGTTGATTTAGAATCATTTCACTATAAGTGGATTGATGAAGAAAAATTTCACTTGTTAAGTATTCGATATGCAAGTTGAAACAACTTTGTTTTTATAAGATCTTTTATTTCAAATTTTTTCTTTAAATAATCAACTATTTTTTAAAAATTTTTAAGAGTTTTAATAATTTTAAATCATCAACGTACACAACAATTTTGGTGAATTTTGATCCATATCTTTTTTTAATAAAAACTATATGGGTAAATTAGATCATTTTTATAGCCTTCTTTCAATAAATATTTACTGAGATAATTATACCATATATGCCTAAATTGTTTTAATGCATATAAAGATTTATGCAAATGTATCGAATAATTTTTCCAAGAATCTTTGCATGCTTTTGCCATTTTGAATTCCTAAGGGATTTTCAAATAAATTTCACTATTTAGTAAGTTATACAAGTAAGCTGTAACAACATCTATTATATTCATATCAAGTTTTCTATATATATATATATATATACACTGCTAGATTAATAAGATTTCCAAAAGTAATTCCATCCACAACAAGAGAATATATATTTTTTATAATCAATGCTAGGTTTTCATGAAAACCCTTGTACTACAAGTTGTACTTTATATCTGAAAAGTTTATTTTTCTCATTCCATTTTTGTATATATTTCCATTTGTATCCTATTGGCCTTACACCTTTAGATATTTGGATTATGATTCTAAAAAGTTTACATTTTGAAAGTGAATTTAATTTTACTCGAATTGTGTTTTTCTATTTTAGCCAATCATTTATATGTTGACATTCTTCGACAAATTTAGGTTGAAAATTCTCATTTTATTTTATTATTTTAACAACAATGTTAAATGAGAAAAAAATTGTTGTTGATAACTGTATGTTTCTCATTCTTTTTCTTATAGTGTCATAACTAATTAAAATCTCTTCATTATCATTATTGTCATTATTTTTTAGGTGCTTAAACCTCTTTTGGGGTTTTTTTATTAGTTCTATCATGGGTCTCTTTTAGAAAACCCACTTCCTTAATATGACAATCTTGATTATTTGTTTCTTTCTTTTCTCTTTTTGAATATTTTTATCTTTGAAATTGATTGGTCTACCATACTTTAGGCATGGCTTAATTTCATTTTCACTAACTAATTGTCCTATTAGGATATCAATTTATATTGGAGTATTTTTAACTAGTGTATGAGATTTAACAACTCTATTTAGGTTAGTAAATACATTTGACAGTTGATTTGCAATGTTTGCAAATGAATTATTTTTTAAATTTCTAATTCACATTTCTTTGTACAAGTATTTAGATGAGATAATCACAATACATTCCGTGTAATTTCTTTTTCTATCTGTTTGTTATTTCTCCCTAATGTTGGAAATACTATGTCATCAAAATAACAATAGACAAATTATGCCAGTTAATGGTTTAAGATATTTAATTATAGAAAATATTCATAACTAACATATATTCCTAACCTTCTTTAGGAAATTTTCTTTATGTGTTGTGGTGGAGTAATTGGAACATATATTGCAATCCAAAAATTCTAATATATTAAATATTTGGTGTTTGACCGAGAGCTAATTGTAATTGGGAGAACTTATAATAACTTATTAACTTGATGCTTATAAGTTTTACTGCATTTAACATTACATATCTCATGTTGAAATGGGAAATTTTGTTCTTACAAGCATTGGTCTATCTATTAATTAGAGGTACTTAATGAATGATTCTGTTAGACCATTTTGTATATGACCATGAGTAATAGGCTTTTATACTATTATTTCAATGGACATATAATGGTCATTGAAAACTTGAGATATAAACTCACCAGCATTATTAAGATGAATTATCTTAAGTGCATAATCTAGAATCAAATTATTTGAGCAATTAATCTCATAAATGTTAGGTTGCAAGTTTATAATGAACATACATGTGATTATCTTTGTAAATGCATTTATCAAAATAATATGATATTTGAACGGTCTACATGGTGAATGAATGGGCCCATATATATCACCTTAAATTTGTTCCAAAAATGTCAAGGATTTAGTCCCAACTTTATCCAATGTTGGTCTAGCATTCAATTTTCCCTGAGAATAAGTAAAATATGAGAATTCTTTGAATTAAAGAATCTTCTAGTTCTTCAATGGATGTTCGTATTAATTCTTAATAATTTTTTGTATCATAATTAATTTGTGATGGTTTAACCAATCAAGATGTCAAACAATAAATATATTTAGATTAGTACACTTTTGGTTCACTATAACATATGTTTCAGTAATGCTAATAATTGTATATTATAAACTAGAAGACAAGGTTGATAATTTTTCTAAAATACTTTTCTTTCCCATTACAAAAGATGTGATTTGTATATATTCAATAATTTTCTCATTCATGGTTTCAATATGATATTCATTGCAATAGATATCTTTAAAGCTTAACAAATTCCTTTGAAACTTAGTAAAAAGTAATGCATCATTAATAATAAACTTTGTCCCACCGAGAAACACTATAATAGCTTTTCCAAAGCTTACAATTAGTTTTATACTATGTGATATTATATTGCTGTTAGCATCATTCACTATTAAATGAGAAAAATATCTTTCATCTTTAAATACTATCTACAAGATATATGTGTTCATTATGGATCTTGTGACTAACCAAAGATTAGGAAAACTCCATATTAGTTCTTTAAAAATTAAATGATATTTTATTATGTGTAGTTCTTCAAGAACTAACACATATTATATTCATATATGTATATATATTATCATTATACATTTTTACTACTCATTAATAGTATACTTCAATAATAGTATGAGCACATCCAAAATATGAAATGTGTAGTAATTAAATTTCTCTTGCGCATATTTTCATAATTTTTCTCCTTTGGAAAAAATCATTTCTAGTGCATGCATTTTTCCGTCAAATTATTCCAAAAATTGTGGGTTTGTTAATAGGATATTCTATGTCCAAATGTTCATAAATTGTCTGAAAATAAAGATAAGCACTTTATACATTTTGTAATAATGTTTGATTTTCTTCATTTATAGTATTTTTCAAATTGATAATAGAATGAATTCAACATGAAATACTTATAATAAATATTTTTCTCATAAAGAAATTAAGCATAATAAGTTCATGAAAATGCATCATTTTTTAATTTATTTGTTACATGTATATAAGAGAGAGAGAGAGAGAGATATATATATATATATATCAGGTAATACATATAAAAATTTTAATTCTAGGTGCATGGAGATTAAAAATTAAAGTATAAAATAAATATACTTTTTTTTTGTAGTCTATCATAATGAATGTTAATAGTCATATATAGGCAAAAATTGCAATTAATATTCTCACTTAGAATCTTTAAATTTGCACATAAATTGTTGTAATAAAACAAATTACTATTACTTTATGATCATTTAATATCTCATGATCTTTTAGGCTTCATGGTCACTTTTGGCAATTTCAAGTTTAAAGAATTTATGGCTATTTGTCTTTATGACATTTAGCCATATTATTGCCATTACTTATAATTTATTTCAATAATCATGACTAGTCATTATTGACTCTTCACAGTTAATTTGTGCACAAGTGGTCATTATTTTGCTCATAAACATGTTGAATTTGGAGAGTTTCTAAAACTTTTTAGTGGTATGAAGTGTATAAACTATTAGCCTTTAACATTATAATAACATACTATTTATGACCATTAATTCATCAAAATATGCTACTAATTTTTAATATATATATATATATATATATATGTTATTCATTTAGATAATAAAGTCATTATTTATAAAATAACCAAAACTAAAAATAATGTGACTACAAGCTATCTAATTATATTTAGCATTTTGGTTTCTAAGACATTTGTCAATATCAAATTGATAATCATATTTTAAATATGAATTGCCTTGAGTTTATAGATAGTATAAAGTATTAAATTTATAGATAATATGAATTAAAAACAAAAGTTTCTTATACTTTAAAGTGAAGAACAAGAAAGTTTAAGGATTTCTTACACTAATTTGAAAGAGAATCATGCTAATAATATGTTATAAAATCAATGGAAATATAAGAAATCTAACAAGAACAAAAGAGAAATTAAAATTGAGAGGAGAAAGAAAAAGATAGTTCTCATTCACTTGAGATCTAATATGCTTAGCACATTGCCTCTATTTGTAGGTCTATAACTATAAAGATTAACCTAAAATCTATAATAACATGAATAGGAAAATTAATCACTATAAAAAATCATGGCTTTAGCCATAGCTATTATTGGCTTTAGGATAGTTTTAACCATTGTTAAGCCCTTTAGAGATAGTTTTTATTTCCATTGTTGAACCATTCATTATGAAGGTTTTAACTATAGTTTTTACAAACCATTAGTAAAACCATGGCTAGACCATAATCTAGCCATGGTTGGTCTAGCCACAATTTTTGTAAACTACCTTAAAAAAAATTATGGCTAAATCCACAATATTTGTAACTGTGGCTATATCATAATTTAAATTGTGGCTAATTTTTTTTTCTGAGGTAGTGATTTTGACTGTTGTTAAATCCTCTTTTTAGTTTATCATAGGATTAATATTTTTAAATACAAGTTCTATCCTCAAAATATCCAACAAAAATTGTATAAACTTGGGATAGTATTACTCCAACAACAATAAATGAATAGGGTAGAAAAAAGTGAAAGAGAGATAAACTAACAATAATGGCATATAGAATCAATCCTCTTAAATACAAGATATGCTCTTTTAATCTTCCCAAAGAATGCATGAGAATAATGTGTAAAGTCCAAATACAGTGATAATAAGAATTAAAAAAAAGGGAGAATTAGAGTTGAGAACCTAGAGATGAAAATATTTACTTTCAAGGACTAATTACCACTGAGTTTAGGAATTTTGCTTAAAGTTAATGGTAATCTATCCTAAACCTAATGGTAATAGGTCCTTGAGAATAAATATTTTTATCTTTAAGTCTTTAACTCTAATTCTCCCTAAAAAAGAAAACTAAGTTCCCTGAAAGATCAATGAGAAAAGAGCACATCCAAAGACTAAGCTCTTAATCATTTTTTGCAAGGACCATAACTTCTCCGCCCCACTCTGCAAATACCATACAAGAAAGTTAATTAGCATCTCAGAGAAGGTGATGACACCTATTTTGAGTTTTGTAGTTTTTCTAGCCCCTTTTAAGCAATTATTTCACCAAGTTCAACATTCAATGATTTAACACTTAAAGAAGGCAGTCATGTGGAAATTAATGAAATATTAGCTTATTCACATTCAAAATTAATGAAAGCTAATATGCTTATCTTAAAGCCTCACATATAAAATTAAACATCTTTTATATCCATATATATTACACCTCTCCCTATGTATTAAATGGCAAGCAATATACGAAAATTTGTATAGTCAACTATAAAACAACTACTGTAATATGTAATATGAAATATTCAACAAAAATTGCAAACCCATATTGCGAATCGAATAAACATACAACAAAGGACAAACTACATAATACTTATTAATTTTTAGAGGTCCAGGGAGTAGGAAGGAGTCTCTGACCAAAGTCAAGATGCCATAATTTTCAAGAAAATGTCAAGTTATACTTTCATACTTACTCATTAAAATGCAAAAATGGTGTTGCAACTTGAGTCATATTTGGAAATTGAAACTAAGTTACCTATAGAAGCATCAAGCCTAGAAGTATCACAATAGGCACCACCACCACCCATTTCCTATTTCTCTGTTACCTAATCCTTTTTAAAACCAACAAGCTTTAATTTCTAAACAAATTACAATATCCCATACTTTTGGATTCAATGAGTAAGATCGAAAGAGCAACTTATATCATTATGATATTATACTAGGTCAATAATATTATATATATATATATATATATGCACCTAATAATAGTGCTATCTAATGGGAACTAATAATTATGAAAAAAATTTTCAAATAAAAATAAGGAAATAAATGAAAGACAAGCCTTTATTCTTATGTCAAAAACAAAAAGTGTACAACTCTTCAATTTTTTTAATACCAACCATTAAATTTCCAACCTAGCAGATAATCAAGAAGTCAAATTTGGTTGAGCGAGTGCAAGGATTCATAAGATACACTACAAAAAAACCAACAAATTTGCGATGGATTTTTTGGCCGTTGTTAATCTATCACTAATTTCGTCATTAAAATTAGCGACAGAATTAGTGAAGGAGTTTACCATCACAAATATTTTTGTCACTAATCTGTCGCTAATTTAATTAGCGACAAAAATCAGTGATAGAAAATTCCATCGTTAAACAATAGAATAGCCAATCCTAATTCTGTGACAGAGTTTTATGTCAAAAGGTTTTGTCACTGATTTTGCGTCACTAATCCATTGCAAAAGTCGTCGCTAATGAATTTTTTAATAATTTTTATAATATAATGATTTAAATATTATTAATATGATATATATATTAAAATATAATGATTTAATAATTTATATATTATAATTTAAATTATAAATTAATAATTTTATAATTTCAGTATCAAAATAGTAAAAATTTATACATAAGTGCTAATGTATTTAATTATTCTATATATGGTCAATAAAAAGTCTCTATTTGTATTCAAAATTTAGAAAAATTTACAATTTATTTAGAAATATTAATATAAATATAGAATATATATAATTAATTAAAAAAAGTAAAAAATCTTTGAAATTTAAAATCATAATTTAAATAAAAGTATATGAGGAATGACTAAATTAAAAATATAAAAAAATAAATAAAATTCAAATAAATGTTTCATTAAAAAAATACAAAAGATAAATAATATAAAAAAATGTAATAATATGTCTCTTTCCCAAGATTTTATAAATATTAAATGTCAAATGAATGTAGCTCTATTGATGAACTCCTTTATCTTATATACATGATTCTTTAAGAAGATAATGAACTACAACCCTAACCCTTACCCTATAAGTCAAGATTCAAATATTTTATTCAAGATTTCATCTATGCATGAGTTATCTTTTAAATTTTTAGACTTGAATGATATTGGTTTTTAAATTTCTTCTAAAACATTTTACAAAAACAAATCTTTTTTAGTATTTGTGCATATTTATTATGCATCTTTGTTATTGAAGGGATCATTTGAAGTATTTTTATTTAATAAAGAAAGCCACCTTAAAAATAAATAAAGAAAAATTCTTATAGAATTATCTTTAAACAGAATAAAAAATAAAAAATAAAAAATTAAAATATTCAAAATATAATATAAAATATTATCAATATCCCTCTTTTTTAGAGAGAGTCATCGATCCATTGATAATACAAAAGGGAAAATTCGTGGAGAAGGCAAACCCATTATCTCTTCTTTTGACTTCAAAGCATTTGAATTGTAGCATGCATCTTTCAAGGTGTACAATGAAGTTAGTTTCCATTTCTTCTCCAAAATTTGGATACCAAATGCTATAAGAGGTTGGAATCCCTTTTTATTTCACTTCTTAGCCTACCAAACAAGGTTTTGGTATGTCAATGAACTATCTTATTCATAAATATAGAAATCAACATAAAGAGAAAGAATAAAAACATTAGTTAAGATGAGAAATATCTTGCACTATTGTCCTACTCTTCCTCACAAAGGTAATAGCGATAACAACAACTCGCTTCTCTTTCAAAGCTACATCCACCAAATTATGTAATCTCATTACTATCATTTAGTATGACCTATAGGTAGATTATTTTCCATTGTGTCACATAAACTAGGAATCCTTTACGTGGGAAGTTTAACTTTAATTCTTTAACTACTAACTCTTTAATATATATATATATATATGCAAATAGCCTATACAAAATTTTTGGGTTACAAAACAAATTTAGAACTAGATCAGCTTAAAGCTCACCTATTTTGAATTTAGATGGTCCAACATAACATCTTGTTCTTTGTCAATTACCTAAATTTTTAAAGTCAAGTGGATTGTCTATACTTATTTTTAAATATAAAATATCTCAAGCGTACAGGGCTACTACTATTTTTCACCCTTATATGAAGAAAACAAAACTAGTATTTTTCACAATAGACATGGTTTCATTATCTATGTTTTAACGTATGTCTCAATAACGAATAATAAGAAAGAATACCAATATATATATGTATGTATGCAGTTGATTTAACTCTATACTTTCATTGAGATATAAATCAAATCTTTAATTTTTCTTTTCAATCCAAATGTACATTTATTTTGAGTTTGCTTAACCTACAACTTCTACTATTATTTTCACCTCACAAATATGTTTTTATGAATTTATACAAGATATTACATGCATTACACATTTAATATTATAGTAAAAGGAAACTTTTTTTTGGCCAAGAAAAATTCCAATATTTAAGGAAAATTATGGCCTTTACTTTTCTCTTGTAAATTGGAAGTCAAACTGAGGGGAAAAATTACGTCAATAATGAAAAAGAGCAAATAATAATTGTTATTTTCATTATTTTTATTTTTAATTTCATTTTTATTAAATAGAAAATGAAAAATAATTTTATATTACATTTTATTTGTTTAAATAAAAAATATTAAAATAAAAAATAGTTAAGATTGAAAAATAAACTAAGAATCCAAATTATTGCTCAACTTGAATAATAATATAATAATAAAAAATCCTTACTCTTATTGCCAAAATTGAAACTTTTTAAATTGGATGAGATTCTAACTTAGAAATTTTAATTGGATTAAATTATACTTAATATATTTTCAAAAAAAGTACGTTAACTTCATTTTAATATATTTTTTGCCAATGAAATTATTTGTTGCATAATATATATTTATTTTAAAAATTAAAATTGTTTAACTATTATTATATTAAAAATAAAATTATAATTCTATGCTAAAACTTGACATCAATTCAATTATTTCTATTGTCATATTGAGAACAAAATTATGATTTGATATTGTATAAAATTTTTAACTATTTTAATAGAAAACAAATTAAAAAAAAAGGCTATGAAAAATATATTAAAATATTACAATATTAAGAAAAGTACATTATGTACCTATTACATTATGAGAGTTTATTCTATTCAAATTAAGGAAAAAAATTTATGAGCATTGGGTTAGTTAAAAGGTTTTAGAAATCAATTTTGAATTTTTTTTTCACCTTTAAGACAAATTCAATATCAATAAGTTAAAGTTTATGTTGCGTTTTGATAATTTCTCTAGATTCATGCTTTTTCAGTACATTTTCTTTGAGTTATGCATACCTTTTCGTGTATTTTTGTATATAAATCATACTTAAAATAGAAAAATGTTCCTTTTTGATAGCTAAGCTTAAATGACTTACTTTTAGATTAATTACATAAATTTTAATCTTATTTTAGGATATTTTTGATACATTCATAGTTTTATACTTTTGCAAATGTCATAAGATAAGTCCCTTGAAGCTAATATACTTGCTGGAAGTTTTGTCTAGGAGAATTTAATTCACTGCAGCCAATTATTGTATGAAGGAGAGAAAAACAGAAAGCATTTCACCACGCCCAATTAACATGTTAGTCACGACCAATTCCTGAATAGAGATGCTGGAGAGAACTTGAGGCTATTTCATTGTGGCGAATCACATGTTAGCCTTGACGAACTACAGTTTACTAAAACACTATGTTTAGAGACTTGATAGACCCTAGGGTTTCATATATCCCACACTTTCAACCAAAAGGAGCATCCTCTATCTTCTAGGTAGCTGGGGGAACTTGTGTGCTAGGGTTTGGAGATTTGGGAAGTGGTTGGAGTCAAGGATTGAAGTTTTGGAGAGATTTAAAGCTCTTTCCATTGGTTTTTCTGATCCTTTCCTTCTCTTTCTCTTGTATTCTGCTATGGCTTCAATTTCTTGGTGTTTTGTAAGCATATGCTGATTATGAGTAGCTAGACATTTGTTCTAGGATTATTTTGAACCCTTGTATGGATTGACATTTGATTCTTCTCCATTTCCATGATTAATGACATATATGTGTTGATTTTACTCCATTCTTAATACTTCTGGTTGATTGGCCACCAATTAGTTATTTGTTGGCTTGAATGATGCTTGAGAGAGCTAGTTTGAGTATTGAACTTAAGTTAAATTGTGTAAAAACTTGAAATTTATGTATTGAATGGATGGTTTTGTTGGTGAGATAAAGATACACTCACTGACCTTGTATAGTCACATTTGGGTTTGAACTTAAAATTGAGATTTTATTAGTTGTAAGAGAGATTGAACAACTAATAGAATTAAACACTTGTTCTTGACTTGAAAAAGCTTTTTCAAGTAATATTTGATCTCCAGACTAGCACATACAGTTGTTGGTCACTTTTGTGAGAGGAGGTTGCTCTTATGCCATGAAATACAATGGGGAGAAATAATCCTAGGTCCCCTGTATACTTGAAATCAAAAGGATCTCTTAGCCTCTTTTATAAATTAATTTGTAAAAGTAATTTTTACATTTTTACACTCAATTTTCATAATCAATCGTTCTACTCAACCTAGTTTAAAACATAAGTTTAATGACTGACTAAATTTAACTCTAATTCTCGTGGGAATGATAATCTTTTCACACTACTTTGTCAGGGCCCATGCACTTGTGGTGTAAGCCGATTGGCGAATAAGTTTTTGGTGCCGTTGCAGGGAATTGAAAGTTAAAATTTCTCTGGTTTATCATTAAATTAGTGTTAGTACACTATGCTTGAGCGTGTATCTAAAATTATAGATTGTTTTAAGATGTTAATTTGCATTTTTAATTTTCTGTTATTAGTTTGATACTTGCTTGGAGTGTTTCCTTTGTAGGTACCTTCCTCGCACATGCAAGGGCTGCATTCAGATGGTTTTGAAATCCTTTTGAATATAGAAGATATTTTTGAAAGAACAAATCCAGAGCTAGAAGTGCCCCCCCACAACTTATTATAGTTTACATGGATGAAAATGATCTCTACACATTGGATGATTTCCTCAATCGAGAGGCACAGAGTTATCACTCCAATATTTAGATGCCAGATATTCAAGCTAAAAACTTTAAGGTTAAGCAAGTTGTAACAACCCAGAAAATAGAAAAGAAATGAGAAAAGAAAAAGAAAAGAGAAAACTGGAAAATTTTCGAAGAGCTGAGAATTTTCTAAGTCTTCTCGCCATAGCGAGAAATGGAATCGCCATAGCGAGAATGCCTCCTCGCAATAGCGAAAATGTTCCTAGCTATAGCGAGTGTGGCATTCCATATAGAGACCAGAGAGTTGCTCGCCATAGCGGCGCTATAGCGAAGGCAGAGGTCTGGAACAGACACGATCTCGCCATAGCGACGCCATAGCGAAGGTTGAGAATAGACACGATCTCGCCGTAGCGACGCCATAGCGAAGGCAGAAGTCTGGAACAGACACGAGCTCGCCGTAGCGAGGGCACTAACTCGCTATAGCGAGAGCGGTCCAGAAAAGCGAGAAAAAGAGAATTTGACTTTTTAAAAGCTTCCAAATCTCTTCTTTCTTCTTCTAGCCGACTCAAACTCGTCTTAGGAGAGAGCAAAGGGCGGAGGAGAGAGAGAGAAGCTGAAGAGAAGAGGAAAGCACAAGAAAGGTATGAATTTCATGGCTTCCTCTTAGTAAGTTGCCCTTCTCCCCTTTTTCCCTCTTTCCTACGGTTTAGATGATAGAAATGGTTAGGTCTTGAGTCTGGTTCAGAGGAGAGAGAGTGGGAAACCATTCTTGAGAGAGATTAAAAGTAGATAGTCTTCTCTTTCTTGCTTTTCCCCATTTTTAAGAGCTCAAGAGTTGAGAAAAGAGAGGGATAGCTCATGGGCCCTAGAGTGAGGAAAGACCTAGAGTGAGAAGCTCAGTAGAGCTAATTAGAAGAGATCCCTAGTTTAAGAATTGCGTATAAGGTATTAATTCCATGCTTTTGTGTGGTTAGGCTCAAGAGGAACTCTCTCATCTAGAAGTTGTTGTGAAACCAATAAGGGAGGAGACAATTGACAAAGCAAGTAGTAAATAGCTAACAAAGGTAGTTCTCTCCACTTTCTCTCATGCATAATTGTGTGTTTACATTGTCTTGTTTGTGTGTATGAATGATATGAGCTATGAGAAGTGTGTTAGCATGATTATGTGATATGATTGAGATGATGTTTTAAATGCTTGATTGGTTTGCTTGAGGAAATGGAAAAGCCAATAACCCTATAGCCAAGGTGAGGATGAGCCGAAGCCCTAAGTTGGTTGAGCCATGTCTCCCAAAAGTGAGGTTGACTCCCAAAGAGTAAGGGTGAGTCTAAGTACCTCTAAAGTACAGAAAGGCAAATCCAAAAGCCATAAGGGAAGGGGTGAGGCCGATCCAAGTACTCAACGAACTCTTGAATGTTATCCATGGCCATTCTACATGTTTTAAATGTTTTTCATCATGTTTTATATGCTAACATGCCATACATACATAAGGAGACTCGTTGCATGCAATATATGTATGTTTGAATGAGAGTTGAACTACTGAGGTTCTCCGAATCTCACCCTCCCTCTCCACCATCCAACCATGCCAGGTGGCCCAAGTGAGATTAGAGATGGGAGCAACCACCACCAAGCATGAGGCTAGGGATAGAAATGAAGAAAAGTGTAAAGTTTTGTAATACATTGTACATGAGATATGAGATGTAAATGTTGTATATGATGTAGCATTTATAAATGTTGTAAGACAATGTATGTATTAATGATGAATGTATGAGAATGAGCTTGATGATGAATGAAAGAGCATGGTTGAATGAAAAAGAATCCATGATAGCCTAGAATATAAGGGTGCATAAGTGGGCATGGGATAGTGAGTTTCCCCAATCTGAGTTATTAAACACTTGAGGCATGATTGATAGCTCCTAAAGATGCTTTCTCATGTGCTCAAGGAGTCATAGAAGTAGAAAACTTAAGATTGGACCCCATTAGCCACACTTTTGGCCAAGAAAGGGCCTTTTTCACATGATGTCATAGAATAGCCATATGACCTCTTCTAGCTATGAGATTTGACATGTAGCTAGATTATGTTTAGAGCTTTCTGGGAAGCTAGAGTTCATGTCATTTAGAGGTCTAAAGCATTTTCTATGAGCATCCAAAGTTGACATCAGAAATTCGGATTTCAGAAAATCACTGTTCATTTGGTCAGTTTAGAAATCATGTCATCCGAGGGCCAAATGTAGTCCAATGGCTACGAAATTTTATACAAAGAAACTAGATGGTCACAGTGACTTGTAGGAACTAGAAGCACCTCATTTAGAGGTCTAGAGAGTGAGTTATGCAATTTCGAAGTTCCTGCCCAGAATCAGACCCCCAACCAGACCCGAAGTACTGTTTCATCGGTTTCTGGGGAATTGGCTTGGTGGGCTGATCTGGAGATATTTTTCTCCTCTAGCTAACATCCACATATTTCCATAGAGAGAGAGTTTATGAGCATTGGATTTTTTTGGAATTAGTTAGACATTTTCAAAATCCATATCAGTAAACTGTGACAGCAAAGAAGCCCCCTCTGACCAGTGAACTATTTCGATGTCAAACGCAGAGTGAGTGAGAGATTGAGACTTCTAAGTATTTTTATCATGAAGTAGACGTCTCAATATTTCTAGAATGACCCAGATCATGCAGATACGATTTTTCTGCATTTAGTTATGAATTTCCAAAGTTAGCCCAGAAAAGAAGCAAAATCTGCCACTAGCGAAAATGCATGTCTCCAATCCCTTTTTGCTTTCCATGAGTTCTAAGCATATAGTAGGGATTGAAATAAGTCTCAAAAGAGTAATTGAGCAAGAGGAATCAGAGAGAGAGCTCAATCGGTCCATATTACTTTTAAGTGGAGCTCTACCCACACATAGTGTCATAGAGAAAGAAAGCATAAGGTAGAGAAAGTGTCTCCCTTATGAGTTCCGCATTGCCATATGGGCTAGAGGGCACGTTGGGTATGAGCTAGAGGTCAAGGTGTCACACAAGTTATACTTCAAATGTTACAGATGAATGGATTGTTTGGTGGCAATTATAATGAGGACCCCAATGTACATGGATGAAAATATATGGGTGCTTTTGCTGCAAGAGTTTAATTTAGAGATTGTGGATAGAAAAGGATGCGAAAATCAAGTGGTTAATCATCTTTCTTGATTGAATGCTGAAGCTCAACCAAAATTTGCACAAAACATTAAAGAGGCATTCCCTTATGAACAACTATTGAATGTTTAGCATACTATAGATCCTTGGTATGCGGATATTATTAATTATCTAGTATGTGGAGTAGTTTCCCTTGATATGAAAATGCATCAATTAAAGAGGTTCTTTCATGATACGAAACATTATTTTTGGGATGAGCCATACTTGTTTCAATAGTGTACTGATCACATTCTTAGGAGGTGCATACCAGAAGAACAACGAGAGGTGATCTTACAGAGTTGTCACTCTTCAAATTATGAAGGCCATTTTGGAGGAGAGAAGACAGCAGCCAAGGTTCTACAAAGTAGTTTTTATAGGCCTACCTTATTTAAAGATGCTTATGCTTTTGTGCTTTAGTGTGATCGATGCCAGCGGGGGGAGGGAAATATATCAAAGAGTAATGAAATGCCACTCATAAACATGTTAAAGGTAGAATTATTTGATGTATGGGGTATTGACTTCATAGGACCTTTTCCCAACTCATTTAGCAATCAATACATTGGTGGTGGTGAATTATGTATCTAAGTGGGTGGAAACTGTTACTAGCCCTACCAACGATGCAAAAATGGTATATAAATTCTTGAAAAAAAATATTTTCACTCGATTTAAAGCACTGAAAGCCATTATCAGTGATGGGGGATCACATTTTTGCAATAGTCAATTTTAAACCCTCTTAATGAAGTATGGGGTGAAACATAAAGTGGCTCTGGCCTATCACCCCAAACCAATGGGCAAGCCGAGATCTCCAATCGAGAAATATAAACCATTCTTGAAAAAACAGTGGGGGTCTCTCGAAAAGATTAGTCCATAATACTTGATGATGCATTGTGGGCTTATCGGACTGCCTTTAAAACCCCCATTGGTATGTCACCATATAAGTTGATTTTTAGGAAAGCTTGTCATTTGCTGGTTGAGTTAGAGCATGGTACTTATTAGGCTATCAAGAAGTTGAACCTTGATTTCAAGGTTGCTGGTGAGAAGAGGCTCCTTTAACTCAATGAGCTTGATGAATTTAGGATGTATGCCTATGAAAGCTTTAGAGTGTATAAAGAAAGGACCAAGTGACTTCATGATAGAAGAATCACTCCTAAAGTATTTGAGCCAGGACAACATGCTCTATTGTACAATTCTCATCTTAGACTCTTTCCCGAGAGGTTGAAATTAAGATGGTCAGACCCTTTCACAATGGCTGAAGTTTTTTGCCATGGAGCAGTTGAGTTGGTTGGTAACTCAAGTGAGCGGTTCAAGGTGAATGGCCAATAGTTAAAGCATTATTAGGGCAGACACATGGATCATCAAACATTCACTTTTCAAGTTGCCGATTTAAGTTGAACAACTAACGAGTCCGGCTGAGGACTGCAAAGCAAACGCTTCTTGAGAGGCAACCCGAGTTCTTTACCTTATCTTTTGTTTTGTTTTAGTAGACTTTAGCTTGTGGTGAAGTTATGTGTGTCTTCTTTTATTGTGTAGGTGAACTTTTTAGTTGATGCTAACATTAAATCGGAGCAATATTACTAAGGGCATTTTATAACAACCAACAAAAGAGAAAAAAAAAAGAAGAAGAAAAGAAAAAGCTGAAAAATTTTTGAAGTTATGAAATTTTCTAAGTCTACTAGCTATAGCGAGAAATGGGTTAGTTATAGTGAATGTACCTGTTCGCTATAGCAAAAAAGATCTAGCTATAGCAAAAGTGCCTTTTTGCTATAGCAAAAATACTTCTAGCTATAGCGAGTGTGGGCATCCCATACAAAAATCAGGGAGTTACTCGCCGTAGCATGGGTCGTAGTGAAAATAGGGGTCTGGGACTGATATGTGTTCGCCGTAGCAAGGATTATACTTCGCTATAGCGAGGGTTAGTCTGGAAAAATGTAAAAAAAGAGAATTTGACCTCTTAAAACGTCCAGATCCATCCTTTCTCCTTTAATCGATCTAAGTTTCGTCTAAGCATAGAAAAATGGCTTGAGAGAGAGAGGGAAAGTAGGAGAAACTAAGAGAGAAAGAAGAGAAGCTAAGGAAGAAAGGTAAGAACCTTTAAAGCTCTTTATACTTATTCTTGATTTTATTCTTTTCCTTCTAAGTTTCCTTTCCATGGGTTGTTGAATAAGAAAGCTTTGTTCTAGTAAAAAATGAGCAAGAAACTCATGTATCTTTACTTCTTCTTCCTTGCTTTCCTTTCTTGAGAGCTTGAGAGAGGAAGGATAATTGGTGAACTTCTAGAGAGAGAAAGAACCCCTAGTTCTTATATGCTTGGTAGGGTTTGCTATAAAGAAACCCCTAGCTTTGTGAATAAGTGTTGAGTTATGAGAGAGTAATTTCATGCTCTTTGTGTGTCTAGGCTTAAGAAAAACACTTCTATCTAGTTGTGATTGTGAAATCAAGAAGGGAAAAGACAAATTGAAAGGGAAGGCTTGTGTTAGCCTATAAGGTAGCTCTCTCCACCTTCTCTTATGCATGGATGTGTGTTTAGCTTGTTTTAGAATGTGTGTATGTGTATTTTCAAGTTATGAAAAGTATGTTAGCATGCCTTTATATGTCATGATCATTGATGCTATATTATGTGTTAAATGAATACATGATATTTGTATGAGTTTGCTTGAGTGTGGAAAGGCCAAGAACTCTTCCTTTGGGTGAGGATGAGCCGAGAACCCTCGAGCTTGGTTAAGACAAAGCAAAGGGTCTCCCAAAAGCAATGTGAACTCCCAAGAGTATGGTTGAGTCTAAAGTGCTCAAGAGTGGGTGAGGCAAGTCCAAAATCCATGTGAAGAAGTGTGAGGCCAATCCAAACACTTGGTGAACCCTTGAATGTCTTGTATGCTTGATTCATATGCCAAGGTTGCTTTTAAAATATCCATGACTTCTACTTTTTCATACATGCATTTGAAAAGCTTACTTTGCACATATTATGTATGATTGAATGAGAGATGAACTATTGGGATTTTTTGAATCTCATCCCCTCCTCTCCACTATCCTAACATGCCAGGTGGACCAAGTGAACAAAGACATGGGAGCCACCAAGCTTGAAGATAGGAAAATCGACAAAGGATTTGTGAAATAGCCATTTTGTTACCATTTTGTTACTATTTTGTTGTTAAGAGATGTAATCAAATGATGTATATGGTGTGTGTACTTATGAATACTTGTAAATAGATGTACTTATTATATATGTATGAGAATTAGAACTATAGTGCATGATGTAGCAAGTTTTTGGTATGAATAGCAAGATCTTGGCATTATGTGCATGGTGTATGTTTTGGTGTGGGAGAGTGATCTTTACAAATCTGGGTTGTTAGAAATTTGAGCCATGTTTGATAGCCTATGTTGATACTTTCCAACACGCTCATAGAGTGTTAGGAGTAGGAGAAGCAAATTTGAATCCTTGGAACCCTCTTTTAACAAAGAAAGTGACACTTTGCCCCCTTATGTCAAAGTCTGACCAAATGATGTCTTCTTGCCTTGAAATTTGGCATGTGATTAGATCTTGCCTAGAGCTTTTTGGAAAGCTAAAGATAAGGTCATTTGGAGGTCTGTGGAATTTTCTATAGTTTTTCAAAGTTGGTATCAGAATTTCGGATTTGCACTAGCACTGTTCATTTAGTCAGTTGTGTAATTGTGTCATCCAAGGTGCAAACATGGTCCAATGGCTACTAAATTTTATAGAAAGAAACTAGACATTCACAGCGACTTGTAGCAACTAGAACCACCTCATTTGGAGGTCTAGAGGGGAAGATATGAATTTTAGAAGTTTCTGCCCAGTATCAGTCATCTTGCCTGACCAGAAGTACTATTCCATCAATTTCTGAGAGCTTGGCTTGATGAACTGATCTGGAAATATTTTTCTCTCTAGTCAAAATCAATAGATTTTCATATTAGTATCATTTTCATGTATTGGATTTTTTTGGAATTAGTTAGAAATTTTTGAAATTCATATCAGTAAACTGTGATAGCATCAAGACCCAGTATGACCTCTAGACCAATTTGCATGTCAAACGTCCTGTGTGTGGGATATTATGACTTTTATATATTTTTAGCATGAATTAGACATCCCAAGATTTCCAGAATGACCGAGATTACATATTTTTTATTTTTTTAGATTTAGTTATGATTTTCCAAACTTTGCCAAGAAATGGGGCCAAGTCTGGCCGAGAATGAATAGTCATGTCCCATGTCTCTTTTTGGTTTCCATGGGTTGAAAGCATGTTTTTATGAAGTAAATGAGTTGTAATGGTGTAATTAAATATGAGGATGCATAGCATGAGCTCACACGGTTCATGTGGCACCGAAATGAATTTTTAACCATGACGCAACGCAAGAAAGTGTATGAATTCAATGGAATTTCTCACTTTATTCTTACTATATCTCATATGAGCATGTAAGGGATGATGGATATGAGTTAGAAATGATGGTGTTACATATTTAATTCAAGGATCATTTCTAGACAAAAATTTTCAGGGAAGTATACTTTTTCTTGCTATTTACTTTATAGTGTGCATGAACCCTTATTAACATAGGTGCAAATTGGTGATAACTCAAACCTAGTGGTTGTCTTGGATGTTTCCTTCCCAAGTTCATGTTTGATGCTTAAATCCCATATTGAACTCGGAGGATTGTTGCAAAAGTCATACATACTTGAGTTGATTTTGAGCACTATTGAGGATTATATATGTGGGAATAAGTAGAACATTGTTTGAGAATGGGATATATGCTCCTCTTATTTTCATTTTGCTGTGTGAGTGAACAACTACTATATTGGTGTCTAAAAAAGTCTTTATGCCATGTTAACTGTGGCCAACAGATTGTTTGGCCGCTGCGAAATATGTTTTGGAACTCCCCAGCCAAACCAGAGGACAATTGGCCGCGATTAAGAAAATCAATTGGCTACAGCAAATTAGTATAAGTGGTTGCTACTGAAGGCAACCCAAGGATAATTGGCCACAGTGAAAATAGTGATATGTGAAACAGAGGCTAATTGGCTGCGACAAAAGTGTGTTCAGGTCCCTTCTGGAAAGTAAGAGAAGCATATTGGCCGCAGCGAGTAACTATTTGATCACGACCAAACATCAGCTGATACCCGAAATTTTTTTGCTTTACTTCCCACTTTCCCTCAAAACTCTCACTGAATTCCCATGCTTCCTTAATGAATTTTCACCCATTTCTATTTAGATTCATTAGGTCATTTTAAACCCCCCATATGAATTACCCAACTTTCCCTTAACTCAACCCTAATCTTCCCCATCTAAATTCCCCAACGTCTCCACCTCCCTTAGCTGTTTCCCCTTACTCTCATTTTGCCATTACCATTCTTCTTGCCCCTTGACATCTCATGCAACCTCTTCCTTATTCTCCCCACGTCGCAACCTTCTTTTAATTCCTCTCCACTGCTCTTTTCCCTATCCCTTCCTATGTCTGATTTCTTCTCCTCCTCTCTGAGTTCTTTGTTCTCCATTAGCCCAGGTTCGAGGTTTAGTGTAGCCTCCTTCTCTTCTTCCTATGTTATATGATTTTCTTCCTCCTTGGTAAGCTTTCTGTTCTTCTCCTTCTCTCCTTGCATTGTAGTTTGAAGGTTTATCCTGTTGTTGCTTCTCTTATGCTGTGTTCTGCAAGCTTTGTTTTTCAGGTTTTAGCCTTCGGTTAGACTAAATGGTTAATATTGTTGTTGAGTTAGGCATTTGCAAAAATTGGAAACATCTTGTTGCTCTAATTTATGTTGTTATGCTATGGTTGTATTGCTCTATTTGTTAAGCATCTTGTACATAGAGGTGCTGGAGTATTGTATTGGGTTAGGATAAATAGGAATTTAAAATTCTGAATCATTGCTTTGAGATTGTTATGCAATTAGCTAGGGACTTGGGTATGGTTTTGTGCAAACTTGAAATTCATTTGTGTTGACATTTTGATGAAGCCGTGGTGAATTTGAAGTGAGGATAACAATGTAGGGATAATAATTAGGGTTGATCAATAAAATTCATTATCTAATTCTGTAGGATTTATCAACCAATTTAGAATTTTATGGTTATTGTCTGGGCATTGTAGTAAGGTAGCTAGTTGATGATCATTTAGATTAATTTGTTTTATATCATTTAGATTAATTTGTTCGAATCTAATAGTCAATTAAGGTGTCCTTGGTCTTACTCAACTGTATTCTCACAAATGGTTTATTTGTGGGATAGTGTCCTTTCTTTTACTTATTATTTCTGGTTAGGTAGTTTTGTTTGGGAACACTTTATCTGTTGGTGTTTGCCCTTCTTGTTTTTTCTTTGTTTGTTCTGTGGTAGTTAGCTTGGCTAGTTCCTTGTGACTTTACAGGTACTATGGCCCCAGTGAATTGGTGGTTATCTGGTTAGTTGCAGTTTTCTTATCAATGTTGGATATAGTTGGATTTCAACCTCTTTTCATTATTGTCAGTTAAGTTTAGTTTTTGATTGGTGCTTATCTTGTTTTTATTTTGTTATCAGCTACTGTTGTTTTGGTCAGTGCAGTGCTGTGTTCTCTTTTGCAACTCCCTTTTTATTGGGTGATAGTTGTATGAGAGCTGACCTTCTTTTTCCTCCTATGTCAATGAGGACACTGTGCATTTTAAGTTTAAGGATGAAGGTGCACATTTTTTTTATTGCTAATTTGGCATGTTTTTAAATTTTGTCACTTAGACTTTTATTTGTAAGCTACTTAATTTTTGTGTTAGGTTGCTGAAGTATCCTTTGATTGGATTGTTTAGGTCCAGTGATTGTGGATTGCTTAGATTATATGCTTGACAGGGAATTTTGGGAGTGTTTGTTAATACTTGAGTCATAGAATAATGCATTATTTTATGATATTTTTAGGGCAAAATTTTTGTACACAAAAGTTTGGGAATTATTTGAAAGCTCTTGCTTGGAAAGATTGTGGCAAATTGGTGTATATGTTCTTTCTTAATTTCAAAACTCTAGAACCATCTTTGGAATTCCTTGAGACGATTTAATGACTTTACTTGATTTTGAAAAATGATTTGGGCATTAATTAAATGCATTTGTGCCTTTTAAGCTATCCTTTATCAACTATATTTCCCATTGAACCCCTACTTAAGCCTAGTTGAAAAACCATGTAAATTTCTGTTTGAAGCTGTGCATTAGACTTATACCCTATAAACTAGAAAAAACCATGATTTAATTTTAATTAAGGTTATAGTTTAGGAAATAAAATATACATTTCTCTTCTTTTAAGTTAAACTATTGATATTGCATCTAGAGTCAATAAATATAAAAATCTTTCTCAATCCATAGACTCAACTTCAAAGTTTTAAGGGAAGAAGTGCTTTGACTTTCAATCCATATAATATGTATTTCTCAATCCATATGGCGAGGTCATCGTTTTTTACTTTCACATATGCTGCCTTCTAATGTACTTTGTGTTAGTTTTCTAACTCAAATAAAATAATTACATATGCTTTAATTGAGAGATATTAATTGTAGGCTCTTTTGTTTTGATTGATTTGGAGATAGAATGGAGGTACTAGAAAATCAAAGATGGATATATAATAGACTAGATTTGAGTCATTGACATTTTACAATAAAGTTCGAACAAGGTGTTAAAAGAGTTTCTTGTCCATGCATGCAGATTGCCTTCTTTTTTGCATTCAAAGAAGATTAGGTGTCTATGTGCTTAATGTAAATGCAAAAACCATCTATGTCTTGACGAAGTGAAGGTGCATATTTATAGACATGGAATCAAGTCAAACTATTATTTATAGACTAGTCATGGCAAAACACTAGCTAAGTATCATTCGCTTGTGTGTCCAATGCCAAGCATCCAACATATCTCACATGGGCTACTTAGGAACTAGTTGACACAATATGAGACCATGGTGATAGATGCAGTCGGGCCAAGTTTTAGGGGTAACAACAATGAAAGTACTGAAAAGATGCCAAATCCAGGTGCAAGGACATTTTACGACATACTGCATGATGCACAACAGCCCTTATGGGAAAGTTGTGAAGAGGAATCTGAACTTTCAGCTGCTGTGCAGTTACTAAGTATAAAGGTAGAGACCAACATGTCACAATAAGGCTACAATTTAGTGTCACGACTTATGCAAAGGACACAACCCAAAGACACTCGTATGCCTATAGACTTGTATCAAACAAAGAAGCTGATGTCAAAATTAAGGCTTGGTTATATGAAGATCGTTTGTTGTGTGACTGGGTGTATGTTGTATTATAAAGTTGATGCGAATGCAACCTAGTGTAAGTTTTGCGGTGAACCACGATATGCCACTAGAAAGTGTCATGGAAGAAAAAGAAAATTGCAACCAAGCAGTTATGGTACCTACCATTAATTCCTAGACTTTAGAGATTATTTGCTTCTGGAAAAATAACACAGGAAATGAGGTGGCATAATGAGAACCATCAAGCACATGATGTCCTTACTCACCCATCTGATGGAGAAGCATGGAAGGTATTTGATAGAACATACCCTGACTTTGCATCTGATCTATAAAATGTTCAGTTTGGGTTGTGTGATGACGGCTTTATGCCATTTGGCCAATATGGGAGAAAGTGTTCCTGTTGGCCAATTATCGTCACTTTGTATAATCTACCACCAGCAATATGTATAAGACAAGAGTATATGTTCTTAACACAAATTATTCCTGGTCCTAACAACCCAAAGGAAAAATATATATTTATTTGCAACCGTTGATAGATGAACTAAAATTATTATGGACTAAGGGTGTATTAATATATGATACCTTATTAAGACAAAACTTCTAGATGCATGTTACACTATTATGGACAATTAATGACTTCCTAGCATATGACATGTTGTCGGGTTGGATGACAGCAGGGAGATTATCATGCCCTATATGTATAAAGAACTCAAAGTCATTCCAATTGAAGCATGAGAGGAAAACATCTTTCTTTGACTGTCATCGACAATTTCTTCCATTAGATTATGCATACCGGAGAAATAAATGCTTTTTTTATAATAACAAAGTTGAGAAATCTATACCTCCGCCGCAGTTAGATGGAGAGAAAGTTTGGCAAAGAGTGTGTAATATAATACCATAATTTTCTAGCTTTGCCTTATAATATTTCTAAGTCTCATGTTATGTATTTCTCAACAACACAAGAAAATGACATATAAAAAGTGAATATTTTTGCGTTACGTAAGGGGTGAAATTTCTATTTGATGTCTCGTGGACCATGTGAATTTATATATTACATTTTCATATTTAATTATATAGATACTACTCAATTACATCATCAAAAGTGGCCTAAAACTCGTGCAAGGGGAGGAAATACACAAAATTCATAATTGCAGCCTCAGTCAGAATTTCTCACTTTCTGTCACAAATTTTGAAAAATCATAAATAATTCTATAAAAATTGAAATCATACATTCTTTACCATTCTGAAAAGCTACAAATGTTTAATTTATATTAAAAATATGTCTAGGTCATGAAACATCAAGTAGAAGACGTTTGACATTTGAAAAGATGCAAAGGTCTAACTGGCTACTGGTACTGATATAGATTTCTACTATGAATTTTAAAAATGTCTAATTAATTTTAAAAAAATATAATTCATGCAAATGATACCAATTTGGAAAGCTACAGATATTAACTAAAGGGAAAAAATGATTTCATACCAGTCTAGGCACGTCCAAGCCTCGAAAATTAATCAAATAGTAACATACGTCTAACTGGACGCCTAATACTGGACAGAAATTTCAAAAATTTATATTTCCCTCTCTAAACTTCCAAATGAGGTGCTTCCAATTGTCACAAGTCACTAGGAAGGTCTAGTCTTTTCTTATAATTTCATAGCAATTAGACATCATTTGCCCCATGAGTGATGGAGTTTAATTTCATACCAGAATGAACAGTATATTGAACTAAAATCAGAAAAATTTTCAACTTTAAAAATTCATCAAATATTCCATAAACCTCCAAAAATTCTACACTTTAGCTTTCCAAAAATCTCTTAACAAGCTATAGATGCATGCCAAATTTTAGACCAAGAAGAGCTCATTTGAACAAAAAGAGGTACAACTCACCAATATAGTCAATTTTGCTCCATATGAGATACCAAATGTGTCCAAATAGCCTCCTTTAATATTTGGCACCTCTTGGTCAAGTTTAAAAGCATGAATATGACTTGTATGAATTACCCAAGTGGTTCCAAATCTCATGCATCTCAACTTGGCCATTTCCACTTCCATTATTACATTAATACATCAAGCCATCAAGAAGCTAAACTTTCTATTCCTATTGATTTCATATCACATATGGTCTATACAAGAGTCATACATCATTTTACATTTATACATGAGCTTACATCTCAAAAATAATATATACAAAGCCACTTTGCCATTCATATGGCTATAAAGAAGTAAAATTCATACACTTTGTTGTCATAATCTCATCTTCCAAGGTGTGAGCTCCCATTATCTTGTCCACTTAGTTCACCTAACATGTTAGAATATTGAAGAGAAGGGAATGAGATTCAAAGAATCCTAATAACTCATCTCCTTTTCAATCACACATAAAAGATGCAAAACAAGTCTTGAAAATGCATACATAGATATATTAAAATATGTAAGCATTCAAGAAACATTCTTGGCATTTAAGCAAGTCATACATAGCATACATAGACTTACCAAGTAAGTGGATTAACCTCACCCATTCACTTGTAGATTTTGGACTTGCCTCACCCATTTCTTTAAGAGGTTTTTAACTCGACTTTACTCTTGAGAGTCAACCTCACTCTTGGGAGACTCTTTACTTTGTCTCAACTAATTTTAAGGGTTCTTAGTTCATCCTCACCATGGCTAAGGATTCTTGACTTCACCATACTCAAGCAAACCCAAACAAACATGTTTGGCATCATTTGAAAGCATAAAGCATCATCATGGTATCATGGAATAAGAGCTCATGCTAAAACACTTTTCATAACTTAAAACATACATACACACATTCAAAGACAAGCCAAGTATACATTCATGCATGAGAAAAGGAGGAGTAAGCTACCTTGGATGCAACTTCACACTTTTTTCCTTGGATTTTCTTTCCCTTCCTTAGCCTCACACACACAAAGGTGTGGGATTGGTTTCTCTTAGCCTAAACACAATTTATGGAAGCCAATTAGGTTCATGAAATTAATTCTAAGGCCACACATCTTTCTTAAACACAAACTTGGTCTATTAACCCTTTTATGGTTCCAAGAAGGCACCTAATGAAGCAACATGTAACACCTTAACCTCTAGCTCATACCCATCATACCCACATATTCATATACTCATGCTAAACTTACAAGGGAGATGATTTCTCTACCTTGGGGCTCTTTCTCTAAGGCATATTGTATGGGTAGAGATCCACTTAGAAGTAACATGGACCGGTTGAGCTCTCTCTAGGCATCCTCATGCTCAATTGCACTATTGAGACTTATTTCAATCCCAACTATATGCTTTGAACTCATGGGAAGCAAAAAGGGATTGGAGGCATGCATTTTCGTTCTTGGCAGATTTTGCTTCATTTCTGGGCTAAGTTTGAAAATCCATAACTAAATGTGGAAAAATCGTAACTGCATGATCTGGGTCATTCTAGAAATCTTGAGACGTCTACTTCATGCTAAAAATACTTAGAAGTCTCAATATCTTACATACTCTGCGTTTGACATCAAAATCGTTCACTGGTCAGAGGGGGCTTCTTTGCTGTCACAGTTTACTGATATGGACTTTGAAAATGTCTAACTAATTCCAGAAAAATCCAATGCTCATGAACTATATCTTTATGGAAATATGTGGATGTTATCTAGAGGAGAAAAATATCTCCAGATCAGTTCACTAAGCCAATTTCCCGAAAACTGATGAAACAGTACTTCGGGTCTGGTTGGGTGTCTGATTCTGGGCAGGAACTTCGAAATTGTATAACTTCCTTTCTAGACCTCTAAATGAGGTTCTTCCAGTTCCTACAAGTCACTGTGACCATCTAGTTTCTGTGTATAAAATTTGGTAGCCATTGGACTATGTTTGCCCCTCGGATGACATGATTTCTAAACTGACCAAATGAACAGTGATTTCCAAATTCCGAATTTCTGATGTCAACTTTGAAAAATCATAGAAAATACTATAGACCTCTAAATGACATGAACTCTAGCTTCCCAGAAAGCTCTAAACATAATCTAGCTACATGTCAAATCTCATAACAAGAAGAGGTCATATGGCTAATCTATGACAACATGTGCAAGAAGGCCCTTTCTTGGCCAAAAGTGGGATTCATAGGGTCCAATCTTGGTTTTTCTACTTCTATGACTCTTTGAGCACATGAGAAAGCATCTCTAGGGGCCATCAATCATGTCTCAATTGTCTAGTAACTTAGATTGGAAAAACTCACTATCTCATGCCCACTTATGCACCCATATAGCCTATACTAAAGTTAAGCATCTCACATTAAAACATGCCTCTTCATTCATCATAGACTTCATTCTCATACATTCATCATTCATACATACATTATCTTACAAATACTCTTAGGGACTACATCATAAACATTATCAATTTACATTTACAACTCTCATACAACGTATTACAAAAAGTCCCTTTTTACAATTCTCCCTTAGTTTCCCTAACCTCATGCTTGGTGGTGGTTCCCGTCTCTAGCCTCACTTGGTTCACCTGGCATGGTTGGATGGTGGAGAGGGGGGTGAGATTCAGAGAATCTCAGTAGTTCAACTCTCATTCAATCATACATATATCGCATACAACAAGTCTCATTATGCATGTATGGCATGTTAGCATATAAAACCATGATGAAAACATTTAAAACATATGAATTGGCCATGCATAAGGAAAACATTCTCAACATGTGAGTAAGCCACACATAACATTTAGGAGCTTGCTAAGTACTTGGATTAGCCTCACCCATTCCCTTGTGGCTTTTGGATTTGCCTCACCCATTCTTTAGAGGTCCTTAGACTCAACCCTTACTCTTTGGGAGTCAACCTCACTTTTGGGAGACCTTTTACTCTTGTCTCAACCAACTTAGGGGTTTGGCTCATCCTCACCTTGGCTATAGGGTTATTGGCTTTTCCATTTCCTCAAGCAAACCAAAACAAATCACATAAATCATCATTTCAATTCATAACATATCATCATGCTAACACACTTCTCATAGCTCATATCATTCATACACACAAGCAAGACAATGTAAACACATAATTATGCATGAGAGAAAGTGGAGAGAACTACCTTGTTAGCTATTCACTACTTCCTCTTTCACTTGACTCCTCCCTTGTGGATTTCACTACCACTTCTAGATGGGAGAGCTTCTCTTGAGCCTAACCACACAAAAGCATGGAATTAATACCTTAATACTTGATTCTTAAGTTAGGGATCACTTCTAATCAACTCTACTGAGCTTCTCAACCTAGGTTTCTTCCTCTCACTAGAGTCCATTAGCTATTCTCTCTCTTTTCTCAACTCTTAAGCTCTTAAGAAAGGGGGAAAGCAAGAAAGAGAAGACTATATACTTCAACCTCTCTCAAGAGTGATTTCTCACTCTCTCTCTTCTAAACCAACCTCAAGACCTAACCATTTTTGCTATCTAAACCGTGGAAAGAGAGGGGAAGGGGAGAAGGGCAACATGTAAAGAGAAAGCTGTGAGAATCCTTACCTTTCTTGTCCTTTCTTCTTCTCCTCAGCTTCTCTCTCTCTCCTCCGCCCTTTTCTCTCTCCTAAAGTGAGCTTGAGTCGGTTAGAAGAAGAAAGAAGGGATTTGGAAGCTTTTAAAAAGTCAAATTCTCTTTTTCTCGCTTTTCTGGACCGCTCTCGCTATAGCGAGTCATTATCCTCGCTACGGCGAGCTCATGTCTGTTCCAGACCTCTGCCTTCGCTATGGCGTCGCTACGGCGAGATCGTGTCTATTCCAGACCTTCGCTATGGCGAGATCGTGTCTGTTCCAGACCTCTGCCTTCGCTATGACGTCGCTACGGCGAGCAACTCCCTAGTTTCTGTATAGAATGCCCGCACTCGCTATAGCTAGGAACATTTTCGCTACGGCGAGAAGACTTAGAAAATTCTCAGCTCTTCGAAAATTTTCCAGCTTTCTCTTTTCCTTTTCTTTTCTCATTTCTTTTCTATTTTCTTTTTCTTTTCTTTTCCTTGGCTGTTACACAACACCCATCAAATAAGTTCTAGGTTCTATTCTTTCTTCTTATATATGATTCTTGACTCCTTTTAAGCCTCTTGGAGTCATCACATAATTAAAATAGAGAGCCTAACTATATATTACTTCTTTAAGTCATATTATGAAACATACAAGGCCAACTCACTTTCTATGGTTTCTAAATTTTTTCCAAGACTTCCTTTCATCTTTACTCTTATATATGCCTCAAAAATGGGCTTAGAAAAATTTAAAACTCTCTCTAGGTGTCCTAACCCTTTTAGGCCGAGACTAGGTAGCAATTAAGCATCAATGGACTTTGCTTTGTTTTCTACATGGAAGATGTATATGGGGAGAATTCTAGGGATCTTAGGAGCTCATTTAAACTTTCATTTAGGGATATAAATTAAGGTATCAAGTCAGATTTTATAAGAAATATATAAAACCCTAGATTTGCTATCTTGAATTTTCATTGTTATTTGTTAATTTCTTTTGCATATTCTTATTTTCTACACTCCTTTTTCTAAGATTCACCCTTAGTTCTACCCAAAATTCAAGCCCTCTCATAGCTTCTTGAGTGGGGTGAACCAAGGATAGAAGAGGAGCAAGGGGTAGCTATCATGGAAGGAAGAATTACCTTATTTTTCCTTGTTTTCTTACTTGAATCGTTCTTTCTTTGGCCTCCTCTCTTCAAATTCGAATTTTTTCCTTTGTTCTTCCCTTAAAACAGATCTATAAACTTCAATATAATCATAGGAAAGAAAGGAAAATGGAGGAAAAGAGGTTTGCTAAAGAAAGAACATGAAAAATAACCAAAAATCCATACCTTTTGCCTTTGATTTCTCTTTCTTTTCCTCTCCCTCTTATGTGCCTCTCTCCTTAAGGGAGTGTTTAGTTCAATGAAGGGGAGGGGAGGGGAGGGGAGGGGAGGGGTTTTAATGATATGTTGTTTGGTTGATTTAGAGAGAAGGGGAGGGAAGGGAAGGGATTAATGAACAATTATATCCTTAATTAATTTTTTTTTGTTTTAAAGATATTTTTATTAAAAAAAAGCTTTTTCTTACTTTTTATTATAAAAAATAATTTTTTTATTTTTAGTCAAAAATATTTTTTATTTTTATAAAAAAATAAGATTTATATTATATTTAAAGTAAAAACAAAATAGGGGCAATTTGATCAAACAAAACTAAAAAATTTCTCTCCCCTTCAAAACCCTCTACTTTTGGAGGGGAGGGTTTGGAGGGGAGGGGAAGCAAAATATTTATTTCCCTCCCCTCCCCTCCAATTTTTCCATACCAAATAAGGGGAAGAGTTCCCCTCCCCCCCAAAACCCCTCTAACAAAACACTAGGTAAGGTTTTTCTCTAGTTTAAGGCAGAAACATATGTGGCTAAGTGAATGGAGAAGTGGGGCGTCCTATATATATAGGTGGGAGGAAAAAAGACTTTTTAAAAATTCTCATTTTGCTCTCCATTCTTGGCATTTTCGTTTCTAATTCGTTTTAGCTCCTTTTTTAGAACCGTCCTTTTCATTATAAAATTTAGATTCCCAATTTAGTAAAATGCCTTTGAAATCACTCAAATCGAAGCTAAAACTTTGTTGAATGAATCCATCAAAGTTTGGGTACACTAACATTGAAAAGCATCTATCGGAATAGTTTTTACTGTCTTAGGTCTTCTCATAGTTTTCAAGGCATTTGAGAACCACGGAGAACTCAAAACTTTCATTTAAAAAACTCTCCTGTGTGAATTCCAAAATTTACTCAAAATTACAAAAACGCTATTACGTTTCGTAAGTCTTTCGTTAAATTTGATTTCTTCATTCTAGTTCTGTTTTTCTTTTCGTCTGAACCTAGAATTCTCATTTTTAGGAGTCTAGAATGTTATTCAAATTTTTTGAGACCTTAACTAATTCATTTCAGGAGACTTGCTTTGAAAATGCACCAGTTTTTGTCATTTAACGAAAACTAGACATTACATGTAATCTTCCAAAAGTAACCGAGTGGGGAGACCTTGTACCGACCAAAGGGTATAAGTTCATTTACCATTGGATGAAATAGAGTATATTTTGGGAATTGTCTTATTAGAAAACTAATTTTATTCGACATAATCTTGATGTCATGCACGTTGAGAAAAATGTGTTTGACAATGTATTTTACACCGTTATGGACACAAAAGGGAAGACTAAGGATAATACACAAGCTCGATTAGATGTGAAAGAATATTGCCTTTGAAAAGAGTTAGAACTTATCAATAGTGGATGGAAAGTTCTAAAGCCTAAAGCACATTATACTTTAAATATAGAACAAAAACGAGCGATTTGTCAATAGGTAAAGAACTTGAGACTCCCTGATAGGTAGGCATCTAATTTAGCCTAATGTGTTGACATGAAGGAAGCAATGTTGTATGGAATGAAGAGTCATGATTGTCATGTATTTCTGTAATGCTTGCTTCCCTTTGCCTTTGGTGCTCTGCCTGAGCTATATGGAATCCTATAATCGAGCTTAGTTAGTTCTTTAGAGAACTTTGTTCCACTACCTTGATGGTAGCTCGATTAGAGTTATTAGAGTAGAACATTGTAGTGACATTGTGTAAGTTAGAAAAGGTCTTTCCCCTTGGATTCTTTGACTCAATGGAGCATCTACCTGGCCACCTTCCCTACAAAGCCAAGGTTGGGGGACCCGTTCAATATCAATGGATGTATCCATTTGAAAGGTGATAAAGCCTATTATTATATGCTTGGAATGAATATATGCTTAAAAGGTAATGGAACATGTTCAATTACTCTTTTTATAGGTTCCTCCATACCTTGAAGTAAAAAGTTAAGAACAAAGCTCGAGTGGAAAGATCTATATGTGAAGCTTATATCATTAAGAAGATCACAACATTCTATTCACATTACTTTGAGCATGATGTGCCATTAAAAATAATGAGACCTCCAAGAAATGACGATGGCGGAGAATCGAACCTACCTGCAATTTCCATTTTTAACTATCCTGAAAGGCTTTCTAAAGAATGCAAGTCTCGTTTCTTGAATGATCAAGAAGTAGAAGTGCCACAAAATATATTCTAATGAATTGTGATGAAGTACAACCTTATATCAAATAAGTGATATTGTTTACACATCACTTATTTGTATATGGTCCTAACACATTTTGTTCTTATGCAGTTTATTTGTTCATGAGTTAACTTTATCCAATCATCAAATTGCGGATGCTGAGATAAATGCTCAGACTGAAGCAAATTTTCCATCTTGGTTTCGAGAACATGTAAGTAGTAATATAGCATGAGATTAATTATCTTAAAACAAAGTGTTAACTCACATAAAATATTAAAAAATGCCACACAGGTTCAAAACCCAGCCAACAATGTCTTGGATTCATTTTTACATGACATCACTCGAGGACCAAAGAAAAGCATTAGAACTTAGCCTATTTACTTTGTTAATGGGTATAATTTCACATACATTCATTGAGCTATCAAAAATCAACAATAAATAGTGGTGTATGCATTAAGGAAACTAACTTTGCATAATCAGAATACGACTTTTATGGCATTGTAGAAAAGATTGTGGAGATTGAATATACAGAGGTTCTTATGAAGTGATTAGTGTTGTTCAATTGTTAATGGTATGATCCTTCACCAAATCGTGATACAAAAGTTCACAAACAATATGAGATTGTTGAAGTTCATGAATTAAGGAGGTATAAGAAGTTTGATCTACTCATATTTGCACAATAAGTGACGTAGGTGTATTACACGCATTATCCTAGTTGCCATCAGAAGGTTAATTGGTTGGCCGTTATCAAGGTTAAAGCCTATAGCATAATTGATGCTCCTATATCTGAAACAAACATAGGGCCATTTCAGGTGGATAGATTAGAAGTCATACTACCTGCAATTGTCCCGAATGACGAATTCCATAACCTAAGAGACACTGAAGCTTCCTTTGAGGAGATAGATATGTCAACCGCTAACATAGTTTATTAAGAAAAAAAGAAGATGATGATGGCAATGACGACGATGACGATGATAACAATAATTATGATGATGAAAATACAGATGATCATGATGAAGATGATCAACAAGATGATGATGCATAAATTAGGGTTAAGTTTGATTTAATTTTGAGTTTGACTTTGTTTTGATAATGTATTTTGCTATTTTAATTGAGTTGTGTATATCTTATTTACATATTTTATTTAATTTTTTTGCCCATTTATACTAACTTAAGGTTTGTTATTACATATGTAAATGTCTGGTCGTGACTCTAGGTGAGTTTGTGCCCAATGGAATACCTCTGCACCACCACATCCGCACCCTTTACCATTTCCTTATCCTTTAACTTTAGCACCTACCTTAGCTCTTATAGCGCCAGATGCATCCATTGCACCTCCATCAGCTCCAATCATGCTTAAATTATCTAAGAGACCCTCAATATCACTTGTATCATCTCCACCAGTACCATCACCTTGCTCGAAATACTCACATCCTACTCCTCAAGGTCCTTCCACTAGTTCTACACCCATGCCATCTATCTAACCTTTTGGCCGTGACCCCACAGATGGTCGAACATGGTTGTACCCTGATAAGTATATGTAAGTCGTAAAATTTATATTTTTTATTTATTATTTAGTTAACAATTTAGTGCCATTGTAACACTTAGAATTATTAATGTCAAATGATTAGGTTTAATCCTGTTGTCATTGTTGTTTGTGATATTCTCCCAATAATTCAAGCAAAATTTGAACATCTATATCACTGTTGGAGAGTTATACCTCTCGAGGTCAGGCAGCTATGGTTTGATGAATGGGTAGTATATATCTTATCCCATTATATCTATATGTATATCATGTAATGATTTTTTTTTCTCATTTTATCTTAGTTTTGATTTTTCTATTGTTTATGCAGAAGAAGTATAAATGGCTGCCATAATATGACCAAGTAATTAGACGCAATTGGAACAAAAAGTGTGGGGATATCTTACGAAATGCAATGTATAGAGTCCAATTAGATTTGGAAAAGGGGATCACACCTGATTGGATCTCAGATGATGTAATGGACCAATTAAAACACTATTGGGGTCAGATGAATACAAGGCTCTGTGCTAGACAATTAAAACTAATCGGGCATCAATCACAAGAGGCATGCAACATAAAAAGGGCAGCATTCCTTCAATTGAGTATAAGAGGAGGCTGGTAAGTATTTAAATTCAAATATAATTATTATTTATTTAATACATGAGATAACTAATATTAATAAATAACTACATACTTTAGTGCTTGGAAGATCATCTACAATGTTTGAATTGTTCAAGTGCACGTACTATGATGAGGCAACTGGTCAATTTGTGGACCATAGGACAGCTGAAATTTATGTATGTATATGCTTAACTTTTCCTTTCTTATTGGGATTATGCTGACGGTCGAAGGTTTGACTAGTTGTAGTGTGAGTCTCTATTTTTTGTTTTGATTATAATTGGACTTATGCTGACTGCCAAAGGCCTGATTAACTATAGTGTGAATCTTTATTTTTTGTTTTGATTGTCACTGGACTTATACTAACGACATGATACCTGATTAGATGTAGTGTAAGTCTTTATTTTTTGGTTTTGATTGTAACTGGACATATGTTGATGGACACAGGCCTGACTAACTGTAGTGTGAGTTTTTATTTTTGATTTTGATTGTCATTGGACTTGTACTGATGGCAGGATGCCTAACTAGCTATAGTATAAGTTTTTATTCTTTATTTTGATTGTTATTAGACTTGTGTTGATAGTCAGAGGCCTACCTAGCTATAATGTGAATCTTTATTTTTAGTTTTCATTATCACTAGACTTGTACTAATATTAGGAGGCTTGACTAGTTGTAGTATGATTTTTTATTTTTGGTTTTGATTATCATTAGAATTGTGTTGATGGTCAAAGGTCTATGAGTCTTAATTTTTGGTTTTCATTGTTATTGAACTTGTGCTAATGAGCAAAGGCCTAACGAACTATAGTGTGAGTCTTCATTTTTTTGTTTTTATCACTAGAATTGTTTGATTTTTTATTTAATTCCTTTATGGCTATCAATATCATTATATATTCTTTTCATATACCTAATCATTTAATTTCAATATTTGATAGCTTGGATTGTAATGGCTGAATATATTTGTAATTTCAATATACTTAGTCTTTCTTATATGATCACATTTCATGTTCATACTATATGACATAAAAAATGTTTAAACATGTGCATACTTTTGATTTTGGATAAATTGTCATTGTTTTCTTTATTCTAAAATTGTCTTCCTTTAATAGGCTAATTATTTAAGGCTTAAGAATGCTAAAACTTATACTCATGACTCAACCGGCATAGCATCAAATGATGTAAAAGATGATAATGAAGTAGCCTTATGGTTAGAAGCTGTAGGTGGTAAGAATAAGAAAGGTCACATCTTTGGGGTAGGATCTGAGGCACATGATATTGATGCTATCTATTCTCGTGAGACCTCTTCTTCCATTCATAACTCAGGACTCTATTCAGATTTTGAAAAGGAATTACGTAGGAGGATTGCCACAGAGACAACACCTTTGAGACAAGAGAATAAAAAGCTTAAAGAGCATAATCAACGAATCTTGTCTTTACTAGACCAGCAATAGCAAACACTTAATAGATTGCAAGCACACGAATCGTGATTATCTCGTGCCACATCAGATCCTGTACTAGAAGAATCAACAATTAAGAAGACAGGACTTGATGATTGTCCTCCTCTATAAATATGATTTTATTTCTCTTCATGTTATTTTAGGTTATGTGTTTTAAGTTTAGGATTGTTATAATTTGTTTTAGAAATATTTAACTGAATATCATTTTAATCTATTTGTTACTTTTTATTAAATATTCTTGTGTTATTTTATTTTATTAGATACGAAGACACATTTAGCCTCTGATTTTATTATTTAATGAATAATAGCATTATTTTCAATGAGCTTTCATTTATCATGCTTTTAATGTACCTTATTCGATAGGAAGCAAAGTAATATTGAAGCTAAATTTTAAAAAAATATAATATAAATAAAAAAAATTAAATTAGTGACAGATTAGTGACAAAAATAGTAAGTATAATGATAGTAATTGTAATTATTAGCTTCTTCCTACCCTTATCTTGTGAGTCTTCATGATTGAATTTAATAAACAAGAAAAAAAAGGCAATGGCGATAGAAAAGGCCCTATGGCTTTGAGAAGGTTTTAGTTCTTAAACCTTATTTCTAGTTCTTTGTTCTTGTTATTGTTGAGCAAATATAACAAGAGGCACCTAAATGTGGCTGACTAATCAAAAACCAAAGAAATAGTTGATTAATGGAAATTGAAACTCCATAATCAACCAATTGTATACAAAGAAGTAACAACACACACAAGTAAAGTAAACAAACACACATTCCACACATACAAACATAAACAACAAATTCAAAAATTAAACATAACAACAAAGAGCAAAGAAAAAGAAAAGGTTGAAACCTAAAGAATGGACAGGATTGGCAACCTCGATGATGGAGCACTCTACACCCAACCACTGGGCATTGAATCGAAAGAAGCAACTCAAATCGAAGACCAAGAATGCAACAAGGTAATGCCACGGAGGCCTAGATCAGCACTATATTGTTCATCCTCCCAACCTCTACATAATCGTACAATATAATTTTTTTAGGAAGTTATATGTCATTAAAACACAAAAGGAGATCATAAAAGATTATTTTTAGGGGTTATAAACATTCACATAAATATATTATTTACAATAGATAGTGTTTTGTTACACTTTAAAACTATTATACAAAAGTTGTCACTAAACTTTTGGGTTATAAAACATTTTAAAGTTGATATATTAAAATTGTAATTAATCCTTAAATAAGTGCACATAATAATATAATTCTCCAAAACTTTATAAAGATTTTATATGAGTTAATAAATCAATTATTCAATTTTAACACTTAGTATAAATGATAACCCAACTTTGGGCCACCAACTTCAAGTTATCTTTGAAATGGCGAAACAAGTCTATCTTTGAACTTGGATTCTACAAAGGGCTTCTCAACTTCCACTCATTCTTAGATGTTTCTCTTCTTTTCTTTCAAGAGTTTTGGTTTTTTGCTATCTAGTTTTGTACTCATTCTTAGATTATACCTTGCTTGGACAAGGATAGAAAGTGTGGTTACTTCTTTGTAAATATCTTTCAAATATTCTTCTTGTGCCTTTTTATAAAATTATATATTAAGAAAGTTACTGATTTTCTTGTAATTTTGTTTAGAGGTTTTGTTATATATGGTGATGATGTGTTGCTTCTTAATACTTTTTTTAGCTAGCTTTATATGCGAGCATTTTCTGTTAAGAGGTTTGATCTTATATAGTGTCAAGACTTTTTTATCCTCAAGTCTTTGTACTTGCTAATCTGATTATTTTTGCTTTTTTGGGTCGAATAATCTAATGAGACGTAATATTTTGGTGATAGAACAAGACCAAAAAAAAAAAAGGTTTCTAAAGACCCACAAAACCAGTTGAGGCCCCGATAACGTATGTTTTTAGGCCAATTTCTATGGTCAATTGTAGTTATTGGGCCTGGAACCAGATTTGAAGATCCAATACCAACCTGTCATTAGTTAGACTTAACAACCGTTCTCCATTTTGGATTATAAAATAAAAAAATTTATATGCACTTTTAATATTTTTATTATTATATATTTCAATTAAAATATATTAAATATATAATCTTCTAATTAAAATATAATAAATATATATTTGTAAAATAATTATATGATTTTTTAATTAAATCATACATTTGATATATTTTAATTAAAAAAATTTATATCTTAGTTTATCAATTTTAATTTTAAAAGTTTCTAAATAATTTAAATAGTGTTTGAAAATAATTTAAGTATTTAAAATAAAATAAATATAATATAGATGACAAAAGATATAACGAATCATGGATGCTCAATAATTTGAGTCGTACTCCTCTTAGAAAGTACCCAAAACAAAAACTCACTTTAACCCAATAACATATACATGGTAAATTAAAAAAAAAAATCTCTTCTCGGTTCAACTAAATCAATCAAAATTTGTGCAGTTCGGTGGTATTCCTCTATTCTATTGACAGAGGATTTATTAAAAAAAAAAAATTCAAACTCCGGAAAGAGTAAATGATATTATTATACTTTTAACAATTTGTACTGGTCAAAAAACAAAAATATAGTTAAAATATATTTGTTTGAAAGAAGTAACAATAAAAATAAAATAAAATATAAGTAAGTAGAAATAAGTAAAATAAAAAATAATTATTTTATTTTTATTTTAAAAAAGATAATTTAATAAATAAAATAATAAATATAGAAATATAAAAAATATTTATGTAAAAAAATTATATTTATAATACAAAACCTTAAAAAGCTGCTTTAATATTTCTCAATTATCAGATTTTTTTTAAGGACAGGATAACGCCACTTAATTCTGACATTGATGCCAGTTGTGACAAAAAAATTCCTTTTTTGTCAATTCTCAATCATCAAATATAGTCAATTTTGTCCTTAATTTACTCTGTTTTAATATTGTCCTCTTGATTTAACCCTATCTAAAGATGAACCGATTGCTTACTCAAAATAACCAAACTAAAGTACAAGTTTATGGTGTCAAATAATTTTCACATATCCACGATCCAAACCAGTAAACGCATTATATTCATTTCTGGTTAACATAAGACGAGAAAGCTCCATTAAAATATGTTCCGTTTTTCTCTTCTGTCATGTGAAAAAAAAGAAAGACAACAAATGAAACTAATCCGATGCTCATATAAGTGCCACGTCTATTCCCTCTTTCAGACAGTAAGAAATATTAACCTCAAGTATTTTAATGACAAAAATAAATTGTCACCTACCAAAAAAAAAAGTATTGGAATTCAAATTTAAATCCCTACTAAGCAACTTCAAATGAAATTATTAATATTAAACACAAAATATCAATGCTACTGAATCCTCCTAAATAACTTCAAATGAAGTTATTCATATTAAATACAAAATATCATATATATATATATATATATATAATAAAATTTATATTAAACATATAATACTGCAAATTCAAAAGTCTGAAACTCTCAAGGGAAATAAGGTAAATGCTTAATGATACAACTACAAACAGATGATCAATTTACACTCATCCAGAACCATAAGCCCTATGATAATTTTATCCTTGTAACCTCAACAACAGAAGGAACAAACTTGTTACTCAACATGCGTCAAAATCCTGATTTACGCTGCAGCCTTAGTAGCCTTAACATCCTCCCCAGAAGATCCTGCTTCCTCAGCAATGTTAATCACCTTAGGCTGCCTCCTCTTCTCCTCTCCCAGCTTGGGCACCACAATCCTCAGAACCCCATCTTCAATCCTCGCCTTGATCTGATCCAAATCCGCATTCCCAGGCAGCCTGAACTGCCTCCAGAATTTCCCATTCGTCCTCTCCACTCTGTGCCATTTCTCTCCCTCCACCTCTTTCTCTTCCTTCCTCTCTCCGCTTATCCTCAACACTCTGTTCTCTTCAACCTCGATCTTCACATCCTCCTTCTTCAGCCCCGGAATGTCCACAGATATCAGATGTTTCGAGCGGGTTTCCTTCCAATTGGCACGTGCCAGAGCGAGAGGAGTCTCGATGTTTCTGGGAATGTTGAGCGGAGTTTGCTCGAGGATTCTGAATGGGTCATCCGATGGGAGCATTGTATCCCAGAGGTTTCTTGTGTAGGGGATTAGGGCGTCGGTTGTATGGGAGAGAAGGGACATTGATGCGATTACCAAGAGAACGGAAATCAGGGTTTTGGAAGCCATTTGGTTTCGCGCAAGAACACACGAGTTTCAGTGTTGAGGAAAAGAGAATAGATTGTTGCTGATTTTCACTGAAAGAATGGTAGTGCAGATAGGAGGAAGAAGGGGTTCTTATATAGCAGACAGTGGGTCGATGGGTGTTTGGGTCCCTAGAATTTTCTTGAGATTTTCTGAGAACAAGAGAGAAGGAGAGACATCTAGGACCGTCTAGAGAGAGAAGCTGCACGCAGGTCCGGAGTTTCGGTCTCGGAATGTTCCGGAAAATCACAAATGGAGGCTAAATTAGGATAAGAAAATTATAGTTAAACATTTTTAATTAAATATATTTATATTAAAAATTTTTAAATTTAAAAATTATCTTAAAAAATTTAATAACAAAAAATTTAAAGATATTAAGTTAAAATTTTTTCTTTTTGGATCTTTTAGATTAATTATAAAATTTAATATTTTTAATATAAGTCTTTTTAATTTAAAAATTTTAATCATAATTTTTTAATTAGTATTTTAACTAAATTTTAAATTAATTTTTAAATTTAAAAAATTTTAAAATAATTAATTATTTTTTATTTTACCTTATAAATAATTTAAATTATCAAATCAATTGTTGCTCAAATGATAATTATCTGATATGTCCCCTAAATATAATTAGAAGCATTTCTTAAGTGATTGAGTTAATAATCTTAACGATACAAAATATTTATGGAGTAAAATAATTAAAAAAATTATCTTAACATAATTTAAATTAAAATAGTAAATTATTTGAGCATATTTTAAGTTAAAAATTAATTTAAAACTTTAAATAAAAGATCAAAATGCTCCTTTTAAGTTGAAATCAAATATCTCTTTCTTTGATCCACTCTAAGAAGCTTGGCCTCTCTTCGCCTGAAGGTGGAAACATGATAGACCATTCAAGTATTTTGGATTCTTTGTTTGTATTTTTTCATAAGTTAAAAGAAGAAAAAAATATATATACAAGATATACAGACTGAATAATCTTATTCTCATGCTAACCGGAGAGAAGCCATTCACCACTCTGAGGGTGTCCATCTCTAAAACATGGGCTTGGTGGTGCCTTTTTTTGCCTCTACGCAGTCTTTAAGAAAACAATTCACCCTTATAAAAAAAAAATGGGACTCAACATAATTTTTACAAGGTAAATTAGAGAGATATATATATATATATATCTTTGAGAAATATTCAAATTACAAATTCTTTTTCTTTGTTTCCAAAAACCTATACTCCCTTTTTTCTAAAAATAAAAATATGTTATATTTATTTCTCCTATAATAAAAGATCATTTATAATTATATTTATTTTATTCATGATTCTCTTATGTATATTATTTATATAATATACAATTATTAAATACATACTTGAACAATATAAAAAAATTAATTTCTTAAATTTAGCAAATCATGAAAACATTTGATAAAAAGACATATAACTATTAAAATAGAAACATATTTCTAAATTTTTTTTAAAGATTAGCCAATTTTAAAATAATAATTTAATTTCAAGAATAAAGTTTTAACAAAGATATATGTAATAAAATTTTAGAATAAATTAAATTTATGATTTTCAACAAAAAATAAATAATATTAAAATGAAAGTTTAAAAATAAATTTTTTAATAATTTATATTTTTAACAAGAAGAAATCAATATTATTCTTAAAGATATTTTAATTATTTTTTATTTTAAAGATCTCTGTATATTTTTAAATGAGATAACTAGCCATAAAATTTAGATAATTCTCAAGAAATTATTTTGGTATTTAAGAAGTGCAATCCATTCCAAGGGCTAAAAATATGTTTGAATTTGAAGAGCAACACAACTGAAAAAAAAAATTTGAAGAAGCAACTACAACTAGATTTTTAAAAATGGTAAATGTTACTTTAATTATGTAATTAAAATATAAAAATTATTAAATAATTATTATAATGATAAAATAGATATTACACGTAATTTTGGAAAGGTTTTTTATAAGCAACCAAATGTGTAGATTAATTTTTTATTTTCAAGAGGTCCTTGGCAAATTAAATTTTTTCTCAACTTTGCAAAACTATTTTTTATTATTTTAATGATTAATATCGTCAAGACTTTTATAATTTTATCAAAAGTTTAAATAAGTCTACATCTCTAGAAAAATTATGACTGAACTCTTCTTGTTTTAATTTTTAAATGAAGTCTTTACAATATTCGCTACGGCACCTTTATCGAGTATTGTGAATACTTGGTTGCCACCGTGAGCTAAATGTACAATTTGATTCTTATATTTTCTTTTAAAGAATTCTTAATATGATTTTTTCAAAAAAAATTATTTTCTAAATTTTAAGCGAATTATTCTTTCTTCTTCTGTTAAAAAATGTTACAATTTTTTTATATTTTAAAAACATATACAAACTTTTTTAAAATCCAAATCATGACTAAATATCTTTCAGAATAATATTAATTTCTTTAATTACAAAATAATAAACTTAATTTATCCTAAATTTATAAATAAGTATTTCATATTAATATATGTATACTTGTTATATTATATAAATCATAAATATAATAATATGTTAGTCAAAATATCTACAATTGTAGCTTGTCTTTTGCCGGAGGAGAGAACCTCTTTGATTTCAGAGAAAGGAAGCATAATTTTTTTTTTAAATAAAGCAGAAAATCATGTAATTTTAACATCTTTCAAAGAAGAGAAAAAGTTCCTGAATTTTTGTTTTTTTCCTACTTTAATTTGTTAAAATAATTTCTATTCTTTAACAATTATAAACCATTAAGAAACAAAAAAAGACAAGAACAAATGCCATCTCACTAATATATTAATTTATCTAATAGAAACTTAACTAAATATAGAATATCTTTTTTCTTAGTTCTTTTCGTCATAATTATTAAGGAAGAAATGTTATCTAAATATGGTAAATGAAAGAATCAATAATAATAATAATAACAACCCAATTGCGAATTTTTTTTATATAAGTATTTATTTAAATTTTCAATGAAACTATATGAACTTAATTCTACATGTGTTTATTATCTGGCAATTGTGTATCTGCCCTGCGGATAATTCGTTTGGCACGTAAGTGCTTAGTAACATTCATTGATAGACCACTAACTTCAGGGACTCAATTTAAAAAATTAACATTATAGCTATCACTTGTTTCCCCAGGCCATGGCATAATTATTGGTTCCTCTCTATTTGATCATGCGTATCTTAAAGAGATATATTTCTGTTAATATCTCCCTTACTAGGAAATCCATTCTATAAAAATATGGTATCTCTTACCTTAATCTTAGTTATACTTCCATCTTCATTTCCACTAATAAAAGTGTAACGCTTTAATTGTTTTAAAGGACTAACAAAGATATATTTATGATCTCTTACACCTAACTTTCCATATTTAAGTGAAGCACTATGGACATAAATAGCCAACCTTTATGGTCTCAGGATGCTTGAATTTGGCTTATAATTTGTGCACAATTCATAAGGTATGAAAGTAACTAATTTAGAGGGCACTTGGTTAAATATGAAAGTAGCAGTTAATAACACATCACCCTAATAAAAAGTAGGCAAATTTTCTTGAGCTCTCATTGACCTCGCCATTTTAAGTAAGGGAGTGTTTGGTTCAACGGAGGGGAGGGGAGGGGAGGAGTTTTAATGATATGTTGTTTGGTTGAGGAAGGGAGGGGAGGGGAGGGAAGGGATTAATGGACAATTATACCTTTAATTAATTTTTTTTATTTTTAACATATTTTTATAAAAAAAAGCTTTTTTTACTTTTTATTATAAAAAATAATTTGTTTATTTTTATTCAAAAATATTTTTTATTTTTATAAAAAATATTTTAAATTTTATTAAAAAAAATAAGATTTATATTATATTTGAAGTAAAAATAATTCAAGGGGCAATTTGGTCAAATTCACCCAAAATATTTCTCTCCCCTCCCCTCCCCCCCAATTTTTACATACCCAAACAAGGGGAAGGGCTCCCCTCCCCTCCCCCCTAAATCCCTCCAACCAAACAAGGGGTAAGATTTTATTCTTCCCTTCAACTCTATTTTACTGTGAAGTGTTAGGAATCATAAATTGTCTCAAGATTTCATTCTTTTTATAGAGCCTTTTAGATTATTTTGACAAATATTTGCGTCCACAGTTAGAAATCAAAGTTTTAAATTTTCTATCCATTTTATTCTCAACCATGTTTATATAATATCTAAAGTACTCATGTAAGATCTAGCATTTTTATACTGGACTAAACTGAGATATGGTCATCAGAAGTGATGAGAGGAAGTAAAAGCCTAATTAGATAAGAAAAGAGATTAAAAAATGGTTAAAATCTAATTCAAGGGTGACTAAAAAGAGTTTTCAGTGTAATAGGGAAACATCAAAATTTTAAATATTTAGTAGTCTAATACCTGGTTAGCTAAAACGTTATAAACCATGGAGATTATAAAAGGAAGTCCTCCAAATTGAATGATTAGAGGCCAAGTAAAATTAGAGTCATAATCTAAACCGCTAAAAATGAGAATATAAAGCTTAAGATATCTAAAAACTTGAGCAAGAATAGTTAAGAAAAATTGGGAAGTAAGCAATGACATTTTTATAATTTCGGACAATTTTTAAAATTTTAAAGGAGAAATTTTTAAATAAAAAAATTGAATATCTTGGGGTTCTTAGAATCCTTAAAATCCATAGAAACCTCTAGAATGATCAAAACCCCACTAGTTTATGTTCTTGGTTATCGGTTGACCAAAATTTTTACTGATTCACTCGAGAAGGTTTTTAATCTAATTTGGGTGAAACCAAAGGAATTTTACAAATTAGAAAACCTAAATTTTATGATGGAAAAAACGGTTCTCAAAACGGATTTAAAAGGAGCCCAAATGGAAGAAAGTAAAAAGAAGGACTAAATCATAATTTTTAAAAGTTACATAAATGGACTTATGGGCTTCTTAAAAACATCCCTTTTCTGCCCTATCTCTTGATTGACTCACTTCACTCCAAAATAGATTAAAGAGCTGCTCTAATAGGCACACAAGGGGGGGGGGGGGGGGGGGAAGCAAAAGGAGGAAGAAGAAGCTTTGAAAAGGTGAGAAATCAACACTTTCTCATACTCCTTTCTTTACTAACCTTATTCTCCTCCTTCTCCTCTCTTCTCTTATGGTTTTATTCATTTATTTAGCGCTATTCTGTGGTTGGTTCAGCAAGAAGAAGGGAGAGTTTAAAAGAGAGATTAGAAGCTTTGGAAAGCACCTTGGGAAAGCTTGCAAACAAGGTAAATTTCCATGGATTTGATTGCTTTTTCTTGTCTCCTTCTATGTATAGTTTCGGCCAAACCTAGACCATCTAGGAGGAGATGATTTCTAGCTAACCCAAGATAGGAACAAGGGTTTTAGAGTATGAGAATTAAGATTATGCAAGTAAAACTAAATGAAAAGCCTTAAAATTCAAGTTGTGATGCCTAGGGATTTTGTTGCACCTAGTCATTCTTGAAGCTTTCTAAGGATTTCTACCTTATGTAAGAGTATGTATGAGTTTATAAGACATCTAGGAAGCTTCATAAGTGCTAATTTCCTAAAAAAAAAAAAGATAACTCCATGGCCTAAGTGTGTGGGTATGTCTCGGCCAAAGAGAGAGTGAGCACCTAAGGAAATTTTTCTTTGATTCTAAGGGTGGAATAGCCTAGATATAATTAGTAAATACTAAGGAAACCATAAGTTTGAATTTCAAAGCCATGGTTTATGAGATAAAAGTTTAGGCTCCATTTTAAGGTATAAAGAAGCAACTTGGGCCTAAGCTTCTTGAAATGAGTTAAAGATGACTCTAATGAGTCTAATTGGAGCCATATGACTTATATTGAATGAGAAATTGGAGCTAAAATCATGAATTCTAGGGGTTCTTCATTATGCCCTTTTATGAAACCATATTAGTGGCATTAGAGAAAGTAAGCATGTATAGAGTTTGTGTGAGGCTAAAATTGGTTCCAATGATTAAATTGTGTCTCATTTAATGTGCTTAGGCCAAGCAAATCAAGATTCTCCTAAGTGTAGGTGTGTGGCCAAAGAGGGGAAGGAAAGAGCAAAGGAAAAAGTGTGTAATACTTGACTCAAGGTAGCTCTCTAATCTTCCTTGCGTGCATTTCTTGGATGTTTAATTGTCTTGGGATGCTTGTGTGTATGTTTAAAGCGTGAAACATGTCTCTAGCTATTGATTGAATGTCTTGGTACCATTATGTTTCTTGAAATGCAATTTGAGTGCAAGATGGTTTGAATGGATGTAGTTATGCCAAAAGTCCCTTAAAATAGGTGATGATAAGTCAAAAGTCCCTAAGAATGGATGAGACAAAACTAAAAGTTTCAAGAAAAAGTGAGGCTAAGTCAAAAGTCCCTAAAAATGGGTGAGACAGTACAAAAGTCCTAAGAAAAATTGGTGAGGCTAGACTAATATTCTTTAGAACCTATGTTTAACTTGTATGAATGTGACATGGAATTATACTTATGTATGTTTATTAAAAGCTTTCTTAGCATGCTTGCATTCTTTGACATAAAAATATATCATATATGTATATTTAAAAAGGTAAAAGAGCTATTAGGGTTCTTTGAATCTCATTCTTCTCCACATATGTCTAACCATGTCTAGGTGAACCAAGTAGAGTAAGAAATGGAAGCCAAGCACCTTGAAGACTAGAACTTTGGCAATAGTTTAGGAAATTTTGCATTTTGATATCAAAGTTTGTAATTATATGATGTATATGTGATGTAAATCTTTAAGTATGTTTAAATATATGTAACTATGATATATGTATCAATTTTAAAGTCAAATGAATGGTTATGTAGATTTTTGACATCATAGAGCCCTTACGTATATGTGTATAGATTCAAGTAGGAAGTTGGTTTTGAGATGTATGATGGTTTTGACCATTTCGAATACTCTCATAGGTTGTGTTTATGCTTTTGGATGTGCTCAAAAGGTTGTGGAATGATTAGAAGACCATTTGATGCAATTTTGACCCCTTTATGATTCTAAAAGTGACATAATTTTGAGTTGAATCACAAACTAACCAAATGGATAATTTTATGCATTAAATTTGGCATGATTATAGGTCTTATTGAGAGCTTTCTACATAGTGAAATAGCACCCAATTTGGAGTTCTAAAAAATTTATTATGAATTTTCAAAGTTGATTAAATTATGTAGAATCGTTAAGGTTACTGTTCATATGGTCAGTTTGCATTCTTGTGTAATCGTGGGTCAAATAAACTCCAATGCTTATGAAATTTTATAGGCATAAATTAGACATCATAAGAGCACCTCATTTGAAGCTTTGTAAAGGGAGATATGAATATTTAAAGTTGGGAGTCAATTGCAGGATGTATCAGTGACCTAATGTATTGTTTCATTAAATTTTATGGGGAAAACCTAGTTTTTTTATCTAAAATTTTTGTGATAATTAGAGAACATCCTAAGCTTTTTAGAATGGTATAGTTTGCATGATTTCAATTTTTCTATAATTAATTATGATTTTTCAAAATGCATATCAGGATATGGAAAACTAGGGAAAATGCAAAGCCATATGCCATTTCATGTTGCATGGCATAGATCCGACTTTTGGGGCCTTAAGTTGAGTAAGTTTTGGTTGAGCACATGTGTTAAGGATGAAAATAAATATGGTAAGCTCATATGGCCCATTTGACAAATAATGATTTATTTTGGCTTTCCGTGTCGATTATTTCCACTACCTAAAATGTAAATTTTATTAAAATGGACTCTTTGACCCCTTTGACATGCATATTAAGTAGCCTCTAGATATGATATGACAAGCATCATATTAAGAAATTAAGTTATTTTCCATTATTATATGACTAAGTAACCAGATCAACTATGGCTAATAAAATTAGTCAAATCACTTATTGCATGCAAATTGAGGTAACTAGCTATATAGGTGTAGGTTAAGCTATTTTAAGCCATTGTGGATCCTAAATTTTTACTTTTTGAATACAAAAGAAAGTTAAATGATGTATAGAGTAGAGTGGTCTAGAAAAGCAGCATTAAAAAGATAAAATAGATTAAAAATGGCTGTAGGAGTAAAAGAGTTAATTTAGCCCTGTAGACGAGAAAAATTGGGGATATATATAGCTTGAAATATAGTTGAGAAACTGGTTTTTTGTATTAGAACATAAAAGTAAAGGATGAGTACTTCAACCAAAAATGTCATTATGGTATAAAATACTAATGGCGTGGAAAATAAGAAAAATGAGACAGATATAGTTTTAACTGCACTAAGCTATTTTAAAACTTTAAAAATTATGAAATTTTACTTTTCATGTAAAAGAGCATTTAAATTTTACATGGCGCAATCAAATTCAGAGAACATTAAGAAATAAGTTGAAATGGAGGAAAGATGCATATAAAGGGTAAAATGATCATTTTGAGAATATTATACCTATAACAACTTTTTAATTATATAATTTCATCTTCTTCTTTTTCTTCTTCCTTATGGAAGTGACTCAATAATAGCCATTTAGAGCTCATCCATGGCATGATGTAAAGGGAGAAAAAAGCAACGATTCAAGTGGAATTTTAAGTAAGAAAATCAGCTCTTTTTATCTCTCTATAGTTATCAAACTTGTTCTACTCCATGAGAACAATCTAATGAGCTAAAAATCATTTTGAAAGATGGAGCTTGCTGGTTGCTACCCTAGATCAAGTAGCTTGTTTTGGAATTTTAATCAATGTAAAAGATTCCTTGTTAAGAGAGCTTTCATTTATCATATGTCACTAGCTAGGAAAATTGATAGTTTGCAAACCTTGGACCTCCTAATTCTGTTTACAGAGAGAGAGAGAGAGAGAGAGAGAGATGAGATGAGATTTCCTTGATTCTATTTTATATTGGTGTTAATGAAAAGTATGAATATGGCATGATAATTGCTTAAAACTAGCTTGAAAATTGAGAAAAAGGGTTTGGAAGTTCATAAGTGTATAGTTTTGGCCTCAATTAAATAAGAGCATCTAGGAGACTTGTTTCATGAATTGCATACTTTAAGTAACTTAGATATGAATTATAAAGATGATATGTTTAGATTCCATAAGTTGAAATCTCTAGCCCAATTTATGGTCAAGTTTAGCCATTTTGCAAATGAGATGGTCAATTTGAGATATATGGCTAATTTTGTGTAATGAATTAGGTCAGCAAGTTAGTTGCTTGGGATGAAATTTGGTCATAATGAATAATTAAATACAATTAATAGTTTGGGCATTTAAAATGGCAAAACAAAACTATAATGCGCATTGAAATGTATGTTTGTCCTTGATGGTTTTAGAGGTTAAGTTTTAGGCTAAAACATGGTAGCATTTAAAAGACATTTTTAGAGGTTTCATTTGAGTCCAAGATTGTAATTTTTGGAGCTTTATAAAATATTTTATAAATTTTTTAAATTGGCCCAAAAAAGATTTCACTGCCAATTTTTTTCCATGATTTTGGTTCTGTTTTTGAGCAATTTTAGGGACCAAATGAGATCTTTTTAATCTAAATTTTTAAAATAAAAAGTAAAAAAATAGAGCTTTACAATGAGATAAATTTTGCTAAATTTGGAGATCACTAGTTCAAGTTATGATTTTTCAAATATTGAACTAAATTAGGAGTCATAACTTAAAATATGCCTAAAATTCATAATAGCCTTTGTTAAGCTATAGAACGTAGTAAAATGAGTTATCTTATAATAGTTTACCTTTCTATGTCTAATTTATCATGTTTAGGCCAAGTTAGTATTATCACACCTTTGTGTCTGTAGAACTTAGAAGAGTGAAGAGGAAGAATAAGTGAGATAAATATTATGGACAATAGATTTTTAATTTGTATCAGGTAGCTTACTCTTCCTTTCCTTATATGCATGTTGATTTTCTTAATTTGGATTACACTGTATGTATTGGTTGCTTCTGAGGTTATGTTTTATAATATATGTTTTTAAGATATTTTGAGTTGGTTATGTTTTTATGTTTTCAATATTATGTTTTATAGGCTTATGGTTTCAAGGAAATGTGACAAAAGGATTGAGCATAGTAGTTCTCCTTTAACCTAAAGAAAATGTTTGTGACAGAAGGATTGAGCACAATAGTTCTCCTTTAACCCAAAGGAAGAGCGTAAGCCAGATTGCATGTATGATATGGCTATATTTGAAGTTATGTTATGATACATTATGTAACACCTTAACTATCTAGCTCTTATTTAATTACTATGGATCAATAATAAGTCCATTTACTAATAACCAAAAATACTAAATCCAATTTTTTCAAAATTACAAGCATTTGCCTTCTTTATAATTTCCATATCCATCCAATTTTTACCATAGAAGTAAAACTTACATAATATTCTAAACAAAATTTGACAGAGTTTCCCCTTATAAAATTAAGCATTTAGACTAATCAAATGATCACGTTTCAACCTAAACTCATAGACATGGAAAAATACAAGTAATAATAGTATCAAATAACGTAATTTGGATATATATCATCATCTAGTATTGAGTAACTTAAACTGGAGTTATATCACTGTTAACCATATATTAGTGCACATAAATACATTACTAAAGAAGTAAAACTTAATATATATTGCAACAAAATTTGTCACAAAACATTCATATGATTTTGCTAATTCAAACATCATTATTTCTCTCTTCCTTTGTTGGCACTAGAGCTTCCACCTGGTACATGTTAAAGGGAAAATAAAGATGGGGGTGAGATTCAGGAGAATCTCAGTAGCTATACTCAAATTACCCAAAAATAAGCATGAGATAATTAAGCAAGAATAATGTAAGTATGCATGGTCATAAAACTAACATAAATGCCTTTCATGTTTGTTACATACTCTGTCAAGGCCATGAATCTTATATTTTCTTAGGCTTTTCTCTTTGGCTTGGGAGAATTATTGCATACATTCCTATTGCCCCTCTTTATCTCATAGTCTCATCTCATTAAAAATAGTATGCAAAACATGACATATAACTGATGCAATGTAATATAACATACACTATGAGAGACAACCATTACAATACAATGTATATTAAGCTCAAACAAGTATACATGCAACTAGATAGGGAAGAGTAAGTTACCTTGTATAGGTGATAAGAAACCAATAAAACCGTTAACTTTTTCACTTTGTTTCTAGCTTCATTTCCTTCTCTTTCTTGGCTCTACACCTACAATAGGATAGAGCCTCACTAGCTTGTCTTATAAATATCATATAAATATATCATCAACATCTAAACCTTATAACAACCTCTCTTAAATCTCTATAACTTCTATCTATATATTAGGTCACTTAAGGTATACTTAAAAACCCTCTTTTTCCATACTTTCAAGATACATGCTTACTGGGTGACAAATATACTATCTATAATGCTCAAATTCTACCATCTTTAAAAGCCTAAATTTATGAAATTCCCTTTGGATTTTAGCTCTTTATAATTGGTTCTTCACTTAAACTTTAGGTTAGGGATTTCACTAAATTAAAATCCTAGGCCAACTTGTGCTTTTAAAATTCATAATTCAAGCCACAAATTTCACATTTACTATTCATTTGATCATTGGTACTATTCATTTGGTATTTTCACTTTTTCAAGCAATGGAACTCATTATGTAATCTTAAGCTTCAAGAGGTAACTTCTAAAATTCAACTTCTAGATTTCAAAATCTCAATATATATGATCTAGAAAGCTATATTAAGATCTATTAGAAGCATTGCAAGTTTTAATGCGAACTAGTTCCATATTACCCTTTCTTGAATCCTAAATTTTCAATTTTCAAAATCTAGCTTCTAAATTCAATTTAATGCTTCTATAATTGTTCTCATATCACTTTAAGACAATCCATAACCTAAGAATCCATTGAACAACTTCTTATCCCCTTGAATTTCTACTTGGCCTAAAAGGGTACCATAAAACCCTAACTTAGAGATTTTAAGTCTTCAATCAATTATAAGATTAGATTCTTGTTCCTTGCATCATAAAACATCTAAACATACTAATTAGGATTTGAAAATAACATGGTTACTCATTCATCATAAAACATCTAAACTTACTAATTTGAAATCCTTCCATGCTAAAAGCCTTGGTTCCATCAAGAACTCATGAAGAAAAACTCTCCTTCTCACACTCTATCTCTTGGCTAAAACTTACAAGGCCTAGAAACACAAATTTTTATAAGTGTTTCGAGTAGAAACTTACCTCACTGCAAAATACTCTCCACATAAACTAATTTTTACCAATTGGTTTCTTGAAAAGAACTCCTTTTTGCCTTGGATCAGATCTAAACTTCAAGTTTTCATAAAAAGAAAGCCATCATTAGAAAGCTCATAGAGAGAGAAAGAACTTTCCTAACTAGCGCAAGGTGAAACGAGGCCATTTACTTACCTAAATAGAAGCTTAAAATCCTCTTCTTTCCTCCCTTAAGTGTGACGCCATTAAAGGTCTTAAAATCTGAAAATGGAAGTTTAGAGAAGATGGTGAGATGTGGCTTTCATAAGAAGCTTCATTTTATAATTTTTTAAAGTTACCATTTTGCCCCTACTTGCATATTTGCCAAGGTTTTAAAAACCAGATCGACTATTGAACCAGTCGATATATTGATTCATGTATTAGTGGTTGAATCGTGGTCCAACCGATGATAATTTTATGTATAAAAAAATATCATATAAAATAAATAGCATGATACAATATTCAAAAGATATAATACTAAAATCCAAACAAACTAAATATTCAAATCCAAACAAGTCAATATCCATTACAAGATAAAGTAATCAACAAACTAAACATTCAATATCCATTACAACATCCACAATCACAATATAAAGTAATCAACTAACAAGTAATCATTCTCAATCATAAAATTCATTAATGTCAAATCCATCATGTGCCAATGTATTAGCATCTACACTAGGACCACTATCATCATCAAGTGATTCCATAACTGGTTCATCTACAATGTCCACTTCTTTATTTCCAACTATTGAGATTGCACTTTCTTCATAAATAAAATTCTCATTCTCAATCTCTTCACTTCTAAGCTCAGGAGATGCTTCTTCTTCAACAATCCAAAACTCAACTTTATTAATGGACTCATAATTAACAGGATCATAACTTCTCTTTTTGTTTTGCAACCTAAAATAAAAGCATTAAAATATCAAATAGAGATTTAATAATGCTAAAATGAATAAATGAAGATGACATTTTAAGTATATTTATGTACCTATTCCTCAACCACAAGTTATAAGTAACAAACACATGATCACTTAATCTTTGATGTTCTAGTCTATTTCTTCTTTTTGTGTGGATGCACTCAAATAAACTCTAATTTCGTTCACATCCCAAAGAAGAAGCCATTTGGCTAAGAAGACGTATTGCCATCTTTTGTAAAATTAGAGTACTAGCCCCAAACAAGTGCCACCAATTATTTACATAAAGATTAAAGTACATTATGTAATCAACTATAATTAAAGTATTAAAAATTTAAAAAAAGATAGTCACAATTATTAAAGTATAAATTAGTGATTACTAGGCTGTGTTGTCTTTGATGTAACACCATATATTTCTAACTCATATCACAACATTTATATGTCTCACATTCATAATCTCCATGAAGGAGAAAGAAAAGGAGTTAAAATAATATAATTTCTTATATTGCGTCATGTATAAAAATTTTATTCGGTATCACGTGGACCGTGTGAGCTCATTCCATACTTTTTTATATTTAATTACATGGATACAACTCATTTGCATCATAAAATGTGGCTCACATCTCAAGAAAACTGAAATGAAGCACAAAACATAGACAATTATTTTCGGCCAGCTTTTGCCTCTTTTCTAACCTAACTTTGGAAAATTATAACTAATTCTAGAAAAATTGAAATCATACATTCTTAGCTATTCTAGAAATCTAAGGATGTCTACTTGACACAAAAATATTCCCAGACCATAACATCCACCACAGAGGATTTTTGACATCCGAAAAGGTCCAGAGGTCAAACTTCCTTTTAATGCTGTCATAGATTTCTGCAGAATACTTTGAAAATTTTCAATTAATTCCAAAAAAAATCCAATCCATGCAAATAATACTAATATGGAAAGCTGTGGATGTTTGCTAGAGGGAAAAAATATTTTCAGACTAGCTCAGATAGTCTAGACCTCGAAATTCAATAGAACAGTAACTGAAGTGGAACAAAACTCTTGATACTGGACAGATTTTTTAAAAATTCATATCTCCCTCTCTAGACTCCAAATGAGGTTCTTCTAGTTGACACAAGTCACTATGAATATCTAGTTTCTTTCTATAAAATTTCATAGGAATTGGACATCATTTGAGCCCTGTGTGACAGATTTCATTTTTAGACCAAATGAATAGTGCAGCAGACCTAAATCAGAAAAATTACCAACTTTGAAAATTCATCAAATATTCTGTAAACATCTGAAAATTATGATCTTTAGCTTCCCAAAAAGCTCTCAATAAGCTCTAAATGTGTGACACCTTGACCTCTAGCTCATACCCAACGTGCCCTCTAGCCCATATGGCAATGCGGAACTCATAAGGGAGATACTTTCTCTACCTTATGCTTTCTTTCTCTATGACACTATGTGTGGGTAGAGCTCCACTTAGAAGTAATATGGACCGATTGAGCTCTCTCTCTGATTCCTCTTGCTCAATTACTCTTTTGAGACTTATTTCAATCCCTACTATATGCTTAGAACTCATGGAAAGCAAAAAGGGATTGGAGACATACATTTTCGCTAGTGGCAGATTTTGCTTCTTTTCTGGGCTAACTTTGGAAATTCATAACTAAATGCAGAAAAATCGTATCTGCATGATCTGGGTCATTCTAGAAAGCTTGCGACGTCTACTTCATGCTAAAAATACTTAGAGGTCTCAATCTCTCACTAATTCAGCGTTTGACATCGAAATAGTTCACTGGTCAGAGGGGGCTTCTTTGCTGTCACAGTTTACTGATATGGACTTTGAAAATGTCTAACTAATTCCAAAAAAATCCAATGCTCATAAACTCTATCTCTATGGAAATATGTGGATATTAGCTAGAGGAGAAAAATATCTCCAGATCAGTTCACCAAGCCAATTCCCCGGAAACCGATGAAACAGTACTTCGGGTCTGGTTGGGGGTCTGATTCTGGGCAGGAACTTCGAAATTGCATAACTCACTCTCTGGACCTCTAAATGAGGTGCTTCCAGTTCCTACAAGTCACTGTGACCATCTAGTATCTGTGTATAAAATTTCGTAGCCATTGGACTACGTTTGCCCCTCGGATGACATGATTTCCAAAACTGACCAAATAAACAGTGATTTTCAAAATCCGAATTTCTGATGTCAACTTTGATAAATCATAGAAAATGCTATAGACCTCTAAATGACATGAACTCTGGCTTCCCAGAAAGCTCTAAACATAATCTAGCCACATGTCAAATCTCATAGCTAGAAGAGGTCATATGGCTATTCTATGACATCATGTGAAAAAGGCCCTTTCTTGGCCAAAAGTGTGGCTAATGGGGTCCAATCTTAAGTTTTCTACTTCTATGACTCCTTGAGCACATGAGAAAGCATCTTTAGGAGCTATCAATCATGCCTCAAGTGTCTCATAACTTAGATTGGAGAAACTCACTACCCCATGCCCACTTATGCACCCATATAATCTATAGTACTTTGAGCATTTCATAACAAAAGCTACCTTTTTATTCATCATAAGACTCATTCTCATACATTCATCATAAATACATACATTGTCTTACAACATTTGTACATGCTACATCATATACATACATCTTACATCTCATGTACAATGTATTACAAAACTTTACACTTTTCTTCATCTCTATCCCTAGCTTCATGCTTGTTGGTGGTTGCTCCCATCCCTAATCTCACTTGGGCCACCTGACATGGTTGGATGATGGAGAGGGAGGGTGAGATTCGGAGAATCTCAGTAGTTCAACTCTCATTCAAACATACATATATTGCATGCAACAAGTCTCCTTATGTATGTATGGCATGTTAGCATATAAAACATGATGAAAAACATTTAAAACATGTAGAATGGCCATGGATAACATTCAAGAGTTCGTTGAGTACTTGGATCGGCCTCACCCCTTCCCTATAGCTTTTGGATTTGCCTTCCCGTACTTTAGAGGTACTTAGACTCACCTTTACTCTTTGGGAGTCAACCTCACTTTTGGGAGACATGGCTCAACCAACTTAGGGCTTCGGCTCATCCTCACCTTGGCTATAGGGTTATTGGCTTTTCCCATTTCCTTAAGCAAACCAATCAAGCATTTAAAACATCATCTCAATCATATCACATAATCATGCTAACACACTTCTCATAGCTCATATCATTCATACACACATACAAGACAATGTAAACACACAATTATGCATGAGAGAAAGTGGAGAGAACTACCTTTGTTAGCTATTTCCTACTTGCTCTGTCAATGGTCTCCTCCCTTGTTGGTTTCACAACAACTTCTAGATGGGAGAGTTCCTCTTGAGCCTAACCACACAGAAGCATGGAATCAATACTTCAATACTCAATTCTTAAGCTAGGGATCACTGCTAATCAGCTCTACTGAGCTTCTCACTCTAGGTCTTTCCTCACTCTAGGGCCCATGAGCTATCCCTCTCTTTTCTCAACTCTTAAGAAAAGGGGAAAAGCAAGAAAGAGAAGACTATCTACTTTTAATCTCTCTCAAGAATGGTTTCCCACTCTCTCTCCTCTGAACCAGACTCAAGACCTAACCATTTCTATCATCTAAACCGTAGGAAAGAGGGGAAAAGGGGAGAAAGGCAACATACTAAGAGGAAGCCATGAGAATTCATACCTTTCTTGTGCTTTCCTCTTCTCTTCAGCTTCTCTCTCTCTCCTCCGTCCTTTTCTCTCTCCTAAGACGAATTTGAGTCGGTTAGAAGAAGAAAGAAGAGATTTGGAAGCTTTTAAAAAGTCAAATTCTCTTTTTCTCGCTTTTCGGGGCCGCTCTCGCTACAGCGAGTTAGTGCCCTCGCTACGGCGAACTCATGTCTGTTCCAGACCTCTGCCTTCGCTATGGCGTCGCTACGGCGAGATCGTGTCTATTCTCGACCTTCGCTATGGCGTCGCTATGGCGAGATCGTGTCTGTTCCAGACCTCTGCCTTCGCTATGGCGTCGCTACAGCGAGCAACTCACTGGTTTTTATATGGAATGCCACACTCGCTACAGCTAGGAACATACTCGCTACGGCGAAGAGGCATTCTCGCTATGGTGATTCCATATCTCGCTATGGCGAGAAGACTTAGAAAATTCTCAGCTCTTCAAAAATTTTTCAGCTTTCTCTTTTCTTTTTCTTTTCTCATTTCTTTTCTTTTTCTGGGTTGTTACAAAATGCATGCCAAATCTTAGATCAAGAAGAGGTCATTTAGCCAAAAAGTAATATAGGGTTCCATTATGGTCAATTTTAGCTCCATATGAGGTGCCAAAGTAACCAAATGACTTTCCCTAGGGTTTAGCACCTTTTGGGCAAGTCTAAAAGCATGATCAAGACTTGTGTAAGCTGCCCAAATAGTCTCAAACCTCATGCATCTTATTTTGGCCATTCCATTCGCACATATACATATTTCCATAAAGCCATTCATGAGACTATAATGCCATACCATACTCAAATTACATTCTAGGGTTTATACAACATGTCCATTCATTTATACATTACATATAATCATAATTATACATGTCTAAAATGTCATAGGCCATATACATCATTGGATTATAATATTTGACATAAATATGGCCTTAAAGTGACAAAACTCAAACACTTTGTTGTCAAACTCTTTCCTTCAAGGTGATTGGCTTCCATTATATTGTCCACTTGGTCCACCTAGCATATTAGATCATTGGAGAGGAGGGAATGAGATTCAAAGAATCTCAATAGTTCATCTCCCATTCAATCATACATAATGGATGCAAACAAGTCTCATAAGTGTATGTATGGTCATGTTGACATGTGCAAACATTCAAGAAGCATTTTCATCACTTGAGAATATCATACATAGCATACAAAGACTTGCCAAGTAAGTGGATTGGCCTCACCCAATTTCTTGTGGATATTGAACTTGCCTCATCCATTCTTTAATGCATTCTTGGACTCAACCATGCTCTTGGGAGCCCACTTTACTTGTGGGAGACTCTTTGCTTTGTCTCAACCAATCTTAAGGGTTCTTGGCTCATCCTCACCATAGCTAAAAGCTCTTGGCCTCACCACACTTAAGCAAACCCAAGCACACATCAAAACATCATATGAAATATAATATGTCATCATAAAACTATGATATATGAAATCATGCTATCACACTTTTCATGACTTGAAAATACACATACACACATTCTAAGACAAGCTAAGCATATATCTATGTATGAGAGAAGGTGGAAAGAGCTACTTTGCACACAATCACACACTTTTTCTCTTGAAATTCCCTTCCTTGCTTTAGCCACACACCCACAAAAAGTGTGGAAGAGATTTCTCTTGGCCTAGACACAATTTATGGAAGCCAATTAGGTTCATGAACTCAATTCTAAAGCTATGTAACTTCCTTAGACACTAGCTTGGCCTATAACCCTATTATGGTTCCATAATTGCACCTAATGAAGCAACACCCTTCAAATAAATTCTAGAATCCGTTCTTTCCTTTCAAATATGATTCTTGACTCCTTTTAAGCTTCTTGGAGTCATCACATAATTAAAACAAAGACCCTAACTACATGTTGCTTCTTTAAGTCATAATATGAAACCTAAGACACCAATTCACTTTCCATAGGTTCTAAATTTTTTTCAAAGCCTTTCCTCATATTTATTCATCATATATGACACAAAAATAGGCTTGAAAAAATTTAAAACTCTCCCTAGCTACTCCATCCATGCTTTCCTGAGACATAGCCCCTTTTTGGCCTCCTTGGAATTCTCTTTGTTTCCTTAAATGAGGAAGCATATGGGGAGCATTTTAGAGATCTTAGAAGCTCATTTAAACTCTTAATTAGGCCTAGAAATTATCATATGAAATTGGATTTTGGAAGGTGCACACAAAACCCTAGAATTTGCATATTAAAATATAATGATTTTTTGATAATTTCCTTTACATATTCTTAATCTCCACACCTTTTTTCCTTAGATTTATGCTTGGTTTTGCCTAAAAATCATCTCCTCCTAGGGTTTTCTCAAGTGGGGCGAAATGGTGGAGAAGGGAATTAAAGATGACAACCATAGAAAGAGAAATTACCTTATTTTCTTGCTTTTTCTCACTTGAATCTTGTGTTCTTTGAGTTCCTCTCTTCAAATCTGAATTTTCCCTTGAATTTCTCCCTTGAATCAGATTTATAAACTCTATTTTAATTGAAGGAAACAAAGGCGAAGGGAGGAGAGGAAGTGTGGATGAAGAAAAGCATGAAAAACTACTATGGAAACATATCTTAAGCTTGGATTTTCTCTCCCTTTTCTTCTTCCCTTGATGCACCACTCTCCTAGGGTTCTTCTTCTGATTTGGGGCAGAATAATCAGAAGCTAGGTGAGGGAGAGTGTGAGGCGCCACCTATTTATAAGGGAGGAAGAAGTATTTTTTCAAAAATTTTTATTTTGCCCTTCATTCTTGGCATTTTCGTTTCTCCTTCCTTTTAACTCCTTTTTAAGAACCGTCTTCTCCATTATAAAATATAAGTTTCCAATTAAATACAATGCCCTTGGAATCAATCAAATCAAAGCTAAAACCTTCCCGAATAAATCCATCAAAGTTTAGGTACACTGAAGTTGAAAAACGTCTACTGGAGGGATTCTAGCTGTCCCGGGGCTTCCCATGGTTTTTAGGGCCTCTGAGAACCCCAAGGAATTCAAAATTTTTATTTTAAAAGCCTTCCTATCTGAATTCCAAAATTTGTTCAAAATTACAAAAATGTTATTACGTTTCGTAAGCTTTCCGTAAGAAATTGTTTCTTCATTTTAGCTATGTTTTTCTTTCCGTCTAAGTCTGAGATTTTTATTTTTAGGAGTCTAGAATGCTTTCTAAATTTTTTGGGACCTTAACTATCTCATTTTGGAGGATTTTCTTTTGTATCCGGTGAATTTTGTTCATTGACAAAGAAACTGTACGTTATGTTTTTCACGTTTTCTCTCATTTTTAGAAAATCGAATGTTACATTTACATTGAAAGCATAGGATCGGCTAAAAGATCCTTGATGAGTACGATAAAGTTGCATCTTTTGAACTACTTTATTTATGTTAGAATAATATTTTTATATCTTAAACAAATTAAGCATTGATTGCATGATGCTATTCTTCGTATAGAATTTTTCACTTTCATAAAAAAAGAAAGCAAAATTCAAATAGTAAGTAGCTGTATGAAGATTACACTTCAGGTGCTTGTCCCATCGAGCCTTAACAATGTCTGTGTAAGGCTTGTACAAGTTTTTTCTATTTTTAAACAATTCTTTTATTCCATTCTTTGCCCTTCACATGCCTTCATAAACATAGCCCAAAGAAGGTCTTTCATCTGCATCTACAATTCTTAGCAATCGAATAAGAGGAGCCACAACCTTTATAATAACTAAGTAATCAATCCAAAATTTACCGTCTAGTATGATAGTACTAACAATTTTTCCTGTTGTATTCTTTGCTAACTTATAATTGATGAAGTGTTTATCCACAACCAAAGCTTGCAAATCATGCTTAGGATTATAAATACTTTTCAATGTAATAAAAGTAGTAGCAAACTGAGTTACTCCTGGATGCACAATTTCTCTCCAGCCTTCTCTTTTCTTTAACCAAGATAAAATATACATATAGCTAAAAAAAAATTGTTATCTTTGCAGCATTTGATGCAAGGTCTGCCACATTAGGCATGCTAGCAATGTCTTTTAAAAGGAGATTCAAACAGTGAGCAGCACATGGTGACCAAAAAATATGCTCATACTTTTCATGTATCAATTTTCCCGTTGCCACATAATTCACTACATTATCAGTCATCACATAAACAATGTAACATCTGGTTGCTCCGTAAACAGGAAAAATATAATGTCTGGTTTTTCCATAAACGTATGAAATGCACCGAATATAAAAGGAAGTTCCCTAAATAGAATGATTTAAGGTTTAATAAAATTAGAGTAGTAATCTAAACCTCAAATAATGAGGATCCAAATGTCAGAGGTACCCTGAAAATAAAACTAAAATAATCAGACAAAATTAAACCAAGATGCAGTGGCATTTTCGTAATTTTGGGTAATTTTTGAAAAACTCAGGAGGGATTTTTTTAATGGGAAAAATAAATTTTTCAAAGTTCTCAGAGGTCCTAAAAACTATAGGAACCCATGGAATGGTTTAAACCCATTCAATTTATGTTTTAGAGTATCAATTGACTTAAACTTTAACTGATTCATTTAGAAATATTTTAGACCTCAAATAATAAGGATCCAAGGTCAGAAGTACCCTGAAAACGAAACTAAAATAATCAGATGAAATTGAACGAAGATGCAGTGGCATTTTTGTAATTTTAGGTATTTTTTGAAAAACACATAGGAAGGATTTTTCAATGGAAAAAATAAATTTTTTTAGATTCTTAGAGGCCCTAAAAACTATAGGAATCCTTAGAATGGTTTAAACCCCTTCAATTTATGTTTTTGAGTATCAATTGACTCAAATTTTAACTGATTCATTCGGAAAGGTTTTAAATCTAATTTGAATGAAACCAAAGGTATTTTATGAATTAAAGGACCTAAATTTTATAATGGAAAAGATGGTTCTCAAAAAGCAGTTAAAATGAGCCTAAACAAAGTAACCAAGCACGTAGGGGCAAAATAGTTATTTTTAAAAAGTGTAAAAAAGGTTTCTTAAGTAAGATTATACCTCATCACCTTCTCCAAGCTTCCATTTTCAAAAATTTGAGCAGCCATGGCGTGACATTAAGAGGGGAGAGAAAGCAGTTTAAGTTTCTATTTAAGTAAGTAAATAGCCCTATTTCATCCCGCACTAGTTAAAAAAGTTATTCCTCTCTCTAAGAGCTCTCTAATGGTGGTTTTCTTTTCTTAAAAACTTAAAGATTTAGGTTTGGCCCAATCCAAAAAGGAACTTTTTTCAAGAAATCAATCAATGAAAAATAATCTGCGCGAATAGAGTTCCATTTTAAGGTAAGACTTTACTTGAAATACTTGTAAAATCTTGTGTTTCCAAGCCATTTGAGCTTTGGCCTAGAGAGAGAAAGTGAGGAGGAGAGTTTTTCTTCATGTGTTCTTGATGGAACTAAGAGTTATGGAGTGTGAGGATTAAAAATATATAACTAGAATTAAAAAGGAAGATTTAGAATGCAAGTTATAGAATTTAAGGATTTGGTTGCACCTAGGCTAAGATGAAGCTTCCTAGTAGTAATTTAAATTGTCTAAGGGTATATATGAGTTCTTAAGATATCTAGGAAGTTTCATAAGTGCCAATTCCCTAAGAGAAAGCAAGTAAACTCCATGGGTGCTATATGCTTGCATAGTCTTGGCCAAGAGCTCTTCATGCACTTAGGGAGAGTTTTAAATTTTTCTAAAGCTAGAATAGGATTAGATATGATAGAAGAACATTAGTGGAAGCCTTGAAAAAAATTTAGAAGTTATGGAATGTGAGATGGAGGTGTAGGCTCCATAATGTGACATTATAAAGCAACTTATAGCTAAGTTCCTTAAAATGAATGTGTGATGACTCCAAGGAGTCTAAAGGGAGTTAAGAAACCTAGAATGAATGAGAAATGGGAGCCAAGACTATAAATTCTCCTAGTTGCTTCATAAGGTCTTGTATGGAAGCATAATTGAGCCATAGAATAAAGTAGCTTCATATAGAGTGTGTATGATGCCAAGGCTTGTTTCCATGAGTGATTTATGTCTCCTTTAATGTGTCTAGGCCAAGAGAACCAAAGGCCACCTAATTGCAAGGCTTGGCCGAAAAAGGGGAAGAAGAATTTTAAGAGAAAGTGTTGTGTTCTTTCTTCAAGGTAGCTCTTTAACCTTTCTCTCATGCATGGCTTAGATGTTTACTTGTCTTTGAGTGATTATATGTATGTTTAAGCTATGAGAAAGGTTTCTAGCCCATGCTTACATGTTATGATACCATTATGTTTCTTGAAATATGTTTATGATTGCATTATGGCTTGCTTGGGTTTAGTTATGCCAAAAATTCCTTACCAAGGGTGAGGATAAGTCAAAAATCCCTAAAAATGAGTGAGACAAAGCCAAAAGTCTCAAAAAGAGTAAGGCTTAGTCAAAAGTCCTTTGAAAATGGGTGAGACAAATCCAAAAACCCTAAGAAATATGGGTAAGTCTAGATCAATGCCCTTGAGAGCTTATACTTGTTATATATGAGTTTATGTGACAAGGAAAATGCCTTATACATATTCATTAGTTGTTTGAATATTATGCATGCATTCTTTGACATGTTTTAGCATCCATTATATATATTTGAAAGAGTTAAGAGCTATTGGAATTCTTTGAATCTCACTCTTCCCCCACACATGTCTAACCATGTCTAGGTAAGCAAAGTGGGCAAAGAAATGGAAGCCAACAAGCATGAAAAGCAAGATTGTGACAACAAGATAGAGAAATGGCTTGTTTAATTGTATTTTGATGTCAAACTATGTAATTATGAGATGTATACATGAAGTAAACCCTTGAGCATGTTCTAATGTATGTATAAATAGTGTGTGTATCAATATGGAAGCTAGATGAATGGGAATGTGAGATTTTGCTGCTCTTTTGCCATTACGTGACTTGATGTTCTTGTGTATATATGCATGTGGCAAGGTGAGATTGAACTCCATAGTGATTTGAATCATTTGGCATGCTTTTATGTATGGTGTTTATACTTTTAAACTTGCCCAAGTGGTTGTTGAAAGCCAAAAGGGCCATTTGGTGTCTTGAGATGCCATTTGAGATTTCAAAATTGACCAAATAGAGAGCTGAACCAAAGTATAACTAAATGAATGATTTTTTTCATGAAAAGTTTCCAACAAGTAGGTATCATCTAGAGCTTTTCATAGAGTTAAAGAGCACTCAATTTGGAGCTTTAGAGAATTTATTATGATTTTTCAAAGTTGGCCAAATTATGTAGAAATTGTATGATTACTATTTTTTTTTTGTCAATTTGCTTCTCTATGTCACATGTAGGCCAAATGAAGTCTAATGCTCATAAAATTTTGCAAACATAAACTAGACACCATAAGCTTTCCATAGCCACCAAGATCACCTCATTTGGACTTCTGTAGAAGGAGATATGCATTTTTAAAGTTGCATGATAGTACTAGTAATGCAGTCTAACCTACTTTTCCATCAATTTTCAATGGCTTAAGGCAACTACATTAGTCTGGACTTATTTTTAGTTAAAAGTAGATATCTACAGCTTTCTAGAATAGTATGGTTTGTTTGATTTCAAGTTTTCTAAAATTAGTTATAAATTTTCAAAGTTTGTATCAGAAAAATTGAAATTGAAACTCGAGAGCAAACCATGCGCTTTATGTGATGTAGCTTTAAACTCGAAATGAATGAGGTCAATTATGATGTGTATGACTTGTATGGATTTGTTATGACTAGAAAATGATGTTGCTAAGTTCGCATGGTCTATGGAGCATAAAATGAGAAAATAAGATCTTACATAATGCAAATAATCTCATTAAAATAATGCCTTTTTCATGAGAAATGCTTGCTTCTCTATATGATTATGCTCCAATCTATATGAAATGCATTGGGATAGATAATGAGACCATGGTAATATAGTTAAAAGATTAAGGTATTACAAACAACATTATCAGGCCCAACCCACTTAATGACTTCACTAAAATTTAAAACAATGTTTTGGCATCTTTCACCACATCTGAGGCATCAATAGATTTCACAAAAATAATGCCTTATGGAGAATAAACTAAAACATTTATCAAGATTCTTTGCCTTTTGTCTATCCAACCATCAACCATGATTGTTGTGACGACCCTAACTTCTAATCATTGTAATTAAGGTTAAATACGTGATTAATAACCATAAATCAGGGTTACAAGACATTACGACTAATTATATTTAAAACATGCAAGGAAATTTGAACCGTAATGTTATTAGAGTCATTAACCAAATAATTACAAGCATTCATGTACACAAGGGAACACTCATTTATAAGCATTTGATTCTATTACCCATTAATTCTAACTTACAAGAATCTTCTATCAATGTTTCTAAGTCATCCCTTGAGGTCACCATATGAAACACCAAGATTTGGGACTGTTAGCCGCGGTTAAAATGTCTCTGCACCACGGCCAACTACTCTTGGGTTCACTCTTTTATCTTCCCAGGTTTCACCACAACGAGTAGGAACTTCATCGCGGCTAACCTACATTAAGGTCGCAGCAAGGAAACCTCATGGAGCTTACCTCGCTCGCCTCTCGATATTGGCTGCAGCCAATTCTTCCTTTCATTGCTAATTCCTCTCTGGAACGCCTGACTCATTTTCACAAAAGTTCACCGTGGTCAATTCCCATTTAGGTATAGCGAATTACCCTCTGGATGACTCCCAATTTGGCCTCTCACATTTCATAGCGCCTAATTCCACTTTTCACTATGATGAATTGCTCTCTGGTACTCTCCCTGGGCAACTTCACCTCTATTGGCTGTGGCAAATAATATTTTGGCCATGGCGAAATGCCTTCTGATCTTACAACTTCTAAATTCTTGTCTCATACTCTCCATTCTCCTTCTAATGACACCCTAGGGCCACTCTGCCTTAATTTGTGGGGTTCTAATAGCTTTCACTAGCTTAATTTACCCAACTTATCTATCATTACTAGTTCAAGACTTAAATGTTAATTTCTACTCCTCTAACTATCCTATATTAGCAAGTCCATAGAGTAATAATAGTAAGAGTTTATGAACTATCAACCATTATCATTCAATACATATTCCATTAGAGATTCTATACATCACTGATTCAAATCAATAATCTAATATATCCCATGATGACATTCCCAATAGTAGACCATATCATGAGTTCACAAAGTTTATACATCAGATACTATAAGTTCATACATCCAATACCAAGCTATAATGAGACTTAACTCCTTAATAGATACATTCCAACTAATCAAGATATAAATGCCTACACTTGGCAACATGATTACATGATGATGCTATATAAATGAATAACAAAATTGCATCTATTCTACTCAGATCAACCCAAGTGTAGCCTCCTCCACAAATGGTTAGAGCTCATGGATTTTCATCCACTTGCTTCCCCTTATCCTTGCCCGAAAAGCCTTTACTTGAAAGTATGATCCCATGAAACTGGATGAGATGCAAATCTCAGTAACTAACGTAAATTCCATTCATATATTCTAGTTTAGTTCACACATATGCATGATTTCATATAAGCATCAGAAAATATACTAACCATATCAGTAAATAAAATAATTAGGTTATCCATGATTACTATCCCATACTAGCAATCATAACTCCATATGTTAAAGGCCAATAATACCGAGAGAGTCCTGTCCATGGCACCTACTCCCTAATGAACACAAACAAGGCTCAGTGCATCTTAGGTCTGATCATAAGCCGGTGCCTAATCAAAGCACATGCATGGATAGCAGTCTCACCATAGCTCCACCATGGACTCACAAGCTCCAATTATATATAATGGATAGCTAACCAAATCATTTAGCATCACAATCATAATCATACAGCAAATAAAAAATTAAAATAGATATATGCATGGAATTAGCATGAACCCCGATTACCTTACTTGTAATCAATCCTCTAAGAGCCAATTAAATGCTTCTTCAGCCTATGGATACAAAATCAAGCCATTACTATCCCTAATTACAGTTTATATCAGCAACTCCATTACTCAAGGAGTTAAGCTATATAGAACTACTCAGAAACACTTACCTAATCACCAAGAGTCTCTAATTTTGGGTTTTGTTTTCCCTAGACTAGAAACATCAAAATATCACTCCATACTATAGGAAAATTCACACAAAATTAAGGCCCATACTATAGGTCTACTATGGGGGTCTTAAACCAGTAGAAAATGCATTAAAATGAAGAGTTTATACTTACCTAATAACACCCTTAGCCCCAACTTATGAAATTTCACCAAGAAAATCTCAAACAACCACATTTCAGATTTTGGGTATGGTAAAAATGCTTCAAATGAAAAACTAATTAGGCCAAAATGAAGAGAAAAAGAAGGAGATTAAGTTATACAACTATTACCTTGGCTGAATCTTGCTCTAGAAGTGGGAAATGGTATAAATATATCAAAAACCTTAGCCTCCCCTTTGGACCTCTAAATTTTTCTTTTGTTTCTTGTGTTTTTGCAGAATGAGGGTGGCTAAAATGATTTTTAGGATTTTAAGTTAGGTTATAAATAGGTTATGGGTCAACCCATCAGCCCAAGGATCTATTGGGCTCCCACTAGTTATTGGGCTGAAGTGGTAAGTTGTTGGGCCAACTTCAACAATTTAGACTTTTGTAGAGTTGTGTCAAGTTTTCAAGAGCCCACTTAGTTGAGGTCTGCATAAGGGGTATTGGACTAATTACAAGGGCTTATATATAAGTTAGGTCTGCACCTAAAATTATTAGTCCTCCATTAGTTCCCAACCTTGGCCAACTTAATTTAATTTGGGTCTAGATAAGATTTATAACTCAATTAAATCTCAAACTCATATTAATAATTTATCACTCTAAAATTTTCATTCACATAACTTACCTAATTATTCCATATTAATTATTCTTAATTAACCTAAATCCATGATTAATACTTTAATTAATTTTTGGGTTGTTACAATTGTACATATAGTGTCTTTCCAACTAGCCCTATGACTTTTAACAAATAGCTTATACTCTTTCTTGCAATCTCCCAATAAATTAACTCTTAATTCATAATAAGATGAGACTTTAAACCTGGGCCCAATTACCATCATTACATCCATAGCAGGCTAACAGTAGGGAGACTGAATAGCATTAAATGAAATGCAAGTATCATAAATCCATTTAGCTAGTGCTATCTTAGCTTTGTGTATTGCTTCTTTACTAGATAGTATGCTTTTAAAACTTGGTTGGGAACCAGAAGTTGTCCTTGAAGCAAAATAACTTCTTATGATTGTTTTCTTTTGCATGAGGCAAATGGCTGCTTCTTAAGTGGTTGAACCTCTTGAGCTTCTTCTTCTCCACATGCAATTTCATTACCATATGCTTGATTGAGCTCCTCATTCTTGTTCTTCTGTTGCACTTGCTTTAATAACTCTTGTATTCTTTGGTGAACATCATGAGAACCTTTTTTATAAGAGCTTATTTGACCTAGAATTCCAACAAGATGTTGCTTCATCCTATTTATGCCTACTCCCTTATATACTAAAAAAAATGAAGGCAAGTATGCATAGCAGTTTTCCTTTCTTTCTTAAAAGAAAAATGCTCCCATGCTGGATCAGTCTTCCCATGATTTGATGCAAAAGATGTTACTGTGGATTGTTTATCTGATGATGATGCATCACTATTAGTGTCGGGAGTGGAATCATCTAGGGCATCCATCCTTTTAAATGCAATACAAAATAATACAGAAAAATTTACATTATGAGATAACATAATATTGAAATCATATACAACTAAGAAGAAGATTCAACCTCCAAAAATTAAATTTACATCATTTAGGACTTAATAGAGTTGAAGTTTAGCTATTGAAGCAATGAATTATATTATGATGGTAACAATATAACAAGCAACAACATTAGTCAGTCTTTGAGGCATTTCTTTGAACAAATGATATGCATTTTCAGCTCATGAAAATATTAAACTCCCACCATTATCTATCAACAACTAGCAACATTCAAAATACTAGAATCAATACCATGATATTAAATCTAAAGCTTTGGTTATCGTTTATCTTAAGTCCGTACACTTTTATTCTCATTTGTGCACTATGATTTATAGCTCTCAGTCATGGCTTCTTCCTCCTGAGCCAGTTGTTTGTTTCCCATGCTTGTTCACATTTTTTGTGCAACAAAGCTCATTAGTTGTAAAGGAGCTTAATTCTGTTGATTGGTGCAATATGTTGTGAAGATCTCTTTCGTTCTTGGGTTCCTTCAATTAGTGTAGTGTGTAAGGGCTCATTCTTCAATTTACGATTACTTCGCGGGATCTCTAATGGGGATTTGCCGACAATGATCTTTGTCTTCAAGTGCAGGTTTCTCCGATGGCAAATCACAACTTTGGTTCGCTGTTCATATCTTCGAATGTGGCTACTCCTTTCGTGTCTCTAAATGAGGAAGTTTTGTGGCTGTTAGTTCAAATTTGATTCCCCAATCAGATTTTATTTTTTTTTATTTGGCATATAATGGGAACTGGTCAAAATTGTGAACTGACTTATTTTTACCGATTTCACCAATTTTTGACCAATTTTAATAGGTTTTAACCAGTTCTATCTATGACCGATTTTCTGAGACATATGGACCAGCCAACTTACTAGTTCATTGGTCGAACTGACCGGTCTGGTTTGGTTTAACAAGCTTAATATTTATTCTATTTGGACTCATTTTTTAGGCTTTTTAGAATCTAACTACTCCTTACAAATTTTTGGATACTTTTTCACATAAAACATTATTTTTGGGATTTAGATAGCTTAAAATAATGAAAAATAATTCTACCTAAAGTTTCGATACTGTCTGACTCTTTTACAACACCGTAAGGGTCTTAACTGATTCTGACTATCCCTATGATTTTCAAGACCCCTGAATGTCATACCATTAAGAAATAGCCCATGTTTTACAATACCACATGCTTATAACATCAATTTCTCATTATTATTAATTTTAGCAGCAGAAATAACCGACATTAAAGGGCCAACTTTTTTAATTTAGCTTAAATATACCATTCCATCTTACCAATCTCAAAATCTATCCTTAACATATTTGCTCAATCAAAAACATCATAAAAAGAAGTAAGAAATTCGGACTTAAGCCATGCATCACGAACTAGTACAATTGTATCATTCCATGCATGCCTATAATTCTGTTACTAACTTCAAAAATTTATATCTTGAGATAGAAAACTCTGGTTCACACAAACAAGGACTTTCTAGAAAACTCATGACATAAACTACATGTTGTAAAAATTTTAGATAAAAAAATTCATTTGAGCCGTAAAAATATAATGGAATAGTAACATTATCAAAATTTTGTGTATATGCAAACTTAAAACTTTGAGCATGCATATCTTGAGTTACACTACTCCAAATTGAGTGATATTAGTGGCTATGGAAAGATTATAGTACTAACTATATGCCTATAAACTTTTATGAGAATTGAAGTTCATTTAGCCAAACAAATACATAAAAAATAAAACTGGCCAAATGAACAATGCACAGGCAAATCTATATAATTCAACCAATTTTAAAAAATTATAAGAAATTCTACAAAGCTTTAAAAATTATGTTCTTTAATTCTATAAAAAGCTATAAATGAAATCTAGATGTGTGCCAAATTTCATGCCAAAATTCATTCATTTGGTCTAATTTTGGTTCAGGGGTAAATTATAACTTAAAATGGTGCATTATGGATACCAAATAGTTCAAAATGGCTTTTTTTTTTTTACATAATTTGTGATCATTTGAGCATGTCCAAGACATGAAACACGGCATATATGGCCATTAGATTCCAAATATCATGGAACTCAAAATCAGTCATCCACTTGCCAATATACACATACTTTCCATAGCACATACATACCCAAAATGTATGTTTTTGCATTTCCACAACTAGAATTGACATTTACATATTAAGCTCATGCTTTTACATATGTTGGGGTATTCACATTACAACAATATCATATGCAATGTCTCATTGACAATATATTACATAAAAATCAAAATTATTGTGAAAGTGGCATAATTCATGGTTGTTGGTCTCCATTCCTTGTTCCTTGAGAGTTCTCTAGACATAGTTAGAGATAATATGGAGGAGAGTGAGATTCCAAGAATTTCAATAGCTAATTCACCCTTCAAGAATATTTATATGGCATGTTACCATGTCAAAAAAAGGAATCATGCATTATAAGCATCCAAATAACAAGCATAATCATGTTTATGAATTCATATGGATCCATGAATATCAAAATCAAGCTCTAAGGACTTTTGATCTAGTCTCACCTAATCATTTAGGACTTTTGGATTAGTTTCACCCTTTAGAGACTTTTGACTTAGCCTCACTCATTTCATGTGACTTTTGGCCTTGTCTCACTCTTATTAAGGACTTTTGGCTTCACGTCACCTAAGACAAGAGACTTTTGGTACAACTTCACCCTTTAGAGCCATTACACATTCCAAGTGCATTTCAAGAAATATAATGATATCAATTCATCAAATCAATGGCAATGGCATGTTTTATGATTCAAATACACATACAAGCATTCAATGACAATTAAATAACCAAGATAAGTATACAAGAATAGATGAAAAGCTACATTTCCTAACAAAACACAAATACATCTGTGACAACCCTACCTTCCTATCATTGTAACTATAGTTAAATATACAATTAATCATTAATTATCAAGATTTGGAGTTGTTACAATTCATCACATTGTGAAAATATGGAGAAATTTGAACCTTGATATTAGAGTCATCACCATACCAGCACAAACAAAACAAAATTTGCATAAAAGAAATTCTATTACCATAAGGGGTTTATGATTCATCCGTCCATCAGTTTCAATACCCAATAACCTCTCACAAGTATTCTTATATCATTTCTTACCATTACCATTGAAGAAATTGGGGTTTCTAGACTCAAAGTAAGAGTTTGGGGACTTGCGCCACGACCAGCCTTCATGGCATCGCGGCGGAAATGCCTCATGGAACTACTTTTCTCAACCTCCACGATTCTTACCTCGGCGCAATATATTTGCGCCTCAGCGAGTTTCCATTCTATCAGCTCTGCCTCGGCACAATATATTTACGCCTCGGCAAGTTTCCATTCTGTCAGCTCCTAGGCGATTTTTCCCACTTTGCGCCGCGGCGCGATTTATCAAGCCGCGGCGCTCCTCGCCACTGTCACTCCCCAAGCTAATTTTCTTCTCTTGCGCCGCAGCGCCCTTCGATTTTGTCTCTCATTTGGCTGCGGTGAAGACCTCTTAGCTGCAGCGCGACTCCCTCCTGTAATTACATTACCTAAATTTCATCCCCTATATTCCAATTCTCATCTTAGAGACACTCTAGGACCACTCTCCCTCCATTTGTGAACTTCTAATGGTATTTATCTACTTGATTTACCTAGTTAATCTATCCTTATCTATCTCAAGATTTGAAGTATTATTTTCTACTTACCAAGCTATCATGTAACGCCCAGTACATTGTACAATCACTGAAACAGGCCGGTTTGAAAAGCAAGTCCCCTGAGATGAGTGATTCAAGGCCAAATAAAATTTGAATAAAATTTTAAATAATAGAAAACTAGGATTTGAGCCTTGAGTTGCCCAAAAACTAGGGTCAGAGTGATTCGAAAATTTTGCCGAAAGGCCAGTGGCATTTTCGTAAATAAGTGTAATTTTAGAAAAACACCTAGGAGGGCTTTTTAAATGGAAATTTTAAGTTGCCCAGGGTTCTCAGAGGTCCCAAAAACCATAGGAAGCCCCAGGACTGGTAAAGCCCCTCCGGTGTACTCTTTCCGACGTCCGTTGACCTAAACTTTGACCGATTTGTTCAGGAAGGTTTTAGCTCCAATTTGAGTGATTCCAAAAGCATTTTATTAAATTGGGAATGTTAATTTTATGATGGAAAAGACGGTTCTCAAAAAGGAGTTAAAACGAAGCCAAACCGGAAATGCCATTATGGAAGGGCAAAAATGGAAACAAAGTGCACAAAAGAAGCTTCCAAACTCCCTTTTTAAGCCACGTTCAGCTCCCCCCTCTCTAAACTGACTTTCTTCTGCCCAAAACTCAGAAATGGAGCTGCTGTCTTAGGCGCACAAAGGGAGGAAATTTTAGAGGAAGAAAAGCCAAAGAAAAGGTGAGAAAGTGTAAGGTTTTCATGCTCTTTCCTCTTGAAACTTCATCCTCCCCTTCTTGCTTCATCTTTCCATGATTTTAATGTATTTTTTGGTGCTGATTTGGGTCCAGATCAGAGGAGGGAAATTCAAAATTTAAGGAGGAGAAAGAGGGAAGAGGAAGGGCTCTTAAAGGAAGCTTGATTGCAAGGTAGTTTCTCTCCCTTTGTTGCTTCTTTTTCTCCTTCTCTTCCATGGTAGGATGTCTCAACTAGAACGATGAAGAGGGAAGAGTTTCTGTTTTATAATCCAAAAGAATCCATCAAACTAAGGCATGGGAAGATGGATTATACCAAAGAAATGCATGAAAAACTAGTAAAACTCAAGTTGGAAAAGTGTAGGGTGCTTGAACATAAGTTAAAATCTGGGTTGATTCAAGACTTCCCCATCATATGTGAGTGTTTGTTTGAGTTTCTAAGACTCCTAGGGAGCCTCCCAAGTGCCCCATCCATTAAGGAAAAATCCCAAACTTCATGGGTTTTTAATGGAAGCATAACTAGGTCAAGACCCTTAGAGATAGCTAGGGAGTATTTTAAATGGTTCCAAACTTGATTTGGGACTTTATATGATAAAAGAAGATAGGAGAAACCCTTGGAAAAAATTTAGAAGCCTTAGGTTGGGAGATGAGGCAATGGCTTCCATAATGTAACCTTATGAAGCAACATGGACCTAGGTTTGTGAAAGTGAGCGTGTGATGGCTTCAAGGACCTTAAATGAGGTCAAGAGGTCTAAATATGGCAAGAGAATGGAACCAAGAATATTAATTATGGTAGTTGCTTCATTAGGTCCTTAATGGAACCATATTGTGACAAATAGACCAAAGTGTAGTCTTAAGAGTGAGTGGGATGTCATAATTTGTTCCAAGAGTATAATTTAGTGTTGTTTATTGTGAATAGGCCAAAGAAATCCAACCCCACCTTCTTGTATTTGTGGAACCGAAAAGGAGAAGAAACAAGCAAAGTAAAGCTTGGATTTGCACCAAGGTAGCTCTCCACCTTTTCTTGTTGCATTTTCTTGTTGCATATAGTGTCATTGTGTGCTTGTGTGTATGTTTATATGTTTAAGACATGCCACTTGATGCTATGTTGCTATTTTGGTACCAATATGCTTTCTTGAATGTCTTCGAGTGATGGAAATGGCTCATAAGGGTGAGGTAGTGCCAAAAGTCCCTTAATGTGGGTGAGGAGATGCCAAAAGTCTCATGGCATGGGTGAGACAAGGCCAAAAGTTCCTTGGATGGGTGAGGCTAAGTCAAAAGTCCCAAGAACCAAGAGTGAGGCAATCCAAAAGTTCTAGAAATGGGGTGAGGCCAACCCAAAAGTCCCTAGAGCTCATTCTTATTCTTGGCATGTGTTTGTGACATAAAAATGTAGAAATTGAATGCTTCATCGATTGAGTAGTTGCATACTTGTACCCTTGACATGTTATATGCGTTGAAAATGTGATTGAATAGGTGTATGAGCTATTGAGATTCAATGAATCTCACCCCTCCTTTCTCTCATCTCATATGATCTAGGTGGAGTTCAAGACCCAAAGGATGGAAGTCAAGGAGCTTAAATCTCCATCTCTTGGCAAACCTTTATATTTTGATATACTATGATGACTAGAATGTAAAAGTAGATATGTAAATATTATTTTTGAGCCATGACACTTTGAACAAGTGTAAAACTATGTAAAGTTAGTGTATGTATCAAGAATAGAGTCTAATGAGTAGAATTATGTATTTTGACCACTTCAGAGCCCATTTGTGTATGTATCTTTATGGAAGTGGCATGGTGAATTTGAGTTGCATGAGAGTTCAGACCTTATGAGGGACTTATTTATGCTATATTTATGCTTTCTAAGTTGCTCAAATGTGTGTGGAACCATGGATGACTCATTTGAACCAAAGTTGCCTCTTGTTGGGACCAAAATTGCCATAAACTTGAGCTATGGCAAAATCTGACCAAATGACCTCTTCTTGACTTGGAATTTTGCATGCAAGTAGATCTTTCCTAGAGATTTTTGGAAAGCCAAAGATCAGGTCATTTGGAGGTCTGTGGAATTTTCTATGATTTTTCAAAGTTGGTATCAGAATTTCGGATTTGCACTGGTACTGTTCATTTGGTCAGTTTTGAAATTGTGTCATCTGAGGGGAAAACGTGGTCCAATGGCTACGAAATTTTATAGTTAGAAACTAGGCATTCACAGTGATTTGTAGCAACTGGAAGCACCTCATTTGGAGGTCTGAGCTGAGAGATATGAATTTTTGAATTTCTGGGACAGTAGCAGTAGCTCAGCATGACCTGAGTCATTGTTCCATTGAATTTGGGTAGCTAAGCGTGCTTTCTATGGTCTGACTATATTTTTACCATAAATTTAACGTTCATAGCTTTCCAAATTGGTATTATTTACATGGATTGGATTTTTTTGGAATTAATTGGACATTTTCAAAGTTCATAGCAAACACTTGTATCAGCACCAGTAGCTGTCCGAACCTTAACCCCTTTTCGCGTGTCAAACGTTTTCTGAGTTATGTTTCATGGCCTGGAAATATTTGTAGAATAAATTAGACATGTGTAGCTTTCCAGAATGGCCAAGAATGAACAATTTAAAGTTTTCTAGAATTAGTTACAAATTTTGAAACTTCCTATCAGTAAACTGAACCAGTGGCCCAGACAGCAGCAACCCCAGTGGCTTTTCGGATGTCAAATGTTCTCCCCTTAATGATTCATGAGCTGAACTATTTTTATCATGGGGTAGACATCCAGAGCTTTCTGGAATGGTAAATTTTGTTGGATTTCGAATTTTTTGGATTTAGTTATGAATTTCCGAAGTTGTGACAGAAAAACTGAAATTCTGGCCGAAAATAAGAGTGTGAATTTGATGGTCCCCTTTGAGTTCCACGAGTTGTGGGCCAACTTTGGTTATGCAAATGAGTTGTATGTATATAATTAAATATGAGAACGTGTTGTATGAGCTCATATGGTTCGTGTGACACCGAATGGAATTTTTATATGCGACGTGACGCGAAATAAGGCATTATTTTAATGTCATTTTCCATTTCCTTTGTTCAATTGATCATGTGAGACTTAGAAATGATCGAAAGCATACTAAAAATATATGGTGTTACATACCACACATAAAAAAAACCATAATTTAATGACAGCGAATGTATTCTGGTCACAAGGTGTATGGGGCCCATGCTTAATGCTCATATAAAATCATATCACTTATCCATTATTAGCCAATTACAATCATAATGTTCAATTCTATGATAATTAAATTACATATACAGTCTCTATACTTGGCAACTCATGATGCAATGCAGCAATGATACAAAACTAGCAATTTAGTTACAATAGATTTTGTCAAAGCTCCCAAACCTATGTGCTACCAAACCATTTAACGATCTTCTATTAATTTTCTCCTTGCCACTAAAAGGTCCGGTCCCTGAAAATGTTAGCCCATAACGGGGTGAGATATACAATCTCAGTAACAAAAGAGCAGATTCCATATATATGTACAAGTCAATCAATCCAATGCAATTTCATGTCATCAATACCAGAAATATCAATTCAATTCGCAAATGAACTAGTTGAACTACCAATGACTACTGTCCCATACCAGCAATCATATATAACATGTTAATGGCCAATAACACTGGGAGAGGTTCGTTCATGACACCTACTCCATAATGAGCACAACCAGGGCTCAGTACATCGGGGTCTAATCACAACTCGGTGCCCGATCAAAGCACATGCATGGGTGGCAGCCACACCACAGCTCTACCATGGACTCATAAGGTCCAATCGCAATAACGATTCAAGTAGTCAACTAATCATTTAGCATTTCAAAATCATATATGTGCAAACAATATCATATTAGCATGAACATACACATGGAATTGGAAAATTAACCCCAGTTACCTCAATGAAGCCAATTACTCTTCCCCTAGCTACCATAATAATCCAAATGCACACCAAGCCTATAACAAGCATAATTATCATTATTTCTAATCACAATCAAATATCCAAAGAGTTGAACTATTAATGACAGACTAGAGGTTACTCACCTAATTACTAAGGAATTTAATTTCGGATTCCAACTTTCCCACACCAAAAATTGCCATAGTTCACTCCAATTTCTGGGTAATTTCACATAAAACTAAAGCTCATATCATAGGTCAACTATAGGGGTCTCAAACTAACAGAAAATGCATCAAAATGGGAAGGAGATACTCACTTAACAACAACCATAGCCTCACCTCCGAAAATCTACCATGGACTCACCAAAACTCGCCTTTCAATCATCAAGCTCAGAAAATTGGGTTTTCCACCATTATCTCCTTATAATTTTATACAATAACAGAACCCATTATGATAATACATCCTTAGGGGTATTTTCCAACAAAGTGATACACAAAATGGAAGGGAAAAGCTTACCTAATCTTCCCTCTAACCTCCAAGTCCGAAAATCTTACAAGGAATCACCCAACACCAAATTTTAGATTTGAGATGAAGATGAAAATGCTCAAATCCAGAAATTAATCGGACCAAAATGAAGAGGAGGATGAGAGGGTCAAGTTATATATAACTCACATTGGCTAAATTATCCTCTAGAAGTGAGAAATGGTGGAGGAATGCAAAAAACCCTAGCATCCTCTCTTCCTATGCGAAAATAGAGTTCTCCTTTGCCAAAGATTGAGTAGGTCTACAGAATAGAGGGTAAGGGGCTAAGTAAGTTAGGGTTTTAAATGGGTTTAGGTCAACCCTAAAGCCCAAAATCCACTTAAATTCATATGTGTGCTTATTAGGCCTTTGTTTAGTGAAGTGGGCTGCAGAACATTTTAAGTTTAAGTGAAGTATGCTGACCCAATGGCCCAATTCTTTGTAGGTTTAGATTTTTATGCTTATTGGGCCTTATCTCATAAGTTGGGTTGAATCTCATGAGTTGGGCTTCAGAGTTGTAGTTAGGTTAGGCCAAATTTCAAGAGCCAATCTAGTTTAGGTCTGCATAATATGTATTGGGCCAACTTAAGGGCTCATGTATATTGGGTCTTGGGCCTTCATTTCATTAAATCAGATTGGGCTATTACTAGGTGATCTCTCTTGGCCCAAATCTCATGATAAAGAGTTGGGCTTACACCTAAAATCATTGGACCTCCATAAATTCTTACCCATGGCTTATTTAAATTAATTTTTGAGGTGTTACAACATCAATGGAATCATCTCTAGCTTCACACAAGTCTTATATAAGCTACTTGCAATTCTAGGCTTCCATATGGCTCCATTTAAAAGTTTAAGAAAGCAACTCATATAATTTATCATCTTGGTTGTAATTTCTCAGTCAATCTAAGTCATATGACTCTACTTAAACTCATTAGAGTCATCACAAACTCAATTCAAGGAGTCTAGCACCAAGTTGTTTCTTTATACATAATGGAATCCTAAACTTTCATATTACAAAATAAGGCTTCTAAATTCAAACCAATCATTCCTTTGGTATTTATAATTCATATCTAGATTATTTTTATCCTTAAAATTAGAAAAAACTCTCCCTAGGTACATGAACTCACTCTTGACTAAGACTGTAATATCTGATCTCTCTAGAACTTGACCAAAATTAATGAGATTACAAAATAGGACCCCAAAATGAAATGGCTAGTTGCTAAACAAGATTAGAATAATAATCTAGACATTTAGAAATGAGAATATAAAGCTAAAGATACCCTAAAACTAGAGTTAGGATGGCTAAATAAAATTACCGAAAAGGCAGTGGTATTTTCGTAATTTCAGACAACTTTTAAAAAATCAAAGGAGGGAGCTTTAAATGAAAAAAATTGAGTTTTTCAGGATTCTCAAAGGCTCTAAAAATTATAGAAACTCCTAGAATGGCTAAAACCCCTCCGGCGTACATTTTAAATCATCGATTGACTAAAACCCTAACTGGATGATTTGATAAGGTTTTAAATACAATTTGGATGAAACCAAATATATTTTATGAAATAAAGGACATAAAGTTTCATATAGAAAAGGCAGTTTTCAAAAAAGAGATACAATGAGCAAAAATAGGGAAAATGAAATTGAAGGACAAAATGGAAATTATGAAAAATGTTATAACTCACCTCTTTTCTTCTTGAAATAAGGCTAGCATGTCCCAAACACTTTAAGATAAAACTAGAAGCTTTTGAACCAAAGGAGAGAGATGCACCAAGGAAAAGAGGAAAAAGAAGGAAAGAAGGCCAAGAAAAGGTAAGAAAATGTTACTTTTTCATGCTCTTGCCTTACCAACTTGGTTCTCCTCCTTGAGCTCTTTCTTTTGGTGATTTTGGCTTTTAGAAAGAAGCATTTCTATGGTTGGTTTGTTGGAGTAAGGAGAGAGTTTGAAGAAATGAAGACAAGCATCAAATTTTCCTCTTGAAATACATTAAAACAGGGTATGTTTCCATAGCTAAAGATTGTTTCTCTTTGGTCCTCTCTTCATGTGTGTGTTCAACCTAGGCTAGGAGAGGATGAAGGGAGATTATTTGTAATAAAACCAAGGCTAACCCAAGGGTTTGGAAGCATGGAGAATTAGAATATGTAATTAGAATCAAGAAAGAAGCATTAGGAAATAAGATATAGAAGTTAGGGTTTCAATTATACCTTGAAAGTTTTGGAACTTTAAGAGGATAACCCAAGCCATATTTAATCATGTCTAGACTCTAAAGAAACCAAAGAACAAGAGCATGTATCAAATTCCCAAGGAAAATAAGCAAAACTTCATCTAGCCTTCCAAGGATATATGTCTCGATCAAGAGAGAAAGGAAGCACCTAGGGAGTGTTTCTTTAAGTTCTAATGAATTTAAAATTTTAGATATGATGAATAAAGAATTATGGAAGTATTGGATTGAATTTAAGAAATTTATAATGGAAGTTGAAATCTTAAGGAGTTAAATGAGGTTAATAAAGCAAGTTGGTTCTAAATCATTCTAACCAAGTATGTAATGATTCAAATGAGTTCTTGAGAGTTATAAGACTTGTAAGAAGTAAGAGTTTGAGGTTTAGAAAGCAAGAACCAAAGGTTGCTTCATAATGGATCTAAACTAATCTTAATTAGCACCTTGAGTCCTAATGAGATTAAGGGAGCATCTTGAAACCTAGAGTAAGTTCCATGGGATTAATTTGCCTTATCATTGTTCTATGTAGGTCAGGCTAATCTAAACTCACTAATTTGTAGGTGTTAAGCTAAAGAAAGTAAAGAAAAAGAAAGTTTATAAGTGTGATTGTGGTACCTCCAAGTTCTTAAAGCCACAAAGTAGCTTTATCTCCCTTTCTTACATACTTTGAGTGCTTGAATGAGTGTGAAAGCTTGTACATATTGTTGCTTGATGCATTCATGATACATATTTAGCATGAGTTCCATAATGAGGTTTATGTATGAATATGACATGTTTTTCAGCTCCAAGCTCCCTTGAGGCATGGAATTGAGTACAGTAACTTTTCCTTAGCTCCGAGTTGAGAAAAGTTGAGCCTAGCAAGCTTATGATGAAGCCCTGGCTAAGAAAGGAATGAATTTTCATATTTTATGATGCATTTGACTCATATGAAGCATAAACATTGCATTCTTGCACCGCATGCATGGCATGTACTCATGGCATTTTTGTATGTGTTGATTTGGTTGACATTAGCTACTGAAATTCCCTGAATCTCACCCTTATACTCCTACTAACCATTTTAGATTCATCAAGTCAAGTCCAAGATCATGAGAAGCCATAAATCTTAGAAAATAATGTATTAGGATTCTATTCTGTATTAAAATTTTGATATATGTATGTATGCAATACTTTATATGTATTATGATAGACTAATGATGTATATGGTGATGTTACTTCATGTTTAATGATGGAACCATGTATAAAAGTATGATAACATCAATATATGACTATTTATGACCATGTATGTGCATTATGTTAGGAAATGGTATGTAAGATGGTATGATGCATATATGTATAAGTGGATATCAAGGGGTCAAATTTTCATCCACCCATTTTGGAATGATATGAAGTGGTTAGAAAAGCCATTTAAATTGAAATAAATGTGCTCAAAGTGGGAGAAAATCAATTAGACACCAAATGGATCGAGTTGGTACCTAAAATGGTCTTAAACTTTCCATAAACAACTATATCAAAAGTGGCCTAAATGATCTAATCTGAGCCTAAGATTGGCATGTACTTAGACCCCTCCAAGATATTTTTTTCAAGCTAAGAACCATAATTTTTGGAGTTGTACAAAATATTTCACAAATTTTTGAAATTGGATAGAAATTTTAATTAGGTCTTGGTACTGTTCACACTGAATAAGTTTGATATTTTGGATTTTCAAGAGCTAAATGAAGTCTAGTGCTCATGAAATTTTATCAGTATATAGTTGGCATTATAAGCTTTCTAGGGCCACTGAGTTTGCCTAAAAAGGAGTTGTATGAAAGAAGTTATGAATTTTTGAACTTAGGGGTCTGATTATGTCTAAGTACTATAGCATCTATTGATATACAATATCTTTTATGAGTCAAATGAGCTCAAATGCTTCTAAAATTTTACATCATTTAGGTCTCATCTTAAGCTTTATATGGCCATTAAGAGAACCTAATTTGGAGTTGTGTAGCTCAAGATATGCAATTTCAAAGTTTAAGTCTATTACATGCCTCCAATTTTGACCTATGCTATTGTTCCATTGCATTTGGTTATGAAAATGAACTTAATTTTACTTGAAATTTTTACAACACGTATTTCACATCCCAAGCTTTCCATAGACACCTAATTTTCATGATTTAGAGTTCTATAGCACAAGTTATGAAATTTTAAAGTTACTATAAATTTTTGCCCAAAACTATCATTTTGGGTCCTATGGAGATTTTATGTATTCCACGAGCTAAACATGATAAAATAAGGATGAACAAACTTGTTATGGTGAAAATGAATTAAGAAGAAGAAAGAATCATGTTGTGATCCCTATAGTTCAAAATGATCCATAAATGGCCCAATTTTGGTATTGAAAGCTTATTAATGGATATGAATTTTGCTTGAGACTTCTCATTTCACATGAATGAGTTAGTAAAAGCTAGGTATGATAGAGACACTTACATGGATTGGCACCTATGGAATTTCATTCATTCATCTAGGGAATTTAACACTTATATGAGTTCCTTGGCCTCTTCTTAACTCAATCATACTATCACATAGTTTAAAATACCATTTTAAAGGCTCATATCTTCCTAGGTGCAATCAAAACCTTAATTTTCTTAAATTGGTACCAAATGCTTCTTTTTTAGTTCTATTGGTTTCATATGATTCTCCATGCTTCAAAATCCTACTTTCTATCAAGTTTAGACCAAAATCAAACTCCTTACATAGTCCCCTTAAGTTGGCTGAATTGGAGCATCCATGGAAGAACCAAGAAAAACAAGTTTTCTAAAGAGAAAAATATCTTTTCTTAAAGCTTGTCACGTGAGCTTTCTTAAGCTTCCAAGGTTTTTTTCCAAATTCTTCCTTCCTTTTATTGAATCAGCCATAAATCACCACCATTCAAAACTTTAAAACCATGAGAAAATAGAGGAAAAAGAGTATAAGAATATTAGAGAAAGGAAGAGCATGAAAAGAGCTTGAATTCTTACCCTTTTTGCTTGATTTTCTTCCTCTTTTCTTCTTCTTTTTGTGTGCCACTTCAAGCAAGTCTAGGTTCTATTTTGGAGTAGACTTAGATCGGTTTAAATGAAAAGAGAAGAAGGGAGTGCTATATAAGAAGTTATAACAATTTAAAATAAAATTTTCAACTTTGTCCCTTAAACTTTGGTTCCTCTATTTGAACTCATTTCAAATCTTTTTTTAGAACCATCTTTTTCATAATAAAATTTAGGTCCTCTAATTCATAAAATAACTTTTGTTTCACATTAATTGGATTCAGAACAACTCTAAACGATCAGGTTAAAAGTTTTGCTCAACTAATGACCTAGAACGTACACTAGAAGGGTTTTAATTATTTTAAGGCTTTCTATGGTTTTTAGGGCCTTTGAAAACTTAGGAAAACTCAATTTTCTTATTTAAAACTCCTTCTTTTAAGTTTTTAAAAAGTTACTTGAAATTATGATTTTGCCACTGTGCTATTCCTTTAATTCTTTAGTTGTTTTGGCTCTATTTTCGGACTATCCTTAAGTTTTTAATCATATTTTTAGATGTTCTAATTAATATTTTTATTTTAATTAGTCTCAATTAGCCTTAATTTAGAGTAATCATATCTTAATTTATTGGTTTTAGTTCAGTTTCTAAAAAATCGGTTATTACACTAAAAACCTTAGTGAGCTTAATTTTGGGCTTTAGAACTCTTTTTCTTGAGTTTCCTAAAATTTGCTTAAAATTATAATTTTTCCACTATCATATCCTTTTTCTTGGTTTATCCATTTTAACTTTGTTTTCTCCTTGTGTATGATTTCCTAACCTTGTTTCTTGATATGCTGATTAATATTTTATTCCTATTTAGCCTTAATTTAATTTACTTTAGGGTCCTCTTTTATTAACATACCGGTCCCAGTTCAATTAAAAAGTTAGTTTTCACACGTTATGATGTTTTATGATGTTTTTGACCATGCATGCTTCTATTTACTTACTTGAGTAATCATATGTGGATATTGGAATTGGTAGAGTATGCTACTAGGATTCTTTCTATAATCTTACCCCCTGTCTCCTTGTAACACCATATCTATATAGCTCTTAATTCAAGGCAAGATTGGCATAAGATATTCATTTGTATGAAAATAACACTTTTTAGCAATGATTAATTCTATAATTGAAAGCCCATTTAGTTCATTCTTGGCTTTTGGAACTGTGTGGACTTACCAATAGCCTTATCCATGCATAACATATCTATTCATATAAAAAATATCACAATTTAACGCACAAAGCTCAAAGTTTGGACTATACTTCACTAAACCAAAATTTTACTCTCGAGTTGCCGGGCCAATTTACTTATATGAAATTTGAAAAATCATAACTAATTTAAAAAAATTAAAATCATGCATGCTATAACTTTTTGGAAAGATCTAAATGTTGACTGACTATGAAAATAATTCTAGACCAAGAGAATAGCATATGAGAAATAATAGAACAGTACATCAGGTCATGCTCTCAAACAACCACAGACCTTGAAATTTCAAAAAAAAAATTCTCCCTCTACAGAGCTCCAAATGAGGTGCTCTCAGTGGCCATGGAAAGCTTATGATGTCTAATTTATGTTTGCAAAATTTCATAAGCATTGGACTTCATTTGGTCTATGAATGATATAAGAAAGCAAACTAACCATATGAACAGTACCCTTGATAATTCTACATAATTTGGCCAACTTTAAAAAATCATAATAAATTCTCTAGAGATTCAATTTAGGTGCTTTTTTAGCTCTGTGAAAATCTCTAGATAAGACCTATTCTTTGGCCAAATTTCATGCAAAATCATATCCATTTAGTTAGACTTTGGTTCAGTTCAAAAAATGGTCAAAATTAAAGTCCATAAAGGGTTCAACATGCAACAAATGACTTTCCCATCTTTCCACAACTACTTGAGTAGATATAAAAGTATAACTACAACCTATAGAAATATGCCAAATAGTTCAAATCGTCATGGAGCTCAAAAACACCATCTTAGTTGTTAAAATACACATATACATCAAGGCACATGGATGTCAAAAACTCATATAATCATTCATTTGGTTCTAAATTCCATTCATACATCATATTTACATATATTTTCTTGTGTTCAATGGTTTACATCACATGTACATCATCTAGATATAAAACTTGACATCAAAATACAAAATTTTCCTATTCTATTATCAAGAGTCCATGCTTCAAGGTACTTGGCCTCCATTTCTTAGTCTATTTAGCTCACCTAGATATGCTTAGACATATGTGGGAGAAGAGTGTGATTCTAAAAATTCCAATAGCTCTTTACCCTTTCAAACATACATAAAGGAAGCATTTACGTGTCAAAGAATGCATGCATGTCATGAAAACTTTTCATAAACATATATAAATTAATTTCTTCATCATGTAAACTCATACATATCAAACATAAGCTTTAAAGGGTGTTAGTCTAGCCTCACCTAATTTTCTTGGAACTTTTGGATTTGTTTCACCCACTTTCAAGGGACTTTTGATTTGGCCTCACTCTTCTTGAGACTTTTAGCTTTGTCTCACCCATTTCTAGGGACTTTTGGCTCATCTTCACCCATTAGAAGGGATTTTTAGTATAACCATACCCATTCAAGCCACTTTACATTCAAAAACACATTTCAAGAAGTATAATAGTACCATAGCAAGTAATCAATGGCTAGGAACATAGCTTATAGTTCATACATATGCATAAGCATCCAATGACAAGCAACATCCAAGGAATGCATGTAAGAAAGGTTAGAGAGCTACCTTGTATCAAGAATCACACACTTTTTCTTTTATTCATTCCTTCCCCTTTTTAGCCACACACTTGCACTTAGGAGAACCTTGATTTGGTTGGCCTTGGCACATTAAATAAGACATAATTCAATCATTAGAACTAATTCTAGCCTTACATAAACCTTATGCATGCTTACTTTGTCTAATGCCACCAATATAGTTCCATAAAAGGGTATAATGAAGCAACCCCTAGAATTTATGATCTTGGCTCCAATTTTTTATGCAATCTAAGTCTTTTGACTCCATTTAGATTCATTAGAGTCATCATAAACTCAATTCAAAGAGCCAAATACTAGGTTGCGTCTTTATGTCCATAAAAGGGCCTAAACTTCTATCACATTAACCATGGCTTCTAAATTCAAACCAATACTTTCTTTAGTGTCTCTAGCTCGTATCTAGGCTATTTTTACCCTTAGAATAAATTAAAAACTCTCTCTAAGTCCTTTTCCTCTTCCTTGGTTGAAACACACACACATCTTAGAGCCATGGGGTTTTGTTTGTTGTCTTAGGGAATTAGCCACTTACGCAACTTCTTAAATGTCTTAAGAGCTCATTCCTACCTTTAAATAGGCTATACAACTCTTAGAAAGTTTCAGAATTTAACATGCATCTTAAAATCCATAAGTAAAACAACTTGCATTTCAAGGCTTTTCTTTTACTTCTTATTGCATATTCCTACTTCTCATTGTTCAAAACCCTTCTTTCTACCTTCCTAAGACCAGAAATTATTCCCTCTTATATGGGCCTTGAGTTGGACGAAAAGTATACAAGGAGAAGCATAAGAAACCATGATGTTTTACCTTGATTTTAAGCCTTGTTCAAGTGGCTTTCCTTTGCTTCTAGCTTCTTCCATTCCTCTCTTCTTTCTACTGAACCAACTATGGAACATCTTCAAATCAATCACCAAATCTTAATATATCATTCATATTCTTGCACCACAAGATATATATTTATGTACTAATTTCGTTGAAATTGACTACTAAGATTCTTCTCAAAATTTCACCAATATATTTTCACTAACCATTTCAAGCTCTTCAAGCAAAAAGAAGGATATAGAGAAGAATTAGACTTTAGGAAACCATGTAACAAGGTTTTTGTAATGAAAGAGTGGTATTTGTACAAAGTGATCTTACATAGTTGGAAACTTTATATATGTGTGATGAACCTTAATGTTTTTAATAATTTTTGTAATGAGAATACATGTATGAGCTAGAATACATCAATGTATGTTATTTTGAGGTAAAAGTTGGCTTTTTACACCATTATGTATATATAAGTTGCAAGGTGGTTCATATGCATATTTGGAGTTTGAAAGGTCATATTTTTATGTAAGCCTTATTTCCTATGTTAGACCATATGGATTGCATGCCTAGAATTATTAAAATTTGTTCAAAATGAAAGAATGCAATTTGGAAACCAATTGAGTCATTTGTGAACCAAAATTTGGTTCTAAAGAGTTTTAAATTGTACCTTTACCTTTGACAACCTAAAAGACTTAGTTTGGGGTTGAAATTTTGCATACACATAGGGGACATTGAAAGCTTTCTAATAAATCAAAGATTATATTTTTTTGAAGTTTTGTAGAATATTTTATGAATTTTTGAATCTAACTATTTTCAGCAAAATGGTCTGTTACTGTTCATACCTAATGCTGTTATATTTTTTGTGCTTTTAAGGGGCCAAATGAAGTCAATTACTCATGAAATTTTATAGGTATAAAGTTGGCATTTTCAACTTTCTATAACCAATAAATTTGTGTGAATTGGAGTTATGTAATTTAAGTTATAAACTTTTAAAATTTGATGTATAATATGCCAAATGGTCAAATTTGGGATCCTTAACTCCCTTGGATGTTTGATGTATATTTTCTAACCTAATAGACCAAAGCAAGTTTGTTTATAATAAATATGAGTGAAGAAAAAGAAAAATTCAAACTTTAACCCCATAACTCTGATTGGTATGTAAATAAGCCAATTTTCGTTACTAAATGAATAGTAACAATGTAGTCTTTGTTACTGATATATAGAAATAGTATAAATGAGCTAAATAAAATTAGGTATGATAGTTATAATCTAGTAAGATTAGTATATGATTAGATTTTCTCATTTAAATGAGAATGACCTATCTTTAGGTCATTTGTATAGTTGACACTAAGATTAGTATGTGAATGCTTATAGCAAGTTTAAGTACATTGAATTAACTTATTGAGAATAGCTAATAGATTTTTTTACTAATATGTCAATAGTTATTCTTAAATAGTGTAGTACAATTCTCTTTTGAGTTGAGTGACCACTGACATCTTATAAATGTTGTATATTATAGTTTGATACTTCTGGGTTTTGGTTCTAGTAATGTGTCAAACTAAAAGTAGTTATTGGATATAATATTACATGCATAAAGATATGTAAGTGCACTAGTCATGGTTTTATTACTCTCAATGAAAGAAAAAGATACTCTATTTGATAAGGATGAGACTAGACCAAGTGTATCGTCATAGTAAGAGGAAGAGAAATTAGAAAAAAATGATTTTTCTAATTTCCTTATCTTAGTCATTATCTAAAGTCATTCATGTTTGAAGTTAGGGTTTGACATGTTATCCATACCTAAACAAGCTCATGGAGAAGTATCATGTAATAGAAGGATAGATTAGGATTGTACATTAAACCTTAACAAGAAAGGTTCATTAATTTGATATCAAAGTCACAATATATTAGGGATCGTCATATATTGCTAGACATCACTCATAATCTATGAGAAGAAAAGAATTAGTCAATTATAATTCATCAATTAGAAGGAATTCTAATTATCAATTAAATTAATGAAAAGGTTCAATTATAATTATAAAAAGTTACATTCTTACTACTAATATAATATAAATCTAAAGGTTTACACACAATATAAGGCAAAACAATAGAGATTAAAGTGCAAAATGACTAATTAATAATTTGTCTAACTCCTAATAAAATTAAAGTTTACACTTTATGTAAAAGGAAAGGAATGCAAAGAGAACTAGCATTTTCTAACTGCCACTTTCTTTCTTAAAAACCTTAAGAGGAGTTCTCTCAAGGAAAAGATTAAATCTTTAGTATTTCTCTTAGTTTTGCCCTAGTGTGGATACACTTAGAGGTGAGATAATTGTGTTGATTTTGCAAATCATGAAGAACTCTATTCTTGGATTCAAATGAAAGTCTAGAGGATCATTTGGGTTGGAAAAAATGTGACTTATCACTACTTCGTGGAGTTTTAAAGGTTGTCACAAATTTCCACAAAAGGAAGATCATGTTTGAAGACTTGAAGTTCATGTTACTTGTGTTTGTGACCTTAGAGCTTGAAGATCTGACCTTGAGGTCTAGATCAGGCACTAAGTAGGTCATTTAATCCTCTTTTATGATTCTAATATGATTTACAAGGAGGTTCTAAGTAAAAGAAAACAAAGAAAATTATAAAAACCTTGCTTCCACTCCTTTCACTAGAATTATTCTAGTTTTGTTTTCTTTTTCTTTCACTTTAAAGTCTGAACAATCTTAGTCACATATACATGTCCAAAAGATTTAGAAGCTTATAATAGCTTATTCTCAAGCTCCAAATGACAAGAAACATAGTCAAAAGTAGTAATGCTCTCATTATAGGTCAAATTCACTTTCATATTATAACCCTTCCTTACTTGTTTTATTAAATTTCCTGATCATTTATGTTGATTCATTTATTATGATGTAGTAGAAGAAAAAATCAATAAATAGTAAGAATATAAATAAATAAAGGCTACATGGTTATATACTACTTGGACTGCATTTTCAAAAAATTGTTCTTATAGTAGGTCTTATTAACCCATTATTTGACACAAGAAGTTCAATTATACATCATGGTTAACAAAATTTTATTTATGTTAGTCCAGTGAGCTATATACTGATATATATATATATATATATATATGTATATGTGACACAAAAGAAGTTTCATGATGTCTACATCCTCTAGAAATCTAATTCATACAGGCAAGGTCAGAGAAGGGGGAAAAGAGGTTATTAGCTGGTTATCTTCAGTAATTGTTATAGTCTTCATATTAACTATCACTTGAACTTGGCCCACCCCCAGGATGTCCACATATATCCATTTAACCTCAACTATGCAATGAATCATAGACATCTTTTATATTTGAACACATTATCATAATAAGTGAGAATTTAAAATTCCCAACAAGACATAAGAAATTTTTAAAATAAATAATGGTTCAGCTGTTATGCATGTAGAAAATATTTTTATTTTTACCCCTTGTTTATCTAAAAAATCAAATAAAGTCAATTAAACAATAGAAAATAGGCACAATCTTTGCTACCACATATTTAACAAGATAACCTACTTAACAAGCACAAATATATAGCAATATCCTATGTATGTTAAACAGCTCATATAGAAAAGCAAATTTAGTATGCAAATATTGAAGGAACCATAGTTAATTAGTTCTAAAAATGCTAACTAGAAAGGAAAAGTTTCATAGGTACGATATCAAGTATGCCATAGTACTGGACATAAACCTAGGTTTTTTTTTTTTAGTCAAAGGCGTTACATCACATATCTCATACTAGCTACTATGAAACCTAAGTTTTCATTATTTTTAAGACTAAATAACTACCTTCTTTGCCCTTACATATCACAAAATATGTTAGTATAATCAATATTCAAAGCTACACATATCATCATTGCAAACTAAGGCATCCTTTAGTATGGATCCACATAATATAAGTAATCTAAGGTTCATTGGGACTTTAACCCATTGAAGGACTCTAACCCTCAATATTGTACTAACAACAAGAATTCTATATATTAAAGCCAATCACACATTAGTCCATATGGTAATTATCATCTGCATACATAAATCTAAGAGCTAAAAACAACATGAGTTAATCAAAGTAAAACATTTCAAATAATTCAAGACAATAGCTAATAATCTACTTAAATAAATCATCAGGGAACTTTTTTTTTGATTAGCATGTCTTTTATATGTCTTCAATGTCTCAAGAGTCTAAATTTTTGTCCGTGCCAAGGTATTCCAAATTTAAGATCATCTATACATAGGAATAGTCTAGGATTTAGTCATCCATGCATAAGAATTAAATTCTAGTCAAAGGAGACCAATGGTTGTAACACCTTAACCTCTAGCTCATACCCAACATGCCCTCTTACTCATGTACACATGCGGAACTCACAAGGGAGATAATTTCTCTACCTTATGCTTCTTTCTCTATGGCACTATGTGTGGGTAGAGATCCACTTAGAAGTAACATGGACCGGTTGAGCTCTCTCTATGCTTTCTCATGCTCAATTACACTATTGAGACTTATTTCAATCCCCACAATATGCTTTGAACTCATGGAAAGCAAAAAGGGATTGGAGACATGCATTTTCGCTATTGGCAGATTTTGCTTCATTTCTGGGCTAAGTTTGAAAATTCATAACTAAATGCAGAAAAATCATATCTGCATGATCTGGGTCATTCTAGAAATCTTGAGACATCTACTTCATGCTAAAAAATAAGTAGAAGTCTCATTATCTCACATACTCTGCGTTTGACATCAAAATCGTTCACTGGTCAGAGGGGGCTCCTTTGCTGTCACAGTTTACTGATATAGAATTTGAAAATGTCTAACTAATTCCACAAAAATCCAATGCTCATAAACTATATCTCTATGGAAAGATGTCGATGTTAGCTAGAGGAAAAAAATATCTCCAGATCAGTTCACCAAGCCAATTTCCCGGAAACCGATGAAACAGTACCTTGGGTCTGGTTAGGTGTCTGATTCTGGGCAGGAACTTCGAAATTGCATAACTTCCTCTCTATACCTCTAAATGAGGTTCTTCTAGTTCCTACAAGTCACTGTGAACATATAGTTTCTGTGTATAAAATTTCGTAGCCATTGAACTACGTTTGCCCCTCGGATGACACGATTCTCAAACTGGCCAAATGAACAGTGTTTTCTGAAATCCGATTTTCTGATGTCAACTTTGAAAAATCTTAGAAAATGCTATAGACCTCTAAATGACATGAACTCTAGCTTCCCAGAAAGCTCTAAACATAATCTAGCTACATGTCAAATCTCATAACAAGAAGAGGTCATATGGCTAATCTATGACATCATGTGCAAGAAGGCCTTTTCTTGGCCAAAAGTGGGGCTCATAGGGTCCAATCTTGGTTTTTCTACTTCTATGACTCCTTGAGCACATGAGAAAGCATCTATAGGAGCTATCAATCATGCCTCAAGTGTCTAATAACTTATATTGGAGAATCTCACTACCCTATGGCCACTTGTGCACCCATATAGTCTATACTACTTTTGATCATTACACATCAAACGTACCTTTTCATTTATCATAAACCTCATTCTCATACATACATCATTCATACATACATTGTCTTACAAAACTATTAGGAATTTCATCATATACATCATTGCTTTACATTTACAACTCTCATATACAATGTATTACAAAAAGCCTTTACACTCTTCGTCATTTCTATCCCTAGCTTCATGCTTGGTGGTGGTTGCTCTCATTTCTAATCTCACTTGGCCCACCTGGCATGGTTGGATGGTGGAGAGGGAGGGTGAGATTCGGAGAATCTCAGTAGTTCAACTCTCATTCAAACATACATACATTGCATGCAACAAGTCTCATTATGCATGTATGGCATGTTAGCATATAAAACCATGATGAAAACATTTAAACATATGATTTGGCCATGCATAACATTTAAGAGATTGCTAAGTACTTGGATCAGCCTCACCCATCCCCTTGTGGTTTTTGGATTTTCCTTCCCATACTTTAGAGGTCCTTAGACTCAACCCTTACTCTTTGGGAGTCAACCTCACTTTTGGGAGACCTTTTTCTCTTGTCTCAACCAACTTAGGGCTTTGGCTCATCCTCACCTTGGCTATAGGGTTATTGGCTTTTCCATTTCCTCAAGCAAAACCCAAAACAATCATATAAATCATTATTTCAATTCACAACATATCATCATGCTAACATACTTCTCATAGCTCATATTATTCATACACACAAGCAAGACAATGTAAACACACAATTATGCATGAGAGAAAGTGGAGAGAACTACCTTGCTAGCTATTCACTACTTGCTCTTTCACTTGTCTCCTCCCTTGTTGGTTTCACAACAACTTCTAGATGGGAGAGCTTCTCTTGAGCCTAACCACACAAAAGCATGGAATTAATGCCTTAATACTCAATTCTTAAGCTAGGGATCACTTCTACTCAACTCTACTGAGCTTCTCACTCTAGGTCTTTTCCTCTCACTAGGGTCCATTAGCTATCCTCTCTCTTTTCTCAACTCTTAAACTCTTAAGAAAGGGAAAAGCAAGATAGAGAAGACTATATACTTCTAATCTCTCTCAAGAATGATTTCCCACTCTCTCTCCTCTGAACCAGACTCAAGACCTAGCCATTTTCTACCATTTAAACCGTAGGAAAGAGGGGAAAAGGGGAGAAGGGCAACATACTAAGAGGAAGCCATGAGAATCCTTACCTTTCTTGTGCTTTCTTCTTTTCTTCAGCTTCTCTCTCTCTCCTCCGCCCTTTTCTCTCTCCTAAGACGAGCTTGAGTCGGTTAGAAGAAGAAAGAAGAGATTTGGAAGCTTTTAAAAAGTCAAATTCTCTTTTTCTCGCTTTTCTGGACCGCTCTCGCTATAGCGAGTCATTACCCTCTCTACGGCGAGCTCGTGTCTGTTCCAGACCTCTGCCTTCGCTATGGCATCGCTACAGCGAGCTCGTGTCTATTCTAGACCTTCGCTATGGCGTCGCTATGGCGAGATCGTGTCTGTTCCAGACCTCTGCCTTCTCTATGGCGTCGCTACGGCGAGCAACTCCCTAGTTTCTGTATGGAATGCCGCACTCGCTATAGCTAGGAACATATTCGCTACGGCGAGGGGGCATTCTCGCTATGGCGAGGCCATTTCTCGCTATGGCGAGAAGACTTGGAAAATTCTCAGCTCTTCGAAAATTTTCCAGCTTTCTCATTTCTTTTTCTTTTCTCATTTCTTTTTCTGGGTTGTTACAATGGTGATAGTCATACATGATTAAGTATCATTCCATATTCAGTCTTCTATGCATGGGGCTGAAGAAAACATCCTTGCTTAAGGAGTTAGTGACATATTATCTTAATTAAGATTTATAGTGTTCCAAGAAAATTTACAAAAAGTTATTCATTATTCTCATACAAGCATCACATAATTGTACAATGACTTAACTTGAAAAATAACTTAAAGTTCACTACTTTCATGTCCTAGAAAGTCACAAGGCCTATGTGAATGCACACAGTCGGACCATGTGATTTTATTATGTGAATCTCAGAGAAAACAGGCTAAATGACACAACCTGTGCCCAATTACATGGCTAAGCCGTGTTGCTTACAAGTCTTCCAACATGGCTTGTGTTAGCAGACACGAAATGTTACACATATGCTCCCAACTAGTAAGAAAAGATTTTATGATAACTTGAATTTGTTGTTTATTATTAAGGATGTTTAATTGGCTTCAATTCTCTTAACATGTTTGACATTTCTCTAAAAATGCTATTTCGAAGAGTTATTTGGTTATAGCTTATATGTGTCATAATTAATTATTAGCCTTTATAGTTTGGTTGTAGAAGCACCATCAAACCTATTTTTAAGGGCTATCCATATGGTTTGAGCAATCTAATAAGACTCTTACTTATACAAGAAGTCATCAGCCATGTTACTTAGCATTGTTATGTAAGCAATACTGTCATTTCTTTTTCCAAGTTTGAAAAGCTTCTAAATCTCTCCTGTACTAAGTAGTATTTCCATGCTCATGCTCTAACATGACATTATTTAATAATTCCTTATCATATTACTTTTCAAGCATGTAAGAACCTTACAAAGCTAAATTTCTTAATTGTCCCCATCTAGCTTATCAATTTTATTAAGCTAAGTAATGATATTCTTAGTGTTCATAATCATAATCAAACTTCCTTATAGACATAACACAAAATATCTACACATTCACAATGTTATACACTTGAAATAAACTTTAACTAAACAAATAATGATACTATTAGGTTCATGATTAAAGGTCTACATTTTTTTAACCTCTATCACATGTATCCTAAGAAGGCCATTATCTTTCTACTGATTTCATCTATAAATATTGTTTAAATGTAGTTCTTAAATTATCCTTAATCTACCAATCCAAAAATTTCCATTTAACAGGATATTTTTCTTTCATATTTTCCTATAATAACATCAAGACTACATTTTAGAGGGACTTCTAACCAAAGATATCTCATCTTTTTAAGCATCTTCTCATTGGCCATTAAAGGCTTGCCTCTAATTATAAAGGATATTCTAACATACATTGAAAATGTATACATCATATGTTTGATCAATGTTTAAGGTAAATATTCTTTTCATGTGCATTATGCCTAAAAAATCTTGCACTTCTTATATTTGTAAAATGAAAAAGCAAAGTGGCTTGCTTAACATATGTGACAACATAATGTTTCTATATGAGCTCTATCTTTAATGCACATTGATTAAAGGACAAGTTCTTCTTGCCTTTTTTTTTTGGCTTTTATAAATTTTTCCCTAAGGCCTTTCTTGATTAATGTATAATAATCATTATTTAGGTGTGAGTTGATCAAACCTCAAACCTACAAAAAGTGTCTTTTATCTTTAGATCAATTATATGGTTTCTTATGTGTCTGATATGTGTTTGAACTCTATGTAATAATGTCCAAACATGTCCATACCTTATACCAACATGTAGAGTATGATTTGAGGATTTTTAGGGACCAAAATGACCTAAATTGGGCTTGGCATGCACCTTCTAAAGTCTTTTCCTACAAAAATTACCCAAAAATGGAAAATTTGATGGCTTACACATGATTAAGGTGATGAATGCGTGCCACACACTACCTTCTTGGGTGTTTCTTGTAACACCATAATTTTCTAGCTCAATCTATGCTACTTTCATATCTCAAGTCATGAATTATGCAAGAGGGTAGGAAAAATGACAATAAAATAATACATTATTTAGCGTTACATTGCATATAAAAATTCTATTCGGTGCCACGTGGACCATATGAGCTCATATATCATATTCTCATATTTAATTACATGGATGTAACTCATTTTCATCACCAAAAGTGGCTTACAATTCATGGAAATCAAAGAGGAGCATAAAACACATATATGTATTTTTGGCCAGAATTTCTTCACTTCTGTCATAAATTTTGAAAAATCATAACTAATTCTAAAAAAATTGAAATCATACATTCTTAGCCATTCTGGAAAGCTACATATGTCTACTTCATGCTAAAAGTATGTTCAGACCATGAAACACAACACATAAGGTATTTGACATTCTAAAGGGTCCAGAGGTCTGGCTATCCACTGGTGCTGTCACAGATTACTGTAGCAAATTTTAAAAATGTCCAATTAATTGTACAAAAATTCAATCTATGCAAATGATACCAATCTATAAAGCTAAAAATGTTATCTAGAGGGAAAAATAACTCCAGACTAGTTTGGGCACGACTAGATCTTAAAACTTAATCAAACAGTGTATAAAGTTAGTCTGAACGCTTGGTATTGGGTAGAATCTTTAAAAATTCATATGTCCTTCTCTAGACATCCCATTTAGGTGCTTCCAGTTAACACAAGTCATTAGGAATATCTAGTTTCTTTTTATAAAATTCATAGCAATTGGATATCATTTGCCCCATAAGTGATAGATTTTAATTTCAGATTAGTACTATAGTACCAATGACCAAAATCAGAAAAATTTTTAATTTCAACAATTCGCCAAATATTCCACAAACCTCCAAAAATTACCTACTTTAGCTTCCCAAAAAGCTCTCAATAAGCTCTAGATACATGACAAATTTTAGACCAAGAAGAGATCATTTGAATAAAAAGTGATATAGCCTCATGAAATGGTCATTTTTGCTCCCTATCAAGAGTCACTTTGGTCTAAATGGCCTATTCTTGAGTTTGGCACCTCTCAAGCAAGTTTAAAAGCATAATTATGACTTGTAGGAATTGCCCAAGTGGTCCCAAACCTCATGCATCTTAATTTGGCCACTCCACATCCAATAATACATATGTAACCATAACCACACAAGAGGCAATTTCCATGATTTGCATTGATTTAATGTTACACATGGTCTACATAATATTCATACATCATATTATCATTACTCAAGGTCTTACATTACCAAAATAATATATACAAGACCACTTTGATATTTAAATACAAAGAAAACTACAACATCTCCCAAGTGTAGCTAGTTAGAGTTCTTAGCTTGCCTTTCTTGTATCTTGAGAGCCACCTAGACATTTCAAGATGGAAGGAGGAAGGGGAGTGAGATTATAAGAATCCCAATAGCTCACACACACCCATTTACATACATTCAAGGCATACATACATCAATGACACAATTATGAAACATAAAGTGTGCAAGGCTACCATTTCATGCCACATTTACACATCAAGATCATTCTCATGCTCTAGGGACTTTTGGTTTTTCCTCACCCCAATTCTAAGACTTTTGGAGTTGCCTCACTCTTAGTTTAAGGACTTTTAACTTAGTCTCACCTATCCAAGGGACTTTTGGTCTAGTCTCACCCATGCCTTGAGACTTTTGGCACATCCTCACCCACTTTAAGGGACTTTTGGCATCACCTCACCCTTAAGAGTCAATCTCACATTCAAAGGCATTCAAGATCACACATTGGTACCAATGTAATTCCATGAGATCATATGGCATATTACCAAATCATAAGAACACATACAAGTACACAATGACATACATATACATACAAGAAAGTATAAAGAATAAGGTGAAGAGCTACTTTTCAATTTATGCAAGCTTACTTTGCTAATTCCTTCCCCTCTTTGATTTCACAAGAGCACTTAGGTGGTTGGTTATTCTCTTGGCCTAGACATCACAAGGAACACACAATCACATACTTGAAGTAAGCCAAGACACTAAACTAAAGCTTAAATACACACTTGGTTTCACACTTGACATTATGGTTCAATAATTAGTCTAATGAAGCAACTCTTGGAATTCAATTTTTAAGTTCCATTCTCTTGTTATTTCTAGATTTCTTGGACTCATTTAAGGCCCTTGAAACCCTCACACATTCACTTGCACCATTGGGAAATCAAGTTGCTTCTTAAGACACCATTATGGACACCATTGCTCCATCTTCTAATCCATGGCTCCTAAATTTTTTTCAATAGTTTCTCCCATCTTCAAACATCATATAAAGTCCCAAACCAAGGTTAGAACAAATTAAAACACTTCTTAGCTCTATGAACTAGCCTAGTCCGAGATATGCACCAAGGAAGGAGTTCATAAGCTTTTTGATTTTTTCTTGATGGGAGAGCTACTTGGGAGGGTTTCTAAAGCTATTAGGAGCTCAGGGAAACATTCAAATAGCTAAGAAATTACTCACACAAAATTAGATTTCACAAAACCCTAAAGAAGCCTACACTTTTCTATCTTGTTTTCTATTAGTTTTCCTTAGAATTTCTTGCCATATTCCATCTCCCCATGTCCTAAAACCCTTGTTTCTCTCTTGCTCTTGGGCAAAAAAACCTCCCCCTATATGGTTGTGCTATTGGCTAAAATCATACACATCCATGGAGCAAGGAGAAGAAGCAATTACAATAAGCAATTACCTTAGATTCAAGTGTGCTTTCAAGCCTTCCTCTTCTTGGTTTGTCTCTCCTCAAAATTTTCAAACTACCCCTCTAAGTTCTGGACCAAAAACAGAACCAAACATCTCAAGAAAATCATAGAAAGAAAGCAAAGAAGGAGGGAAGCAAGGTTGGAGGAAGAAAGAGCATGAAATTCCATGGATTTACCTATCTTTTCCTTGATTTTTCTCCTCCTTTTTTTCCCCTTCTTGTGATCCTAAGAGAGTATATCATATTCTGTATTTTGGGAAAAAAATTTTGTGCTTAAGAAGATGGGAGAAGAAAGGAGAAGTGTGTGGGAGCTTATATAAACACACTTTTTTAAAAATTTCAATTTTGTCCTTCCGTAATGGCAATTTTGTTTCGGCTTCGTTTTAGCTCTTTTTTTAGAACCGTCTTTTCCATTATAAAATTTAGGTTCCCAATTTAATAAAATTCTCTTAAAATCACTCAAATTGGAGCTAAAACCTTACCAAATGAACCTGTCAAAGTTTGGGTCAACTAACGTTGAAAATCGTACACCATAGGAGCTTTACCAGTTCTGGGGTTTCTCATGGTTTTTGGGGCTTCTGAGAACCCTGAACAACTCAAAACTTTTATTTAAAAAGCCTTCCTATATGTTTTTCCAAAAGTTACACTTATTTACGAAAATGGCATTACATTTTGTCAGTTTTTTATCATAAATTGTTTCTCCATCCTAACTCTATTTTTCTTTCATCTGAGTCTAAAATTATATTTTGAGGAGTTTAAGACTCTACCCGAATTTTTCAGAATATTATCTAACCCATTTCAGAGGACTTGCTTTTATACGGCTTATTTCGTCGTTTTACAAAAATTACGTTCGTTACATTTCTGGCAACGGTTGTTTCACCAGTAGGCTCTTCTTGAGCTTCTCTCTTTGTTGGTGCCCTCACTTGGGCAAATGGATGTGGAGATGAGCCAAATGTGCCACCCTTACATGTTGGCTTCATCTATCATCTTCAACCTCTAAACTTAAATTTTTTAAAAAAATTTCCAAAATTCCAATTTCAAACCCCTTACCTTTTAATGGCTACATCTCGCTCATTTTTCAATTGAATTAGACAAAACTGGTAGCATTAGAAAGTTTCTTCAATAAATATTCCAATCATATATAATTTGCACCCTTTTCGTCTCTTGTGAAAAAAATGCCAACCTTCAAAACTAGGTTGTTTGATCATGTTTTTCAAAACCTAAATTTTGCAGTTTTTCTTCCAAATTTTAACCACATACTCCTTATTATATACGTTTTGTATTCTAGGAAAATCATAGCCTAACTTGGTCCCTATCAAAATTAAAAAGGTTTCTAAGCTTATACTTTTACATTCATGCATTTTTGATATTTTTGGAGTAATTTCATAAAATTAACTAAAAAATAGACATGTTCAAATACACGAGGACAAAAAAATTCAACCAACCTAGCTCTTATACTAATGAAAGGTTTTGGTACTTGTTACCACAAGTAGTCCATTAAACTTTCTATCTCCTGTGGTTTGGATCATAATCACTGGAGAAACCAAGATCTCTTTTTCATGGTGATTGAACCACAGTCTAGGTGGAAGGAGATGAACATGGGATTGGAAATGGAGAAGGAGTCTTGTGTTCTTTATTTTGTCTTTTCTTCTAAAGAGAAAAGAAATTTTGTTGTATCTCTTTTTTACATCAATATATATATATATATATATTAATTTTTGTAAGCCACTCCTTAATAAAAATTGGCTACTTTTTTTAAAATTTGAATTAACTAACTTAAATATTAATTAGTTGATGAGTTAACCCATGACCTAGCAACTCAAGCTCAAATACTAGGTTATGGGTCAATCCATCATGGATGACCTAAATATTCCAACAATTTCCAACAACAAAATACACACTAAAAGTACTTAGTACAACTTTAAATTTAATCCAACCACAAATAAGTCAACATTTATACTAAACAAAAAAAGATCATTAAATAAAAATTCAATTGAACTTTGAATTTCAAGTTTTCAATTACAAAATGCCATAATTTAATATGTAATTTGGTCGATTTAGGGTTTAAGTTAGATGTTTAAGATAGATATCTAATAACTAAACCAATTGAATTAATTCTACCCTATGCATCCCAATTACTAGGTTGATTTTGGTTGGATTAGATTAAATTAGTTTAGTTTGAATTTGATTAATTTAGATTTGTTAAGCCCTATAGAGAGCTAAGAACTTCTTGTTATATGTTTTGGACATACTGTTATTATGGATTGTAACACCATATTTTTCTAGCTCATTTCACAACATTCCATGTTTAACATTCATAGATTCCATGAAAGGGCAAGAAAAATGGGGATTAAAAATTGTATTTCTTTGCATTGCGTAGCATACAAAAATTTCATTTAATGTCATGTAGACCATATGAACTCATGTATCATATTCTCCTATTTAACTACTCTATTACAACTCGAAACTATTCAAGAGAGTGGCTTGGAACTCATACAAGTGGGTGAAACACATTAATTCCCACGGATTTGCCATAGTTAGAATTTCAGTTTTTCTATCACAATTTTAGAAATTCATAACTAAATCCACAAAAATCAAAATCCAACAATCTTTACCATTCTAGAAATCTTTGGATGTCTACCCCATGATAAAAATAATTTTAGTTCATGAATCATTAAGGGGAAGATGTTTGACATTCGAAAGTTCACTGAGATCACTGCTGCCTGGGTTGCTATTTCATATTACTGATACAAACTTCTAAAATTCATAACTAATTCTATAAAAAACAAAATCACACACATTCAGTCATTCTAGAAAGCTACAAATGTTAAATTTGTGTAAAAATAATTTCAGAATGAAAAAAAAAATACTTTTAGCTATTAGAAATCTATGGAATAGTAACTGGACTCTTGGGGCGCCACTGCTACTGACAACCAACTTAAAAAATGTATAACTCTTTGCTCAGACCTCCAAATGAGGTGAACTTGGTGGCCACAAAAATATTATGACCTATAGCTTATGTCTATAAAATTTCACAAGCATTGAACACCATTTGGCTATCAGATGACATAGAATACAAATATACCAAGTGAATAGTGCACATACCAGAATCAATAGAAAATTCCAACTTTGAAAATTCATCAAATATTCTCTAGACCTTCGAAAATTATGTTCTTTAGCTTTCCAAAAATCTCTCAACAAACTCTAATTGCATGCTAAATCTTAGATCAAAAAGAGCTCATTTGGGCAAAAAGTGGGTTAAGGTTGCAATTAGGCCATTTTCATGCCTCCTAATGGTTTAAGGATGGACAAAATGGCTCCTATGGTTCTTGTGGCCACTTGAGCACGTGGGAATGGCTCAAAAAGACTCTCTAAACTTCTCTCAAGGGTGTGGAGGCTCAAAACACAGAATTTCATTTCCCATCCCCAAGCTATGTACTAAGAGATATACACTTGAAATGGCCATCCAATATCCAAAAATTGCAATACATTCCATTTATCCACAAATTTCATACGTACATTATCTATTAGGATATTTACACATGTTCCATTCATTGTACATTAATTCTAACGAAAAATTATATCATATGTCACTCCTTTGGTTACAACATAAACAAAATTAAAAGCTTTATGATCAAGGCTTCATCTCCTCACTTGGTGGCTTCCATTTCCTTGTTCATTGGCTCCACCTAGCATGTTAAGATATTGGAGAGGAGGGAATGAGATTCAAAAAATTCCAATAGATCATCTCCCAATCAATCATGCATAAAGAATGCAATACAAGTCTTAAGGATGCATGCATGGCATATCAATATAGAAAATGGTGCAAAATACATTCTTGGCATTTATATAAAGTACACATAACATACTTAGACTTGCTAAATAAATGGATTAACCTCACCCACTTTCTTCAAGGTTCTTGGACTTGCCTCACCCTTTTTCTCAATGGCCTTGAACTAAGCTTTAATCTTGGGAGACTTTCTCTTGGTCTCAACCACTTCTAAGGGTTCTTGGCTCATCCTCACCGAAGATGGAAGGTTCTTGGCCTCTCCACATTCAAGCAAACCAATGCAAACATTCTAGGCATCATTGAATATATAATGCAACACTATGGTTCCATGGAACATAGGCATCATACCAAAACATAATTTATAGCTTAAAATACATATACACACATTCAAAGATAATGTAGACATTCATTCATGTATGGGAAAAAAGAGAGAGAACTACCTTGAAAGCAATTATACACTTTTTCCTTAAGCCTTGAGTCCTCTCCCTTGACCTCATAAACCCAAGAAGGTGGAGATCATGTCTCTTGGCCTAGACACACCAAAAGAAACATGAATTACTCATAGGAACAAGCCTTGGTATTATACACACTTTACATGATGCTACTTTGTTTTATGGCTCTATTATGCTTCCATAAGGCACTTAATGAAGCAATTACAAAAATTCATAATCTTGGCTCCCTTCTCTCTTTTAATCTATGATTCTTGACTCTATTTAGACCTCTTGGAGTTATCACACAATTATTTTAAGGATCCTAACTAGGAGTTGCTTTATTATGCTATATTATGGAGCCTACACCTCCATCTCACTATCCATGGCTTCTATTTTTTTTTTCAAGGGTTTCTCCCACCTTCTACCATCATATGAAGTCCCAAACCAAGGTTAGAATAAATTAAAACACTCTCTAACCCCTCCATCTGTCCTAGGCCGACATTATGGAAGGATTTGGGGTTCGAGGGGTTTTCAATTTTTCCTTGATGGGAGAGCCACTTGGGAGGCTTCCTAGGGGTCTTAGGAACTCAAACAAACACTCGTATATGTTAGGGAATTCTTGAATCCAATCAGATTTTGTCATATGTTCAAGAATCCCTAACTTTGCTATCTTGAATTCTAATGGTTCATTTTGATCCCTAATTGCTTTATTGGATCCTTCATGCCTCAAAGCCTCACTTGCTATCATGTTTAGACCAGAATTGGACCCCTATTATACAGCCCCTATTCTGAGCAAAACCATAAAGGAAAAGAAATTCAAGAAGAAGCAACAAAGTCCCACTTTTCTTACCTTGTTTATAAGCTTTCCAAGGGAGCTTCCTTATGCTACCAAGAACTCTCTTAAATCCTCTCTTCCCTCTCCTAAATGAACCACATATCAGCATCAAATTAAATGCCAAAACCATGAGAAGGAAGAGGAAGAAGAGGGAAAGAAGTTTAACAAGGCAAGGAATCGGAAAAAAGTGGCTAAAACTTACACTTTTCAAAGCTTTTTCTTCCTTTCTTGGCCTCCCCTCTTGTGCGCCACTCTCAGCCCTTCTTAATTCTGTTTTAACATGTGGGAGAGTTGGTGAGGAGATCTGACCATAGGTGAGACGTTTTTATAAGCCTAGAGATTCATTTAAGCAACTTTTAAAATTTGTAATTTAGTCCCTCTTCGTAGTTTTGTTCGTTTGGGCTCATTTCAACTCCTTTCAAAGAACCGTCCTTTCCATCATATTCCTTAGGCTCTTAATCAAAATAATTGCTTTTGGAATCACAAAAAAAGGATCTGAAACCATTCCGAACCGTTCGGTCAAAGTTTTGGTCAACTGACGGTTGAAATCGTTCATCGGAGGGGTTTCAATTGTTCTAAGAGTTCCCATGGTATTCAGGGCCTTTGAGAACCACGAAAAACTAAAATTTTTCATTTAAAAAGCCCTACTGTGAGTTTTCAAAATTTTTCAGAATTTGTAAAAATACCCCTACTTCCTTCGATAAATTTTTTAAACTCTTCTAACTCTGGTTTTTAAGCATCTTAAACCTCAAATCCTCATTTTCTAATATTTAAAATTTTATCATAATTTTAATTGGCCCCAATTCCTTCTATTTCGAGGACTTCCTTTTATATTTAATCTATTTCTGACGTTTACAGAAAAATCAAACATTACGTTTCTCACGTTTACGGAGGGACAAGATGTTACATAGATTTTACTTAGTTTATAAGGACATTATGTCAAATTCTTTAATAAATTACAGTAATTATTTTTTAAAAGATTTTTTGAGTTGTGTTCATGTTTTATGTTTGTTTAGTTGGAGGTTTACAAGGTCAAAGTATTATGTCTTGTTTGGTAGCACACGACACAGACGTAATCTTTTTACATATTTGTATAATATTTATTATATCTTTATAATTATTATTTTAATTATAAAATTATTTTTTAAAAAATAAAGACATAAAAATAATTTTTTATCTCACTTACCTTTATCTATCTATTTTTTTACATTATCTCTTTCTTTACAACATCATACCAAACATATCATTAGTGCCAATCACATATCTTACTTGAGCCAGGATTTCATCCCCTCAAAAGAAAAAAAAATTAAAAATAAAAATATTAACATATAATAACTTTAATGTTTAAAAATCACATACGCTCTATGTAATAATTAACTAATCACCAAATATGCAAGTTGAAACCATCTCTCCTATCTCCCCCCCCCCCCTCCCAAAAAACAAAAAAGAAACCACTTGCCTAGCTTGTATTGTTGGGTTTAATAACTAGGTTAATTTTTAAAGAATTATTTCTCATAATCAATTTAGTTTATTTATTTTTTAAAAATTAATCATAGGTAAAAAACCTATTTGGTCTCTTAACCTTTAAATAATAAAAAAACAAAAGTAAAAAAAAAAGGAGCGGCGGCTGTTTGTCTCCCGGCATATGCTTGGCTCCTTAACCTAAAGTCGCGTGCCTTGTTTTCTGGTGAACCAATAACAGCGGTGAGCGGGCATGGAAAATCGCCATGACAGGTTGGGGTTAGGGTTCAATATCTTAGACCTACCTGTTCAGATTCTCTCTGACATTCTCTTGAAGCTTCCCGTTTTCTCCATCTTCACCTGCCGTTGCGTTTGCAAAACCTTCCGAAAACTCGTCTCCACTCCCTACTTCGCACAGCTCTACATCTCCAGAGCTCCCACCTCCTTCGTTGTTGTCACAGAGCAGCTCCGTCTCTTCTATATCGATTGCTATGGCGAAACCCTCTCTTCCAATTATGGCTCCTCCTGTCTCGGTGCCGTGCAGAAACCATCTTCTTCATCGGCGTATAGGAGTGGAATTGATTATCATCAGATTGACCATCAGAGTGATGTGTTTGAAGAGAAATTTACCTCGAGGTTTATTCGACTTCGGAATTACATGAATTTGGTGAATTCTTGTAATGGGTTTTTGTGCCTGCACAGTTTTGATTTTCTAAGTAGAAATATTTACCATATCTGCAATCCAATTTTGGGCGAGTTTTTGAGGGTTCCACCTCCTCCGAGTACTGCGCGTGAATATGTGGGTTCTGCTTTTGGTTTTGATCCAAAGAGTAAGCTCTATAAAATCCTTCAATTTGTGTGGAGATCAAATAGGGTAATGGTTGAATTGTACAAATTAGGGGAGAAATCATGGAGTGTAATTGAAAATAATGTTTCTTCTGCGAAGCCTAAAGGCTCTTTTGACCCATCACTGAATGGTGCACTTCATTGGGTTACTGATAGCTCCAAGAATTCTGAATTGATATGCTCATTTGATCTGCAAACAGATGAGTTCAAACCAGTGGTACCACCAAGTCATTTGGATGTTGAGTATATGAGGAAAATATCGTGGATCAATGTTGGAGTATTAGAAGGTTGCTTGTGTTTGTGTTATATTTCTGAGGGTGCTGTGTTTGAAGCATGGTTGATGAAAGAGTATGGTATAAAAGAGTCTTGGACTCAAAAATTCACCATTGACATCAAATCCTACTGTGGGTTGAGGCTTGAGGACAAGCATAGACCAATTGGGTTTACAAGCTATGGGGATATGTGGTTGAAATGTGACTCTGACCCATATTGTCTAGTTTCTTATGGTCCTAAAAGAGGTAGCTTTAAAGTCATTGATATTGGTGGCATTTCTTCAAAATTTGAAGCCACTCCACATATTCTGAGCTTTGTTTCACTTAGGGATATTATTAACGTTAGGGATACACATCTCCACCTCGAGATAATAAGACCAGCCAAGAACTGATGTACGTTTGATTTAACATTTTGTAAATGTTAGGAAACTTATTATAGAATAAATGTTAGTAATTTGATAGAGTTATATTGTTCTTTATATTATAATTTCTCCACTCTTTCTGTTAAGAAGCTCAATTGTTCTGCCTCTGTTATGTGTTTAGACTAAGGTAGGAATTTGAGGTATGCATCAACGTTGATTTTGCAGAACTTAGAAGAGGACCTCCGTTACCGCTACCCCCTTTGTAATTAGGAACTTTCTTGATTATTTAGTCAGAGAATATTTCCTGGGGATTTTCCTGCATTTTTTTTTTTTTTGGCCTTAAGGAATCTTTGAAGGTTGCAAAACCAAAAGCTTAGGCATGGAATAAGGTTCTCTTCTAAGTCTTTTGACAAATAAATAACATGTTGCTTTTTCTTTTGGTTTGGGGGGGGGGGGGGGTGGTTTAAAACGATTTTGCTTAAATTACATTATGGGTATCAGAAGGTTTTTATTTAGTTTAGATAAAATTCTTTAGTATTTGCCTACTCTAATAAAATCATAATATTTAGCAAAAAACAATTATATGATGTTATATATATCAGTATATCATGTTTTTATACGGTAAACAACGTTTTCGCTTTAGCATTATAGCTTCCTTCTTAGCCTTTTTCCAATACTTTGCTTCATGACCAGGTTTTCTCGCAAAGGCCTGCTCTCAAGTTATCAAGCTTTTGCTCTGAGAACTAGGTGCGTTCTTTAGTGAACCTAGTTCTGGTAACGGCAGTTAGTAACTTTTTTTTTTTTGTGAAATGTTTTGATAATAGTTCACTAATGTTCTGAGTTCTGACAATCACAAGATGTCTGCTAATCATTGATTATGCATTAATGAATCGTCATCAACATATTTTGACACTGTTACCAGTATAATGAGAAGTCATTATTATTGCACTAGTTAAAGGGAAAATAAAAAATCATTCTTGAATTGGGTTGTTTGCATATGGCCTTTGAATTTTCAAAATCGCAAAATAAGTCCCTCAATTGTATACTCAAGGAAATAGGTTCTTTTGTCTATTTTATTTTTAATATTGTTATTTTATATGTCATTTAATGTTCCTCCATAATTGACAATGCAAACTCTAAATTGCAAGACATTAAAAGTAAAATAAACAAAAGGATGTATTTTTCAAAATATGAAAGTTGATGAATTTATCTTCACCTTTAAAAATTCAGGGATAATTTATAAGTGACTTAAAGTTTAAGGAAAATTTTTTTCTTATTAAATTAATAACCTGACCAGACAGTTGTAACTATAGGTAAGAGTGGTGATGGTTTGATTGTTTAATTTTATTTAATGAATCTAAGTAATAATAACATTTTAAGCAAATATTTATGTAATAATATATCCCTTTCTTAGCTAGTAGATAGGACTTATAAATTGGGGCTATTTTTTTTCAGTGAAGTAATATTTTGATTCAATGCTATAATCTTATAATATGATTTTATAATAATAATAATAATAATAATAATAATAATAATAATAATTATTATTATTATTATTATTATTTATGTAATTTTTTTAATTATTTGCTATTATTTCTAAATATAAAAATAATAAGTAAATAATTTTTTTATAAAATTAATCATATAATGTTTATAGTGTTGAGTTACAAAAATATTGAAGTATTATATTTTTTATTAAAAATTAATAACAAATATTTTAAAAACTATTTCTTAATTTTGCCTAAATATTCTCCTTTGTTCTAATTAGATATTCCCTCTCTATAGTCTAAGGTATGAAAGGTTTTGTTTGATAAAAAGAATGAAAATAAATAGAAAGGAAAATAAAATGAAAAAATATTATTTTATAAATGAGAAATAATCCTTATGCATTTAAATAAGAAAAATAATAAAAATAAATAAATACTGTTAAATAATAATAACAAGAACATAATAAATATTATAAAGAAACTAACCAAAAAAAAATATCTCTTTCCATCACGCTATCTAACCAGACCTGAGTAATGTACCAATAGTGATTCTGTATAGTTTATAGTTTAAAGGGGAATCACACTTTATCTCATGCAATTAGGTACTTCATTTATTCTCAATTAAATATCAATTCATATGCATGCCTTTATCATCACGTTGCAAATATTGCAATCTAGAAAATAAAAAAGAATATGAGGGGTTAAGCTATTACAATGCATACTTTAATCAATCGATTTGCAAAAATTTCTTCAGGATCTTCTTTTGTATAGCCAAGAGCATGGCAAAATGGTTATTCATAGGAAGTTCATAACCAGCGAAAGAGAAAAAGACAAGGGATAGAGATAGAACATAAAATATTATACTCACCCCAATCTAAAATTAACATCATAAGAATTATCAGCATATGAGCAACAAATTACAATTTACAATATCACAGGCACTCAAATGAAATGATGATGAGCGGAAGGCTTTCAAGTTTGAGAGAGGAAGCGCAACTTTTACACTCCCCACGTGACTGGATTATTGGATTTTTCTTGCAAGTTGTAACCCAGAAAATAAAATAATTCTTTTTGCTAAACTTGGCGTGTAAAGTTCAATTAACCCCTCCTCTTTTCTTTCTTTCTTCCTTCCTTTTTATTTTTTATTTTTTATTTTTTATTTTTTACTTGAATCAGACATTTATGGAACCCAACAAAAAAAAAACCTTTCGATAAAAGGCCCATTGAGTTAATGGCACATATTTTAGGTAAAAATTAATTTTCTTTTAGAAAATTTCATTCGGATATTATTTCAATCTCAATTTATTTTGGTTCAATATAATTTAAAAAATAATTTAATATTTTCTTTTTCTTTACAGTTGGTTCACTCACGCTTAAATCTACACCATTTAGGTGTTATGAAATTCAAGTGAATCGAACATAATCTTAAAATCTCAGAAATATTCCATCATTCTCCCAAAGACAAACAAAATTAATGATAAGATAAAAATTGAAATTCAAAATATAGGAAATGAAGTGCACCTATCCAATCAAAAGATAGACAAGATAAGTCAAGTATTAGGAATAAGAAACAGTGTAAACCTAATTATAGAAAAACCAGAAATTAATATGATAAAGAATATATAATCAAGAAAAGAATGAAGAAATAACTGAACCCCAGCTAAAAGTGATTTAATGAAGTTTTATACATATTAGTAAGATTTAACTACCAAAAATATCAATCACGCAAATACCATGCTATGATTGATACAGGAGCAAATATCACAACAGCAAAACACAACATATTACCCCCTAAATTATGAAAAAAGGACAGACCCATTAGAATGAGTAGTGTTAGAAAAGAAATACATATTATTGAATTATTTGCTAAAGAAATTCTAATACAAATAGGAGAATATGAATTAAAAATTTTAATCTTACATCAATATAATGAAACCACTCCTAACATAATTTTAGGAATGGATTTCTTAGGACAGTATATGCCTCTACATTTCACCGAAAAAGTCCTAATACTAACAACTCCTGTAAACACCAAGCTTAGGCAATTAGAATACAGAATCCATATAATAGAACCGATACAAATTTCAAATCTAAACAAATAGAAGATGAAATCCAATTTGTCCTTAATAAAAAAGCCATTGATAATATCAAAGTTAAAAAAGCACTAAGAAATATTGAAAAACAAAAAACCATTGAAGAAAGAATACTTGAAAATTATAGTGAAAATCCTTTAATCTATTAGAAAAAATCAAAACCATATGCTAAAATAGAATTACTTGATTATAGCCAAGAAATCTGCAGTAAGCTATATCCATGGACACCGCAAGATAAACAAGAATTTATCATGCACATAAACGAAATGAAAAAAATATGATTTAATTAGGGAAAGTAGATCCAATTACTGCTCGTCAACTATGATTGTCATAAGCGAAGCAGAAATAAGAAGAAATAAATCTAGAATGGTTATTAACTATAAAAAAATTAAATAAATTAGCTATTAGAAACCGATATCCAATCCCTAAGATTGAACTTTTATTTAACCTAATAAGAGGAAAACAAATCTTCAGTAAATTTGACTGTAAATCAGGATTCTTCCAAATAAGACTAGAAGAACCAAGTAAGAAATACACTGTCTTTTTAACCTCCGAAGGATTATACGAATGGAATGTATTACCGATGGGATTTCACAATAGTCCAAGTATATTTCAAGAACACATACAAGAGCTTTTAGCACCCATTAAGGATTTTGCTATAATATACATAGATGATATACTAATATTTTTAGAAAATAAGGAGCAACATGAAAAACATCTAGAACAGTTTATGAAGATAGTAGAAGAAAAAGGAATTAATATTTCACCTAAAAAAGTAGAATTGAGAAATGAGAGAATAACCTTTTTAGGGACATTATATTAACTCTAATGGAATCGAGTTATAAGAACATATTAGTCAAAAGGCAAGGAACTTTATCAAAATTACAAATAAAAAAGAATTGCAATCATTTTTAGGATTAGTAAACCAAGTTAGAAACTTTATTCCGCACCTATCAAAATATACTGCTTAATTAACCAGATTAGCTGGAGAAAAATCTCTTTGGACATGGAATGAAGAAACTGAACAACTTATTCAGAAAATAAAAAATTTATGTAAAAATTTACCCAAATTAATGATTCCAACACAAGAAAATATACAATGGATTATTTATATAAATGCATCAGAAAATTATTGGGGCGCTGCCCTTTATTATAAAACAAGTCAGGAAGAAAAACAGGAAATTATTACCAAATATGCTAGTGAAAAATTCAACGAAAGTCAAACCAAGTATCACTCAACTTGGAAAGAATTCTTAGCAATAGTAAAGGCTGTAACTAAATTTGAATTATTTATTATCAATAGTCATTTCATTATTCGAACTAATAATACCTAAGTAAAATCTTGGTTAGACAAAGGAATAAGAACTTATCGATTATCAAATAAAATGTTATATAAATGGCAAGCCGATTTATCTTATTATGATTGTTCTGTTGAATATGTCAAAAGAACTAATAATTTGGTTGCTGATTTCTTATCCAGAGATGGAGCAATCTCAGCCAAATAAGGAAACGAGTAATCAACAAGAAGAGGAAATCTCTTATCCTCACCTTATTACACGAATAAATGCTCTCGAGTTAAATATCAGTATTTTGTCGTCTCAAACGACTAACCAGACGAATAATATCAGTAATACTGTCAATTATCTCACTCAAGTTATGGGTAACTTTAGTTCCCATATTGGTGAGTTGGAAAAACGAATAATCACATTAGAAAAATAAGTAATTGGTCTTTCACCCATACCAACTCCTCTGTCAACACCACAAAGTCCATCGACTCACATTCCATCAACCCCATCTTTTGCAGTCATACTAGAACAAGAAACTAAACAAGCCCAAGAACAGGCCCAATCCAATCCACAAATAGCCTCTTCATCGACCTCAAGTCCATTAACTCAAGCCCAACAAGCCCAAAGAAGACTCCATGAGCAATATGAATATTTCCAAGCCATTATCCAAAACCTTAACCAGTGTCGTATAACCTCTCCGACCCTTAAGTATATTTCTCATTATTCTATTAATAAAGCTATGATTAATCCTGGCACTAACCCTCAATTAGTTTACACTTTATTTTGCTACGGATTAATTCACTATATTTATCCCTCGAAAGAACTCACAAAATTATCTCTGCTCCCAAAAGTCGTCCAAGAAGCCGCCAAATATTACCACAACATTATCACTCAATACACCATGTATATGCGATATTATTCAACAATTGCAGAAATAACCTCCGAAAAGTTTTATCCTCCCATTAATCTTATTAAATTCGGAACCACAAAGAAACCCTTCGAATTTGAAGAATCCAAAAAATCCTCAATTGACTGCGAAGAATTCAGTATCCTTATTTCAAAAATAAGAGCTCAAGAAATGGAAACCATTTATTCAAAAATGAGTAGAACTCTATCCAGCGACGAACTTCAATGGACCTACTTTAAAGGCCAATATTCATGCATTTATTCAGTGGGAAGAATATTCAAAAAATCACGATTATTTGCTGAATTTTATGAAGACATAAAAACAAATCAAATGGATAATCCCGACGACACCAAGAAAAGAATATGCCAACAACTGTCGGAATATCCTTCCCATATATGCATCTACTGCAAAAACAAAGACAGAGCCGCTGAAGTTCAGAATAATCTGCCAACCAGTGTCAACATCTTCGAACTCTGAAGTAGTGCCAAAGTATTGACACGACAAAAACAAAAGAAGAAAAAGCCGAAGACAGGAAAGCCAAAGTCAAAAGAAAGAAACAAGAAAGTGACATAAAGAAAAAGGCAAAAAGATGACTCAGCAAGAAGACAAAGAAGGAAAAGATAGAACCGACCAAAGCCATCGACAACTGACATAAAGAAAAGAAGAATTGACAAAAGCAGCTGTCATCTATCACCAGGAATCTACTTTATTAAAGCTTCTTTAATAAGTTTAATTATGATAATGCGGCAGAGGAATGCCTCTTGCTTGCCTCTTCTCTATACAAAGCGTTGTAAGTCTCATTTGTAACCAAGCTGAAGAACCCTCTCTCTAAATACCTCTCTTACTCTAAATTCTCTAAGAATTTCGAGCACCCTCCTTGTACGATACAACATTCATCAATAAAGAAGATTATTGTGCAGATTAAAGGTATGACTGGCTAAACTCCTTAGCAGAGATTAAGTGTAGTATTTCATCTTATCAGCCATATATGTTGAATTGATCATATTCCGCTATGTCAATACTGAAATGAGAATTAGATATCTTTTGAATAGTAGATTAGAAATAGGAATGGTTACGCCTCTGATAGGAAACGATGGAAGGCTGTGCTGAACTAAGCTGAAGGAGGAAGGTACTGTAGCTACCTTGCGGGTCTTGTGTACCCCATGAACGGCCTTGTGTGCCTTGTAGCATTGCTCTGTATGAAAGAGGACAGAGTATATTTTCCATGACCCGATTTAGTTTCGATCAATGTCTATTCTTAATTCTAAATTACCCATTGAATAGATAGCTGATTTCGCTCATTTCAGGCTGTCCCCCGAGTATGGTATCAGAGCATCATGGATGGATGATAAGGAAGAAATATAAAACTTAATCTCTGTAATTTACCTGATTTCGCAGTAATTGGATCTACTTTTCCTAATTCAATCATATTTTTTCATTTCGTTTATGTGCATGATAAATTCTTGTTTATCTTGGGGTGTCCATGGATATGGCTTACTACAGATTTCTTTGCTATAATCAAGTAATTCTATTTTGGCATATGGTTTTGATTTTTCCCAATGGATTAAAGGATTTTCACTATAATTTTCAAGTATTCTTTCTTCAATGGTTTTTTGTTTTTCAATATTTCTTAGTGCTTTTTTGACTTTAATATTATCAATGGCTTTTTTATTAGGGACAAATTGAATTTCATCTTCTATTTGCTTAGATTTGAAATTTGTATCGGTTCTATTATATGGATTCTGTATTTTAATTGCCTAAGCTTGGTGTTTACAGGGAGTTGTTAGTATTAGGACTTTTTCGGTGAAATGTAGAGGCATATACTGTCCTAAGAAATCCATTCCTAAAATTATGTATATTGATGTAAGATTGAAATTTTTAATTCATATTCTCCTATTTGTATTAGAATTTCTTTAGCAAATAATTCAATAATATGTATTTCTTTTCCAGCACTACTCATTCTAATGGGTCTGTCCTTTTTCTATAATTCAGGGGGTAATATGTTGTGTTTTGCTGTTGTGATATTTGCTCCTATATCAATCATAGCATGGTATTTGCATGATTGATATTTTTAGTAGTTAAATCTTACTAATATGTAATAAAACTTCATTAAATCACTTTTAGCTGGGGTTCAGTTTTTTCTTCATTTTTTTCTTGATTATATATTCTTATCATATTAATTTTTGGTTTTTCTATAATTGGGTCTACACTGTTTCTTATTCCTAGTACTTGACTTATCTTGTTTATCTTTTGATTGGATAGGCACACTTTGTTTCCTATATTCTGAATTTCAATTTTTATATTTCGTATTTCTTCTAGTATGTCTTGTAATTCTAAGGTCTCTAATCTTAATTCTTGGATTTCTGTTCCTACTCCTTTTACTTCTTCTTTTATCTCATATACTTTTTGTTCTAAGGGTTTAGCTAACTCAGTTAATCTATAATTTCTTTTGTGTTCTACTTCCTTTTCTAGTATATCTCTTATTTCTTCGGGTAGATGTCTTAAAGTATAGCTATAAGATATATTCGGGTCAATTAGGTATCCTAATTGTTTTAATAAAAACATATTGGTCCAATTAATTAAGTTCCATGTATTGTCACCTTCACCACCTAACATGAAAGGTGCAGTGACTAGTGTTTCATTTGGAATAGGAATAAAACTACTAAGTGGTAAACTATTTTGATCCATTTCATAAATTCTTGGTTCAATTCTTGTTAATAAAGCCATTTTTTACTAAGCTTAATGAAAGATTATTATGAGGATTACTAAGTAGGCAGATAGCAAGTATGTAAGGCAGTAAATAATAGGGGCAGAAGAAATAGCAGATATGTAAGCAGGGTACTATGACTTAAGCTAAATTACAGAGATTAAGTTTCATATTTTTTCTTTATCATCCATCCATGATGCTCTGATACCATACTCGGGACTTCTCCTTTTGGGAGTGTGGCCAAAGCAGGTCCCTCAGAACTATTTTTACGTGTCTGCCTCTTGACAACACAACCTATTGTCGGTGGACACTAAGCCGGCCAGGACCTCGAGAGCCAAGAGCCAATACTTCGCCACAGTCTCATACTGTGAGAACGCTCTCTGGGATGCATGATTTCTTTTTCGCCCATCTTCATACTCGCTAATAGCTCTGATACCATAATTGTATAGCCCAGCCATCCCAGCCTTTGGACTTATGGGATGGAATCGCGGTTGTAGCCAACCATGATACCTGTTAGAGCACGCACAGCATCCCCTGGTGCCCATACACGGTCGGGGACTACACTGTACGCTCCTGGTCGAAGAGCCACACTTCGCTACATCGGTTGGCCTACCAAGACCAATCCTTCGCATAATCATGCGTGAGAGGGCCCAAGAATTTCAATTTGTGGTTCTGAGGGACCTGCTTTGGCCACACTCCTAAAAGGAGAAGTCCCCCGAGTATGGTATCAAAGCATCATGGATGGATGATAAGGAAGAAATATGAAACTTAATCTCTGTAATTTAGCTTAAGTCATAGTACCCTGCTTACATATTTGCTATTTCTTCTGCCCTATTATTTACTACCTTACCTGCTTGCTTATCAAATAATTACTTGAAAAAATGAATTTTGAATATGCATGTTTAGATTTCGAAGAATTCTTACCTTTTATACCTAGAACAGAACCACCTAAACCTAAACCAGAAACAGTGAATATATTTGAAGCCTTAGAAACATTCAAAAAAATAGAAGCAACTAGATTCGAACCAAAATCTATAACAAAAACAGAAAGTCCAATTGAACCCTTAGAACCAAATAAACAAGAACAAGAAAAGATAAGAGATTTAGAAAATAGTTTAGAAGAAAAGTCAGAAGTAGAAAATTTCTCAAAAGAAAAGTTAGAATCAGAAAATTACTCAAAACAAGATGATGAAGAAACTATACTAATAACTGAAAAAAATGAGATTAATATGATGCAAGAAGAACATAGTCAACCACTAATAAATTTAACAGACTTCCAAGAATTTCAAGAAATTAGAAATCCACATGAAGGAATAGTCAAAAAAAGAATGTTATTTAATAAAAAATAATATAATAAAATTCATGATAAAGAACTAGATCTAACACCCCAGGATCTTACACAAAACAGTATTATTAAACAACTTAGTAAATTTGTGAAATCCAAGAAAAAGGAAAAATATGCCTATGTAGTAATAGAAAAGAAATCTCCTATAAAGTCAACACTAATAGAAGGAGTTCTTAGAATTCCTATTATTGATAAAACATTAATAGAACATGAAATTCAAAAATTAGGTATTAAAGATGAAATAACAGAAATATATATACCCGGAATACAATTACTAATAAAAGCCTACTTTAAAGCCGGAATAGACACACCTATAGAACTACTAATCACTGATAATCGAATTATAGATAATGTTCCGAATAGTATTTTAGGAGCTTTAAATGAAAATTTGATATATCAAAAACTAAAATTAACAATTAATACTAATTTTGTCATATCTAGAGCTGAAACAAATATGAACAGAACTCTAGTAGTATACCACAAATTACAAGGAATAAAAATGCCTCCAGGAAGTAGAATCATAAGTATAATGGTAGGACTAGTATTTTCTAATGAACATAAAATTTATAAAAGAAATATTGGAAATATAACCATAGATAAACACTTTATGCCAGTCTTAGAAGAACTACCTCTAGACAGACATAGAATTACTATACCACGACAATTACAACTAGAAATAGATAATACAAGAGAATTAGGAGAAGAAAGTTCCTCTAGAATTTCATTTAATAATAAATTAGGAAGTAGAAGTATTAGAATCAATACTCCTCAAGAAATTATAACTATAAATCCTCGAAGAAGTGTACAAGAATCATGACCATTAGAAAGAACCCTAATCAGGACTAGAAGCCATAGTCATTATGAACCAAATAATTTAGCTGAAATACCAATAAGATCAAATTTAGTTGAAATACAACCAAACATACCAGAAATAGATTTAACTAAAGACTTAGAAAACTTGATACTTGTAGAAATAACCCAAGAAGGAAAATGGATAGAAATATTAGCTTTAATAAATCCAGAAGTCACAAAAAGTTCGATACATATAAACTATACAGATAATAACATAGAAATACAAGAAAACGAAACAATTGCACAAACCATGTTAAGATTCAATAAAAAGAGACATTATAAAAGTAAAATTATATGTAGAATCAGATATAAGAGATCAAACCCATAAAATTATCTTAGGAAAAGATTTCTTAGAATATGTAAAACCATACAGAATTCAAGAAAATAGAATTTTAATAAATATAGAACATCAAGTAGTAATTCTCGAAAAAGTAAAATTGATTTAATGAAGTTTTATTATACATTAGTAAGATTTAATTATCAAAATCACCCCACAAAATGTCAATGCTATAATTGTGGAAAATTAGGACATATAGTAACAAATTGTAAGGAACCTAGAAGAAAAAGAGAACTAAATTTTATAGAAATAGCTGTAGAATACGATCTAGAACCAATCGAGTTAAGCACCTATATAATGAGGAATTAGACTATTCTGATATAGAAATATATAAAATAGAAAAATTAGTTGTAGAATCAGAAGAAGACTCTACATCTAGTGACGAAAACAAAAGCTATAATTATATATCTGAAGAAGATGAAATTAACATGATGCAAGAAATTAACCAAGAAAAAACCATAGAAAAAGACTAGAATCAGGAAGAATTTGATAAATTATAGAAAGACTTAGAAATTGAAGAAGGCGAAGATATTATAAAAGGATTAGAAGAATTCGAAAAATTTACTCAATTAGATTTTAACGAATTTCAAAAAATATGGGAAGAATTAGAAATAGAAAATATAAATCTCCCAGAAAAAGTATTCCCAGAAATTCCAAAAAAGAAAATAAGTACAACTACAAGAAAATTACAAAATTTAAATAAATTACAGAATATAATACGACAGACAAAACAGACAAAAAATCCAAAAGCCCTAACTGAACAATATAAAAATGCTGAATACAAAACCCAAGATTTAATATCTGAAAATAATTATAGATGTTCACGAGTTTCAAATAATAAGAAAAATTCATATGTTTGGAGATGTCCATTAAAATCTTTATTTCCCACCAGTAAATATTGTGAATTTCATTATCAACAAAGAAGATATAACTTAAAATACGTAGAAAGGAAGAAGCACTGGATGGAAGAAAAAAGAAAAGAATAAAAAGAAAGATAAGTATAGAGCAAGAATATGCGCAAATAAGAAACGAAAAATTAAGAGGAAAGAAATTAAAAAATGAGACGAGAAATATTATACAAGTATCTTGATTATCTTGAAACTATTAATGATTTCTTATTGATTACTGAATTCTTATCCAGAGATGGAGCAATCCGAGCCAAATAAGGAAACGAGTAATCAACAAGAAGAGGAAATCTCTTATCCTCACCTTATTACATGAATAAATGCTCTCGAATTAAATATCAGTATTTTGTCGTCTCAGACGACTAACCAGATGAATAATATCAATAATACTGTCAATTATCTCACTCAAGCTATGGGTAACTTTAGTTCCCATATTGGTGAGCTGAAAAAACGAATAATCACATTAGAAAAACAAGTAATGGATCTTTCACCTACACCAACTCCTTCGTCAACACCACAAAGTCCATCGACTCACATTCCATCAACCCCATCTTTTGCAGCCATACTAGAACAAGAAACTAAACAAGCCCAAGAACAGGCCCAATCCAGTCCACAAATAGCCTCTTCATCGACCTCAAGTCCATTAACTCAAACCCAAAGAAGACTCCATGAGTAATATGAATATTTCCAAGCCATTATCCAAAAACTTAACTAGTGTCGTATAACCTCTCCGACTCTTAAGTATATTTCTCATTATTCTATTAATAAAGCTGTGATTAATCTTGGCACTAACCCTCAATTAGTTTACACTTTATTTTGCTATGGATTAATTCACTGTATTTATCCCTCAAAAGAACTCACAAAATTATCTCTGCTCCCAAAAGCCGTCCAAGAAGCCGCCAAACATTACCACAACATTATCACTCAATACACCATGTATATGCGATATTATTCAACAATCGCAGAAATAACCTCCGAAAAGTTTTATCCTCCCATTAGTCTTATTAAATTCAGAACCACAAAGAAACCCTTCGAATTTGAGGAATCCGAATCCTCAATTGACTGCGAAGAATTCAATATCCTTATTTCAAAAATAAGAGCTCAAGAAATGGAAACCATTTATTCAGAAATGAGTAGAACTCTATCCAGCGACGAACTTCAATGGACCTACTTTAAAGGCTAATATTCATGCATTTATTCAATGGGAAGAATACTCAGAAAACCACGATTATTTGTTGAATTTTATGAAGACATAAAAACAATTCAAATGGATAATCCCGACGACACCAAGAAAAGAATATGCCAACAACTGTCGGAATATCTTTCCCATATATGCATCTACTGCAAAAACAAAGACAGAGCCGCCGAAGTTCAGAATAATCCGCCAACCAGTATCAACATCCTCAAACTCTGAAGTAGCGCCAAAGTATTGACACGACAAAAACAAAAGAAGAAAAAGCCGAAGACAGGAAAGCCAAAGTCAAAAGAAAGAAACAAGAAAGTAACATAAAGAAAAAGGCAAACTTAATCTCTGTAATTTAGCTTAACTCATAGTACCCTGTTTCCAATATCTGCATATCTGTTATCTCCTTTATTTGCTATCTCTGCTTATTTGCACCAACTGCTTTCATATAATATCCTGATAATGGCTTTATTAACACGAATTGAACCTCGAATTTATGAATATATTTGAAATGAGTGAAATCAGCTATCTATTCAATGGGTAATTTAGAATTAGGAATAGGGATTGACCGAAACTAAATCGGGTCATGAAAAGTACACTCTGTCCTCTTTCATACAGAACAATGCTACAAGGCACACAAGGCCGTTCATGAGATACACAAGACCCGCAAGGTAGCTACAGACCATCCCATAAGTCCAAAGGCTGGGATGGCCGGGCTATACAATTATGGTGTCAAAGCAGAAACGGAAGTTATATTCTTGGGCCATCCGTCAAATATTCATTAATAGAGTTATTATTGATACGTGTAAGGATATGGTAGCAGTAGGTATTCACAGTAGCCAAAAAGTAGAAGCAAGAAAAACAAAATGAAGAAACAATAAGAAGAAAAACGAAAACTCTCATTTTCGTGCATAGGAAAAGTTCCACTAATTAATATCATCCAAACTCATCTTGTAGCCTTCAACACTCCTAAACGGCCAGACCTATGGTAGGCGAAATGCAAAGGCTTCATCTTCGGCTTTGCTAAGGTAGTTGTCTTCACTTGGGCTCGGCATACTTCTCCTTTAGGCATTATGCTAACATTATTCACCATTATAGAAGTTATTCATTATTAAATTCTTACAAATTTTTTTTTAAAAAAAGTGATCACCACTTTGTTTTCTCTTTAAAATCTACAATAACTTTACAATAAAATACCTTAAAATATCCCGACTCTACAATAACTTTACAATAAAATACCTTAAAATATCCAGACTCTTATTGATAGAAAAAAGAATGATATTAAATTCATTTTCAAATTTCGAAAATTATATTAAACCAAAATACATTTTTGAAACTAAAAGAAAATCTCAATAAAACTTTATAAATTACAAGTGAATATTTATTTATTTATTTATTTTTAATGAAGGAATTCTTATCTATTAATGGTGCCAATGGTTCGTGGTAAGCAAGTAAGCAGTAAACCATGTCACTGTCAAGGACAACTTTTTCTGGCTTTTTAAGAGGTCTGATCTAGTTGTGGCCTCTCTCTCTGGAGCAACACTTTTAACTCCTAGATTCGTACACAACTCTCACAAACTTGTTAACGTCAGCAAAATTTGCTGACAACATGGAAGGAAATTTTTTTAAGTATATCTAGAACATGATGATGTACTTAAAAAAATCAATAGATATGATTAAATTTGTAAAAATAAAATTTATATGTAATACAAATAAAATTTACATGTAAAATAAATTTTAATTATTAAATATATAAATAACTAAAGTGTACATAAGAATTACTCACAGAGAAATACGTGAAAGAGATTTTGTCAACATTTTTTTTGCTGACATGGAAGTGTTGTCAACAATCTTTGTTGATAAAGACAACTTCCTCAGATAAGCCGTACGCCAACATTTTGCAGATGCATCATTTCTCTTCCTACAAAACCGAAGGAGAAACTCTAGAGTTCACTCCTGGCGCAATTAGATAGTGCAGAGAATCAATACAAAATTCACTAGAGTGAATGTTCCAATAGACCCCACCACCAACGATATTCATTTTAGTAAATTTTCATCAGCTAATTGTATAGCCAGCTAGTACTTTATGTATCCCCAAGAATTTCTAAGCTTGTAGTTTGATTGGTTAAATGGAAATCTTTTGGCATGGACAGGCACTCTTTCTTCACTTGCAGATGGAAGTCATGAGGCCTGGTGAAATTGGGGCAACTTTCCCAAGCAAGTTATGATCTCTGGCTTCTTCTACTCAATGGTACTTCAACAGCAAAATTTACTACCCTTCACCTAGTGTTGATCCAATGGAAGATCATGGAAAAAGGTTTCTGATTCTATCCCAAGGACAAAACTAGGTATACGCTGAGCAGCACCCTTAATTATGCGCGAAATATTAGAGTGCCTATATTATATAATGTCTGGTTGTTCCCCTATTCATTTAATTTGCAGAAGCTGCTAACAAATATCTCATCACCTACGAAACCACGCTTTGGGGAGATACAAATGCATGAAACTCCCATTCCAACGTGTTAGTGAAGACAAGCCATTCCTTTGCACAAAGAAACTCGTGTTTATTGCCCAGTACCTCTCAGTCTCACTCATAAATTTTAACATCTAAGACTTTACACGAGAGAGATAGCGAGTGTGTGTGTGTGTGTGTGAGAGAGAGAGAGAGAGAGAGAGAGAGAGAGAGAGAGAGAGTCGTTTGTAGCAGTGCAAGCAAACCAATCAAAAACAAGAATGACAAAATCTAAGGACCTAAATGCATGCACAACAATGAGCCAAAAAACGTAGCCATAGATGAAGTAGTGACAAACCAAATAAAGTTTTTACATTCAAAGCTGCAAATTCAATGTCAAACGAAAGCTTATTATTAGACACTGAAATAAGGAAAATGATACCAGAGCCCACAATTCTTAGTTCTCCAAGAGTCCACCTGCAGAGTAATGTACTTGTAAGAAATTTGCAGAAATGAAATACTTTTTGAATAAATTTCAGAGGAAAGCAGGGATAATGCGATAATACTTTGCTTCTAGCTCAGTCATCAGTAATCCCCAGAACTCAAAACACAACATATTGGTTCGTAGAGCAGACAGAGCACCAATTTGAAATTTCTTCTTTTTTAACAATACAGTCCTCCACAAGTCTGTACCACATTCTCATGTTGCATCAAATTCCTAAATTAATTTGTAACAGTAGCATATGCATATAATAGTAATTTCTAAGCATAGGTCTAAGCTCGTACTGAACTGTCAGATTGAATATCCTCATCTCATAGCTACTATAACATACTTTCAATATCTGTACATTCATTCAGTATGTGTGACAAATTATCATGTCCTTACTAACATTGAGGTTACTCTCAACAACAACGTAACAATCTGTTTAAATAGAGAGCAATAAACCAAATTATGCAGCAACGAACCATCTTATACCCTATGACAATGTTTATTTGACAAGTTGAAAAGTGCCCATGCATCTGCAGCTAATGTTAGCAATATTATATCAATTTGGTGCTAGAGAAACCAATCTCACATCATTTCATGAATAAAAAGTTATACAAATATATACTTCACCTCTTGGCTAAATAATTTAACAATTATGTGAAGGACTAATTTACCAACAACCACCTAAGCCAAAAAAATTAGTTTATACCCTAACCCAATAATTGCTACAATGTTAACGTAGAGAGGCATATGACTTGAATTGTTTCAATAAATGAAAAAAAAAATTCCTAAAGAAAAAGATGAATTTATGAACTGAAACTTAAAGACTCCACCCTTCGGCAATTTCCAAATAATTTGAGACAAAAACGCACAATCCTCTCGAAATATCCAAAAACTTTCCAAGTTTTATGATTAAGTGTTGATGCATATGAAGTCTACAACCTACCTTCTCAGAGAAGGCCCATGAAGAAGGCATGCACAACATAAACATACTCACCCCGACAGAAAAGAGCCAACAAGGTGTCAATTCACTGTTCAGAGTTCCATCGTCAATGTTTGTGGATAAAAAAAAAAAGAAAAAAGATTATTTACCCCCCAGAAAATTAAAAATGATTCTTTCCGTCATTTGTACTTTAATTCAATACACAAAGGAAATCATCGACCCACATCATGCGTATGGGAATTAAGATTTTACAATATCTCACGGCAATTTTAAGCAAAACTAAATTACTTTTTTTTTAATCTTTTTGAAGAAAAAGAACGCAAATACAGAAACATTTTGATGAGATTGGAGAATGAACCCACCTTCGAAATGGGGCAATGTGTACGACCATGATCAGTGAGAAGCATGAGACGAAGATGAAGAATGAGAGTGTTGAGAAGAAGGAGCCTTGGTCCTATTGTAGACTTGTTCACCGACGAGGTAGATGCCGAAGGCCACGAGGGCGATTCCAAGCCCAGGGGTGGCGTGTCGCAGCTGATTCGACAGCATCGGATGCTTCCTCCATTCGTCCCTCCTCCTGAAGAAATCTCCCGTGTGTCCCTTCGCCATTTTCCAGTCTTCCTCTCCACTGCTTTTCTCTCTCCGTTCGTCGTCGTCTTCACCACGATGCTTGTTGCTTCAGATGATGCTACTTGGGCTTTTTGTTTGTTGGTGAACTTGGGATATTTATGGGCTCAGCCCAAATCGGATTCTGACTAGTCAAATTAATAATAGAGTAGTAATTAAAAAAAATACAATTTGATTCCTAAATTTTTCTTTTTTTCTCTTTTAGCTTTAAATTTATTTTTTAATATAAATTAATTCATCAAAATTTATAACTTGTTATATATTAATTTTTTTGTTTAACTAAATTATATATTTATTTTACTTTAAAAGATTAGCTTAATATAGACATAACGAGTAGCAAATTAAAAAGTTAATTTATATAAAAGAATAAATTTAAAAATTAAAATGTGAAAAGTTTTTTCTTTTCATAGATCAAATTGTATATTTATTCTTAATAATAAAATGTGTTGATTAAAAAATTAATAATAAAAAATTAAATTTGTGGAACAAACATATGTTTAGAAATAATTTTAGCCAATAAAAAATAAAGAACATTTGGATCTTACTGTAATTAATCTATTGTGGCGGAATTGGAAGTCAAGGTTGATGTTCATCATTCAATTGGACCCAAAGGGGGAAAAAAGTTGATCTTTCAATTAGTCAAATATATGTGCTATTAAAAAAAATGAAAATATTGACCAGAAGACATCTTATTTTGAAGTATGAGTTAAAAATGAGTGAGAGACGTAAAATAGATGAAGAATTGAAGCAACAAAAGAAAAAAAAAATATTGGTATTTAATACATACATAATAAGAAAATGTATATGATTAAAAATTAATGAGAGAAAAATTGTTATCATATATGAAATTCAATTGGTAAAATTGTTTTACTAAATTAAATATTCAATTAATATGTCAAACATTCAAAAAAATATTTCTATTACAACATGCAGGACATCTTTCTGAAAACCTAGTTTATATAGTTTAACAAATCAAATCAAGCATTACATTATACAATCATTGAATTTTGGACTGTTTAAAATTAAAAAAAATTCGGATGCGAGAGAAACGGAGTATTGAATATCTTCATTTTATAACCACATATTCACAACAATTTAATAATTGAGTGCAAGAAAAAAATTTGAGAGTCACGTGGTCAAGACTAAAATTATCTTGATTAAAATAAAAACATTGCAAATAAGAGCCTATTTTTATCTTTAATAATTAATAATTATGAAACCTATTTAATTTGATTTTCAAAAATTAATAAATGATGTATTAGTTTCAAAAAATCAAAATAGATTTATATGTTATAACAAATTAATTTTTTCAAAATACCAAAAAAAATTATTTGCAAAAATTTCTTGTTTTTAAAAATTAATTATATATTCATTATTTTCCAAAAATTAAAGTTAAATATCCTAACAATTTAAAGGAATTAAATTATCAACATTACATTATTTTTTCCTTGTCTTTTTTCAATTGTGCAGCAAATCTCCTAGGACAAAGTCTGACTCGTACGGGCGACTGATAGGTGCTTCTCTCAGTCATCACCTGTGTATGTTCATGTTTGCGTGGGAGACGCACATATTGTTTTTGTGGGTAAGCGATGGTGGTGATTCAAACTCCATTTCTGGACATTGGCCTCCCTTCTTCCACTTCTCATCCTCGTTTAATCTTCCCAAGAAATCGCCGTCTTTATCACAAATCCTTGCCTCATATTCCACACTTCACACTCCAATATAGAGGCAAGTCAATGCCTTTTCTTCCTACGTTTGTGATAGACCTACTGCTTGGTTTCCGAGAAAATATTGAGTTGGGAAGACATTAGATTCTGTTTGATAATTGAACACTTTTCCTTATTGGATCACTGTTTTTGTTGTAAAGTTATCGAATTGGCTTTTCAGATTCCAGACTCCGTTATAGAAGCAAGTCAATGCCTTTTCTTTGTTTTGTGTGTGTTTGTGATTGACCCGCTCTTGGTTTCCGAGAAAATACCCACTTGAGAAGAAACTAGATTCTGTGCTTTGATAATTGAACACTTTATTTTCTGGGTCACTGTCTTTGTTCCGAAGTTGTTAAATTGGTTTGTTTCTCCAGACTATAGACTCCATCATAGAGGCAAGTCAATGCCTTTTCTTCCTTCTATGTAAGTTTGTGATTGGTCCATTGGTTGATTTCCAAAAATATTCTGACTTGAGAAGAAACTAGATTCTGTGGTTTGATAATTGGACACTTCATCTTCTGGGTCACAATTTCTTGGTCACTGTCTTTGTTGCAAAGTTGTTAAATTGGTTTGTTACTTCAGATTCCAGATGCCATTATAGAAGCAAGTCAATGCCTTTTCTTCATTTATACTGTTGGTTTCCGAGAAAATACTGACTTGAGAAGAAACTAGAAACTGTGGTCTGATAATTGAACACTTTTTTTTTCCTTGTTCACAGTCTCTGTTGCAATGTTCTTTAATTGGTTTGTATATCTTCTGTTACTACTTGTTCTTTGTCGTCCTTGTCAATGCTACCTTTATCGTTGTTGTGATGGTGTTTGAATTAGTGTTGTCAGGTCATAAAATCGATTCACGGAAAAATGCTAGAATTGCAAAATCAAGGGTTACCGTATGCTCTGCAGAAGCTAGGGAAGTAAGTGTTTGGACACGGTTCTTTCTCACATTATTCTTCAAGAGGAAGAGGCTGCATGCTTTTAACCCTTGTATTATAAATACTAATAATTTTACTGATATTCTTACACAGGAGTCTCATACTGTGAGAGAGAGAAGTGTCTCTGTTGTCCTACTCGCTGGAGGGAAGGGCAAGAGGATGGGAGTGAGTTTTCTATGTTTTATTGATCATTGATTTGAGAGAGTATTTGCATTTGAAAGAATTTTCTTTTTATCATCATCATTAGTATTATTTCTATATTATTATTATTATTATTTCTATACTACCAGTACTTAGTTGAATCCTTTGATATTACCTCGTTGAAATTTCCACTTAAAATGAAAATTTATTTTTTCACTGTCATGAAAGTTCCAAATTCATTCAACATTCAACAATGATAAGTTTGGAGATTCAAATTTTGAACATCTGCTTGTCATCTGTTGCAAATTAGCCCCAGATGCATACGTTGCTTTAATTTTGTCCTCATTCCAATTGATTAGATTGTTTTTAATGGCTGTTATTTTTGGAGGCAACTAATAGGTCAATGCAAGTTTATTATGAGTTTCTGAATCTTCTTTGTTTCTATGTTTATTCAAATTTCTCACCAGCCAGATTATTGTTTATCATGTTTGTGCAAATAGGCTAGCATGCCAAAGCAGTATCTTCCACTTTTAGGTCAACCAATTGCATTGTATAGGTAATGACAACTACTCAACTCAGCTATCAATAATCTGAGTCTCACTATGCGCTTGTGTAATTGTGTGATGGGGTGCACTCTTGTAATCAAACGGAAAATAGCTTGGCAAGATTGCAATATATGCATGCTTTCTTTGGAGCATCACAAAGAGTGCGTAATGAGTTCATAATAATAGCAAAGCCAGTGTGGTTGGAACTGCCTTCAGAAAAGATAGGCAATTCCAAAAGCTACTAGTTTTGAATGCCAAGAAGCTCTAACTATGGCATTGGTTCATCATGAAAAGACAATAAGCGTCTACAATGATTAATGTTTAAAATACTTTGTCTCTGTCCAATTCTTGGTGCTAAGATCCTGACTCAGAGAAACGTAATGCAGTGTTATTCATTGATTCATTGACTTTATCTGGCTTGTATCTTCTATTCATGTTTTTATCATGTTTCATTTCTTGGGAATATAACTATATGCCAATCTCTTGCAGTTTCTACACTTTCTCTCACATGGTTGAAGTGAAAGAAATCGTTGTTGTTTGTGATCCTTCATACAAGGACGTTTTTGAAGGTTTTTTTTTTTTATAATCTATTATCCCTCTCTCTCTCTCTACACCACATCCTACCCCTCCTTTCTGTGGGCAAGTTCTTTAGTTTCCTTTGTAAAACATGTATTTGTCTCAGTCATTATATTCCTTTTTTCCTCAGATGCCAAAGGAAACAACCAAGCTGAACTTAAATTTGCACTGCCTGGAAAGGAAAGACAGGATTCGGTTTACAATGGGCTTCAGGAATGTCTAGTTGTTTATTTATTTTATAACTTAATCATGAATAATCTTTTTAATGTTCTTTTGCTCTTCTAACATATTACTTTGTCCGAAGTTATGGCAATTTTTCTTTCACTTCCTAGTTCTTCCTTCCCAAACCATGATAATTACTAAGTTATGAACAGCATGACATTTATTTGCATAAGCAAGATTTTGCCAGCTGATTAAGGTTTCAATTTAAGTCTCATTAATATCTTTTTAAAATAACTACAGAGTAACTTTCATCCTATACTTTGCTAAGATTGATTTGGTAATTTGAATCAAAATGCTGGGTGAATTAAACTGTGGTACTATGTAAGTAAACTCTAATTAATTTATATCTGATCGCAATATTGGCAGGCTGGCATTCTATTTGTCATTCGCCCAAGTTTTGACTAACCTTTAAGTTTTCAGGGTTGAATTCATAATTTTGGGCCGTTCAAAGTTATGAGATTCCTGTAAAATAGTATTTGATTTTTAGTTGCATAAACAAAAATTGGAAAGCTTCAGGCTGTATTTTACTTAAGTCATAGAATTTTTTTACTGGTATATCCCTTTCATTCCATAAATCCTTGGAAAGTTGTTAAATGCTTTTTCTTTATACAGGCTACCGATCCAAACTCTGAGCTTGTTTGTATTCATGATTCTGCTAGACCTCTGGTATTGGCAGGGGATGTGAAAAAGGTGGGGTTAAGTACATTTCCCTTGTACAATATTGCTTAGTAAGTCCATTGCCTTAGATGTTTTGTAAATACATATTCACAAAGGAAAGATAATACTGTTACGTTTGTCTTCGTGAAAGTGAGATATGAAAGTTCTGTCAAGCTGCTTTAATTATTTCCAGGAAATGTGAATTATATATTTGTAATCTTTTTAGTTCTAGCAAATCTTGGTCTATCCAGGCACTGAATATGAAGAAGGAGCTAACAGATGTGTATTTGGTCCAGTTAGACTAGAGTTTACGGATTGTGCCAGTGTATGAAGCTCTGTTCTTTGAAAATTCTACTTGGGGAACTAAAAATGGCTGACCATCGCTGAAGGCAGAGTCCAACTTGATAGAAGTGCTGATGTGTAATTTAATTGCAATATGTGAGAAGAGAGAGAGTCTAAGTGAAAGATAGAATTTAAATTAGAGCTTTCCTATGACATTTTCTATCTTAAATGAGTCAAGATACCATCCCTACTAACTACTATATATGGGTAACCTATGGAGGATGCTCGTTATCTGCAGTGGCTTCACTTGCATTGCTCTCCAATAAGAAAGAATGCATTTGACTAAGTCTGCATTCTTTTGGCCTGGGAGGAAAAGTTACAGGTTCCATATTATGAATGGAAGTCATATTTGGATCCACATGTTTACATGATACGGGTCTATAAATTTGTTGGAGTTTAAATGCATCCTTTGCCTGATTTTTGTTGGGGTGTGTTATATGTTCTTCTAGGCATGTGTTTCTCTATACTCTTTCACCTCTTTCTATCCACTATTAGTGTTACAGGAATAGTCATTTTCCTTCTTGTTTTAGGTCCTTAAAGATGGATTGTTGAATGGAGCTGCTGTTCTTGGTGTTCCAGTGAAGGCCACAATCAAAGAGGTATTGTACTATTCTCTAGTATGTCCGCTTCCCCTGCAATATTTTAGGTGATTGATGAATATAATATGTCCCTGTCTGAAGCAATCTTTAGAGAAATATTTATAGACAAATTTGATGCACAACTTATTTATGCTGTCATCTATGTTTTGCACTCATGTTAATGGTGCACTGTTCCTTGGAGTTGCTGATGTTCAACTTGACTAAAATTAACTCACAAGCATATATTTCAGGACCAGAAGCCGCCAGTTAAAATAAGTTTGTTTTTTGGGGCCCATTTTCAACAATTTATTTCTATGCTTTAATTTCAAATCTAGTCTTTTCCCCCTTTTTGCCTTATTGATACCTGTATCCTTCGCATGGATATGTGAATTAATGAATCTATTTCATCTGCTTTCAAGTGAAAAACCTGAGGTGTCTTTGTCTGCTTATTCTGGTTTTCCATTGTGTATTTATCTTTCTCCTTAGTTGCATTATACCAGATCTACGTAACAGTATGGACAAGTTTTTTTATTTAATTCGGCATGGTAAATTTATCCCAGCTTCTTCTTTGTTGTAAATTTGTAAGTATTAGTAAATAGTAACTATGAACACAGTTGTGGGAATGAGAACATCTTATCTTTTTTGTGCTTAAGCACTTTTATGCTTTTAAGAGCTTCCTTCTGAATTTAAGTGCAAGGGGCGCTGTGACATCTTCCTCGTATCCTTTGCTGCTTAGAAGTTTTAATTCATTATATCGGTCCATTAATAGAATAAATAAATTCATCACATTATCATTTTGATGTTAAACACGATTTCTTTCATTTGTTGACCTTAGGTCCTTGACACCAGTTAAATTCACTTTGAAATTTTAGCCTTAAAATAGTGAAATTTGTCTACTAATCTTTCTCCAGGCAAACAGTGAATCCTTTGTAGTTAAAACACTGGACAGGAAAACACTATGGGAGATGCAAACTCCACAGGTTACTGCTGCGAAACATAATTATATTTGTCTCGGTTAGAACTGAGAACTATTTCACTATAATCATTTAGCTACTTATCTATTTTAACGTTTACAGGTCATCAAGCCTGAGTTGCTGAGAAAAGGTTTTGAGCTTGTAAATAGGTAATTTCTATTTCTTATGCATGACTTCATTGTGAATAGTTGTACCCTTTAGTGAAGTAGCTTATAATTGTCAATAACAAAATTAGATAGAGAAAAAAAAATGTACTATTATACTAGGCATTAACCAAGGAGTTATGCATAAAGCATCTTATGCATGCTTAGCCGATATAGACTCTGTGGTCGCCTCATGATTCACAGGGCTACACCATATTAAAATTGTAATTTATATTGTTGATTCTTACTTGTTTGTAAGTGAAGTCCATGGATGATGAGATAGGCTGAGCCTACACAAGAAAAATCCGTTACGTAGACAAATAGTGGGCCACCAGTTGATTCACCCTTTTATTATGTTGGAATGTGCATAAAGGAATATATATACTAGCCGGAACAGATATCTTGGTTCACTTATTCACATAAACGGTGGGTCTTTTTTTTTTTTTTTGAGTCATTTATTTGTAAATGACGAAGATACAAAATATAAATAATGGAAAATCCTATATTTAAAAATTGTATCACCGGATATAATTTGATCATTATGAGCAAATCACAATCACGCGAAGATATAAATTCTTTCAACACCTAGCTGGTCTTTTATGTGCAACCTTTGTTACAGAGGAGGTCTAGAAGTTACTGACGATGTTTCCATTGTTGAGCACCTTAAACATCCCGTATATATCACTGAAGGATCTTACAGCAACATCAAGGTAATCAAAACTCCATCTGTATCTAGTGTTTTTACTTTCTTTTTTCTTGATAAATTTGCAGGGACTACCAAAGAAAGAATTTTAATTCCAATATGAAGTTCATACTGGGAACTGTTCTGCAGGTCACTACTCCTGATGACTTGTTATTGGCAGAGAGAATATTAAATTTGAATTCTGGAGAGTCTCCATAAGCATTTTCCGGTTTTGCCATCCTGGTCATTTCACCTTTTGAAAGAAAAAAAAAATTGTTCCAATTATTAAGTTTTCTAGAATAAATTTAGCTCTGGTCCTGCAATTTTTGCTTCAAGCAAAGGAAACTGTAAACAATCAGAGAGAAGTTTCTTATTGGATTTGCTACGTGACTACTCCAAAGTCCATTGCAATATTATCAGTTCTTTTTCTTTATCAGTTGATCTACAAGATTATTTCTCTTCAGCTATTTGTGAGAAGATTTAAGTAAAGGTTTTTAGGCATCTGTTATCAAATTTTTTTTAATGAAAATAATATATGAACGAACTTTTTTAAAAGATTTAATTACGTAATATTAAGTTATAAAATTTCTTTTATTGGTCATGTTTTTATTGAACATTTTGATAGCAAACATTCAAAATTTACACTTACATTTTATATTTGACGAGGCATAAATTGAGATTGCTGTCAATCAAAATTAATTTTATACTATTTAATAATTTTTTATAAGATGAATTTTTTTAAGAAAGTTCACGTTATAATAAGATTGTCATTCTTATAAAATTTGACAATAATTTAAAATTGTCTAATACTTTATCAATGTATCAAAAATTAACCTACAATATATATTTCAAATATAAAAACTATTAACTATTCGATTATTTATTTACAGATATTTGATCTTTATAGATTTAACATTAAAAGTTAACATGGTCATTATTCCAAATCGAACAGTGGAATTAATTTATAAGCCTAAGTGACAATCTTAAAGTGGTATTATTTGTTTACTCTTGTTACGTGTGTTCGGAGGTTTTGGTGGGAAGAGAAAAGTATAGAGTTGTTTGGTTGGGTGATGTTTATGGAAGATTACAGTGACTTCGGTTACAACAAAATGCAAGTGATTTTAAAAAAAAAAAATTGGGATCTCATTTGAGATCATTTTTATGGTTTCTCTTAATGTCAGCCTTTTATAATCTTCTTGTCAGGTTAATCCAAGGTACATCTGTCTCCTTTTCTTTTTGTAATTTGAAAAAAAAAAAGCCTGCAGTTTTTCTGAGACTATTTGCAGTCAACTTTTCTCATAGAAGACTGAAACGAGGAATCGTGAAGTACCAAGATTAACAGACAATGACGAAATTGGGGAAAGGGAAGTAAAGGTGTTCATTCATTGTCTCTCTTTATTAGTTTCTTAAATAAAGGATGGAGCAAAAGGAACACAAGGTGAACATAACCTCTACATTTTTCACTCACATCCTTGAAGAATCGCTCAAATGAAGAAAGAAAAACCTAGACAAAACTTTTGAAGAAAAAGACAGTATATCTGCATAAATGTCCTTAGATTCTCAACTCTTTTTTCTTTGACTTGCCGCACTCACCAAACAATGAAAGGCGTCCAACTTTACGGCCTCCAACTGGGGTACCTTTTACCTGCTTACAAAAGAATTTTGACAGCTTTGTTCAGAGCCAAAGAGACGTTTTATTAAGAAAGCAAACGGTGTGGAGGAAGAAAAATTCTCATGTAGACTCTATCTAAAAGAAATTAGTTAAACTAAATCAATCATGACATCATGAATAGATATATAAACAAGTCAAAAGTAAATCTTACTAAGAGGTAAAAAATTCTTTGTCCTTGACAAATATATGTATTTTCAATTTAGTTCTCCACAAATGCTTTTATTTAAATTAAGTCCTATACATTCTTTCAATATTGTCCTTCAGTTCCATTTTCATACATAAATTAACACAACCTAACATAACACTGACTCACACTTGTTAACTTGCATACGCTTAGTCAGATAAAAAACCCTAAATAGAAACCCTAATTACATGAAATTCAAAAGCTCCATATCTCTGAAGTTCCCCACCAACCCTAATTTCTTGAACTGAATTAATATTATTCGGATTGTGTGCCAGGTGTGAGCTAGCTAATGCCACCTAAGTAGAAAACATCCTACGCAGCCATGTGTTAGCTTTTATATTAATTTATGGATGGAGATGGGATAGAATGACAGCATTGAAAGCAATCTAAGGAATAAGGGATTAAATTGAAAAGAAAAATTTTTTTTTGAAAAGGAATATATTGAAAGTTCACCAATTTTGTCAAGTGCGAAAATAGAGTTTTCCTCTAACAAGTATGCTAACTAATTTTTTTGTGGACTAAGGGAGGAAAGTACAGTCACAACGTACCTTTACCCTTCTACGGTTAGAGTGATTCCAACATAAAAATCCACTACAACCTCTAGCTCCTGGGCCTGATTCATATCCCCTACAGAAACAAAGCATAGTTAGTAAGCAAAAGATATAAGAAATAAGTTTGGAATGAGCAATGTTACTTCCACCCCTCTTTAATCGATCTTCTTCAGTTACATGACTATCACTTACATCTATCACATTTTATATTATATCAAGGTGCAAATGAGAGCTATAAGAGAACCCAGAACAAAGTGTGAGTAGCATTTCCCTTGGACTAAATTCACATTTTGGTCCTTGAAAAATATCACTATTTTGAGTTTTGTCCCAAATAAAAAATAATGTATACTTTAGTCCTCAATTTCTTCCTTTTGTAGACTCATAAAAGGACTAACTTGACACCAAAATCAAGAAATTAAGGACTCAAATGTACATTATGTTCTTTAAGAAGCAAAGCTCAAATCAGTGATATTTTTCAAGCACCAAATTGTAAATTTAGTCATTATCTTTTGGCACATTCCCAAGTGAAAAACAATCATTAAATCAATCATATGATTACCAAGCTCCATGCCAGTAATCAGAATATTGAGCTTAAGTCATAGTTTCAGCATTTCCTTTTCCTTAAGATATAAAAGGCAGTAAATTGTGATTAACAAGGTGCAGGAAACTTATACCACATTATTGAGTTTAAGTCATAGTTTACAAGAGTTTTCATTTAAATTAACAAAAATGGCAAAGTAATCAAGAAACTACAAGGATCATTTCGAAACAAGTATAATAAAGCTCAAATTTGCTATTTCATGGAGGAAATATCAATCCTCCTGGGGTTTAATGAGACATCATCTACATAAGGTATTTAGCCATGAGTGCAATAATTTCCAGGCTAATGAGACATCTTAATAACAAATTGTTGATACTGGTTCACCAAATAAGAAATGTTGATAATACTGACAGTTGCAAGAGGCAGTTTCATGTGTGTGGATATGTACATAGTCCTAAGAGACTTTGACTACAAGAAACAGATTCTACAACAGCATTTAAAAATATCACGAGCATACTTATAAACCCTAATACCTTTAGCTAAGTATATCTAAGACCACAGAATTAAAAACAATTGAAATATTCTGCCACTCTTAGTGATTAACATTCATATGCTACCTTAACAATTCAATAAGTTTCTGAAGAATCTCAACATTTATTGTTTTTCCCCAGTAAGATAAACAATATTTGATGCTCTGAGAATTTAATCTCAGCTTCGAAAATGCACCTTCTTTCTAGGAAAGCTACTTCATACAATCAGATTCATACAAGGAGTTAACCATGCAATTTACAACTACAGTATCTAATCATTTATAAAGGAGAGACCACTGGAAATAATCATGGTAATAAATTGAAAATTTTAAAGGAAGACTTACAGATTGTCTTTGATGGAATTTGTTACTAAACTGCTATCATGCAATAAACTAGGGGAGATGGGATAACAATCAGCCCTTCTTCCAATCTGATCCTTCTGTAGGACCCTTCCATTTTTAACTCTCAAAACTTTGACTTCATGATTGATGTCATCTTCCCTATGCTGAGAGGAAAACCTTGTTGAATCCATGGACTCCATAGGGTCTTTACAGTAGATACCTTCCTGAGGCAGCACCTGATTCTTCTCAGGTCTCAAACGACTTAATGATCCAGGGGAACCTTTTCCTACAGCCTGTAACCAGGCAGTCTCCAGCCTCTGCTCACGAATAATGGATTCAATCCTTTGCATTGGAATATCTGATCTTGTCTCTCTTACACCATTTCCATCAGCCAGTAAATCCGATGAATCATTAGTAGATTGAAAGTTTCCATCCAGTACAGGAGGAAAATCTGAAAAAGCATCTCTTCCTTTTGTGTGACCTCCTCTACGTTCCTTCCCACTTGCTATCATTGACTCCGCCGGCTTTAGGCCTGGCAGATTGATCCGATCTTCACCTTCACCATCAGGCAAGTGGATAATTCTGACCTCTACATTTTGTCTCAGAACCATTTCCATGGAATTTGTAATGCTGCTCAAAAACCTTTCAGCCCTAAGTTTAATATCTCCATCCCCAAATGCAACATATGCAACCAGCAGACCTGCAAGAAAAACCATATTAGGAGAGAAAAAGAGAGAACTTCAATAGATACATGGGAAAAAAGGACACGACAGAAGAGAGGTTGACTTTAAGTAGTAAGGTGCAAAATCGTAGATTCAGATGAAGAATATGAAGAGAAAGAATTTTCTCTCAGTGCTGCAAAGAAATAAGAAAGAAGGAATGAAGATAGCAGCGCAATATGAAAGAAAACAAGCCCAGCACCGGCGATGTGATCCATTTTCTTGACAATAAGTATTCAAATCGAGTTGACATTTATTGACCATGCTATGCCCCAAATGTCAACTTTCGTCTTTTAAAAATAGAAATTACAACAGAAATGAAAAGATGGTCACACAAGATCATATCTGCTGATCAAGCAAAATCTTGAATTAGCAGGTGCAAGAGCAATCAATTAGTAAAGAACTAATGATAACCATCAGTAACAACACATAAGTGAATGTTTGACTATTGGCCACCTCACACAATTTATACATCATGGTCCATGGCTAAAAGAAGCATCTTATTCAGTTGCTACAACTGGGTTTGCCAGAAATGCTCTTAAATTCACTTTGGCAAGCAATATGTTTAATTGTGGACAAACGTCTTATCAGCTTACCTTCAACTTCACATATGGATACAAGTTTTCCATGACTATGTAGCAGCTGCCTCAATGTCTTTGAATGACACCTCCCAATACATCGTGCCCAGATATCATATAACTTTCCTGAATCTATGCAGCTAAACATCACATTACTAACTGTATAATCATCACATGAGATAGGTGTCGCATCATTATCTATGACTGGGCTATTTGACGGCTTTGAATTCAAGCTGAAACCATCAAACTTTGATGATAACTCTCTTTGATGGCCAGGATTACTATTTACGGCTTTTTGCAGGGATGTAGGTGATGTTGATTTTCGAGGCAAACACTGAACATCTGACTTATGCTTGTGAGCAGTCACTTCTCTTGAAGCACTTGATGGGTTATCATCAGTTGTCTTGCAGCTCTGCCTCCTGCTGCTGGTGGACTGAGTAAGATCTGGTGAAGGCATTGAGCCAAGCTGTAACAGAGTAGCTGTGAACCATGTCGAGCGTTCACTAGAAGTCCTTAACTGTTTCTCAGCCTCTGAGAGAAGCTTCAAAGCATGCTTTAATCTCTCTAACTCTGACTCATTCACTGAGCATGAAACCCAAGCGTGCATCTCAATGATCAATCAGGTGTTTGGGGTTCTCATAATTATAATACACAATGAAAGTCAGAAGCAATACATAGCACCCAGAAAGGGTGGCAACGAACTTGATAATGTCAAATTCACATATCACATTATTTGAATATTAACTGTGCTGGGAATATCTACCAAAGCCTAAGGTCAGAATCAAAAATTAAGAAACAGGAAGTTTGGCATTCTGAATAGTTATAATACATAGCTGTTAATGTATCTTTTCATGCAATACTCCAGCTTTCCAAGTATAAACCACAAAAAAAGAGCTGCATTAGTTTGTTTTGCAGGGCTAAACATGCACTGAATCATTAAGCTTATAGCATAAAAGTATCATTTGCCAACATTATGCCCTAAGTTAACGATAAAAGATTAAAATATTTCCATTGACAACTTTGTCAATCATGTTTGCTAAATTCCTCTCTGATTTAGATGACAATTAATGAACTTTTCTTTCACACCCAAGTTGACTGAGAAAAGGTGAGAAAGGGTATTACTGTAAATAACACCTCGTATATGTCTGTAGGTGATTATAGAATTTTCACAGTATCAGTACAAATATTTAAGATCGAAGATCAAAATCACATCCATATTAGAACAAGGATTATACTCACAACTTCGTCCACCAAGAAACGAATCACTAGGTTTGTCATCTATGAGAGGATATGATCCGGCAATGATGTCCATAATGAGGCTAGCCAGTTGAGACATCAAAACAATGGGATCAACTCCAGAGTCCATCAATTCTCTGGCCCTTTTCACTGTTTCTGGAGGGTCTGATGACATTGCTAACTCCAAAAGTTCCAGTAATTTTTCATCTGAAACAACACCCACCTGTTGCAGGTAATGCACCACAGCATTAAGTTTGAATCATATCAAGTGACCATATAATATTCATTAAAGCAAACATTATTGATTATCAAAATATCAGAGAGCAATAGTTATATTTTCGGATTAGGTTAAATGATAATAGTCAGGAAAAACTCACAAGTTCATTGACAAGAGAAGTGGTAATTCTTTTTCCTAGCAAACTCAGCTGTTCTAACATAGTTTCTGCATCCCGAAGTGAACCATCTGCATTCATAGCAATAAGATCCAATGCATCTGTTTCAACATCAAGGTTCTCCTCAGAAGATATTTTTCTCAGCCGTGCTACAATATCAACATCTTTAATTTTGTTAAAAAGGTACTTCTGGCATCTAGATTGTATTGTTCGGGGCACGTTGTCAAGATCAGTTGTTATAAATATGAACACAACTCGCTGAGGTGGATCTTCCAGATACTTAAGAAATGCCAGCCATGTCTTAGAGGGTAACAAATGACACTCGTCAATAACAAAGACCATGTATCGTGAGGAGGCTGATGAAGACCCCACTGATAATCTTTTCAATAGATGTCTAACTCTATCAATCCCTTTCTTATTGGTTCCATCAACTTCCAAAGGATCCCTGCTCTTGCCAGATATGAAATCAGTGCATTCCCTGCAGTAGCCACAAGGCTTAGTTTCATTGGGAGCTATACAATTCAATGCACCAGCAAAAATCCTGGCTGTTGATGTTTTACCAGTCCCACGTGGACCTTGGAAAAGATAAACAGGAGCAATTCGACCCCTTGAAACAGCATTTACGAGTGACTGGACCACAATATTCTGCCCTATTAATTCACTAAAGAACATAGGTTTATACTTCTGACTGAAACTCCTACTATTTTCTGGCGTGCCTTCCTCATCCCCTTCTCCATTGAAAGCTACAATCTCCAATCCTTCTTGACTTCTACAACTTGATGACCACCTTCTTCCATCCAACCTGCTTATACCCTCAAGATCAAGCTCCCCAAAGTTTGTAGAAAGTTCATCATCACTCCTGCCAGTTCCTAGAGATGAACCTCCTCTAACATCATCACTGTTAGTGAGCAATGGGAGAACACCTTGAGCACTCCTCGAGGAAATTCTCCGCTTGTTGGAGCTTGACAAGGATCTCCGGTGTCTAGGATAGATAGTTTGACTTCCACAGAGCATGCTACTTCCTTTCCTCCTTAGAGTGTCTGAGAGCGAAGGTGAATAACAACTCCCACACATCCCTCTATGTTTTGGAGTCTTCTTTGACCAATAGCAAGGAATGCCACATCCCTGGCGACCAGGCAAATCCAAAAGATCATCTACCTCATCATCAACGTCATTCACCGAGGTTGTCGTGCCATCCCAGGATCCAACAGTACTGGGATTATGTTGACCATACCTATTATAAGAACTAGTAGACATTGCAGGGGTACTATAAGAAGAATCCTCTTTTCTACTACTTCTCAATAACTTCGAGTTAGAGCGAGACCAATTCTTATGCTTAAGCTTCATAAGCAAAGGAGACGGCCCTGAGTTTCGTGTTAAATCTTCAGAATCGCAGTAATCTTCAGTATCATCAGACTGCTCAACTGAGTCCTCCCGGCTATAAGCCATTGATCGATGATGCTTGGGATTTACCAAATTTTTACCAAGATTGGTTTCTCTTTGCTTATATTTTCTTAGAATATCCAAATGAGTATTATCGATTTTCTTACTCTTTTTCTTAATCCCAATTGCTCTTCTGGTCGATGGTGCACCCAACGAAACAGGATTTGCATCTTTACACCTGAAAATGGAAGAACGAATCCCACTTCCACCAACCCCCAAGTAAGTATCGCTCTTCGAATCGCAACCATTGCGAGCATCACTAAGGCTATCCTCGAAACTTCCAAGAAGAGACGAAGATCCATCATTCCCACCACCATCTTCATCATACTCTTGTTCTTCTCTATCATCGCCATTGTGTTTCTCGCTTGACGATTTGTAATTCTTCCAATTGTACAAGAACACCATCTTCTCCTTCCCATTGTTGTTCCCACATGGGAGAGATAACTGAGAATGAAGTTGAGAGTTGCCATTGTTCTTCCACGCGGAAGCAGAAGCAGAAGCAACAGCGACAGATCTCGACGAACTAAGTGGTGACTTCCAGGAAGAAGTAGTACCAGGATCCCTTAATACACGAGCAGCTTTGCGAATTTGAGTGAGCTCCTTCTTCAAGTGGAGATCAGAAACCCGCATTTCTGACATTTTTGCTTACTTGGGTGGGTGGACCTTATTGAATGAAGCTCAAGCTAATCCTCCAGAATCAAAGGAAAAAAAATTAGACCCATTTACATTTATTTATATACAATATCCACATTTATTCCAGCTTGATGATTGTAGATCAAAGATCATTTTGTGATGCAGAAATCAAAAGGCGTTTGAAGAAAATGATGAATAGATGGTGATGGATAATAAGCAAACGGTGTTAGGGAGTTGTGGGTGCAGATCTGACAGATGACACAGTGACAGAGGTGGGCTTGTGTGAAAATGAAGTGGATGTCTTCTTCCTTGGTTTGACCCTCTCTCTCCTTCCTCTATTTGTTTCTTTCTTAGGGTTTTTACTTTTCATTTGGCGCTCCAAATGAATTCTTGAATCTGGGACTGTCGTTGGAGCGTGGATTCTTGTCGGTTTTTCTTTTTTCTATTTTCCTTTGTTTTAGGCCTGATATATATATATATATATATATATGTATATATAAGGTAAATTTTTTTTTATTTTCCATAATTTTATTTTAATTTTAATAATTTTAAAAAATAATTGAATCCTCAAAATTAAAACTATTTTTAATTTAATTTTTACTATTAAAATTTTACTTATTAAATTTTATTGATACAATTAATTATATTTTATTTTGATACTTTGGATGTATGTTAATAACATAAATAAAAATAGATAGTTTAAGTGATGCAATATGTTAAATAATTTGAATATATTGATTGAAATGTGCATGTTTAAAATCATAAAATATTATATAATTAGTCGCATTAATAAAATTTAATAAAAGTATAACGATAATGATTAAATTAATTTTTTTAATAATAAAGATTAAATTAAAAAGTAAATAAAAGTATAAGAATTAAAAATAAAATTTATCCTATATATTATGCAGAACACCAAAAATATGAAAAAAAACTCCCTCCAAACAGAACACGGACACCGGGATTCTCAATCCATAAAATGCCTCTATTATCGCCTTGATTGATTTATAGTTTGGGTCTCTAATTTGACTTTCTGTCTATGTTATTGCAGTCTTAATTGTAGTGATTACCCTTTGCATGATTTTGTTCTTAATTATCATTTCAAAAAAGAAAACGTGTTGCTGTCTGAAGCTAGGTCAAATGGTTGGATAAATAATAGATTGAATAAAGCATGAAAAAAAATTATATCTTTATTTATTATTAAGTTCTTTAATTAAAATATGTTTAATGTATGATTTTTTAATTATGATATAATAAATATATAATTTTTCAATTATCATGTTTTTTATTGGCAATGATGGCATCTAATTTTGATTATATAATTTTAAAGTAAATTAATTATTTTGTCTAATTTTGATTAGTCTTTGAAATATCACTCCTTTAATTTAATCATTTAAAAATAAATTTTTTCAATTTTATCCTTGAAGATTACTCTTTCTTCAACTTGGTCTTTTAAAAATAGAATATCTCAATTTTTTTCTCAAACATTTTTTTGCTAATCAAAATGATTCTTTTGAGAAGTATTTGTAATTTTTTGATACAATGAAATCTAGCTTTTATACAAAAATAATGTTTTGGGTTTGAAGACATTTGACAAATCTATATCATTAGTTGACGGCAATATAAGATATTGTTCTTATCCAGAAGAGAAATCATTTTGATTAAAATAAAATGTTCAAGGATTAAATTAAAAAATTTTATTTTTGGTAGATCAGATTGAAAGAAAATTAATTTTTTAATAGTTAAAATTAAAAAAAATTATCTTTAAAAAATCAATTTAAAAGAAAGTAACCTTTCGTGACTAAATTATTAAATTTCTCCATAATTTTATCTATATATGATGTGTGATTTAGTATGTTGTCAATTTTTCACTCATTTTTACATTTTTAATCTTACGTACAAATCCTACTATTAAAGAGTATTTTTTTTCTCAACACCATTAAAGAGTTAACATGAAAACGAAAATTTATAATATTAATTATAGAATATATACTTTGCAGCTGTTTATTATAAATGCTTTTTTTTTTGCCAACTATTATAAATGCTTATACTATAAAAATAATAACAAAAGTTCAATGAGTAATTTTTGGGATATTCTGAATCTCGCATCATAGTCTCTCTCACGATAATGATGAGTGTTTTCTAATTGTGTATTAAAAAAATTAGAATGGAGCATTCCTACCAGCATGGAACTTTAATTGATAGAAGTAATTAAATACGTTATCAAATTAAGTGTCTATATTTTTTAGTAAAATTCAAGTACAATGTTTATTTTTCTTAGGGTTTGTTATTAAATTTTCAAGAAATGATATTAATGTGTGTTTCTTATTATTCCTTCGAAAACATGACAACGACCTTCCTTACTTGCGTTTTGCGGAGATAATTACAAATGTCACCCAATATTCATTGGGTATGACAGTTTTCTTTTTTCTTTTTTTTTTGTGGCGAAGAGTATGACAAGGTTGCTCCTGCGAATCAAGCCGAAGGGTCCAGCCACAAAAAATGAAACGATGACAGCTTCGGCTTGAAAATTGGTACTACAGTCTTGAATTTTCAAAGCATTTACTTATTAACTGGGTCTTCACCGTAAATAAATAAATAAAGGGTATGTGTCTTATAGATATGTTTTTTGTTTATTTCATTCTCTCTTTTATTGCATGTACAATAATGTAAAGAATCCTAAGACATTTTTCACCTATGCAACGTGGGGATATTTTTCAGTATATATGTTTAAATTATGAGATATTTTATTTTTTATATAATATTTTTTCGAGTACATAATCATAATAAAAACATATCATGTAAATTAGAGTTAATAAATCCAATAAATGGTGCAATGTGATTAAAATCATAATAAATATGTATTAGTTAGATGATTAATAGATTATTATGAGATAAATATAATATTCATTAATCAGGTAAATAGGCTAGATAAAATAAATTAAATCAAATCATTAGCAAAATATAGTGTGTTGTTAAGTATTGTTGGCACAAAAAAATACAAGGCTATTAGTTATGGTTAGAAGACACGATAGCAATGGAAACCAATTTAACATGTGCAACCTTGGAAGACAATCAGGCCATACAATGTCCAACGCTAGACCATGATATGAATGAGAGAACACGGGAAGGGAATGACTAAGCGGGGAATGTGTGCTGCTATTGAGCAAGTTATAAATTGGGAGCAAGGGCTACCAAGCTAGATACACATAAATCTCTTATGAAACTCACATAACAGCTCTTTTACTTTTAGTTATTCATTCACTTTATTTATTATTTTATTTATTGCTTTTAGTTATTTATCATTTTTAATCAATTTCAAACAAAATAGTGGTTGTCAAATTCTTTTGCAACATTTTTGTTGTCATTTTTCTTTCAATTCAGAGTTTGTACAATTCTTAATTATCAAATTCAATAAGCATTCTCTATTTACAAACTCTTTGCCCTCATCAATTACGCACATTCGAGACTTCAATCATATACTTAGTTATGCTTAAGACCTATGAGAACCTTTCTTTTAGGAGAGTTTTGTCCTGTCTCCTCATTCCACTTGTAAAACAAGACTCGAAGGTTATTTTCCAAGATTACTCCCATGGCTAAGTTATCTTGACTAGTTAGCTTATCCTTTTTTGAAAAAATTCACCACCATCTAATAAAAATTGGCACGTCCAGTGAGATCCATGCAAGTTTTCAATTGTGCATGTTTAAAGGCTTCAAGAGCTTTTATGGTTATCTTTACTCAAGCCTAGTTGACATGGAGATGTTGTTTAATGACATACTACATCAATCAAGAAGGCACTAACACTACCCTGATGAAGGATAACATTTTAGAGCCATCTACATTGATGACCATCATAGTACTATTCTTGAAGCGTCATGTAATGGAAGGGATGTAAAAATGCATTCCTACTATGTTGACAACCTTTGTTGACATACTGAAACCAATGGTAGTGAATGAGATACATAGTAAATGAGAAAGGGATTGACCTTGAAATAAATTAGGGGGCAAACAACCCAGATTAAAGAGGCAGATATGCAGTACCATAACCAACACCCTCCTAAAAACTCAAGTATTGGCTAAATATCCTCAATTCTTTTGCCCTTCACTAGTATACTTCGGCTCATTCCTTAAAAGTAGTGCTTGTGGCTCAATAGGCTTAAGCGCTAACAATCTCCAACATAGGCAAGTGTAGATCGCTAGGAAACTTGCTTCTACACCACCAAACATTTTAGTAACCCCTTCAAGGCTTTTCTCTAAAAGAAATGGGTATGATTCATCTAGAGCAAATGCTATGTACCAAAATTTGGCCAATCACTAGCTAGTTGATATGTAAGAATTTTGAATAAATACACTACAACCTATACCATTCCTAACACCAATCCAATAAATGAAGACCTAGCAAATAATTCCCATGAACTCATACTCTGCACCTTAATCAGGTGTTCAATGCATTATTCTTATTCAACAACCGATTGGTCAAGCATCATTTGTACCAGGGGCAACTATGCCATGAATGAGACTAGCCGATAACCTTAATGTCCTTGCCATTGATCCTAATATATTGGTAGAAGCAATAGAAACTAATTAAGATACATGCCCAAGCCAATAGATAGGTCTGTTTATTGAAAGCCATACCCTGAATGGGCACTTTGCAGCATTGATATACACTAGAAATTCTAGTTTTAAAGAGTATTCAAAACTCTTACTGAATAGGTCATTGAGAATTAGTCCCATTGTTACACCCGAAAATACCACCGCATGACGCTGTAAAAGAAAATAATTTTAAAAAATTCAATTTGGCTTTCAAAATCGAAAATCAAAATTAAAATAAAAGTAATAGAGTCACCAACAAAATTTTAATTTTTTAAAAGACAAAATTTTGAAAAAACATTTTTGCAAGAAAAATGGTTTATGAACCAAATAATGGATTTGAAAATTGATTATAAGTGGGGAAAGTGTTAGGCACCCACTACACCCATTCCTTGAACAGTTACCCTAAGTCAATTATTTAAAATTAATATGGTCTCTATTCTATTTTTTATTCTTCCTAACAAATCACATGTAAAATAAAAAAGAAAAAAGTTAAAGAAATAAAATTAAGAGTAAAAAGAAGGAAAAAAAATTAAAGAAATAAAATTAAGAGCAAAATAAAAGGAAAGAACTTAAGGAAATAAAAATTAAAATAAAATGTTTATTTACAAGGGTGAACTTGACATAAGATGAGAGCTTAGAGCCTACGTATTATTTGGGAGAGATCAAAGTCTACATAATTCAAAAAAAAGTTTGATAGTTGGTACATTGTTTTTGTTTTTATGTTTTTATGTTTTTATTTTTATTTTTTTTCTTTGTTTTTGTTTTTGTTTGTTTTTATTATGTGTTTGTTTTTGTTTTATTTTGTTTCTTTGAATTTTTTTTTCATTTTTGTGTTGTTTTTTATTTTTATTTTGCGAAAAGATAAAGAAAATAAAAATTACTTTTTCCTTTGGTAAATAAAATGAATTTAAATTGATTGATGTATTTTGATTTGTTAAAGGTAAAATTAATTTTATTTTTTTACTTTTTTTGCATTTTCAATTTTTCTCTTATTTTTTTTTTCATTATTTTTTTGTTTTCATTATTTTTCTTTTGATTTTTGACTTCCTCCCCTTTTTTGTTTTGATTTTTTGATTTTTTTTTAATTTTTACTTTTTTTTTGTTTTGATCCTTTTGTTTCCTATATCCTTTCTTTTTTTTTTTTTGTATTTCGATTTTTCTGATTTTTTAAATATAATTTTCTAAAAATAAAACTTTTATAATCTAACTAGCTTTTTGATGAAAAGAGAAAGAGTAAAAATTACTTTTTACTTTTACAAACAAGGTAAATTTTAATTTGCAAAAGACAAAGTTCGTTTTGCTTATTTACTCTCTTTTTTTTAAATGATTTTTATTATTTTTTTGACTGATTTTTAATATCTTATTTTTTTGATAATTTTTTATTTTCGATTCTTCTTTTTTTTTTAGACTCCTTTTTTGATATTTTTATAAAGTATATTTTAATTTCTGATTTGTCAAATGAAAGGTGGAGAAAAACTTTAAAGTTTCCAAAAAAAAAGGAATTTAATTAGTTATTGCTTATTATTATTTTTTAAAAAAATGAAAAGTTATGAAAACTTTGTTACTTAAAATTAACTTTTGACTTTGAAAAGATTATTTATTTATTTTATCCCCTTTTTTGTTTTTTGTTTTTTGTTTTTAAATTTTTTTTAAAGAAAATCAATTTGATGTGGGCCGTTGAAGCTCACAAACTTATTAAATGTAAATTTAAAATCTAATATGTATTAAGGAGGCTTTAATGACACACATGATCCTTGGAATATAGGATCCTTGGAATAATTCCTATATGTTGAAGGAGATAAAAATAATTTCACACCACAATTATAAAAAATAGTGCAATGAAACAAAAATAAAATAAAAGAATATTTACAAACACACTAACTTGTGAATGTTTGTGATTTGTGTACATCCAATTAGTTTCATAGCATACTTCACGATATATCCATAAAAATAAAATGTAAGAAAAGATGAAGTTTCTCTCCTGTCCATCAGCTGAACTCCTTAATGAATCTTCTTTAACACATCACGTCTTCGAGTCATGGCCACACGCCATGGTCCTCTCACAGACAAAGATAAAATGCACATTAATTTCCATGACCACCAAAAAAAAAGAAAAAAAAATCTTATAAATCATTAAACAACAGATGCCAAAAAACAGTGTGTGAAAGAGAATTCCTAAAATCTCCCGAACTCATGAAATCTGTCTATTCATCAAAGAGTGTGGCAATTCGCTTTCATAAAAAAAAAACTCCATCATTTCACGCATATTTCAAACTTAAGATTTCCATAGAATTGTGAAAACGAAAAACCCATTATCATGCCTTATAGACAAAACAAGCTGCGCGATCCTGCAACCATCCATTAGACAAAATCAAAGGCAAACTGAAATCCGAACTTCCAAAAAACAAAACACACACACACAACAGGATGCCATACAATTTCTATATCAGATATGTCTTTAGAAAAAAAAGCTTCAACTTACATTCCTATATGTTTCCAGATGAATGCAGGTCACACAGATCCTTGAATTCAAATATTTTGCTAAGCAGGAATGTTGAGAAGAGTTTAACACATCCAAGCATTAATAGGTCATAATAGGGTTCAAGAATTACTCAGATATCATCACAGAACCACGATTCATCAAATATATTGACTTTCGACAAACGTTCAGGGAATAGAACCAGATCACTTCAATTTGTCAGAGTAGAGACTATAGACTCCTATAAAATCCAAAAGCCCAAAAAACAACCCCCTTTCCTGGCTTAAATCAGAGACACTAAACCTATTCCAAATCACTCGATTAATCCAAAGACACCAGCAGCTTCCATCAATCTGGGCAAGTACCATTCATTCCAATTAGATAATCCTCACACAACATGTCAATCTCCACTATTAGAGACTGAAGGAAAGTTTAGATTCAGCAAAGTGGTATTTAAATTTCAGAATCAAAGCAAACCAAAGGAGAATAATTCATGACATGCTAGAACCAAAAAAAAAGGGTACTCGCATCAGGCTTAGATTTCGCACCGAATACAAGAATACATCAAATTTCAAAGATAAAAAGGACAGTGAAATAAGCACCTGCAAATGAACGGTAGCTTTTCAACGCATTTGCGATTTGGCTAGCGAAATCTCAATCCCTAAATCCTATTGGACTTCTGCTGTTTCCATCGCCGAAGGGGAAACCTGTGAAGTTTGCATCTACCTAATGGTCAGTAGAGTCTCTACATAAGAGTTTTGTCATTGATAAAGGCCCGAAGGAGTGAAGCTCGAATCTGCTCAGTCACCAGTGCCTCTGCTCTGCGTTTCAGACTCCCATCTCCACCCCCTATTTCTCCTTCTCGGCTCTTCCGTGGCTCCCTTTCACTCTCGGCCTCTCTCCCTCGATAAACCACCTCTCGTCTCCCTTCTCCATAACCTCTTCCCAGAACCAAGACGAATTTAGAGATTTTTAAGGTGATTTTTATCTTCGGCCATGCGCATCTTGCTTTATCTCCATTCCTGCTCCACTCCTCTGCTCAAATCACGCTGCCACAGCCTGTCTGCTCTTCCCTCCTCTTTTATTTCTCTAAGAAGTCCTACTATTTTTTTGTTTGTTGCTTGAACTTTTGAAATTGGGTTAGTAGGCCGCACAAGAATTATAAGTAGAGGATTTTGTATTTGTTTTTTTTTTTTTTTACTTTCTTATAGATGGTGTTTTATTTAAATAATTTTATTTTCAGCCCTTGTTTTTTCTTTCTCCCTTAACTTTTTTTTTATTTTTTTTATTTTAATTAATTTTTTTAAAATTCTTTATTTGATTGACTTTTCTTAATCGGGTATAAGGTAATAAGACTGAAAAAGCTAGTTGGATTACATGAAGTTAGAGTTAACAAATTGAGCTAGATTGAGATTTTTTTGATTTTTTGATTTTTTATCTTTTCAGTTCTTTTTCTTCATTTTTTTCTCTTTATTTTTTTTTTCATTTTTCCTTGGGGCTTTTCCTCTCTTGTGATTTAATTTTGATCTCTCGTCTTCTTTTAAATTTTTTTAATTGATTTGTTTTTCTTTCTTTTTTCTCCTTTTTCTTTCTCTTATTTTTTCTTCATTTCTTTTCTTTTTCTCTTATTATTATTATTTTTAATATTTTACTAATTTAATTTTATTGTTATTTTTGGTATATATCTAGACAAAATACAGTGTTCACACCCATTCCACTACATTTGATGTTGGAAGAGCTCTTGACATGTAAGATCCATTTAAAGCTCTCCTTAGGGCCAATTTTCCTACCTACAATAGAAATTATAGAAATAAAGTCTGACAAGACTTGGCTTTGATAGTTGCACATGGCAGGTAAGAGATATCAAGTTCAAATAGTTCCACTGCCCATTTAACTAGCCTTCCCAATAGCTCTACTTTATGGAGGGTTTGTCTCAATAGCTAGTTTATTAATACAATGATAGAGTAGGCCTAGAAGTATAGATGCAATCTTTTAGTTATTATGATTAAATATAACATCGGATTCTCTAGCTCTATGCAGTTGTTCTTAGTTGCCTATAAAATCTTACTCATTAAATACACAAGGTATTGGTTACCTTCTTTTTTTGGTATTAGTGCCAAAGCTATGGATTCTTATGACACCAAAAGTAAATATAAGCTTGTTCTATGAGGGAGCGATCAATAGCAACAATAAGCTTAAGTACTCCTTTAGGTCACAAATGCTTGTTCACATCTTTGTCTATTTAAACTCTTTAAGTCTATGTAAGACCTTGAAAAATAGTAAGCATTTGGTAGCCGTTTTGGATATAAAGAGCTACAACTATCCCTATTAGAACTTGTACATCCTTACATTGTGGTGAAGGTGGATTTAGGACTATTCTCACTTTTTGTAGATTGGCTTCTATTTCTCTTTAGGTTATCATAAAACCCAATAAATTTTTGACTTTTACCTTGAATGCACATTTGATTGGATTTAGCCTTATATTGTAAGCTTATAATGTATCAAAGGTTTCTTTCATATCTTCTATATGATCAATTTCCAGTATGTCATTAACATATATCTTGATGTTCTTTCCTATTTGCTTTCAAAACACTTTGTTCAATAGCCCTTGGTAGGTGGCCATTGTGTTTTTGAGGCCAAAAGGTATGGCCTTATAATAGTAAGTCCCTCATTTGGTCACGAAGGCAGTCTTCTCTACATCGTCTTTGGCCATCTTAATCTAGTTATACCTTGAGTAAGCATCTAGAAAACTTAGGAGTTAGTAGCTTGATGATTTGTCTAATAGTATATTGATGGTTGTGTTGAGCAACCTTAAATAAATTAAGTTGAGTAAGATTTGTAATATAGGGTGCAACCTAAATTGTTTTCCTTAGAAATGGATTTCAATGTTCAATTGAGTTTTCTAAGTGTAAGAGAAAATCTAAAAGCTATCTAATTAAAGGGAATTTTGATTTAATTAAACTAACTAAAATTAGAATGAATTAAAATTTCTAAGTACTACCTAAATATATGAACTAAGAAGTGAATGATAGACATGTGACTAATTTTGAATTCTTCCCTTGGTATCCATTATCTTTATCCTAATTCAATTATCAATGGTTTTGGTTTAAGATTTCTTATTTGTGTTCATAGCAAGTTATTTTGAGTAACCCTAAAAGATTTAAGAGATTAGCAATTTAATATTGAATTGAAACCTCAACTCTACATTGAATTATTAACTCTTGTTATTAAGATCAACAAACACTTGAATTAAGTGATTAATAAATGAAATTAGCCTTTGAATTATCACCCTAGAACATTCAATTAACCAATTAAAGTCTAAGGAGACCTTAAATTAGACATTTAAGCACTCAATTTCTCTCATGCATTTCATCAAATACTTTGACTACATACATAGACAATTGTAGGAAAATAAAAATCCAGCACTTAATTCAATCTATTAATCATTCAAATACTCTCCTAATTGATGTCTAACTAGCCACCAATTATAAACAACACCAATCCTAATTTATTACAAGCTTAACCAAGCAAATACATGAATAAGGAAAATGTTAGAAAGAGAGGAAAAATAAAATAGAAAACATAGCCCAATCCCTTTGATAATCTTTGTAGATTCAAGCTTCAATCTAAGTTCTTCATCCAAGCTAGCCATAAGAGGGAATTAGTGGTTCATGAAGTGGAGAATGATGGAGGAAAAATGAAGAAATGAGCCACAGATGAATGGACAAATGGAGCACATATGAGAGTGAATGGAATGAGATGGACTGTGTGAATGAGATGATGTGTATGAATGCTGCCTAACGTGCCTACTGCTTGAGTGTGTTATTAAATCACGTGCCTTCCTCTACTACCTAAGTCTTTTATCCCCCCTAGTGCTTCTCACATGCTCTTTATTTTTTTATTCCTTCACATGTTCTAGTCATGCCTAATCAACGTGTGCTGTACGTAAATGGTTCTTCATTTGTTGCTTCCACGGCTTCATGCTTTTGAACCTCTTTTCCAATAAACCCATGGCTTCTTGAATCATTTTCACATCATCTTCTTCTCCTTCCTCACGTCCTAAACCTTCTAACCCGAGCCAAACTCACATGTTCCCTCTTTCCATTTGCTCAAGTGTGCTGCCTCCTTAATAAAGTCCCTAAACCTGTAGCTTCACAATGCACCTTCTGCTCGAGTCTCCCTTTCCTCTTGTTCATGTGTCTTCATGAAGCTCCTCTCACATACTTCTTAAGCTCTCTTTATCATGTGTTCTTCCTACACACAGCTTCCTTCAAAAACCATATGCTTTCTTCTTGAACCACATCTTGGTGTGTGTTAATGTTGAATGGATCGTGAACAAGTGAAGTGTTCTACTGTGTGTATTTGTTAGCTAACTTCTCCCTTGCATATGTGCATGTTCTAGTGGCAATCCATGAGTGTAGAATGTCTAACCTGGAGCTATGTGGATAGCTTACGTGAGGGAGTGTTCTTATGACATGTTTATGCAGTGGCTGTGTGCATGATTATGTGAGCTATGAATGACATGGTCTTTGTCTAAAATGGATGGCTGCATATTAATGGTTTAATGGTGAGTTAATGAACCCAAAACATGGAGCCTCCAACTTGCATGATTCTAGTGCTTACAAGTGAATGTGAGGGAGTGTGTTTTAGTAAGTGCCGTGACCTGCATGTGACTAGGAGAGAGAGAGCTTGTGGGTGTGATTTAATGAAGTTGCTCTCGGCTAAATGAAGATGGAAGTGCCTACGTGTATGTGTGAGCTTATGGAGTGAGTTGCCTATATGAGTGTGTGAACCGGTGAGTGTGTTGTTCTTCCCTTCACTTGAAACCTGAGTATGTGTGTGTGTGTGTGTGAAGCCATGTTGAAAAAACCGGACCGGACCGGCTGGTTCGACCGGGAACCGGTCCCTTGTCCGGTCCGGTCGTGGTTGAAAACCGGTCAAGCAAAGAACCGGTCAAACCGGTCAAGAACCGGTAAAAACCGGTCAAAAACCGATCCAAAAAACCGGTTTGAACCGGTCTGAAGCAATTTTCTTTTTTTTTTTTAATTTTTTGTTTTATAATAGAATAATTTATCTTAAATAAATTTGACAAATTAAAAATAGGAGGTAATAAAAAAGATGAGGGAGTTGAAATATGAAATTTTTTTTTAAAAAAGAAAGAGAATATAAGAAAAATAAAATGTGCATAATTAATTATTCTTTATACTTTCTTTTTATTATATTCAATTTCCTTTCTCTCAAATATCAAGGTATTTACCTAAAATTATTATTTATTATTTTATTTTTTAATAATAAGTAGAATCTTAATATAATTTAGAAATTTTAAAAATTTAATATCAAACATTCTTAACTTTTAATCATAGATAATTTTTATTTTAAATTGAACATTAATTTTTGTAATATTTTAAGAAATATTGAATTAGTAATCAAATATTTAAAATTTACTAATATTTATTTGTTATATTAAAATTTTAATACATAAAATTTTTTAAAATAATATATTTAATTATTACCGGTTCGACCACGGTTCAACCACGGTTCGACCAATGAACCGTGAACCAGTACCTCCATCGGTTCAATGACCGGTCCGGTTTTAAAAACATTGGTGTGAAGGGAAACTTCCATACAAGAATCAAATGCTAGCTACGTGTTATGTGCAAAAAAAGAAAAAGACCATATGGGTGTGTGATTGTGTGATGTGAGATGCTTCTTCCTTCACTTCTCCTTCCACATGCTAGCCACTTCTTTTCCAAATTAATTTTCATTCTTTACATTCCCATTGTCCATTAAAATCTGTACAAAAAAAAATTAAGTAGGAAAAATTTTACAAAATTATTTAAACAAATTTATGCATTAAAACCAATAATTTTGCAATTTAATTCATGGAGTGAATAAATGGCTAATAAAGTCAAAACTCATCTAATTAAATGTAATAAGCCATAATTATTTATCAAAATGTCCAAATTAGGAGGATTAAAATATATGAAAATAGCCTTTATCATATATCTATATGGTGAAGAGGCTAGCTATCTTTTAGGTAAGCTTTGTTGAAATTAGTGACATTGACACACATGCACCACTTCCCATTTTCTTTCTTGACCATGACAGGATTAGCTAACTACTTAGGGTACTAGACATCTTTAATGAAGCTAGCCTATAATAGTTTATGCACTTCTTATTTGATGGCAATTTTCTTAGATTCGCCAAAGATTCTTTCATTTTGCTTGAATGGCTTCTTAACGAGGTCCACTTTTAGCCTATTCACTATTATCTTAAGGTTTACACATGGCATGTTTGATGCTAACCATGCAAAGATATTAACATTCTCAAGAGGAAATGTTTTCAACTTCGTGGACTACTTTAATAGTAATTCTTTACCAAGTTGTAAGCATCTCTTTAGATTTGGGCTAACTTGTAATCTTTCAAGGTCATCTTATCCTTATAGTCATAGCTCTTTCTATTCACTCAGGACATCCAAGTTTTACGTAGTTAGTATTTCTTCCTTCTTGCTCTTTTTAGTGAGCTTCCTAGATAGTTGTTTCTATATAAAAATGGTCAGTAGTTCTCCAGAATCTTAATGCAAGTTAACTAACCTCTTAGCTTTCTTGGAGATTTCATCGTTGTCCACAACATATGCACTTTTTTGCCTTATGTTTTTGTAATTATGCTCCTTTTTTTTTATGGTGTTCACCATGCATCATTAAGTTATTTTTTAATCACTCTAGATAGTGCCTTATCTATTAAGCATGCTTAATTTTAGAGAAATGTTGTAAGGGCAAATTGCCACCCTTATCTTGTTCATTCTAGTTCACCCTAAGATCACATTGTAAATGGATTATGTTCTTTTGATGTTAAACATATTAAGGGATGTTACTCTGCAATTTTCTTTTTCCAAGGTATAACAAGAGCTATAATTCCTTCGACCTGTAATTGAGATCCTCCAAACTTGTACATGGACTTTTTCGCTAAGTGGAGATCAAACTTAGAGAGACTCATGTCTCTTAAAGTGATGAGTTGTAAGACATTAACTACTGCTCTTATGTCTACTAAGATGCATTTCACCATCTAATGTCTTATTATAGTTGTTATCACTATAAGGTTATCTTTATTGTTGATTACTTTATTTGAATCCTCTTTGTAAAAAATGATGACTTTGGACTATGTTTGGGGTGAGGCTATGGCATTGTCGATGACAATCATTACTTTGCTGAGATAGTGTTCAATTATCTTCTTGCATACTATTACAACTTACCATATTTATTATATTCCATATCATTTAATTGCAACATGTAAGAAAACATTCACAACAACACTTGCAGTAACAATATTTTTGCCATTCAATACCTTAAATGGACTTCCTATGGCCAAAAGTAGAAATGTTTTTCCATTTTAATCCATAACTTTCATATACATATTTGCTTTGATCCACATGACCATAATACAAGTCCCATTTACATAAAGGAACCATATAGCCTACTTTAGCCATGGTCACATAATATGGCCCTAAACTTTAAAAAATTTATAACTTTGATTATACAACTCAAATTTATGCAAATTAGGTGTTCATAAAAAACTCATGATTTGAACTATCTACTATAAAAATTTTAAGTTGAGATGAATCCATTTGACCCATCAAGAAATATGAAAATCAAAACTGTACCAGTGTGAACATTAATTGCACTATGATAACTTTTTGGGATTAATTTTGGAAATTAACCAAATATAATATAGAGCTAAACAAAATACAAAATTTAGCTTATTAGAAAGCTCTATAAATCCTTCAATTGTTTACCAATTTTTAGTCTCAAACTACATTATTTGGGCTATCAATGGTAAGGTTGCATTTTATAGATCATTTGGACCAAATATTGGTTCCAAAGTGGTCTAATTGGACTTTAATATGCAATCTCTTACTTTGAACAAAATTCAATCCATACATCCATCATTTCCATAGAGATCAATACATAAAATATGCCTAATTTCTAAAAATCACCATCTTACTTGTACTCATGCATATAGAACTAAAAATATAACATAAATTAAATCATGTTCTAAATATATATATATATTTAGTTAACATCTATTTATTGTCTTATACTTGTACATGATTTGCTAATACATTTCATCCCCATATACATCATGATTTGCTTCCATGCTTCAACAAAGTATACATTAAAATGATATGTATATCATAAGTATTCTAACTATACATTTCTAAAGCTCTATATTCTTCTCTTGCTCATTCTCCTTACTACATCCACTTAGCATGGTTAGTGTAAGATAAAAGGGGTGAGATTCTCAGAAGAATCTTAGTAATTACACTCAATCCAATCTAATGTATATAATGGAGAATTCAAGAATGAAATACAAGCATGTAAAGTAATATGCATACAAACAACATAAACATGGAATTGGCATAAAACTTTTATACTCATCTAGTCACTGTGTGAAAATATACTAGTTAGGCTCATATCTAAGTTAGGACAAAACTATTATACTCAATTCCTCACCATTCTTACTTGGAGCAAAGCATAAATCATACATAGATAAAATTCATAACCAAATCCTATTCAATCATAAACTTAATTAACCGTAAAACAACCAATACAAACAATGCATCTTAACTCAAATGTTACCAAATGCATGCAAGGAAAGGAAGAGTAAGCTATCTTTTGAAACTAAAGATCTTGGCTTCTCTCTAGCTCACTTGGTCTTTCCTTTTTGTCTTGCTTCCCTCGACTCTATACATACACAAGGGTGTGGTTACTTCAACTTGGCCTAACCATATCATTTGAGATACAAAGTAACCTATTAGGACTTAATCTAACTTGGTTTGTCACTACATGTACTCATTAGAACTTAGAATATAACTTAGGTCTTCTATGAACACCTTAAGAAGAAACTTTCAAAATTCAACTTTTAAGCCTTAAAATCTCACCGTGTATGAGCTATATGACTCAAATGCAACTCATTAGGGCCATCATATACAAACTTAAATATGCATATGTGATGACCCTAACTTCTAATCATGATAATTAAGCTTAAACATGCAATGGATAGTCATAAATCAAAGTCTAGCACTATTTAAATTAATTAATTTAAGAAAAAATGAGGAAATTTGAACCTTAATGTTATTAAAATCATTAACTAAACATTTACAAATATTCATGTACATAAGTGAAACAAATCTCTAATTAAAAGCCTTTAAATCTATTACCCATTCATTTTCAACTCTCGAGAACCTCTCACTAGTGTTTCCAAGTCATTCCTTAATGTTGCTATAGGAAAAACTAAAATTTCTAGGTTATTATGAGAGTTTAAGAACCTTCGCTGTGGCCAAATGATTTCACGCTGCGGTCAATTGCTCTCGGATTCACTTCTTATATCTTCATAGATTTCGTCGCGGCAAGCCTATATGGTGCCACAGCGAGAGGACCTCCTGGAGCCTACCTCACTCACCTTTCATTATTGGCCGTGGTCAATTTCCTTTTTCGCCACGGCGAATTACTCTCTGGAGCACCTGACACGTTTTCACAAAATTTGTTGTGGCCAATTCCCTATTTCGCTACGGCGAATTACTCTCTGGACAACTTCCAATTTGGCTTCTCACATTTCTCTGTGGCGAATTCCACTTCTCGTCGATTCGAATTACTCTCTGTTACTCTCCCTGAGCAACTTTGCCTCTATTGGCCGCAACTAAGACTATTTTAGCTGCGGTAGAACACCTTCTGGTCCTACAACTTCTAAAATCTTGTCTCATACACTTTAACTCTCCCTCTAGTGACACCCTAGGGCCACTCTACCTTAATTTGTAGGGCTCTAATAGCTTTCATTTATCTAATTTACCCAACTTATCTATCATTACTAGTTCACGACTTAAGTGTTAATTTTCACTTATCCAACTACTATATATCAGCAAGTTTATAGAGTAATGAAAGCAAGAATTCATAAACTATCAACAATTATCATTCAAATACATATTCTATTAGAGATTCCATGTATTACTGGTTTAGGTCAACATCTAATGTATCATATGATTACATTTCTAGATAGTAGACCATATCATAAATTTAACAAAGTTTATAGCAGATGTTATAAGTTTATACATCTAATACTAAACTAATATGAAGCCTAACTCCTCAATAGTTACATCCTAAGTAATCGAAATACAAGCTCTTACACTCGGCAACATGATTACATGATGATGCTATATAAGAAAGAATACAAAATTTAGCATCTACTTTACTCAGGTCAATTCAAGTGTAGCCTTCCCCACACATGGTTGGAGCTTATGGATTTTCATCCACTTGCTTCCCTTTATCCTTACCTGAAGAGCCTTTATCTAAAAGTATGATCCCATGAAATGAGGTAAGATGCAAATCTCAGTAACCAAAGGCAAGTTCCATTCATATATGCTAATTTAATTAATATATGCGCATGAATTCAAATGAGCATCAGAAAATATACCAGTCATATTAACAAATGAAACAATTAGGCTATTTATTATTACTATCCCATACTAGCAATCATATTTCCACATGTTAAAAGCTAATAACACTAGGAGAGACCCGTCCAAGGAACCCACTTCCCAATTAGCACAACTAGGGCTCAGTGCATCTGGGGTCTGATCATAATTCAGTGCCCGATCGAAGCACATGCACGGGTGACAGCCGCATCACAGCTCTATCATGAACTCACAAAGTCCAAACACAATACAACAGATAGCCAACCAATTCATTAGCATTTCAAAAACATAATCATGCAGCAAATATAAAATTAAATTAGGCATATGCATCGAGCTTAACATAATCCCCGATTACCTCACTTGTAGCCAATTCTTTAAGAGCCAATTGAATGCTACTTCAGCCTATGGACACAAAATCAAGCTATTATTAACCCTAATCATCATTTATATTAACAAGCCCATCACTCAAGGAGTTACACTACAAAGGACTACTTAGAAACACTTACCTAATTACCATAAGAACTAAATTTAGATTTGGTTAAACTTACCCTAAAAATCTCAGAATAACACTTTAAATTATGAGTTAATTCGCATAAAAACAATACCTATATCATAAATCAATATCCCTCCTAGCCTTTACCTCCAAAAATTTTTCAAGAAAATACCAAACAAACACATATCAAATTTTGGGTATAGTGAAAATGCTTCAAATGAAAAACTAATCAGGTCAAATTGAAGAGAAAGAAGTGAGATTAAGTTATATAACACTCATCTTGGCTGAATTTTGCTTTAGGAATGGGAAATAATGGAATTTTATTGCTAACCCTAGCTTCCCCTTTGGACCTCTGAATTTGCTTCTTGTGTTTGTGTTTCAATAGAGTATGGGAGGGGCTACATATGTTTAGGGTTTAGTTAGATTTAAGTTTAGTCCTAAATGGGTTATAGGCTGACTCAAAGACCCAATTCCTAGTGAGTTTTAGATTTAAGCTTTGTTGGGCTAAGTTTCATAAGTTGGACTGCAGAATTATAGTTGGGTTAGGCCAAATTTTAAAAGCTCATTTGATTTGGGTTTGCATAAGGGATGTTGGGCCAATTATAAGAGTTCATGTAAATTGAGTTTTGGGCCTCTATCTCTTTAAACCAAATTGAGCTATTGTTAGATGGTCTTTCTTGGGCTAAGACTCACAATAGGAACTGATATTTGGCACAAAATTAATTGGAAGAGATAGATTTTTGCTATGAAATTCAAAAACGTCCAATTAATTTTACAAAAATCCAATCCATGCAAATGCTACTAATCTAGAAAGCTACGAATATTAGCTAGAGAGAAAAAATAACTTTAGACCAGTCCAGGCACGTCTAGGCTTTGAAAACTAATCAAATAGTAACATAGGCCTGGTTGGATGCCTGATACTTGACAGAAATTTTAAAAATTTATATCTCCTTCTCTAGGCATCCAAATGAGGTGCTTCTAGTTAGCACAAGTCATTAGGAATGTCTAGTTTCTCTTTGTAAACTTTTGTGGCAATTGGATATCATTTGCCTCATGAGTTATAGAATTTCATTTTAGACTAGAATGACAAAATTTCATTTTGAACTAGAGTGAACAGTATGCTGAACCAAAATCAGAAAAATTTTCAATTTTGAAAATTCATCAAATATTCCATAAACCTCCAAAAATTTTGCATTTTAACTTCCCAAAAAGCTTTTAACAAACTCTAGATGCCTACCAAATTTCAGACCAAGAAGAGTTCATTTAGACAAAAAGTGGTATAGGTTATTAATATGGTCAATTTTGCCCTATATTAGATACCAAATGTGTCCAAATGGCCTCCTTTAATGTTTGGCACCTTTTGGGCAAGTTTAAAAGCATGAATATGACTTGTATAAATTACCTAAGTGGTTCTAAACCTTATGCATCTTAATTTGGCCATTCTACTTCCATTAATACACTAATACATTAAGCCATCAAGAAGCCAAACTTTCCATTTCTATTGGTTTCATACCACATATAGTCTATATAAGAGTCATACATCATTTTACATTCCTACATGAGTTTACATCTCCATAATAATATATACAAATCTAATTTCCTATTCATATGGCCATAAAGAAGTAAAACTCATGCACTTTGATATCATACTTTCATCTCCCAAGTTATTAGCTCCCATTACTTTGTTCTCTTATTTCACTTAGCATATTAGAATATTGGAGATGAGGGAGTGAGATTCAAAGAATCCTAATAGCTCATTCCCATTTCAACCACACATAGAGTATGTAAATCATGTCTTACAAATGCATGCATGGGCATATTAAATAACATGAGTATTCAAGAAGTAATCTTGGCATGTGAGTAAGTCATACAAGGCATCTATAGGCTTGCTAAGTAAGTGGATTAGCCTTACCCATTCACTTGGAGATTTTAGACTTGCTTCACCCATTTCTTTAAGGGATTTTTGACTCAATCTTACTCTTGAGAGTCAACTTTATTCTTGGGAGACTCTTTACTTTGTCTCAACCAACTTTAAAGGTTCTTGGCTTCTCCACACTTAAGCAAACCTAAACAAACATAACAAACATCAATTGAAAACATAATGCATCATCATGGTACCATAGGATAAGAGCTCATGCTAGAGCATTTTTCATAACTTAAAACACACATACACATATTCAAAGACAAGTCAAGCATACATTCATGTATGAGAAAAAAAGGAGTGAGCTACCTTAGATATAACCACACACTTTTCTTCTTGAATTTGCTTTCCCTTCCTCAGCCTCACACACACAAAGTGTGAGATTGATTTCTCTTGGCCTAAACATAATTTATAGGAGCCATTTAGGTTCATAGAATTAATTATAAGGCCACACATCTTCCTTAAATACTAACTTAGTCTATTAACCCCTTTATGGTTCTAAGAATGCACCTAATGAAGCAACATCCATCAAATGAGTTTTAGGCTTCATTCTTTCCTTTCATATATGATTCTTGACTCCTTTTAAACTTCTTGGAGTCATCACAGAACTACATGTTGCTTAACTACATGTTGCTTCTTTAGGTCATATTATGACACCAATTCATTCTCTAGGCCTCCTAAATTTTTTCCAAGGTTTCCCTTCATTTTTATTCATCATATATGACTCAAAAATGGGTTTGAAAAAAATTTTAAACTCTTCCTAAGTGTCTCAACCCCCTTTGCCCGAGACTATGCACCATTTAACCTCTATAGAAGTTTGCTTTGTTTTCTACATAGAAGATGCATATGGGGAGACTTCTAAGGATCTTAGAAACTCATTTAAACATTCATTTAGGCCTAGGAATAATTACATTAAATCAGATTTTTAAGGGAACTCATGAAACCCTAAGTTTGCCACCTTGAAAATCAATGACCTTTTCTTGAATTTCTTTGCATATTCTTACTCTCCTCCCTTAAATTCATAGAATTCACCCTTGGTTCTACCTAAAATTCAATCCCTCTTGTAGCTACATATATGGGATGAAATAGGGAGAAGGAGGGGGAAGGAGTAGCTACCATAGATGGAAATTTTACCTTATTTTCTTAGCTTTTCTTGCTTGTTTCTCACTTTCCTTGGCCTCCTCTCTTCAAATCCAAAATTTTTCCTTTGTTCTGCCCTCAAAATAGATCCATAAACTCCAATAAAAACATAGGAAAGAAAGGGAAATGGAGGAGAAGAGGTTTGCTAAAGAGGAAGCATGAAAAACCAAGAAAATCCATACCTTTCTACCTTGTTTTTCTCCTTCCTTTATCCTCCTCTTGGTGCACCTCATCCCTTAGGGTTTTCTTCTGGCCTAGGGTAGAAACAAGTGTGGTTAAATGAAAGGGAAGATGGGGCGCCTCATATATATATAAAGGTTTAAAAAGGATTTTTCAAAAATTTTCATTTTACTCTTCGTTCTTGGCATTTTCATTTCTAACTCGTTTTAGATAATTTTTTAGAACTGTCTTTTCTATTATGAAATTTAAGTTCCTAATTTAGTAAAATGCCTTTGGAATCACTTAAATCGGAGCTAAAACCTTCCCGAATAGATCTGTTAAAGTTCAGGTTCATCGCTGTTGGAAAACATCCACTAGAGGGGCTTTAGTTATCCCGGGGCTTCCCATAGTTTTTAATGCCCCTAAGAACCCCTAAGAACTCAAAAATTTCATTTAAAAAGCCCTCCTGTGAGAATTCCAAAATTTGCTCAAAATGACGAAAATGCCCTTACGTTTCGTCAACCTTTCATTCAAATTCGTTTCTTCATTTTAGCTCTGTTTTTCTTTTCGTCTAAGCCTAGGATTCCCATTTTTAGGAGTCTAGAATACTTCTCAAATTTTTTGGGATCTTAAATAATTCATTTCAGGGGATTTCCTTTTGCATCTGATGAATTTTGTTCATTTATGGAGAAACCGTATGTTACGTTTTTTATGTTTTCTCTCGTTTTCAGAGAACGGAATATTACAAAACCCATATTAATAATTTATTACTTTAGAAATTCTCATTCTCATAACTTTTTCAATTATTTCATATTAATTATTCTTAATCAACTAAAATCCATGATTAACACTTTAATTAATTTTGGGATGTTGCAGCATAGCTTTTTATTGCTTAATTAGACATCTCTAAGCCCTAATTTTTCACTTATAAAAATAAGACTCCTAAATTCATTCTAATAGTTCCATTGGCATTCATATATCATATTTAGACCATCTAGAACTTTGAAGTCCATAAAACAACTCCCTAGGTATTTTATCTCTCCCTTGGGCGAGACTTATGCATCATTTGCCTTATCATGAAATTTTATCGATTTCCTAGGAATCTTGCAAGGTTTAGGATATCCTTAACTCATCTTTAATCCAATTATGGCTTTAGAGAGTTCAATTTATCTTCCTAGGGCTTTGAAACTTCCATGGTTCATTTAAAACCCTAGGTTCCCTATCTTACTTTTTATGGCTTTTTATAGAACTTTCTTTGCATATTCTTACTTCTCATTCTTCTAAACCTTATTTCTATCAATTTTTCTTCAAGCTAAAATCTCCTCCTCCTTTTCTTTCTTTAGGTTGAAACACCATACCCTTGGATCCCAAAGAATAGAAATTCACATGTCTTGGCACTTAACTTATTTGAAAGTTCTTTACTTGTAGTTTCTTGTGGTTTATCTAGCTTCCTTAAATCTCTTCTTTTGCTCAAGAGGTCAGCCACAAATTCCACCCTTTTAAGAAAGTAAAACCATCATTAAAAAGAGCATAAAGGGAGGAAGATATTTTCTTACTAGCTTAAGATGAAATTTTGTGTATTTACATGCCTTTATGCCTTTCTTTCCCTTCTTCACCTTCCTCCTTTTCACGCCATAAGAGATTTGGTTTGGACCTAAATTAGGTCTGTGCTAATGAAGGGAAATGGCTAGCATGACATATAAGGTGAAAAGGAATATATTTTTAACAAATTTAAAAATACTAATAATATCCATTCACTTTAACCCCTCTATTTGAACTTCTTTTCATTCTTTTTGAAAGTTGATTGCTCCATATTAAATTTCAAACTCTCCACTTCATTAAAAATATCTAGTCCAACGTCTTAAGGACTTAAAATAGTCTAAAAAAATCCAATCTAAAATATTGCTACTAGAAAGTCTAATTTGCACATTATCAAGGATTTAACCAATCTGATTTTATCTAGTTAATTTGCTAATCTTATTTCATCATATTATGGTAAGAGATATGGGTTTCTTATGTTAAATCTCATACTATTTAAATCTTTATTTTTTTTTTCACTTTTTGGTCAAATTGACCTTTTTTCCTTCTATTTTACATCTTTCTTTGTTTTAATTCTTTCCTTTCATTTTAATTGAGCCTTCAATCCCTCATTATCATGTTTATAATATTCTCTTTTAATGTTTAAAAATTTAGAAAATATTGTATATGACACATACTATAAGGTTAAATCAAGATGGCATTGATGACAGCCATAGGTGCAGTTGGTGCATAGGCTCGTACTCGATTATAAGGTAGCCTTTGCATCCTTCTTTTGTGTCCTATCTCCTCTTGCCTTCTATCACTATTACACCTTCTTCTATTGTTAGCTCTTCCATTGTCTTCCCTAGCTATGTAGTTCCATAGATAACCGTTATTAATGAGTTCCTTAATGGTGTCTTTCAAATCTTTGCACTATTTGTCTCATAGCTGACATCATGATGGTAATGACAAAACTTACTTTGGTCTTACTCCTCCCTTCAGGTTTTTAGTAGTGGGGGTTGTTTCTAGAACTTTTCTTTTTCCACATTCATCAGGATTTCAATTAGAGAAATAGTTAGTAGGGTATATAATTCAAATAGTAACTATTATAGGTTTGAGTTTTTTAAGTTAACTTTTCTTCCCAACATATCTTTCGTAACATCTTGAATTAATAATCAAATTAAATATCATTACTCTTAAAATAATAATTAAATTAATTATTAATTATTGAGGTAGGTTTAAAAGTTGTGAATTATTTATCTAATTACTGGGAATAATTATTTTATAGGTTATATACATTGACATTAATTTAGTGGTAAGAGTGGATGATTGGGAATTTATATTATTAATGGATATTTAAGGATTAGTGAGTAAATAATATTTATATAATTAGAAAATATTAGGAAAATAAATTATTTAGTGAAATTTTGGACTTTTAGTTAGGGTAATTTATTTTGGTATCTTGGGTTTAAAATATTATAGGAAAAGGATAAAAAGCCTAAATAGTTACACCTAGCCTAAATAAAATAAATGCAAATAGAAAAGCCTAATATTAAAATTAGAATTTTTATTTATTAAATAGCAAAATGTAACTCTTTCAATGGATTACTATTACCTTAGGTAAATTTGGATAGATATTAACTATTATGCAAACCAAAAATGGAAACCCATGCCCAATGACATTAAAGTTACCATGTTCATCAAATCAAAACACTCTCACACACTTTCCTCATCAACACTAATGTCACATATAGCTTGGAGAACTCCATTTTCATCTTTTTCACTTACAAACTCCCTTTGATGCACTAGCTTAAGGATTTAGCCAAGGTACATAAAGAGAAAAATATTCTAATCCTTCTTAGCTTCAATTTGATTCAATTAGAATTTAAAATAAATAATGTAAATCCTAGGGCTTGACAACTAGGGATTTTGGGGAAATTAATAATTGATGTTGAAATTGGTTAATTAAAAGTGCAATTAAGCTTTTAGCAATGCAAGTGGGATGGTTAGAATATTGATTAGATGTTTATTATTGTTAGTTTCAATAGTTGCACACTAAATGTTCGATGAAATGCCTAAGTAGGAAAGTTAACTTTTTATAAGAGTGGAAGTTGAGTAAGTTTACTATGTTATAATTAGTTATATTTTATTTATATTTATATTTATTGTTGCTAAATTAATTTGAAAGCTTAATTCATTATGTTGGTATGAAATGTGGAAGATAAAGTATTGAACCAAGTATGGTGAGGTGTGATTTGGGTACTTGAAGTGAAATTGATTAATTAAGGTAAAACTTCTACTTTATCCATTGTCAATTGCTAAATTAGATTAGGTTTAAATTGTGTACTTGGTAGTTGTTAAGTTAATAAGCCCTAAGTGTTTAATATGATGCCTAGTTGAAAATTTGACTTTTGCTAAAGGTATATTTTGGATAAATTTAAGACTTCATAATTCCTAATTTATATAGTTAAGTTATCTAAATTAATAGCAGTGTTCTTTTGGTTGGAGTAATTGAAGGCAACGTATAAACTTAAGTGAAGATGTGAAGTGTTAGACTTGTTAGGTGCTTATGGACTATTAACTATTATGATAAATGGATAAAATAAGATGGATTTGATTAATTAGAATATACTATATTGTGGATATATACTATTAAATGCATTTTATTAATGTATTGTAGATTATTGACTTGATTAGTGGAAGTTTTGCTTGGAAGTGAGGCTATTAGACTTCGTTAAAATAGCTTATGTCCATGAATATAATTATGTTGCATTTCTTTTATCTTATAAAATTATTTCATTGCAAAGTTGATATATCTTTCAACTATTTGAGGAAGTTGAATTATTTTGATAGTGTTGTGATTCTTATGAAATGATGAGGTAATATTGTGAAATGATGAACTATGTTCTTATATTATGAGATTGAAATATTCTTTTACTGGGATTGTTGATTATTAGAAATGAAGAATAATTGATTTATGTTCACTTGATTTTTTTAGATAAATTGATTTTGAAATTGTTATATAATATTTTCAAAACATATGCTCATTTGTTGTCTTTAAGATGGAAACTTGTGGTTGATAACCCAAGCATGAATGCTTACATGATGGCTATGATTATAATTATCAAATTAGATTAGATATTGTTGATTATTAGGTAAATGGGCTAGGTTGCTGAGTGAGGTGTGCACACTTCCACTCCAGCAAGTGATCATTGTTAGCCTAAGGCCAAGCTTATTTCGTATGAGATGGATGAGTGAATGGTATAATCAGCTCACAATGTGAATATCATTAGATAGAAAGCAAGGGTTATGGTTGTGAAATCGCACTTATAAGTATGGCCAAGCATATGGTTTTTTAAAGTAATTTTTATTTGTGAATTTGGATTGTATCAAATGTTATTCTGTTACTAATGATATATGGAAATGGTTTTTTTGGGAAATGGTTTATTAACATAGCTTATGAATATTTCAGAAAAGGATCCTTTTAACATGCTTTATTTTAAATTTACAAATTATCTTTATTTAAAGTAAAAGAATTATATTTATGGTAGGGAATGCAATTTTAGAACTCACTAGCTACTAAGATATCATTTCACATTTTGTTAATGGCATTTTCAAGATGAAGAGCTATGGTTGGCAAGGAGAAGTCACACAATAAGTACCTTAGTTAGATTAGTCTAGTAAATGTTGTAGTAGGATTCTGAGTGTAATAAGATATTATGATACTTGTGATGGATAATAGAATTGTCTACATTTTCAAATAAGTTTTATTTTTAAATGTCCATGGATGATTTTATGTTTTACATAGAATATATGTGGGAGTTATAATATGGATTGTTCATTTTACCTTCCATAGTTGACAGATAGAGATTACATTATTAGAAATGGTATTATTTTACATATGGAAGTTCTAGGTGTTATTTCTTTCATAGGCCTTTATGGTTGCTTAGTTTTCTTCTATTCTCTGGACCTTCGTCCTTCATTTTTTGTCTTTCTTTTTTAGCTTTCATGTGGTTCTTTGCTTGCATAGGTTATGAGATTTTCTACATGAGCTTGGCTATTGTTTTTGAGCATTTCTTGTTCAAGGAGAACTTTAACTTTTGAGATTGCAAGGTATCTATGATAACTGTACTTGGATTTGGATTTTTAATGGTGTATAACTTCTTGTTAAAACATTTTACAAATTCCTTAAGGGTTTTGTCCTCTTTCTAGTACATCCCTAAGAGTCCATACATATTTAAGGTTTTGATTTTACTCATGGTGAACAAAGCTTGAAATCACTTTACAAGTTGGCCAAAGTTGTTAATCAAGTTATGAGGTAGGTTATTAGATTGCATCCTAGCTTTGTCTTTCAAAAGTTGTCAAACACCCTAGCTAAGCCCATATATGTAAAGAAGTTTTGCAAATGGTGGACAAGGTTAACTTTTCCATTGTATAACTCAATTGTGATAAGTTTGCACCTCTGCAGGAGTTATACCCTTTAGATGTCATCTGTGAATAAGGAGTTGTTGAATCCCAAGAGACTTGTATCTTTGAAGTAGTCTACTTGAGTGGTATTTCTATTCCCTTGTTTAAAAATAGCTTCCACTGTAGCTTGCTTCTCTCTTTGAGATCGTTGCTCCTCCATTATCTATCTTAACTCTTGCAAAACTTTGTTATCTCCTTCCATGTAAACCCCCTTACTATTATTCTTAATTTATTTGACTAAATATTAAATTTTAATTACTTAATAATAATAAAAGTAAAAATATAGGAATAATTGAATGATAAAGTAAGGAGAATTACATAGGCATATCATAAGAACATTATATATCATATATGTTATCAAAAGGTTAGTCAAAGTGGGTCCTACTAGCCCACTGGTTCTAAGAGAGTTTTATATACAATATTTTCATCAAACTATTATTCTAGCTTTCTCATGGAGGTACTCTATTACAACAAGAAAGACTCCATGATAGCTACAACATCTTTCTAAGCATTCATGGCTCTAGTCGTTCAGGTCTAGCATATTAGTGCTAGGGGGAGTAAGTGGGATAAAAGGCTAGGTGTAATAGTAGTGTTTTTTTTCCTTGTCAATAATCACTTGCACTTGCCCCAACTTTAGGAGATCTACATACACCTACTCAATTTCCACTATATATTGCACAATTGGCATCTTCATTATCTAAACATATTACCCTAAACATAAGAATATGAAATTCTCAATAAAACATAAAATTTTTAAAAATAGCAATAGTTTAACTGCCATGTATGCAAAAAAAAAAAATAGTTTCTTATTTTCCTTGTCTTATTTAAGGATACAAAGTAGGAAATTAAACATAGAACAAATAAAAAAAATATTATTTGTATAGCATGCACGTAATCAATCTTAGTGTAACCTTAATGACTTAATGAGTCCAGTACCACTCATTTGATCACGATTCAAAAATTATGTTTTATATATACATTAAAGAAAGTACCTTAATACCATAAATATTGAAATAATCGAGATTACAAGATTGCATACTAAAGCATCCCCTAATGTGAATCTATCTTATAAAGCAATCATAAAACCATCTTCTTGCAAGATTTTCATCCATCAAGATTTGTGTCAATAATATGGGAGATCATCTCCTTCTAAGCACCCTATGTCTTAGAGACCATTTCCTTATTGAGAACCCGGTCTCCTTGAAAACCATCTCTTATTAAAAACCTTGTCTCCTTTGTACTAATGATTTATCTAAAGTATAGATATCAAAGCTACAATACATTAAACATACCAAAATCAACAAATAAGTATAAATAATAAAACATAGGTAAATGACTACTAACTCAAATAATCAATCACAAATTCCAATAACTAATTGAGCTATAGGTTGTCGATATAAATTTACTAGAACCCCTTGCTAATATTAATATAGCTTTTAATGTCTTCAAGGTCTCAATTGTCCATGGTTCATATAAGGACTCTAAAATAATGGTCATCTATGTATAGGAATTATTAGGGGTTAGTCTTCTATATACAAGAATTATGTTCAAGGTACTTTAATTGATATGATCTTCCATGCATAAGTAACATTCTTAAGATAGTCTTTTATGCTTGGGGTCCATGGAATATTTCTTACATAGGGATTTATGCCAAGAAATTGTTTTATTAAATTTCCAAGGTTCCAAAAGAATTAAATAGGATAACTTATAAATAACAAAATGCACTTAATTTAGAAACATAGAGAATTTACAATATATATATATATAATTCCTAAGAAAAATGTAAAGCTCATTTTATACTAAACTCAAAATTTAATCCTTCCCAAAAATTTTTTAGTTCACATTCTATTTGAGAAAAAACATGTAGTGGCCTCTTCTTCCCTATTGTTTTCTTCATCTATTTGTAATCCACTTCCATTCTTGTTGTATCAAACTCCACCAAAGCCTAGTTCCTTCTTCTTTTCATGTTTCTAGCCTTAAACAAGTTCTTAAAACATGTTTGCACTAGTAGAGTCATTATTCATGACCTATGTTCAATGCTTATAGCATATTGTAAAGGGAGAAAGGAGAAGCTAAGGAGAGAGAACATGTATCCTTTATCAATTTCTACATGTTTTCTCTTTCCTTGTATACTTTCTGGCATTAGACAACTTTCAAAGAAATCATATTGTACTTCAATTTTGCATACAAATAGGAGCTTCTTCGCACTGTAGATAGAGAAAAAAAGATAAAGAGGAGGAAAGCAACATATTTCAAAAAGACAATGAAGGAAGTGTCTTACCCCTTGGCTATCAGCTTCTTTAACTTTTTTCCCTTCTTCTTTCACTTCCATTCTCCTTCCTTTGAACTTTCTTCCTCTCTCTCTCTCTTTCTTTCTCATGTCTCGCCTGTACGGCTTTATCTCACTTCTTTTTTGAACCTCAAAAGGGTAAGGGGTGTTGGACGAAAGGGAGCAAGGGGTTTATATAGAAAAAGAGGTAGAGGAATGTTGGTTTATTAGAAAGCTTCTTGCGTTTTCTTCTTTTATCATTTCATACATGATATTTCAAAAAGTCTCAAGTTCTTTGATTCATGATATTTACATGAAGGTTGAGTTTTAGCAAAGGTGACAGTTAAAGAAGTTGACCTTGCGAATTTAATGATCATTTTGGACTAATCTAATTATTTAAAGCTCATCAATTTTTATTTGTTAAAATTACATTTTGGCCCTAAGAAAATTAAATTTTTGGCCCAACTGAAACTATATTTTAGTATTGATTGAAATTGCATTTTAACCTTTAAACTTTTTTTAATTATATTTTGACTTTTAAATTTTACCTAAATATTCTTATTTTTCAATTACTTTTCTTATAATTTTAAGGCTTTAATGACTTAAGAGATTCTAAATTTTTTTCTTTCCTAAGTATTTATTTTCTCATTATTTATTATTAAACTATTTAGAATAATGATTAAATAATTTCTAAATATTCCAAACATTGCTAATGAATTCCTAATGACTAAAATAAAATTTCCTTTCATTTTTTCCTTCAAATTCTTAAAATTCTTCCTCATAATAATATTTAAATGACTTTATTTATTTTATTTTAGCCCAAATAGTCTATATTAAGTTTAAATAAATATTATTTTAAAGGGGATGTTGCATTCCACATACTCTCTAGCTTTAGTTCGCACTCAGCGAGTGTTACTCAAGTGAGGGTTTTTTATCTTGCTTACCTCTAAATGAGCAATAACTCGTAGGGAGATATTGGTTCTCCCATTTCTATGACTTCTAGAAGTAGTGTATTTTATGCTTTCTTCTTCCTCTGAGGACCTTTAATCTATTTCGTCCTCTTTAAAAGGGATGTAGTCTTCATTTGTAGAGGTGTTTTGTGTTTGCCTCTTCCTTTTGGTTGCTCGACCTTGACTAACTTGAGATCGTTCTCTTGCCTTCAGTGTAACTCATCCATCAATGACCACTTTGCCTTTTTGAGCTTGTGTAACTTTATCATCATGAAGTCTTTCTCTAGTTGTCACTAGCTTGTCTTGCATTTCTATCATATGTTACTATTATTGGTAGAGCCTCTTAAGAATCTTAGCATTATCAATTTGGGGTTGAGATGAGGTACTTGCTATAGCAAGGTTAGGAAGGTTCATGTTGAAAGCATCACCTCCTAACAAGCCAGTAGGGTCAACTACTCTTGTGAAGCTGGAAGTGTCATCTCCTTATACTAGAACAATGATGTTATTGGTTGGTCTGACTTTAGTAAGGATCTTCGTAACACCCTTTAAAATTAACTATCTAATATAAAATAAATTAGATAACATGAGAGATGTAACATCCAGTTTTTTGAAAACGAGAGAAAACATGAGAAACATAATGTACGGTTTCTCTGTCAATGAACAAAATTCACCAGATACAAAAGAAAGCCCCCTGAAATAGAAGGAATTAGGGCCAAATAAAATTATGATAAAATTCTACATAATAAAAAATGAGGATTTGAGCCTTGAGTTATCTAGAAATCAGAGCCAGAGTGATTAGAAAATTTTGTCGAAAGACCAGTGGTATTTTCGTAAATATGGGCACTTTTTGAAAAACTCACAGGAGGGCTTTTTAAATGAAATTTTTGAGTTCTCTGGGGTTCTCAAAGGCCTTGAAAACCATGGGAAGTCCCGGGACAGTTAAAACCCATCCGATATATGTTTTCAACGGCGGTGAGCCTGAACTTTGACCGGATCGTTTGGGAAGGTTTTAGGTCCAAATTGAGTGATTCCAAAGGCATTTTATAAGATTGAGGACCTAAATTTTATAATGGAAAAGACGATTCTAAAATAGAAGCTAAAATGAAAATGCCAATTTCAAGGGGTATAAACAAAATTTTTCAAAACAAATTCTTCCCCATTCTCCCTTTATAAGTGGCGTCCTTTTCTCTCTCCCTTATGACTAACTTATTGCTTCGTTCAAACTAGGGAGAGGAGCTACCAAGAGAGGCACACAAGAAGGGTAAGGAAGAAGGGAGAAAAAGCTAAAGGTGAGAATTTCTTAAGAATTTCATGCTTCTTCTTCTTCAAATCTTATTCCTCTTCTCTTAAGCTCTCTTTCCATGGTTTTGGAGAGTAATATGGTTCTATTTTGGCCTTGAACCAGAGGAGAAAAGTTAGAAATTCAAAGAAGAAGCTAAGTCAAGGAGAAACACTCTTGAAAAAGGCTTGAATCCAAGGTAGCTTCCATTTCTTCTTGCTTTTCCTTTTCTTTCCTTTGATGCTATGGTTCGGCCACCTTGAGAGCTAAGGGGGGGAGGAAGTTTCTGACTTAGAGCAAGCATGAAATCCATGAATAAGGCTATTTGAGTTCCTAAGACCCATAGGAAGCCTCCCAAGTGACTCTCCCATCAAGAAAAAATCAGAAATCCTTTGAACCCCAAATACTTCTATAATGTCGGTCTAGGCTAGAAAGAGTACCAAGGGAAAGTTTTAATTTGTTTCAAGCTTATTTTTGAGTCATGTAGGATGGAAGAGAATGAGAGGATGCCTTAAAAAAATTTTAGAAGCCATAGATAGTGAGATGAAAGTGTAAGCTCCATAATGTAGCAAAATGAAGCAACTCCTAACTAGGCTCTTTAAAATAATTATGTGATGACTCGAAGGAGTCTAAATGGAGTCAAGAATCATAATTGAAAGGAAAAAATGGAGCCTAGAAATTATTTTGGGGGTGTTGCTTCATTAGGTGCATTTATAGACCATAATAGGGTTTATAAAATAACCTAGTGACTAAGCTAGTTGTGTGGCCTTAAAAATTATTTCATGAACTTAATTGACTTCCATAAATTGTGTTTAGGCCAAGAGAAACCTTCCCCACACTTTTGTGGGTGTGTGGCTGATGCAAGGGAGGAATTTCAAGAGAAAAAGTGTGTGATGGTGTGCAAGGTAGCTCTCTCCACCTTCTCTCATGCATAGATGTGTGCTTAGCTTGTATTAGAATATGCGTATGTATATTTTCAAGCCATGAAAAGTATACTAGCATGAATTCATATGCCATGGTTTTATGATGACATATTATGTTCTATATGATATTTATGATGTGTGCTTGGGTTTGCTTGAGTGTGGTGAGGCCAAGAATCCTTAAAATTAGTTAAGACAAAGCAAAGAGTCTCCCAAAAGCAAGATGGACTCTCAAGAACATGGTTAAGTCTAAAAATGTCTTAAAGAATGGGTAAAACAAGTCCAATATCTACAAGAAATTAGGTGAGGCCAATCCACTTGTTTGGCAAGCCTTTGTATGCTATGTATGACTTTTTAAAATGATGAAAATGTCTCTTGAATGTTTGCACATGCCAACATGGCCATACATGCATTTATGAGACTTGTTTGCATCCATTATGTATAATTGAATGGGAGATGAGTTATTAGGATTCTTTAAATCTCATTCCCTCCTCTCCAATGATCTCACATGCTAGGTGGACCAAGTGGACAAGGTAATGAAGGCCAATCACCTTGAAGAAAAGAGTTTGACAACAAAGTGTTTGAGTTTTGTCACTTTAAGACCATAATTGTGTCAAATATTGTAATCCAATGATGTATATGGCCTATGACCTTCTAGACATGTATAATTATGATCATATGTGATGTATAAATGAATAGACATGATGTATGAACCCTAGAACATAATTTGAGTATGTAATGCCAAGGTATGCATTTTGGAAAGTTTGATGTAATGTGTATATGTGTGGATGAAAAGGCCAAAATGAGATGCATGAGGTTTGGGACCATTTGGGTAGTTCATACAAGTCCTAAGTATACTTTTAGACTTGCCCAAAAGGTGTCAAAACTAAGGAAAAACCATTTGGCAACTTTGGTACTCCATATAGAGCCAAAAATGATCATAATGGAACCCTATATCGCTTTTTAGCCAAATGACCTTTTCTTATTCTGAGATTTGGCACAAAATTAGAGCTTGTTGAGAGATTATTGGGAAGCTAAAGATCATAATTTTTGAATGTCTACAGAATATTTGATGAATATTCAAAGTTGGCAATTTTTTTGGTTTTGGTTTGCTGCACTATTCATTTGGTCTAAAAATAAAATCTGTCATACAAGACCCAAATAATGTCCAATTGCCACAAAATTTTATACAGAGAAACTAGGCATTTACAGCGACTAGTGCCAACTAGAAGCACCTCATTTGGAGGTTTAGAGAGGGATATATGAATTTTTGAACATTCTGCCCAGTATCAGGACCCTTACCCGACCTAAATTACTATTCTATTGGATTCTGAGGTTTGGGTTGCCTAAGATGGTCTGGAAATATTTTTTCCTCTAGATAACATCCACATCTTTCCATATTGGTATCGTTTTAATGGATTGGAGTTTTGTGGAATTAATTGGATATTTTCAAAGTTTGTTGCAGAATCTATGACAGCATCAAGAAGTAGCTTGACCTTTGGACCTTTTTGGATGTCAAAAGCCTTTTGTTATGAATTTTACGGTCTGGATATATTTTTAGAGTGAAGTAGACATACGTATCTTTTCAAAATGGCCAAGAATATGTTATTTCAATTTTTTTAGAATTAGTTATGATTTTTCAAAATTTAGTCAGAAAAAGGGCTAACTCTGGCCGAAAATGCACTTTATATTATTTTGAGTCATTCCTTGATTTCCATGAGTTGTGGGCATGATTTTATGATGTAAAAGAGTTGTATTGATATAATTAAATATGAGAATATATAGCATGAGTCCACATGATCTACGTGACATTGAATGAAATTTTTAAATATAGCGCAATGCAAAGAAATTCATTATTTTTATTCTCTTTTCCATACACCCTCATGGAGTTTAATGATGTGAAGCATATGAGTATCATGAAATAAGCTAGAAATTATGGTGTTACAAGAGATTTTTTAATTATAAATGACATAGGAGTTTCTTAAATTATGAATTTTTGGGATATAATGGAATTTTGTTAGAGTATTAAGAATTTAATAGGAATTATTAAAAATTATTTAAATAATAGATAATTAGATGGAAAATACTTGGGAAAGAATTTTTGTAAGTTCTCTAGATTTTTGGAACCCTAAAAGTATAAGAAAATTATTAGAATAATAAAAATAGGTGAATTTTTTGGCTAAAAAGGTAATTATTAAAAGTTTAGGGTGTAAAGCTTAATTTTATCCAAGAACAAAATATAGTTTTAACAAAGGTCTAAAATATAATTTTAGTTAATCAAAAATACAATTTTCTTAAGATAAAATCCAATTTTTGCCAAGAGAAATTTGTTGGATTTTGATGAAGAATTTTGGCTAGGAAGGATTGCTAAAGATTGGGAACAATTTTATACCCATTTCCCAACAAATAAAAGCCTTGTGTCAAATATTCTAAGGATTAGAAAGTCAAGTTTTGAAGACTTGACTCTGAGAAGCATATAGCAAAAGGAGAGAGAAGCTCAAGGAAACAAACAGATCTATTTAGCTTATATAAGGCATGACCTGAGGTCTTCCCTTTTTCTTATATCCTTTACCTACACCTTGAGCTCTAAAAAGCTAAGAGTGAAAGCTATAGGTTGCTCTGAGAGAGAGAGAGAGGCTTGAAGTGAGAGAGAAACAATGCAGAAAAAAAAAAGTGAAGGGAAAAGCTTGGAGAACGATAGCAAGTAAAAAGAAGGAAAGGATTCAACCCAATTTCAAATGAGAAATAGCCAATTCCCTTTCCTTCATCTTCTTCTTCTCATCTCCATCAAGTATGTGAAATTAGGTTTTTGGGTTTTAAATGTAATAATAGTTGACTCTCTTTTGTGGGAATTTATTGGTTTACATTATTTGTTTATGTGTTTTTTATGCTCGAATGATGTTATAGTAACATGAGTTTGTTCAAAATAGAAGAAAACTAAGTTTTGGGTTGATGAACAATGCTTTTCATGTTGTAGGCCACCATTGCAAATTTGACCATGTGCAAATATAGGGGGCATGTGCAAAAGGATTATATGTTTCTAGAAATCCCATAGCCCAATCAGGTGAGGATGAAATTGCACAAGTTGTGTGTTGCAACATGGTGTATGATTATAGAAGTGCACTGCCTAGTTGTGTTAAAAGTACATATGATGTGTACTTCCCTTTTGTTATGCACGTGCCTAAAGCTACAAAATTACACAACCCATAATCTAATTGAAATAATATTTTGACTAATGGGACATTGTAACAAATGCTATGGGATGTCCTGACTAGACTAACATTATGACAATATAGATATATGTAGAAGAGTTTATTAGAATAGTTTATATGCTTATGTATGAATTTGTTTAATCCCTTTACCTAGTTACTATGAATTTAAAATTTTAGCTCCTATGATGCACAAAAATTAACTAATAAATAGATAATAATTATGGGGGTTACAATATATAAATTTGGTTGGCTTTGCACATCTGGATGGCTCTAAATATCTCAGTACTCATCCATACCATCTTGAGGAGAGGATACAACTTGGTAATAGTCCTTAGCATGAGTTGAAGTTTGGTGTTTGGATTGTTATTCTTGTTTGCTACTAAGGTTTTATGATATTTTTTTTGTCTTTTGAGCCTTGGTGAAATGGGCATTAGTATGCCTATAAAGCTACAATAATAGTTTGAGACAAAATAAAAAAATAATTAGTTTTTAACTGGTTCAAAGCTAAATTAACCAATTTTTATCATTGTTACTTTTTTTGACAAATTTATCCAATTCTTGATTGTTTTTTTTTCTTAATTAATTTCAAGAATCAAAACCATAATTGATTCATCAATTTTTTAGTTCAATTTTCATAACTATAGTTTTCACTCCCCAGTACAACTAAACCCATGTACTAGCAATACTTTATATATAACTTCCTTATCACTTTACAAATATTTATGTTAGTTTGTATCATATCCTGTAAATTAGATTTCACTCTTTCATTGAAATAGATTCAAATACCTTCTGTTTCCACCAATTCGGCATTGATAGATTATTCTATTTAGATTCACCACGCAAGTAATGCTACTATTTATTTATGTTCATTGATTTATTATATTTTTATGTAAACTATTTTATAATGCATCATGGTTATTGCCCTACATCTTAAATGGACTTAATTTATTGGTATGCATTGACATTTTATAATGGAAGGTGTAACACCCCAAAATTAATTAAGGTGCTAATCATGGATTTGGATTAATTAAGAATAATTAGTATGGAATAATCGGGCAAGTTAAGTGAATCAAAATTTTAAAGAGATAAATTATTAATAGTGGTTTAATTGAGTTATAAACCCCATCTAGGCTCAAATTAAATTAAGTAGGCCAATGTTAGGGATTAATGGAGGCCCAATGAGTTAGGTATAGGCCCAATCTAATTCAATGTGATAGAGGCCTAAGATCCATCTTGTATAGGCTCTTATGTATAGCCTAATAAACCTTGTGCAGACCCAAAACAATAGAGTTTTTAAAACTAGGTCTGGCCTAATAAAATTCTGCAGCCCAACACCTTAAAGCTAGCCCAACAAAGCTAAAATCTGAAACCCATTTGGAGTTAGATACTTGGATCAGCCCATGACCCACCTTAGACCCAACTTAAACCCAATTAAAATCCTAAACACTTCAGCCTCTTCCCCATTTTGTTGAAGCACAAGAAAGAAATTCGGAGGTTTGAAGGGAGGCTAGGGTTTGGGGCAAGAAATCCATCATTTTTTACTTTTAGAGCAAGATTCAGCTAAAGTAATAGTTATATAACTTAATCCCCTTCTCTTTCTCTTCATTTTGGCCTGATTAGTTTTTCATTTAGAGTATTTTCACCCATACCCAAAATTTGAAACTTTCCATTTGATGTTTCCATGGTGAAAATTCGTAAGTTGAGACTAGGGCTAACATTAAGTAAGTATAAACTCTCTATTTTGATGCTTTCTTGGCTAGTTTGAGACCCCTATAACTGATTTATAATATGGGTATTGTTTCTGTGCAAATTTACTCAGAATTTGAGGTGTTATTTTGAGATTTCTGGGGTAAGAGCAACCGAATCCGAATTTGGTTTAGTGGTGATTGGGTAAGTGTTTTTGAGTAGTCCTATATAGCTTAACTTTTTAAGTGATGGGTTTGCTTATACAAATTGTGATTAGGGATAGTAATGGCTTGGTTTTGTATCTATAGGCTGAAGTAACATTCAATTGGCTCTTAAAAGGATTGGCTACAAGTGAGGTAACTGAGACTATATTAATTCTATGTATATATCTATTTTAATTTCATATTTATTGTACATGAATGATTTAAAATGTTGAATGAATTAGTTTGTTATCTATTATATTGTGATTGAACCTTGTGAGTCCATGGTGGAGTTGTGGTGTGGCTGCCACCCGTGCATGTACTTCGATCGAGCACCGGGTTATAATCAAACCCCATATGCACTGAGCCCTGGTTGTACTCAATAGGGAGTAGGTGCCATGGATGGGCCTCTCTCGGTGTTATTGGCCTTTAACATGTGAAAATATGATTGCTAGTATGTGATAGTAATCATGATAGCCTAATTATTTCATTTACTGATATGACTAGTATGTTTTCTTATACTTATGTGAAATCATGCATATATGTTATTTAAACTAGAATATATGATATAATTTGCCTTAGTTACTAAGATTCGCATCTCACCTTATTTCATGGGATTAAACATTTCAGGCAAAAGTTCTTCGGGTAAGGATAAAGGCAAGCAAGTGGATGAACATCTATGAGCTGAGGCCTGGTGTGGGGAGCTACACTTGGTCTAGGTGGAATAGAGTAGATGCTAATTTTGTTAACCTTTATATAGCATCATCATGTATCTATATTGCTAAGTGTAGGAGTCTGTATTTTGATAATATAGAATGTAACCATTGAGAAATAGGCTTTATATTAGTTGTTGATGGATGTATGAGTTTATGACACTTATTATAGCTTGTAAACTTGTGTTTTAACTGACTATTTAAGTAATGAAATCATGTGATATATTGATTGTGGATTTGAGCTAGCAATACATGATTTATCTGATGAAAACATGATTGAATGATCATTGTGAGGAATTTATGAATTTGTTGACATATGGGGGTTGGATGAGTAGGAATTTATACTTATGTTTTGAATTGGTAATGGTAGAATATCTGGGTAAATAAGATACATAAATACCACTAGAGTTCATAAAATAAGGAAAAGTGGCCTTAGGGTGTTATTGGAGGGAGAGTGGAGAGTATGAGACAATATTTTTAGAGTTGTAGGATCAGAAGGAATTTCGCCACGGCCAATAGAGGCAAAGTGCCCAGGGGGAGGTCTAGAGAGTAATTCGCCACAGCAAAATGTGGAATTAGTCGCAGCAAAATGTGAAAGGCTAAATTGGGAGTCATCCAAAGGGAAATTGGCCGCGGTGAATTTTTGTGAAAATGAGCCAGGCGTTCCAGAGAGGAATTGGTTGCGGCGAAAGGGGGAATTGGCCGCAACCAATAGTGAGAGACGAGCAAGGTAGGTTCCAGGAGGCTTCCTTGCAGCGGCGTCATGTAGGTTAGCCGCGACAAATGTCCAACTCATAGCTAAGTGTAATTTAGCCGCGACGAACGTCCTGAAACCCTTATATTAACTAGGAAATCTTAGTTTTTCATATGATAATCTTAACGGATGACTTAGAAACATTAGTAGAAGATCTTTGTGAGTTGAAATTAATCGGTAATAAAATCAAAGGCTTATAAATGAATGTTTGTTTCTCTGATGTATATGAGTGCTTGTAATTATATGGTTGATGACTCTAATAACATTAAGGTTCAAATTTCTCCGTATTTCCAAAATGTAACCTAAATTTATGATTATTAATCACGTATTTAACCTTAATTACAATGATTAGGAATTAGGGTCATCACAGAAAGCTATAGCGCTATTTTTTCCATAAAAAATTTAGACTTAAATATAAGTTGAAAATATTTATTATGAAGGATTTTGATCTTAAAATTAATTTAAAAGATTCAAGGATCTTTTTTTTAGTGGTAAGATAAACATATTCTTATTTAATTAGGCAAATTTTTTATTACTTAGGCTTCTACAATTATAAGTAACTTTTATTATTTTTACAATATGGTTTTGCATTTGTTGTCACTCTATTCTATCATTTTTATTTCGCTTCCACTTGTTACATCACGAATTTGTCACCATTAAGACTTCCTTGAGCTACAAGTGGCTTTTTCTATTTTTCCTACTAAGGTTTGTGTATGTCATGATCTTAATTCATAAAGCTTGTGTTACATATATCCACTACCAAGTAACATAAGAATGTTGGAGTTGGGTAGTAACAAATGCAAAATCAAGTAGTAAAAATAATAAAAGTCATTTGAAACCTTGAGAAGTCTAAGTGGCAATAGAATTTGCATAATTAACTAAGGGTATTTTTGTCCTACTACTGAACCTTTTAAAATAATTTTAAAATTTTAGGTCTTTTATAATAAATATCTTCAATTTATGATCTTAATGTGTAATTCTTTTTGGTTTTCATTTTCATTTTATTTTTAGGAGGAGAAAGTGGTTGTTAAATGTTGGAATTTATAATGGAGAGAAAATATAGGGAGAAATAAAAAATTGGTGTCATAACTAGCTTCAAATGGCAATTCTCATATCATTCTATGCTTATAGCAACAAAATATCAATTATTACAATACTTAAGGTTGTTGTTTTAGCCTATTTAATACCTCAATTTGAATTATAGGGGTCAACTTTTTAACGCCTCTTCTTTTTCACTCTTGGCTATCATGGGCAAGTTTGTTCGAATCCATAAATCCAAGACACAAACCCTATTCGTATGAAAGAGTCATATAATCCATTTTGGACTTTTAAACATATTAAGGCCCTAAATTTCAAAAATTCATAACTTGGAATAGATAACTTTGATTTATGCAAATTAGGTATCTATCGAAAGCTTATGATGTGAACTTTATGTTATCAAAATTTCATGCAAAATTGAATTTTTTTAACCCCTCAAAAACCATGAAAATAGAAGTTGTGTCAGTTGCTATAGTACAGGCCAATTTTGCATAATTTTGCCAATTTTAAAAATTTATAAAATATTTTATGTAGCTATAAAAATTTCTATTCTTTACTTGTTAAAAAACTCTATATATTTTCTAATTGTATGCCAAATTTTAACTCCAAACTAGGTCATTTAGGCTATCAAGTGTAGAGGATAATTTATGACTTATTTGAACTAAGATTTAATTTTAAAGTAGTCCAATTAGCCTCTAATTTGCACTCCCTCATTTTGCATAAATTTTAATCATTCTAAACATCATTTCTATAAGATCCAATGTATGAAATAAGGCTTGCATCAAAATATGACCATTCTACATCCAAATATACACATAAACTATATTGCTTCCTATACACAAGATCATATACCAACCATCCAATCATACATTAAAAGGGCTCATACTCATGTTATTAAACTCATACACATGTTCTTATCATATAACCTTGGCATTTCTATAAGGTTCATCTTATATACCTATGCTTATTATCCATTTATGCATGTATAACTCCATGGCTTCTAATGTGGATAACATGTACATATGGCTACATTTTACATCAAAATGGTATATATTGATATGCTCAAGCTTATGCATGTAACGTCCAGTTTTCTGTTAAATGTTAGAATTGAGTCGATTATAAAAGTAGGTCCCATGAGATGAATGATTTAAAGCCAAATAAAATTAGGATAAAATTTTAAATAAAAAAAAATTAGGATTTTAGTCTTGAGTTGCCCAGAAATTTGAGTCAAAGTGGTTCAAAAATTTTGTCGAAAGCATAGTGGTATTTTGTAAATATGAGAAACTTTGGAAAACTCACAAGAGGGTTTTTTAAATGAAAATTTTGAATTTTTCAGGGTTCTTAGAGGCCTTGAAAATCATGGGAAGCCCCAAGACAGTTAAAACCCCTCTGGTATATATTTTTGAACGTCGGTTAATCCGAACTTTGACTGATTTGTTCAGAAAGGTTTTAAATCCAAATTGAATGCTTCCAAAGCCATTTTATAAAATTGAGGACCTAAAATTTATGATGGAAAAGATAGTTCTCAGAAAAGAGCTAAAATGAACCCAAAACAAAAATACCATGAATGTGGGATGTAAATGTCATTTTTTGGGGACAATTTCTTCTCCATTCTTCTTTATATTAGACGTCCCACTTGCTCTCTCCTCCAACTGACTTATGATTCTATCTGAAATAGAGAAAGAAGCTAGGGAAAAGGACACACAAGGAGAGCTTCAAGGGAGAGGGAAAGGCAAGGCAAAAGGTATCGAAATTTAAAGCTTTTCTTAGTTCTTCTTTAACAACTTCTCTTCTCCTCTCCCTTTCCATGGGTTTGGTGGATGATATTGATCTGTTTTGAGCTTAGTTCAAAGGAGGAAGATTTGAAATTCAAATAGAAGGCTAAGACAAAGAAATAAGCTCTTGAAGGAAGCTTGGATTCAAGGTAGTTCCACTCCTTTCTTACTTTTCTCTTCTTGCTTCCCTTATGTGTGTGTTTTGGCCAAGAGGAGAGCTTGTAGGGAGAGAGAAATGTTGACCTATAACAAGCAAGAAACCATTGAATAGGCTATGGGAACCTAAAAAATGCAAAAAAATAGAAGAAAAGCTAGTGAATTTCAAGAATTGGAAGCTAGGGATCCTTGAACATATTGTAAATTCTGTTTTGATTCATGAATTCCCTTACCTATATGAGTATTTGTTTGAGTTTCTAAGACCCTTAGGAAGCCTCCAAAGTGCCTCTTCCTTCAAGAAAAAATTGCAAATCCCTTGGGCACCAAACCATGTAAGTGTCTCGGCCTAAAGCTCTTGGTGAGGCTAGGGAGTGTTTTAATTTGTTTTAAACTTGGTTTGGGACTTTATGTGATGAAAAAAGATGGGAGGAACCTTTGAAAAAAAATTAGAAGTCATAGATTAGGAGATGGGGCAATAGGTTCCATAATGTAGCCTTAAGAAGCAACTTGTATATAAACTCTTGCATATGAGTTTGTAATGACTTTAAAAAGCCTAAATGGAACCAAGAGGCCTAGATATGATAAGAAAATAGAACCAAGAACTTGAATTATGGTAGTTGCTTCATTAAGCCATTAATGGAGCTATTATGTAACCAATAGACAAAGTGTGTTTCCTTAGTGCATATATAATGTTCTAGCTTGCTTCAAGAATGTAATTGAACCCTATTCATTGTGTCTAGGCCCAAGAAATCAAGTCCCCTCTACTTATGGGTGTGTAGCCCAAAAAGGAATAGAATAACCAAAGGGAAGAATTGTGTTAATTACCAAGGTAGCTCTCCATCCTTTTCTTATGTGCAATATGGTTGTGTGAATGTCATTTGATGCATGTATGTGTATTTGAATCTTAAAAAAATGCCATATGCTATTATTTAACTCCTATGGTATCATTAGGTTTCTTGAATGGCATTTGATTGTGAAATTATGCTCTACGGGTAAGGTTATGCTAAAAGTTCCTTATGATGGGTGAGGTGAAGCTAAAAGTCCCTAGGAATGGATGAAACAAGGCCAAAAGTCTCATGGATGAGTGATGCCAAGTCAGAAGTCCTTAGACCAAGGGTACAGCTAATCCAAAAGTCCCAAAAATAGGGTGAGACTAGATCAAAAGTGTAATGCCATAATGTATTAACCGTGATTATCCATCATTTAAGCTTGATTCCATATGATTCCAAAGAAAATGACTAAAATCGTAACATTTTAATACATTATGTCGGGGTTTAAACAGTCATATTTTGCCTTGTGGGTCCCATAAACCCGTCAATCATATTCTCTACTCAAACCTTTTTCATACAACTCATACATAGCATAAAACAATCCATGAACCATGGATATGAGGCCAAAAACCAGAAAAAATGCAAATTCTCTCATGGGTCCAAAAGTTAGATTTTTTACTCTAACTTTAGAAAATCATAACTAATTCTAAAAAAATGGAAATCAAACAAAAATAGCTTTTTAAAAAGCTCTAGATGTTAAATTTATAGTAAAAATAATTTCAAACCACATTCTCGATGTTTGGACTATGTTTGATAATAGAAAAACTTGAAAGGTCAGACTATCTAGTGTTTTTGATACAGATTTTTGATATGAATTTCAAAAATTCATAACTAATTTCACAAAAATTCAATCTAAGCAAACTATGCCAATTTGGAATGATACAGATGTTAAATAGAGGAAACAAATAAGTCTAGACTAGTTCAATAACCTTTAGATCTCAAAAACGGATAGAACAGTAGCCAAGGTCGGTAGGCATCCCTGATGCTGATACAGAACTTCAGAAAATTATTTCTCCCTCTAAAGACCTCTAATTGAGGTGATTCTAATTGGTATAGGTCATTGTCAGGCCTAGTTTCTCTCTGTAAAATTTCATGGCAATTGAATATCGTTTACCCTATGAATGACATAGATTCATTTTTGGACCTATTGCACAGTGCACTAACTAAAACCAAAAAATTCTCCAATTTCAAAAATTCGCCAAAAATCTCATTAACCTCCAAATTTTATGTACTTTAACTTTCCAAAAAGCTCTTATCAAGATCTAGATTCATGCAAAATTTCAAATCAAGGAGAGCTCATTTGGATAAAAAGTGACTCAACCAACCAATATAGTCATTTTTGTTTCTCATAATGCAACTCTTTGGTCTAAATGGCCCCTTTTAGTGTTTGGCACCTCTTGGCCAAGTTTAAAGACTAATACATCACATATGAATTGTTCAAGTGGTCCAAAATATCATGCATCTCAAACTCACTATGCTACATATAAGAATACACATCTAGGAATGGGCTATCAAGTATCCAAAACTTGCATTCTCATTGCTTTGGTTCTACAAATGGTTTATACATCACATATGCATGCCTTTACACTTGTTCATATGTTTACATGTCAAAAATAATATATACATATATATATTTTGGCATTTCTTTATATCAAAAGAACCAAAACAAGCTATACAATTAACTAAGTATGCTCAACTAGACTCCTTGACTTGCACCTTGGTCTCCTTGAGCTCTACCTAACATATTAAGATGGGAGAGGGAATAGGGTGAGATTCATGAAATTTTAATAGTTCATGCACTCATTCAAGGAAGCAATCAAGGCATATAAATATGTCAAAGCATGCAAGTAGGTATCCAACCATTCAAATTCATACAACATATGATTTACATGTCATGAAAATCATATCAATGCCAAGAATAAGCTTTAGGGGACTTTTAGTCTAGCCTCACCCTATCTTGAGACTTTTGGATTGGCTTCACCTTTAGTCTAGAAACTTTTGACTTGGCCTCACTTATCCATGAGACTTTTGGCTTTGTCTCACCCATTCCTAGGGACTTTTGGCTTTATCTCATCCATTACAAGGGACTTTTGATACCACCTCACCCTTTAGAAGTAATTTTTACAACCCAAAACATAAGAATATTAGTACCAATGCATCAAGGCAACATCAAATAGAATGTCTTACAATACAAGTGCACACACAAGCATATAATAACTATCATACATCTAAGAATGCAACAAGAAAAAGTGAAGAGCTACCTTGGCAATTAAACACAATTCTTCTCTTTCAACTTCTCTTTTCCCTTCTCGATCTTACAACTGCAATTAGATGGAGTTTAAGTTCCTTGGCCTAGACATAACAAATAACACTCAATTACACTCTTGGAACAAGCTAAGACATCACACACATTTAAGAAGCATACTTAGTTTATGATTCCTTTTTCGTTCCATAAAAGGTCTAGTAAAGCTTCTAAATCTTCCTTGAAGAGAAAGGCACTTGGGAAGCCTCCTAAGGGTCTTGGGAACTCAAACAATTACTTACATAGGCTAGAGGATTTATACATTAAAACAAACTTTACAAAGTGTTTAAGAATCCGTAGTTACTCCCTCTTGAATTTCACTAGCTCTTCTTCTAATTCCTTTATATTTCCTAGCTTCCCACACTCTAATTCAAGGGTTTCATACTTGTTTTAGGTCAGAACATTCCTCCCCTAAATGGTTCTGGTTTTAGGCATTACACCCATAAAGAAGAGCAAGAAGAAAGAAGCAACCAAAGACAAGAATTCACCTTAGATTCAATCTTGTTTCAAGAGTCTTTTTGCTTCCTCCAACCTTCTCCTTAGCACACCACTTTCCCCCCTCTGAGTTAAGGTCAAAACAAAACCATATTACTTAACAAACCCATAAGAAGGGAGCTTAGAAAGAGAAGAACAAAGTTTTAAGAAGAGGAAGCATGAAAATCCTTAAGGATTTTTATCTTTCTTCCTTAATTTCTCCCTTCTTCTTAGCTTCTCTTGGTCTCTCTCTCTCTTTAGTCCTCTCTTCTATTTTGGATGAAGCATATGTCAATTAGAGGGAGAGAGAAAATTTTGGAACCTTTAAGAAACAAAATTTCACTTTTTCATGCTTCTTTTGGTTTAATACTCGCTATAGCGAAAAATAACCCTCGCTATGGTGAGCACGTATCAGTTCTAAGTCCTCGTTCTTGCTATGGTATGCACTATTACAAGAAACTCCCTATATTTTGTATGGAAGGCCCGAACTCGCTATAATAGGCTACATCCTCGCTATGGCTAACTAGCACCTTTGCTATAGTGAAGTGGGAACTCACTGTAGCGCATAGGTATATTCACTATAGCTAACAGGGGTCTTAACTATAGCCAATAGATTTTAAAAAATTTCAAAAATCTTGGATGTTACAAAAAGTCCCTTGAGCTTGTTCTTAATTTTGATGTGTTATTATGGCATGGAAATTATGAATGTAATGCTTTTTGAAGGTGTGTATAACATGCTTGTATCTTGTGACATGAATATATGCATATTTTCTTGCTTGAAAAGGATGTTTGAATTATTGAGATTCTTTGAATCTCACCCCCTTCTCTCTCCCATCTAACTATGTCTAAGTGGAGCTCATAAAGCTAAAGATGGAAGCTAATGAGCTTGATGGACTATCTTTTGACATTTGTATAGTTTTGATGTAGTTGAATGTCAAAGTGTATATGTACATATTATTTTTGAGATGTAAACATGTGAGCAAATGTAAGTATGTATATGTAGTGTATGAACCAAAATTAGAACCAACTCAATGAGAAATTGTGTTTTGGGTACTTGGTAGCTCATTCTTAGTTGTGTATTCTTGCAGGTGACATAGTAAAATTGTGATGTATAGTAGTTTAGGCCATTTGGGAAGCTTGTATATGCTATGTTTATGCTCCCAAACTTGCTCATATGGTGGTAGAAAAAGTACGAATCCATTTGGTCAAATTTTGACCCATATATAGTGTCAAATTTGCCATATTTGCGAGTTATGTCAAAATCTAATCAAATGAGCTCTTCTTGGCCTAAAATTTGGCATGTATATAGGTATTGTATAGAAAATTTTGAAAAGCTAAAGTGTGTATTATTTGGAGCTCTAAAGAATTTTTGGTGAATTTTCAAAGTTGGCAATTTTTGACATATTTAGCCTAAGTACTATGCAATTGGTTAGAATTTTTTCCTTTATCACTCGTGGGCCAAATGGAGTCCAATAGCTATAAAATTTTACAGGCATAAACCAGACATGATAAGCTTTCTATATCACTTGAAAGAACCTTATTTGGATGTATATTGAGGGAGAAACAAATTTTTGAAATTCCAAATCAGTATCAGGGATGCAGTCAGACCTCTATTACTATTACATTAGTTCTCATGGCCTGATTGCTTCTGTTTCTATCTGGACTCATTTTTCTCCTCTAATTAACATTCATAGCTTTCTAGAATAATATGGTTTGCTAGGTTTTGAATTTTCTAAAATTATTTATGAATGTTTGAAATTCATATCAGTAACTTGTGATAGCAAACCTGGGCAGCCGGACCTTTCGAGCTTTTCTAATGTCAATTATAGTCTAACTAGGTTTTTATGGCCTAGAATGATTTTTAACCTATAGTGGACATTTATATCTTTCCAAAAAGGTTATCATTTGCTTAATTTCTATTTTTCCAGAATTAATTATAATTTTCCAAATTCGGGGCCAAAAATCTAAATTCTAGACCCTCCAGCAAATTGTAATTTTTTTGGTTTTTGGCTTCAAATATGTGGTTCATGGATTATTTTATGATATGTATACATTGTATGGATGGAGAATAAGTAGAGAATGCTATTAATGGGTCCACGGGGTGAAGTATGAATTTTTAAACCCTGACGTAACGCAATAAAATGTAATATTTTTAATAACTTTTCTTTAGATTCATGTGAAATCAAGCTTGGATTTGAGGATGTGAAGGTTGATGAAATATGGTATTACAATGCACAAGTTAACATCACATATTCTTGCCATATATAAGGTATAGCATTGCTAATATATCATATAGATTCTCAAGTATAAGATTACAACAAAAGCTTCAAGTACATGAACTCTAAACTTTATTGCTTTTCATTTTCTTTCTCCTTGATAAGCATGAATTTTATATATTTTAATTCTCCTAACTTAAGCTTTTTAATGAGCAAATATAGCTTGAGGAGTTTAATCAGGTAAAATTTGATGTCAGTAATCATTTGTGCACTTAAGGAAATTATTTACAAGATTTTAGAATTTTAATGCATAAATTTCTTTAAATGATTTTGTGAATTTTCCTATTGAATTGTTCTTACTTTTTGTGTAGATTTTAATGGCCAAATGATGTTTGAATGAGCATTTGATTTAAAGAAAAGAAGAACAAGAGATGAAGGCTTCATGTGTACAGTTGGAGGAATGAAGAACCAAGAGCAAAACAAACACAATTAGGCATTATTTTCACTCTCAAGGAGGAGGCCCCATGTCATTCACTCATTCATGCATGGGCACATGGGTTCTTCCACGCAGCACCAATCCACACTCTTCACATGTTCTCATGAAGAACGAGCCATGAGTTGGTCGGATGAAGGAAAAAGATACACGAGCTAGAACAGAGCTTTACGTGGAAAGAAACGTGGATGATGTTCTGGATTGGAAGAGAAGCAGGAAGCATGAGATAGCCACATGCATGCGAGCAAAATGGAACGGAAACTCACAAGGGAATGAAGGAAGAAGGTGGAATAAGCTGAATAGAAAAGAACCACGATTCCAGCTGGCTACTTGAAGAGAAGATGGAATGGAGATTTTTGTGATGAAACAAGACACACATTCACGTGGTTGAAAAAGAGGAGGAAGCACGAGTTTTATGTAAAGAGAAGAAACATGAAGAAGGCTCGGGTTGTCTCATGAAGTCAGCAACACACTCTCTCAGTTAGAGCACACAACAAACACGTAAGGCAGCTGGGAAGAAGGAGTCATGCACACATAGAAGAAGATGTGGATTTTGTTTGAGGGAAGTGAAGAACAGAGCAAGCTATTGATTTGTGAAGCAGACTTGTGGTAAAGAGAAGAAGCTGCAGGTTAGTAGTGAGGAAAGTAGAAGCTTAGAGACACATAATGTGATTAAAGAAGCAATGTGAAGGAGCTAAGGAAATAGAGAGTGTAGCCTCAAGCATGGGAAGAATGAGCTAAAAATGACATGAAAGAGATAAAGTAAGCCACGTTTGAATGAAAGAGCTGAAGCAACGTGAGTTTAAAGAAGATAGCCACGGGTTCTAGCTAAAGGGGTAACGTGGGATGGATAGAGTGAGCAGCCACGTGAGAAGCTCGAGCTTGGGTGCTTGAGGCAATGTAGAAGAAACATATACAAAGAGCCACGAGTTGAGAGCATAGAGGAGAAGAACAGAAGCTAGCCACGGGGTCTGGTAAAGAAAGATGCTGGAATGAGCAAAAGAAGAGCCACAGAACGCATGCATTTGGCTTGGGCTGAAGGAGGCATTAAGAAGCCACGTGTAGCTAGGAGAAAAGATTCATCTCATACCACGCACCTTAATCTATCGTCAACCATCCAGGGAATTAGAAATAAAAATGCACACAGAGGCGTGCAGCTCGAGTAAAGAAATAACGTGGAAGTGAAGTCGAGAATGGAATGGATGAATCAAAGAGAAGAAGTGACCACGAGCTGCAGCAGAAACATGAGTAAAACACGAAACAAGCAAGACGAGCTGCTGGTTAAGAGACACTGGAGCTTGAAAAGAGCTTGCATGGAAGCATAACACGATGAATCACCAGCTGAAGAAGGTGGGGTTGACGTGGAAAATTCGTGGAAGCTGGATGAAGCCACGAGATCATGAAGCTTAGCTAGAAATAAGCGTGAGTTTGAAGCTGACATGTAAGAAGAAAATCACATGGGGCAGTAGCTGAACAAAGAAGAAGCAACTCCAGAAGAAGAAGAAGCTACGTGGATAAGGAAGCATATGGAATATTATATTTGCTTTGGGGCCCACACATTTGCACATGTTTTGGCTGAGAATTCAAGAAGTGGCTGACCCACACTTATACATATCAAGAGAAAAAAAAAAGGCTACGGGCAATTGGCAAATGAGAGAAAGCACGTGAATGATTAAAGGGAACCACATGAAAGGATTAAAAGGCACTTGTGGCAACATCAGGGAGGATTCAATTTCATCATCATATTGATGCTATAATTCATTCATTCCATCAGGTCATTCACGTAATATACACGCCTTCGTCCTCATTCCATCCACCACGCCTTCATTCAGAACCCTCGTCATTTTTTTCTAACCCTTCGTCCAGCAGCCATCTCATCCATTTCCATCCTCCATTCTCACCTCCATCCATTCTCCAATGAAGCTCTAATCCTCCATCTATGACTAGCAAGGAAGAAGAACCTTGGAGAAGCTTGAATCCATAGATAAATACAGAATTTTTGGCTAAGGATTTCTACTTTCTTACACTTTTTCTCTTTCATATATTGTCTTGTTTAAGTTGTATTTGATAGAGAATTTGTGTAATTGTAATTAGTGGTTGTTTAGACACTAATTAGGATGCCTTTTTGTTGATTAATTGGTTAGATTAAATACTGAATTTTTCAATTTCTTACAATTACCCATGTATGCAATCAAGGTATTTGATGAAATGCATGTGAGAGATTGAATCTTTAATTGTTTAATTTCAGGACTCCTTGGTGTTTAGTTGTTTAATTAAACATCTTTAGATGATGATTCAAAGGTTAATTAATCAGTTAATCAATCAATTTAGGTGTTTATTGATCTTAAAACAAGAGTTAGCAATTTGATGCGAGGTTGAGTTCTCAATTCAACATTAGATTGTTAATCTCTTGATTCTTACGTGTTAACTCAAGATACAATTGCCGTGAACACAATTAGGGATTCTTAAGCCAGAATTAATCACAATTAGATTAGGATAATGATAGTGGACACCAAGGGATGATTCCAAAGCTAGTCACAAGCCCATCATTCACCCATAATTCATATAATTAGGTAGCAATTAGAAATTTTGATTTAATTTAGTATTAGGTTAGTTTAATTCAATCAAAAACCCCCTTAGTTTAGAAATTTTTAGAGTTTTTTAACATTTGGAAAACTCAATTAAGCATTGAACTCTAATTCCAAGGGAGATGACCTAGGTTGTGCCACTAGCTGCATATCTTATCAACCTAGTTTTATTTTGAGGGTTACGTGACAGGCTCACTCACTCCTTACTTGAGAATCTTGAAATGATTAGTGGGAATACATGAGTGAGATTTTGGGAAGAATTTCAGTAGTCAATCTCAATCATATCAATGCATACAAGAATGTTATAAGAAAATGCAATACATGTGGTGCAAGTACATGGGTCATATGCAACATGTAACTCAAATATAACTTTTAACATAAAATCTCAATTCTCATCAAGTCATGGCATCTCAATAACTAGCTAGGTTCAACTAAGCTCAACTCTAGGCTAAGAAAGAGCTACTGTATTCAATTTCTTGTCATAAGGAGTTAAGAGCCGAAGATGTACAACACATGTGCATAAAACTCATAATAAAATCATATCAAAGCATAACTCATAAATATATCAAGAAACCACACATATAAGCATCTTAACTCATTTAAACATTCAAATGTATGCAAAATAGGGGGGATAAAGCCACCTTGTGGAGTTAGGAGTCTCAAGTTACTACTAACTCCGATAAAACTTCTCTTTTCTTTGGTTCTTTACCTCTTCTTTCTTGGTTCACACCTCCATTAAGTGGGCTTGCATTTTCTAGGCCTACATATCACAATATACCTTGTAAAAGAACTCATCAAAACCATTCTAACTTATATTATCACCATTTAATCTTATTAGAACTTAGCATGCCATTTAAGTCATTTTAGGTTCCTTAAGAGGAAACTCTTGGATTTCACTTTCTATTCTCAAATTTTCACTTGATACGAGCCATATAACTTTAATGAAATCCATTAGGATCATCATACATATGATTAGGCAAGCTAAAGGTGAAGTTGGCTCTTTAGGCTCCTTTGAACCATAAAAATTTACTTTTTAAATTAAGGTTTTTAAATTCAATCCAATAGTTTTATTAGTGTTTATAATTCATAAATAAACTACTTATAACCTTAGAATCAAGGAAAACTCTTCCTAGCTACTTTATCTCGACTATAGCCAAACCTAGCACCTTTCTTAGCCAACATGGAGTTTTGTCACTTCTCTTAAGGAATTTGACACATGTAAAGTATCCTTGGCTATTTTCTAGTTTAAGTTTGGTCTTAGGTGTCTTAAAATATCTTCTTATGGTCCCATAGTTTCTAAGGTGCAATTGGAACACTAGGTATCTTAATTTGAATTCTATAGCTTTTTTAGTGATTCCTTTTGTATAATCTTACTCTACTCCTTTCAAAACCCCTAATTCCATCAAGTTTTAACCAAACTCACTTTCCTTCTCTAGTTTCTCTCTCTAGGCTGAACATGGAGGCCATTAGAATTCAAAGGAAAGCAAGTCTTTATAGTTTACTACATACCTTGTTTGAATGTTTGCTAAATGGAGGTTCTCATGATGAAATTGGTTGCTCCAAATTCCCCCCTTTCTTCAAGTATTCAACCATCAAAATGCTCCTTTTAAGAAGCCAAGACCATCATTAGAAAAAGCTTAAGAGAAAAAGTTTAACTACCATGGTATGAAATTTAGCATGTTTCCTTACCTTTTGGCTTATCTTTTTTCTCTCTCTCTCTCCTTCCATTTCTTGGATGCCATGGCTGTTGGTTTTGAAGCTAAGAATGTCAGTTCCAATATGCTAATGCACCTGGTGTATCATACTTAAATTAAAAAAAAAAAAGGATATTTCCACATTTTCCTATAATTATATTTTTACCACTATATTTTGACTTTGCCATTTGAACTCATTCTACATCTTTTTTTAGAACTGTCAATTTAATATGAAAAATTTGAATCTCTAGTTTATTATAAACATTTTCTTTGAAATTTTTGGAATTTAAAACTATCCTAAAAAGTTCGATCAAAGTTACAGTCAACTAATATTCTAAATTATACACCGTAAAGATTTTATCAATTCTAACAATCCTTATAGTTTTTAAGACCTCTAAAAACTCCAGCGAGTTTAACTTTGACATTTAAAAATTTTTCCTTTAAATTTTTAAAATTTTGTTCAAAATTATGGTTTTACTATTAGTACGTCGATGTCTTCTGTCTAGGCACTTTAGCTCTATTTTTGTTTTTTGTTTTTACCTTTTTCTTTTTCATCTTATTCGAACTTCTAATCTCTCTTTACCATGATTATCAACCTTTCTTTGGTGCTTCAAGATTTAAAAAACATGGGTATGACAATTGGCACCTAGAGACTAATGATTTCTCATGTGTGCTCTTAAGGGTGCCTTTCGGTACAAAAATTTTTCAATTTACTTTACATATATATATATATATATAAAGAGTCAAATGCTATAATGCAAAAAATTATGCACTTAAATGCTATATATTTTTTGAACTCGGTGATACTACCACCAAGCTTGAACCCTCTTGAACTTTGGGTCATGTGTAAATAATTTTTTAAACTTTAAAAATTAACAAAAAATTCTTTTGAACTTTGGATAATATATAGATAATCCTTCTAAATTTTGGACATATGCACATAACTCCATTGAACTTTAGAAATTTGCAAATAACCCCCTTAAAGAAATGTGATGTATGAAGAAGATTATTTGCAAATGATTTAAAGTTCATGTGATTATTTACAAATAATTCAAAAAGTTTATGAGGTTACTTATACATATCTAAAATTTAAGGGGCTTATCTGTATATTATTTGAAGTTAGGAGGATTTATTACAAACTTTGGAAATTCATGAGAGTTTTTTGCACATGTTTTACATTATGTGTAATTTAGCCTTTTTTTTTATAAAATTATTTTATTTGTCCACGCCAGAGGACTTGCATAATATGTAATGCTTGGAGGTACAATAATAACTAGACATCTGCTTCGAATGACAAGTCACTTGTACTTTGAGACATTATATATTTTGCAAGTCATTTGGTGTTAACAAGTATCATAATCTTATAAGCCAAGAAAAAAAAAATGAAAATCTTCAAATGCATAACCTTTTTCATTGCAACATTTGACTCTTTTATTTTGGGTAATAACATATAGGTATTGAAGCCCCTTGCCGTATATATTTTAAGGATTGACAAAATACTCATATTTTATAGATACTCGTAAAATTTATCTACTTTAGTTTGAGAATAAAAAATTTTATGAATATCTCGAGAGTTTGGATTCTAATTTAGATAATATACTACTTATTATGTTCTAGACTTGTAGTGTGTGTAGTAGTTAGTATAATATATTATAAAAACACAAAAAATACCATTCAAATAGTATTCTATATATTTTGAATTATATAATTGTTTATAACATTTCATTTTTTATTATGATTTTATATGAAAAAATTTTAAATACTTGAGTCTTAACATGAAAAAAAATATATTCATTTTGAGGTTTTTCGGACAAATGAATAGGGTTTCAGAAATTTAAAGATTTAATGAGGATCGAAAATTGAGAATTTTTACCTATTAAATATGAGTGGAAATTAAAGTGTTTTACCCATAGCATATTCACAATGATCCCTACTTTTGCCTTCTTCTTCATGATCTTTAACGAAAGGCCATATCATGGGCTTCCAATTCTGGGGTGGCCATAGCCAACGGAAATAGTTTTTCACTGGAGACACATGCAGTTGGTATTTTCATTTAATAAACACCCATAATGCTAACTAATTTTCAATAGGGTTGTCAAAAATACCGCTTTACTTCTAACTTCTATAGCATCTTAGTATAGAACATAGATGGAAGGTTGGGTATGTAATAGATCATTTCTTGTATATGCTTTCTGGCATGTTTATAGAATATAATTTCCAAGAGTAATTAAAGAGCCATGTGTAGACCTGTCAAATAATGATACATGCTGAAGTGTAAAACTCATATCTACAATTGATACACTACTTACTTCATATCTGTTAGTAACGTTATTGTATCAGCATGGGCATTGAACACTAACACAAACACAAAATATATTAATCTGCATTTGGATAGCACAATACAACAAAATTTATAATATTTATTTTTAATTTAAAACATCATGCCTTATTTGATATGAATATTTAATACGAATTAGACACAGACAGAATTCTTTTTTCCTCCAGATAATTGTATTTCATAAAGCCCGTCACAGATATCATTTTCATAACTGAATTGGTTATGTCACATTCTTTTCTTCTTCAGGTAGTTTTTTTTGTTCGTGGAGTACACGAAGGTATATTTAGAGAGAGTGAATATATGTTTTGTGTTAAGAATGAATTTAATGCAATTTTAATTTTAAAACTTGACTAAGATATTAGTTTAAGTACAAGTAAAAACTTGAAAACAAAGTTTCAGTGCAATAAACAATGTTTTAGTTAATTGAAATTGAAATTAGTCAATTGAAATCTAATGCAATCAGAAATAGAGATAAAAATGAAAGAGATAAAGAGATGAAAGCACTAAAATTTATTCTAGTTCGTACCTTTGTTCTATATCTGATTTTTTTCAATTTAAGTTAATAACAATTATAACTAATGGGATTTTCTTCTGAGTACTCCCACCAATAGTTTACAAGAGATATTTTTTTTTTAAACTTATCCAAAACTTTTAATACTAAGATTTTACACAAACTCATTCAAAATTTATAACGTTAAGGTTTTACACAAATTCATCTAAAATTAAAAATATATATATGGATTTTAGAAACCTTTATCAATAAGAGACTACAAGCAAATCAAGCTCTCTCATAGCTAAATAATGCCAAAAACTAAACTGAAAAAATATAGAGAATGGGAGCAGAAGCTTTACAAAATTTTAGTTTTAGTTTTTTTTGTCAAAATTTTCTTACTTACTTGCTCTAATCTCTCTCTCTCTCTCTCTCTCTCTCTCTCTCTCTATATATATATATATATAGCTTCAAAGCAAATAGTCGTTGATGAAGCTTCACCGTTTCTAGCCACTGGAGCTCTGATAAAGGAAAGATTTCAAAGTCCAGAGTCCTTCCCATTTTCTTCCTTCTGCAAGTTGCTGGAAATGGAGCGTATAGAATAAAGTAAGAGAGATTTGCTTTCCTTTTCTCGTTTAATGCTCCATTTTGCTGTTGAGAAGAGCTCAGCAATAAAAGGAGTATTTTCTTTCTTGATAGATGAGACACGAAGTATTAGCACCTTGTACTTATCGTATACTTTTTGTAATCTTCATTCAATATTTCCATTACATCATTTGAGAGGTGAAGCACTATAGAATATTATAACAATTTTTTTTCTTGATGAAATTGACGAAAGGCTATTTCATTGTAATCCATTATTTTTGGTACATATAATTATTAAAATAAAAATAGAAATTAAAAAATAAATTAATAGACAAAAAATAATTTTTATACTCTTATTTTAAAATAATAAATAATAAATATTATTAAATAATAATTATAAAATGTAATAAACCTTATATACAAGAATGAAAACAAAATCGTTTTCATTGTTTTTATCACACAAGGCCTTAACATTCGACTTTGAAATATTTAATAAACATTATTTTATTCCACTTGGGTAGTTATCATTGCCTAATTAAAAAATGTGGCTTTTAAAGTAATAAAATAATTTGATTAAAAAAAGGAATAAAATAATAAATAATATTTAAATATTTATTATTTAATACTTTCATGAATTAAATTTATAAATTTTATTATCATCAAAATAAAATAATTTAAACTGATAGGGAAACATTGGATCCAACTATACATCCATGTATAATTCTTCAATTTGGCTTAATGATGGATGAAAGAACTATGAAATAGATTCATGTGGATGAATAGGAGTTGAACCCACCAATATTGTTGGGAAAATAAAAAAAGAATATGGTAATGAAATTAGGAAATTATATGGGGAAATTTGCGTGTTTCTTATTCCTTCCAAAACATGGCAATGAACTTCCATCCGCCATTACCTTTCATAGTTCCATTTTGTGGACCTAATAACTTCTTTTGTACACTTCGTGTGTGTGAATACCAGAAAAAATTGATGTAGGTCAGGGTTAGAAATCGTAATCTTGTTCAAATCTGTACACACTACAAATGCTCGCACCTTGGCATGTCACTTCTGAACAATATAGGAACCAGAATAGCCAATCTCTATCATCTAAGAGAGCTCCATGCCTACCTCATTCACCTCTCCCTTCACCACCACAACCACTGGGTGGCTCTGCTCCTTGCCCACTGCACACTGCTCCTCGCACCCCTCGGCTATGCCCGTTGTATTTTTCGTGCAGCAACTTACCCTGACGTTCATGTCTTCACTTCCATGCTCAAATACTGTTCTCAAATTGGCGCCCACACTGAAGTAGTTCCTCTCTACAAGCACATGCAATGCCATGGTATAAAGCCTGGCATAACCTTTTTCCCAGTTTTAATAAAAGCTGCAGGAAAGGCCAGCCTGATGTTCCATGCTCATGTATTGAAATTGGGTCATGTTCATGATCATTATATTCGTAATGCAATTATGGGTGCGTATGCAAAGAGTGGACCCATTGAACTTGCTTGGAAGCTGTTTGATGAAATTACTGACAGAACTACTGCAGATTGGAATGTGATGATTTCTGGATACTGGAAGTGGGGGAATGAGGAGGAAGCAAGTAGGATTTTTCATTTGATGACTGATTCTGAAAGAAATGTTATTACCTGGACCACCATGGTTACTGGGTATGCTAAGTTGAGGAATTTGGATAGTGCAAGGATGTTTTTTGATAAGATGCCAGAGAGAAGTGTGATATCTTGGAATGCAATGCTATCAGCATATGCTCAGAATGGAGCACCAGAAGAGACTTTGAGATTGTTCAACGACATGCTTGATTCTCGAAATGAACCAGATGAAACAACATGGGTAACTGTCATATCATCTTGTTCATCTCTTGGTGATCCCTGTGTTTTTGAGTCACTGATCAGAAGGCTATACAGAAAGAATATTCATTCAAATTATTATGTCAAAACAGCTCTGCTTGATATGCACGCAAAATGTGGTAACCTAGAGGCTGCTCGGAACATTTTTGACCAACTGGGTGTGTATAGAAATTCTATTACATGGAATGCCATGATTTCTGCATATGCGAGAGTAGGGGATTTATCTTCGGCGCGAGACCTCTTCAATAAGATACCGGAAAGGAATACTGTCTCCTGGAATTCAATGATTGCTGGTTATGCTCAAAATGGCGAGTCACTTACAGCAATCGACCTATTCAAAGAAATGATCTCCAGTAAGGATTCAAGACCTGATGAGGTTACTATGATTAGTGTTATCTCTGCCTGTGGACATCTTGGAGCGCTAGAGTTAGGTAATTGGGCTGTGAGCATCCTCAAAGAAAATCACATCAATCTCAGCATTTCAGGATACAACTCTATGATTTTCATGTACTCAAGATGTGGGAGCATGGAAGATGCCACAAGAACATTTAAAGAAATGGAAACCAGAGATGTAGTTTCCTATAACACATTGATTTCAGGGTATGCAGCCCATGGCCATGGAGTGAAAGTCGTAAAACTATTGTCAAAAATGAAAGAAGAAGGTATCAAACCAGACCGCATAACATATATCGGTGCACTGACTGCATGTAGTCATGCAGGATTGTTAGAAGAAGGCCAGAAGGTTTTTGAATCAATTGAAGTTCCTGATGTAGATCACTATGCTTGCTTGATTGATCTGTTAGGTAGGATGGGAAAACTGGAAGAAGCTGCCAAGTTGATTCAAAGCATGCCAATGGAACCCCATGCCGGAATCTATGGCTCCCTTCTAAACGCTAGCCGGCTTCATAAAAGAGTCAAACTCGGAGAGCTTGCTGCAGCTAAACTCTTCAAGCTTGAGCCATATAACTCAGGCAATTATGTGTTGCTGTCTAACATATATGCTTTGGCTGGTAGGTGGAAGGATGTTGAGAAAGTTAGGATAACAATGAGAAAACAGGGATTGAAGAAATCAACTGGGTGGAGCTGGGTGGAGCATGAGGGTCAAATGCACAAGTTCATAGTGGGAGACAGATCACATGAACGATCAGATGATATCTATAAGCTACTAGTAGATCTAAGGGTTAAGATGAGGAATGCAGGATATGTAGCTGATAAGAGTTGTGTGTTAAGGGATGTTGAAGAAGAAGAAAAGGAGGAGATGGTGGGAGTTCACAGTGAGAAATTGGCTATCTGTTTTGGTCTTCTAGTTAGCGAGATGGGGACAGTAATGAGGGTTGTGAAGAATTTAAGGGTATGTAGCGACTGCCATACAAGCATCAAGATGATATCTAAATTGGAGGGAAGGAAGATAATTGTGAGGGATAATAACAGATTTCACTGCTTTAGTGATGGGCTTTGTTCTTGCAAAGATTATTGGTAAGCTGAGGACTAGCTGCCTGAACCAGGAACAGTCTACAACTTCAACGAGGCATGAGAAATTCCATGGCAATTATTATTATTATTTGCGGTTAAATTACTCTATTGGTTACTGGTTACTAGATTTTTTTCCCAATTTTTAATTCGATCTTGTTGATATTTAAAAATTTATAATTAAGTCTCTATAGTGTTAGAAAAGTTTAGCCTAATCTCTATCATTAAAATTTTGTATCATTTTGACATTCTAGATATATATGATTTAGGTCAACTCATTCTAATCACTTAATTTAGGAGTGATTATGTCTCACATACGTGAGAGAATTTATTCCATTGCAAACCTTTACCTCTTTTGTTGGCAAGAGTAGTACATATTTAGTGTGTGATGGCAAAACTTTATCATTAAAATTTAACAAACGCTGGGAAATTTAATAACAATGACCACATTAAAAATTTTAGAACTATAAAAATTTAATTATGCGCTTTTAAACAGAATAATTTAGCATTGTTTTTTCTTTTGTTCAAAAGTTCCTTTATGGGCTGAGAAGATCACGAGAGATTACTTCATACAACATAGTATCAAAATAAGCATGAGATACCGCCCAGACATTGGGTATAAAACATAGTGCTGGTCCCAACTTCAGATTTGTCAGTGTTCTGGTGTTCAACAGAGGGGAAGTAGGTGAACAATAAATCCTACGTCATCCCAATACAAGAGATTAATCTTGGGCATCTTTCTTCATACTAGCAGCATCTAAGCCTGCTCAAACTTGGAGCCTCTTACCGTACTGAAGCCAGTGCCCCCAAAGATTCTTCAAAGAATCTTCATCTTTGAAAAGATAGTCCGGCCTTTTCATTTCTAAACTTAACATCTTTCAATATGTTTATATAAAGGTGCATCATGAAGCATAAGTAGGTGTTGCTAACTAGGTTGATGATCAGAAACTGCAGAATAAATTTATAATATCCTTGTTGCCAAATATTAATTCAACACACAATTCCCAAAAAGGTTAGACAGAGTAGGAATGAACTACTGTTTTGACATTCTGCCTGCATAGTCATTGATTTTTACTTCTCTAAAATGGACTCAAGCTTTTAGGGCAACTACTGTAAACCCCTAAAACATATATTGTTGGAGTAATAAATGTACAACGTGTTTCAAGGAATTTTTTTTTTTAATTAAAGAAGTAAGAAAACAATTTCCAATTATTGCTTCAACTCACTATAACTATATACTTCCTCCCTTTCAAAATAATTAACATTTAAAGTAAATTACACAAGAATTCAGAAAGCTATTAAATAGTCTGAATTGTAAAAAATTATAACTGAATTTGACTAAAATACCCTTATAGTGAAACATGTAAAATATTAAATTATCTCTCTCTTATTAATCATCTAAATATTTCCTTATTTACACACTTTTTCTTTTTCTGTTAATCTTCTAAGGCTTTTTCCATTTACACTCTTCTAATTACACAAAATATGAATTCCCTTGAGGAAAATTCTTTCTGCCAACTTCATTTTTTCTTTCCACCAACGTCAAACTTTTTATTTTGAATTGGACATTTCGTTATTTGTTCAAAATGAACTTGTATTATCACCAAAAGCTTTCAATTAAAATCCAAAATATTTGTAATTTTGCCACCAAAATTGCTATACATATAGAAGTTTTAAGTTTTAAAAGTTTCAAACTTGCATACAAGGAGAAACAACCAAATGCCCTCAGTTGAAATAGATATGAATGTGCTGGAACCAAATATATAAGGCACATGTGAAGTGTTGGAAAAACAACAAAGGAATGTGAAATGTTACTTTGAATACGATAACATAGTTTGCAACAATTACTATAATTAATGTATGCAATAGTAGAGGAAGAAAATATGACTAAGAAAAAAAGTGGTTGAGAGATTTTAGGTGGAGTCAATTAATGTATATAGTTGAGTATTTAGTACATATAATAAGGGTAAAATTGTAAAAAAATAATAATTAATGCTCCCTCAAAATTTTAAAATGACAAATATTTTGAAACAAAAACAAATTCTAAAATGTCAATAATTTTAAAAGGGAAGGACTAAGTTATAACTGTAGTTGCTAAAGTGGGCTTCAACTCCACATGACTGGACTGAGAATATGACCTCAAAATATAACTCGATGTGTAGAGACCCGCTGCACCTTTGTTGCATAGTAACTGATCAGAACGCTGTACAGAAAGAATATTCATTCAAATTATGTCGAGACAAAACTGCTTGATATGCATGCAAAATGTGGAAACCTAGAGGCTGCTCAGATCATTTTTTACCAACTGGGTGTGCATAGAAATTCTATCCCATGGAATGCCGTGATTTCTGCATATGCAAGAGTAGGGAATTTATCTTTGACATTTTCTTAGATACACTTAAGGTATGATGCATCTAAAAAATCAATTGTTAGAATTAAATCTATACAAATAAAATTTATGTGCAAAATAAATTTTAATCATGTATAAATGATGTGACACACTAATTGCCCTTTATTTTCGGCACAAGACCTCTTCAATGATTGCTGGTTATGCTCAAAATGGCTAGTCACAGCGATCGTCCTGTTCAAAGAAATAGTCTCCTGTAAAGACTCAAGACCAGAGGAGGTGATTATGGTAAGTGTAATTGACACAGGTCTGTATCGTTTGGGTTTAATAGAATTTGAATTTGAAAATGATAACAAGCTACAACCAAATCTACAATCAAAAGCTTAAAAATTATATTTTGAATTTTCGTATAATTGTTGAATTATTAAATGTAGGTTTTTTTCACTTTTAGCATTTGGATTGATGGAATCCGAATTCTCTTTAATAATTTTTTTTTTATATTTTAAGTTTATGGAATAACTTAATAATTATTTAACCTTTTTTCATTAAATATATGATTTATTAAAATAATTTAATATTTCATGTCATTAATTTTTTATTAAATGTTAAATATTTGTTTCATTAAATTAACTTAAAATTTGCTTAATTAAATTAACTTAATATTTATTTAGTATTTTTTCAAAATTTACTTAACTTTTGTTAATGTTAGGAAAAATTTTTATTAAAAGAAAAAATTAAATAAAAAATAACAATAAATAAGTACAAAGGAGTTAAATCAGAGTCTAAATAAGGAATTGTCTTTGGCTCGTGAACGGAAAGGTAATAAAGGAATGTTGGAATTTCCGAGAGGGAATAGATGTAAAAGTATGGACAGAAAGATAATAAATATGCTGAATTAGGAATTGTGGCATCTGAATTCAATGTTTTTTTTTTCAAAGATTTCAAATTGATTCAGATTTATGTTTTTTTAATTAATATTCCCATTGAATTTTTATTAAATAAAATTTTTATTAATATAATCAATAATTGTATTATATTTTAAGTTAATAGAATAACTTAATATTTATTTATTATTTTGTAGTAAATATTTGCTTTATTAATTTTTCATATTAAATATTAGTTTGATTAAATATTTTTTTCATTAAATTAACTCAATAATTATTTAATTAAATGAACTAAATATTTTCTCAGTATTTTTTTCAAATTTTAAATTCATTTGATATTTTTTAATATAAGAAAAAATTAAATAGAAAATAACAATAACTATAAAAAAATTAAATTGAAAACAACAATAAATAAATTTAAAAATTATGTAAGATTTGATTTAAAAAAATTATATCACTGTAAATATTGTAAACATATTTATAATAAATAACTTTTTGTGCCATAATGAGGTCTTTTTCTTTCATGCAATAGTCGTTGTTGTCCTAATTATTCTAGTTTTTGTTGCTCTTATATAGTGAAATTCGTGTTTAGATTTATGGATGGAGATTGAGTTGGAGGAATCAATTCATGTGTAACATCTAGTCCCTTTGTAAACGTAAGAAACGTAATGTTTGGTTTCTCCGTAAACATTAGAAATAGGCTAAATATGAAAGGAAATCCCCGAAATAGAAGGGTTTGTGGCCAACTAAAATTAGGATAAAATTTTAAATATTGAAAAAATGAGGATTTGAGGTTTAAGATGCCCAAAAACTAAAGCCAGAAGAGCTCAGAAAATTTGTCAAAGAAAGTAGGAGCATTTTTGTAATTTTTGAAAACTCATAGGAGGGCTTTTTAAATAGAAAATTTGAGCTTTTCGAGATTCTCAAAGGCTCTGAAAATCATAAGAACCCCTAGAACAGTTGAAACCCTCCGATGAGCGATTTTGGTCGTCAGTTGACTGAAACTTTGACTGAACGGTTCAGAATGGTTTCAGAAGCTTAGCTCAAGGCCTTTGAGAAAAAAGGTGAGGTAAATCTAATCATTTGGCAAACCTAAGTATGATATGTGTACTTTGTGTAAATGCCAAGAATGTATTTGCACCATTTTCATTGTTAATATGTCATGCATGCATCCTTAAGACTCGTGTTACATTCTTTATGCATAATTGAATGGGAGATGAGCTATTGGGATTCTTTGAATCTCACTCCCTCCTCTCCAATATCCTATTATGCTAGGTGGAGCCAATGAACAAGGAAATGGGAGTCACCAAGTGGGAAGATGAAGTCTTGACCCTAAAGCTCTTAATTTTGCTTATGTTATAACCAAAGGAATGGCATATGATATAATTTTTTGATAGAATTGATAGACAATGAATAGAACATGTGTAATTATCCTAATAGATTATGTATGTATGAAATTTGATGATGAATGGAATGTGTTGCAAATTTTGGGTTTTGAACGACCATTTCACGTACATGTTCCTTAGTATATGGCTTGGGGATGAAGGATGAGATTTTGTGTTTTGAATTTCTACACCTTTAAGAAAAGTTTCTATAGTCTTTTTAGGCCATTCCCACGTGCCTAAGTGGCCACAAGAGCCTTAGGAATCAGTTTGGAGACTTTTGCACCATTAAAATGCATCAAAATGACCCAAATGGTACCCTATGGCACATTCTGACCAAATGAAGGAATTTCTCCATGAAATTTGGCAGACATGTAGAGCTCATTAAGAGATTTTTGGGAAGCTAAAGTGCAGCAAAAATGGAGCTATACAGAATTAGTGATGAATTTTCAAAGTTGGGATTTTCAATTGGTTTTGATATGTGCATTATTCACACTGGCATATTTGAGCTCTGTGTCATCCAATGGGCAAATAGTGTCCAATTCTTGTGAAATTTTATAAGAATAAACTAGAGGTCATAAGCTTTCTGTGGCCACTAAGATCACCTCATTTGGAGGTCTGATCAGAGAGTTATGCATTTTTGAAGTTTGCTATCAGTAGCAGTAGCGTCCCCTAAATCCAGTCACTGTTCCATAGATTTCCAATGGGTAAAAGTATGTGTTTTTTTGGGGATTATTTTTATCATAAAGCTAAAATCTGTATCTTTCTAGAATGACCAAATTTGTGTGATTTCAAGTTTTATAGAATTAGTTATGAATTTTGAAAGTTCATATCAGTAATCTAAACCAATAACCCAGACAGTAGCGACCTCAGTGACTTTTTGGATGTCAAAAATTCTCTCCTTAATGATTCATGATCTGGAATTATTTTTATCATGGGGTAGACATCCAGAGCTTTTTGGAATGGTAAAGTTTGTTAGATTTCAATTTTTGTGGATTGAGTTATGAATTTTCTGAAGTTGTAACAAAAAAACTGAAAAATTTGACCGTGGCTAATTCATGAAAATTGGTGTGGGGATTCCAAAGGCAATTCTTACGATTAAGATCCTAAGGAATATGACGGAAAAGACAGATTTTGAAAAAGAGTTGAAATGAGACTAAATGGACAAACCATGGATTAGGGACTAAAATGAAAAGTTAAAAAAGTATGTTAACTTTACCCTTTTGCTTTTAAAATCACGTCCAACCCTTCTCCTTCCTCTCCACCAATGTTTTTTTGGTCTAAAACAGATTTGAAAGAGGTGCACAAAGGGAAGCACAAGAGAAGGGAGAAGAAAGCCAAGAAAGATAAGTAAATTCAAGGAATTTAATGACTTTCTCTTTTTTAAAGTTGTTCTTCTCTTCTTATTTCATCTTTCCATGGTTTTGGTGGATGAAATAGTTCTATTTTGGCCTTGAACTAGAGGGGAAGGATTAAAGTTTCAAAAGAGGACCAAGACCAAAGGAAGAGACTCTTGATAGAAGTTTAGAATCAAGGTAGATATCTTTGTAACTTTGCTTCTTCTTCTTGCTTCTTGTATGTGAGAGTCACGACAAAAAATAGAACCATTATGGGGGAGGAGTTTCTGTCTAAAAACAAACAAAAAATCATTGATTTAGTATGTGGGCACCTAAGAATTGCAAAGAAATGGGAAAAAAAGCAAGTAAAATTCAAGTTAGGAAAGTAAAGAAGTCTTGAACACATTATAAAAATTGATTTGATTCATGCATTCCCTAGCGTATGTGAGTGTTTTTTTGAGTTCCTAAGACCCCTAGGAAGCCTTCCAAGTGACTTTCCTATCAAGAAAAAATTGGAAACCCCTTGAACCCCAAATGCTTTCATAATATCAGCCTCGGCTAGAAAGAGTACCAAAGGAAAGTTTTAATTTGTTTCAAGCTTATTTTTGAGTCATGTAGGATGGAAGAGGATGAGAGGAAGCCTTAAAAAAATTTAAGAAGCCATAGATAGTGAAATGGAAGTATAAGCTCCATAATGTAGCATAATGAAGCAACTCCTAACTAGACTCTTTAAAATAATTGTGTGATAACTTCAAGAAGTCTAAATGGAGTCAAGAATCATAAATTAAAGGAGAGAAGGGAGCCAAGATCATGAATTCTTGTAGTTGCTTAATTAAGTGCCTTATGAAAGCATAATGGAGCCATAAACCAAAGTAGCATCATGTAAAGTGTGTATAATACCAAGGCTTATTCCCATGAGTAATTCATGTTTCTTTTGGTGTGTCTAGGCCAAGAGAAATGGTCTCCTCTTTTTTGGATGTGTGAGGTCAAGGGAGAGGACTCAAGGCTTAAGGAAAAAGTGTATGAATGCAAGTAAGGTAGTTCTCTTTCTTTTCTCCCATGCATGAATGAATGTCTACATTGTTTTTGAATGTGTGTATGAGTATTTTAAGTTGTGAATTGTATTTTAGTATGATGCCTATGTTCCATGGAACCATAGTATTGCATTATGTATTCAAATGATGCCTACAAATGTTGCATTAGTTTGCTTGAATGTGGAGAGGCCAAGAACCTTCTATCTTTGGTGAGGATAAGCCAAGAGCTCTTAGAAGTGGTTGGGACCAAGATAAAGGCTCTCAAGAGTAAGGCTTATTCTTATGATTTGGCCTATTTCTGATGTTTACAGAGAAACTGAACATTGTGTTTCTCACGTTTACAGAGGGACGGGATGTTACATTCCTCCCCCCTTAAATAAATTTTGTCCTCGAAATTTAGGGATACACTTTCTCTGACTCTTTTATATTCTGGCTAATTGTTCCTTTCTTTCCCTTCCTCCTGGCTCTATATGCTTTTCTCAGCAATTTTGCTTGTTTAAGTTTTCTCTCAGCCAGGGAATTTTCACTACAGCTCTTAATGAGGGCTCTATCATTATAGAGTGCATGCTAGTCCCTCTCATAAGGGAAAGAAATTTCTGACTCTAGAGACCTATTTTGGGGAAGCTTACTAATCATATCAGGCTAGTCTTAACCTGTCATAGGAGTTAGTGTTCTTTTCAGTAGACTCGCTTACATATCTCAGGAGATAACTTATTTCGTATCTAATCTCCCGTATAATGTCATAAATCCTAATTGTGAAGATCTTCTAAGCTCAAAGGAGTAACAGTATATATAGCATTAAATGCAGATGTACCAAATAGAAACTCTTTGAATGATTCGAAGAAGCCAAACATCTGTTGAAGGGTGTCAAAAGAAGATGAATGTGAGGGCTACATGCAAAAAGAGGGACTTGCTCTACCAAAGTTACTGAACTAGCTTGATGGTATTGAATAAGAAGGACCAAGCATGCTAATATCTTGTTACATTGGGGTCAGAACATACAAAGATACACCGAAAATATTCTACTGCATTGGCTCCTGTTGTTGTTGGCTATTTTTTTCCAATAGTGTCCTATTAGATTGATAGGTAACCTTGACATTTCTTTCTCGAACAACTTACTAGAATCTGAGGCCTAAGTAGATCCGGTGCTTGGACAACAGGTTGAGAAAAAAGTAAAAATTGTTATTCATCGAGAGCACAAAATATATTGCTAGCATCTCGTCTAATGATATCATGAAATTTGCAGACAAATGATCCTATAAGTGCATCTTATAAAGCCTCTTTGCTAAATCAGCTTGCCAAAAAAATGAGAAGTTAAATATCAGTATGCAATAAATTAAGAAAATAATGATGATGAAAGTGACAAGTTATAGAAAATTGTACCGCATATCTAGTAGCAATACTCAATCTATGGATCCATCAACAAGTGCGTTGTCAGTACCATTATATGTACTTAGACATGCGATCAAAGCTCATTAATGATAAGGGATTGAAACATAATATCTCACCATCTATATCATTGTTAGATAAAAATGCTATACTCAGATACCCAATTAATTTGGATTCTTCTGCGAAGTTGTAGATTGTACAAAGAATCCAATTTGACTGGCTCTTAAAGAATTGGTTGGTGACGAACAAATTGTCGTCGAACACGATTTGGATGGTACTACTCTATAATCCAAAAGCAAATCAGTGGTATCAATACAATCCAAATATTCGAAGAAGTCAAACAATACTTCAGAATCAACTATCGCACTACCTATAAATAGTATGGGTGCCACACAATATATAAACAACATATAATAAAATAACAAAAAAATTATGTACATCATAAGTTAAAATTGGGTATATATCTCATCATCCCTTATTGTATTTAGCAAAGTTCTGTATTGCTGGAAGGCTCTAACACTCGGACGAAGAGGTTGTTTAACATTCTTCTATCTGTTATAGCAAGCAAACACATTTGGTAAATAATGAGTACTAAATAAAATCAACATAGATAAATTAAATATGTGAAAAATTTTAATGTTATTTCATACCTAAAACCTAAAGGTGAAAGTATAGGGTATTTCTAAATACGAGAATCAGGGGCAGGTGGTATCTCAGGTGCGAAAACAGGAAATTAATCCTATACCCATAAATGTAACAATGTCAAATACCCAACTATACCACTATCATTCTTATAGGTGGCATTGCAAAACTTATGATAGAGAAAAGCCAACAGTGTTGATCCCTAACTAAAATGACCAACTTGTTCAAAGTCATCTAGTAAGGGTAAGTACATCAAGTAAACTCCATAACGAGATCTATCTGACATCAACCAACCTATAATCATACAAAAAATATAGACATGGATGAACTGATACACTACCTTATCCTCCGTATCATCCAATAGATGTGCAAAGTTTTATGCCAACAAAGTAATAGAGAGTTGTTGTCCATTAATTTGATCAGCTAGTGGCATAATTCCTAAGAGTCACTAACACACCTCCAGCCAATTGAATCTTATCCTATCCACAACAGGGTTTCTCCTTATCAGCAGCCCCGACCACACTGCTAAGTCCTTAAGCGTGATCGTATACTTTCCTCGAGTGATGTGAAAAGTATATATCTTTAGGCACCACTGCTCTACTAGTGCATTGATTAGCAATATATCATGCTCAAATTTAGCGACTTGTGCAATGCCATGAAAATTAAACTATCTCAGATAACCACAATGGCTGGTGACAAATCACTTAAACGACCATTATGTAGAACTTGTCATGAGCAAAGTATTTAATCATCCTATAAATAGGGATAAATTACATAATAAAGTAAATAAATGAAAGATAAAATAATAATAAACAAATTATCTTATCTCGCCATCCCAAATGGCCTATGATATATGTCACTCCTATAAGTATAGAAGTGAGTCATCCTCTATATTTGAATGAATAGGCTACCTAACTCTAGCCATGGTATCTATGAGCAAATTAACAATGTACTATTATTCGTTTAAAATAAACGTGCTCAAATAATATAATGTGTTAATATAGATTTTATCCACTTACACTTACAAAGAATAAACATCAACCATTACACTGATAGAGAATTAATAACTATTATCCACTTACACTTACAGAGAATAAATAATATAACTTTTCTATAAACATTTACAATTTTTGTTAATATGCTATTGAGGATTGTAATATCTGGTTTTCTGAAAATAAGAGAAAACGTGAGAAACGTTACGTACGGTTTCTCCATAAATGAATGAAATTCACCAGATATAAAAGAAAGTCTCCCGAAATGGCTTAGTTAAGGTCCCAAAAAAAATTGAGAAGCATTTTAGACTCTTAAAAATGAGAATCTTGGGCTTAAACAAAAAGAAAAATAGAGCTAAAATAAAGAAATGAAATGTAACGAAAGATTGACGAAACGTAAGGGCATTTTTGTCATTTTGAGCAAATTTTAGAATTCTCACAAGAGGAATTTTTAAATGAAAGTTTTAAGTTTTTCAGGGTTCTCAAACGCCTAGAAAACTATAGGAAGCCCCGGGACAGCTAAAGCCCCTTCGATGGACGTTTTCCAATGTCGGTTGACCTGAACTTTAACTAGTTTATTCGATAAGGTTTTAAATCTAATTTAGATGAAACCAAAGGTGTTTTATGAATTATAGAACCTAAATTTTATGATAAAAAAGATGGTTCTAAAAAAGGAGTTAAAATGAGCCTAAACGGAGTAAATAGGCACGTAGGGACAAAATAGTCATTTTAAAAAATTGTAAAAGAGGCTTCTTTAGTAAGATTACACCTCATCACCTTCTCCAAACTTTCATTTGTAGAAAAATAGACAGTAATGGCTTGACATCAATAGGGGAGAGAGAGAAGAAGTTTAAACTTCTATTTAGGTAAGTAAACAGCCCTATTTCATCTCGCGCCAATTAGGAAAGTTGTTTCTCTCTCTAAGAGCTCTCTAATGGTATTTTTTTTTCTTAAAAACTTAAAGATTCAGGTCTAACCCAAGCCAAAAAAGAACTCCTTTCAAGAAATCAATCGGTGAAAAATAATCTATGCGAAGAGAGGTCCATTTTAAGGTAAGACTTCACTTGAAATATTTACAAAATCTTGTGTTTTTAAGCTATTTAAGCTTAGGTCTAGAGAGAGAAAGTGAAAATAAGAGTTTTTCTTTATGTGTTGTTAATAGAACTAAAGGTTATGGAGTGTAAGGATTAAGAATATATAACTAGAATTGAAAAGGGAGTTTCAGAACGCAAGTTATGGAATTTAGGGTTTTGATTACACTTTGAAATCTACCATGAACCCTAGTCATATTTTATGATGTTTAAGTGTTCATATGAGTTCCTAAGACACCAAAAGAGTTTCCTACATGATACTCCCATTAAAGGAAGCAAAGAAACTCCAAGGATGCTAAGAAGAGTATATGCTTCGGCCTAGAGTAAAAATGGCACCTAGGGGTAGTTTTAATTTGTTCTAAACTTATATTTTGAGTCATGTATGATGGGAGAGTATAAGAGGAAGCCTTGAAAAATTTTTAGAAACTATAAAAAGTGAGATGGCCTTATATGTTTCATATTATGACTTAAAGAAGCAACACCTAGCTAGACTCCTTGAATTGATTGTGTGATGACTCCAAGAAGTTTAAATGGAGTCAAGAATCATAAATAGATGAAGAGAATGGAGCCAAGATGATGTTTTCTTAAAGTTGCTTCACTAAGTGTATTATGGAACCATAAAAGACTTTATGAGCCACCTAACTTTTCTAGTGAATATATAGCCTTAGAATTTGATTCAAGAGTATAATTAGCTTCCATATGATGTGTGTGGGCTAAGAAAAATGATCTCCACCTTCTTGGGTGTATGAAGTCAAGGGAGAGGACTCAAGGCTTAAGGAAAAAGTGTATAAATGCAAGCAATGTAGCTCTCTCCACCTTCTCTCATGCATGAATATGTACTTACATTATCTTTGAATGTGTATAAGTATATTTTAATATATGAAAAGTATTTTAGCATGAGCTCTTATTTCATGGTACCATGATGATGTTTTATATATGCAAATGATGTTTTATGTACTTGGCTTAGTTTGCTTGAATGTGGAGAAGGAAAGAACCCTCTAGCCATGGTGAGGATAAGCGAAAAACCCTTGAAATTGGTTGAAACAAAATAAAGAGTCTCCCAAGAGTGAGGATGACTCCTAAGAGTGAGATTGAGTCAAAAACCTCTTAAATAAAATGGGTGAGACAAGTTTAAAATCCACAAGTGAATGGGTGAGACTAATCCACTCACTTGGCAAGTCTATGCATACTATGTATGTTTTGTTCAAATGCCAAGAATATTTCTTGAATACTCACATGTTTTAATATGTCTATGCATGCATTTTTAAATCTTGTATTGCATACTTTATGTATGATTAAAAGGGAGATAAGCTATTGGAATTCTTTGAATCTCATTCTCTTCTCTCCAATGTTTTAACATGCTAAGTGGACTAAAAGAACAAGGAAATGGGAGCCAACCATTTGAAAGATAAGAATATGACATCAAAGTACATAGATTTTGTTACTTTAAGGCAATATGAATGGCAAATGTTATAATCCATTTTTGTATATGTCCTATGATGTTATGAACATATATAATTATGCTAATGTATCATGTATAGATGAAGTTTAAGGTTGTATGTATGAAAATATACATTTTGGACATGTAATGGCAAACTAGTATTATGGAAATGCATGTATAAATGGAAGTGGAATAGCCAAATTGAGATACATAAGGATTGGGACTACTTGGGTAGTTCATACAAGTCATATTCATACTTTTAAACTTACCCAAGAGGTACCAAAAACCAAGGAAAGTCATTTGGACACAATTGATATCTAATATAGAGTAAAATTGACCATATTGGAAACCTATACCACCTTTTATCCAAATCAGCTCTTCTTAATCTGAGATTTGACATGCATTTAGATCTTGTTGAGATATTTTTGGAAAGTTAAAGTTCAAAATTTTTGAAGGTTTATAGAATATTTGATAAATTTTCAAAGTTGAGAAAATTTCTGAAATTGGTTCAAGGTACTGTTCATTCAGGTCCAAAAATAAATTTTGTCACTCATGTGGCAAATGATATCCAATTCCCACAAAAGTTTACAAGGAGAAATTAGACAATCCCAGTGATTTGTGCCAACTAGAAGCACCCCATTTGGATATCTAAAGAGGGAGATATGAATTTTTAAAGTTTCTACCCGATATCAAGCATTCAGACAAACCTCAGGTACTGTTTAATTAGTTTTCAAGCTCTGAATGTCCCTAGAATGGTCTAAAGTTATTTTTTTCCTCTAACTAACATCCATAGCTTTCCATATTGGTATAATTTGAATGTATTAGATTTTTGTAAAATTAATTGGATATTTTTAAAATTTATAGCAGAAACCTATATTAATACCAGTAACCAGTTAGACCTCTACACCTTTTCGATTATCAAAAGTCTTTTGTGTGATGTTTCATGACCTAGAAATATTTTTATCATAAAGTAGACATGTGTAGAAGAATATATGATTTTAAGTTTTCTAAAATTAGTTATGATTTTTCAAAATTTGTAATAGAAAGAGAGAATTTCTGGCCGAAGCTACATCATGAAATTTTATGTATTTCCTTGCCTTGCACGAGCTCTAGGTTACTTTTAGGGATGAAAATGAGTTGTATCTATGTAATTAAATATGAGAATGTGATACATGAGTTCAAATGGTCTACGGGAGATCAAAAGAAAAATTTATACGCTACACAACACTAAAATATTCATTATTTTTATGTTATTTTCTTACTCCTCCATGAAATGCATGATGTGAGACATGGAGATAGCATAAAATAAGCTAAGAAATTATGGTGTTACAAGGAGCCAAATTGCGATGTGAGTAGGAGGCACGATTATGACCAATTTGTCTACAAAGGTTGCATCTATTTGATTGTGCTAAGGTTCTACAATATATTTCATTTTGATAACGAGTTGAATGAGGTCGACCTCGCTCATGGAGTATTAATAGATTAAGGACCAACTTTGGACCAGTTGGTTGTGACTAATATTCTTATCCTCCAATGGGGTGGAATATATATTATTGTATGCATTACGCATTATGTTTAGACGAAATACAAGATCCATAAATTGAAATGGCTTAAGAGCTACTGTTGTGCACACCATGAGAGCATCTTGGCATAAGTATTTCTCCACTTGAAATTCTCTACAATCACATATGCACTCGATCAAGTTAACCTTGCAACAACGACTTTATTGGCGATTCATTTGGATATACGACTCATTGACCTCGAACAATGCAACTTCTCAATTGAATATCTATACAACACATGAATGAAAGAGTTGCACATTTAACCTTATTCTCTTTATTAAGGGTTGAAAGTAAAGCTAACCTGCTATTTGAGCATTGATCTGTTAAGTATATTGCATGATCTACTTACTGACTCGATAATATGTTGCATTCACTATTCTTGATATAGGTAAGGACTTGACCCCCTTTAAAACGTCATTTATACACTCTATCAAATTTGTTGTTATGTGGCCATAATCAACCCTCCATATCATATGCACGAGTCCACTATTTTTTGAAAATTTTTGCAATCCACCTGGTTGTCTTCTCATGTATGGCCACTATCTCAGCTAGTTTTTCATTGACATAGTGATATTCATATGCATAACTTGTGTAACATGATCAATGGCTTTGCTATTAGTTACAAATCATTTACGACATGGAAAATTAAGTAGAAAGGAGGAATATACTAATGTTTTTTAACTTTTACTTTAAATTGGATAACCTATAATAAGTGTGAAAGTTGCTTGCCACATAACAAAAACAAAAAACATGATAACCACATAGTAGCTGCCAACCAAACTATGGAGTAGCAATAGTAGATAGAATGAATGGATGTCTATTTGATATCAAATAAATACCAAATCGTCCAAGTACCATTCACCTACGTAGATTATATATAAAACCAAGTCCATGCTAATCGTGTCTCCCTTTCTATAATATCAAAGGCGAAGGGGACAATATATCAATCACTAGTTTGTGCAATTGTCATCAACAGTGTCCCTTTATATTTGCCATAGAGAAATGTCCTATCGACATAAATTATTGGCTTTAGATGTTCAAATGTATCTATACAGGCTTGAACGCCAAAATACACATTTAAACATTGAAACTAGCTCACTAATAGAGGTGCTCTAAGAACATTATTTTATCATAAACTCAACATATGAGCCAGACATGAAATATTGTATCGTAGCGATCCACCTAACTAATGTGACATACAAGTTCTCCCAATTACCAAAAATAATAACTACAACTTTATGTTGTGCTCTTCACGCCTTTCTATAAGAATATAGTGTATCCAAACAAACTCTTCATTTGCTCGATAATATGGTTGATTGAAGTATTGGGTGTCTCAGTCACCATTGCAATAAGGCATGATGAAATAACATCAAGAGTCCAATTTTGGATGATTTTGTGATTATGTTGTAGACAAATATGTATGTAGACTTTCATATCTTGTAATATACCAAAATGATCCCCTTCTCTTGCTTTTTTTACATGCTCTGATCCTCCATCTATAGTTGTTGCCATAATACACACACTGACATTTTTTATACTTTTTACTCATCAAATACTTTTTAAAAGTGTAGTGTGCTCTCACATAATATAGTTTTATAGCAAGATATAATATTTTCTGATTCGAATACTTTAATTCTACATACAACTCTTAATTGTTTATTTGTATTTGATTTCCCACCTCCTCAAACTTATCACCTCGTGCTAAGCCAAATTAACTTGCTAGAAGAATGTAGTAGTAGAGTAAACATATTAGGACACTGGTTCAATATTAAAGCCATCATCATCATCACCCTCACCCTTACCCTCACCCTTATTGTCAAACACATCATCATCAGTTTCACTATCATCATCTTCATCATCATTGTTATAATTAGGGTCAAGTTCTACATCGTACTCATCTTTATTTTCAAAGTCTTCTAATACATTTTCTTTTAATCTAGGTGAAGAAAAAGGTTCATTAAAGCCAGTTGTTGGGTTAAAGGAACTCGACTGCAAACTACCCTCTATTGGTATAATTTGATATTATTAAGTAGACCTAGGCAGTTGATACCATGGATCATATGAAGGCAATATTTCATTCATCGACTTTGACTAAAATTCAATGCTCCATTATAGGTTAGTACTTAAGATATTTGCATACATCTCAACTATATTCAACTGCCATGAGAAATGTGAGTGTGATTGCCATATCTTTTGCACATCATAATCATCTTCAAGTATAATTATTTGGTCTTATATTGGATTTATTGTTGTTGGAAGTTTATATATCAAATTAAATATAACACGGTTATGGGAAAGTTGGAGCTTTGACTAATTGCTTGCTTTGATTCTTCCAAGGTGACGTTAGTGCTCATTATTATGTATTGCACACTAAAATATCGTACCTTAAACACTTTTATAAATTATATCGTTCACATAAATGCAAACAATATCATTTCTCTTAATCATTTTTCCCCTCAAATATCCTAATTACAAACATGCTCCAAATAGTTATTTAAATTGCCTTTTGCATTTGTAATAATTACCTTGTAATTTTTGTTAAAATAACTTACCTCCTAATTTTTCCATCTTCAAATAATTTTTCCACCTATGATTACCTTCAAATAATTTCTTTTACTTTAAATAAAAAATTTCCTAGTTATTTTCCAATTATATATCTATTTATTTATTCACCATAAATTATATTTCTTTACCAACTATATAAATTTACTTTATTTATATGAATAAAAAATATTTTGCACTTATTTTTCTGCTATCAAAATATTTTTGTTCCTATTTTTATTCATTTTTTTTTATTTCACTCACTTCATTGTCATTATATAAATGTACTTTTTTCATTATAAATAAAAAAACAAAATTTTTCTCCATTTTTTGCAACTATCAAAAATTAAATTAACTTCATCATTTTATCATTTTGCATTTTATCCCATTTTCCAAATTCAAAAGTTCTCCTTTTTTTTCAACTTCTTAAACATTTTTTCCTCATTTTGCTTATTTCAAATTTTTCTCACTTACTTATTTTTCATTTTTTTCCATTATTTTTTCATTTTATTAATTTTCATTATATTTCTCTTATTATTTTTTCTCCTTACTTATTACCTTAATTACTTCAATAAATTTATTTTTTTCCATTATTTATTTTTCACCTTCCTTATTTTAGCCATTTTCTTTCCTTGATTATTTCATAATTTGTTATTATTTCTTTTATTTTAGTCACCTTAAACTAATTTCCTTTTGCTATGTCCAATAACTTTTTAACATTCCTTAATTTCTTTTTCAAATTCATAAATTCTCCTTCTAATTACTTTCAATTTTTAAACTTTTTCTCTCATTCACCTTATTTTAATTAATATCTCCAACATTTTTTTAAAACTTCTTCCTAACACATTTCTAAAAGATATTTTAATTGTTATCTAGTACATGTTTTTCTTTTTTAAATTTCTACCTTTTAATAATTTTTTGTTTTCTTTATTACAAACATATATATATATATATATATATTACATCTTTTCTCTTAATTTTTCTAAATTACAAATAATTTCTTTTTTATCATGACCTATACAATTTTTTTACCTTCATTAATTTTTCTCACAAATTCCAAATTTTTTTCTTTATTAGTCAGCCTTTTTTTTTCTTTACTTTAGTTAGCTTTACCTTCATTAATTTTTTCCCCTTCCACATCATTTACACAATTTAAAAAGAAAATATTTACGCATCTATTCTTATTATACAGTTTAAATACCAATATTGTTCAATTTTAACAACAAATTTTTCTTCCATTTCTTGTGTTGCTCCTTCATTTATTTCTCTCTTAAAATGTATATCTAAACTAATATAACAAAATCAACATTACCCAAATAATTCCATGAACAAAAAGGCATTTCCTTCTTTCTTTTTTCAAATGTATTTCTCAAATAAAAACCAAAATCTACATCAACCATACAACAAACAAAATTCCATAACATATGATATCAAATAATTCTACCAACATTATTATTTTGTAAATATTTTAAAATGCACATATTTTAGTTATAACAAATATTAAAATGTCAAATATAATAAAAAATTTGGCGTACCTAATATTTTCATAAAAAATACACCTTGATACTTTGTAGCCCTTTCTCTTTCACTGGTATCTCAAAATAGTAGCAACACCTTACTAGCACATAACTAGTAATTTTGGCCACAAGAAATGAGAGGGAATGAATGAGTAATTTTGACTACAGAGAGAATGAGCGAAAGTGAATGGATAATTTGAACTTCAAAGAATAACAGGAAATGAGAAACAAAGTGAGTGGCTTTCGGGCATGCAAGCAAATTTATAGGCACAATGATTTTGTTTTTTACCATCATATTATTTGTAATTTTTTTTAGCCAATCACATTATTCTGTAATCTCAAGCATCCAATCAGATTTTGCCATGTGGGCCTTTAAAAATTTACTGTTAGTCATGTTTGCAAGCCAACTAGCTAGCTGAATGTGGTTTTGAATTTAGCTTGAATTTGAAGCCACGGATTCCAAATTCAGCTTGAATTTGGAATTATAGATTTCAAATTCAATATAATTTCAAAATTTGTGACTCTGAATTCAGAAATTTATTATGTTTAGGACAAATTTTTTTTGCTATTTTACCTTTTGCGAATTTTGTTTTATTTTTTTATTACTTTTGATTCAAAAAACACTCTTTGAAAATTATGGTCTTAATTATTTTTCTTAGTTTTATAAATGTATTTCCTTTAATCTCCTTATTTTGTACTTATGGAGTAATTTTCATTAAGGCTAGACACATGATTTTGTACTTATTCTTGGAGGGTTGTTGTAAAGCTATTATTTAAGATTCATTATCAGGTAGTTAGAGAGTTATTTTAAGTCATCCCTTCACAAAATTGTGTGTTTTTGTTTTTCTTTTATGTATCTCTAAAGTTTAATTCCTTAAGTGATGAGATTCCCTTCAACCCTATATTTCTAAGGTAATGGATTATTTCCTGTGTCCTGAGAATGGTGAGTTAATTTTTTTTTTTTTCCTTCCTAACCTTAGTTTCATTTTTGTTATTCTCCATTGGCAGATTTTTGTTTCATTTTTGTTATTCTCCATTGGCAGATTTCTTATTCAGAACGTCATTTCCATGCAATTAGTTCGAAGGGTTTCCTTGTGAGTTTTTAAACATTTAATAAGTTATTTTCATGTTTCAAAATCCCAACTTTCTTCTTGTTTTGGAATTATTCCAATCCAAGCTTTCAAATGACGTTCTGAATAAGAAATCTGCCAATGGAGAATAACAAAAATGGAACTAAGGTTAGGAAGGAGGAAAAAATAAATTAGCTCACCATTCTCAGAACGCAGGAAATAATCTAGTAGTTTGAAGGGTTTTCTTGTGAGTTTTTAGACATTTAATAAGTTATTTTCATCTGTCAAAATCCCAATTTTCTTCTTGTTTTGGAATTATTCCAATCCAAGCTTTCTACAGCAAGTTTTGTTCTTTTTGAGTTGATGATATTTCAAACCCTGATTTTGAGAAAAGCCGCTCCTTTCTTCGCCTTTTCCAGCCTTAGTAACCTCTGCGTATGGACATCTTGGAGCACTAGAGTTTGGTAATTAGCCTATGAACATCCTCAAAGGAAATCACATCTAACTTACCATCTTAGAATACAGCTCTATGATTTTCATGTACTCAAGATGTGCATGGAAAATGCCACTAGAGTATTTCAAGAAATGGCAACCCAAGATTTGGCTTCCTATTTCAAGATATGCAGCCCATGGTCAAGGGGTGGAAGCCATCGAACTACTGTCAACCAGACCGCATAACATATATCGGTGTACTGACCACATGCAATCATGCAGGATTAATATCGAACCCCATGCCAGAATCTACGGGTCTCTGACAGATGCTAGCCGGATTCATAAAAGAGTCGAACTCGGAGAGCTTGCTGCAGCTAAACTCTCTAAGCTTGAGCCATATAATTCAGGCAATTATGTCTTTCTGTCTAACATATAGCTTTGGCTGGTAGGCGGGAATTGTTGACAAAGTAAGGAAAACAATAAGAAAACAAAGATTGAAGAAATCAACTGGGTGGAGCTGGGGAGAGCGAAAGGGTCAAATATACAAGTTCATAATGGGAGACAGATCACATGAATGATCGGATGATATCTATAAGCTACTAATAGATCTCAGGGTTAAGATGAGGAGGGAAGGATATGTAGCTGATAAGAGCTATGTATTGAGGGATGTTGAAGAAGAAGAAAAGAAGGAGATGGTGAGCGTACACAGTGAGAAATTAGCTATATGTTTTGCTCTTCCGGTCTGCAAGATGGGGACAGTAGCAAGGGTTGTGAAGAATGCCAGGGTATGGGGAGACTATCATTCAAGCATCAAGATGATATCTAAATTGAGGGAGGATGATAATTATATGGGATAATAACAGGCTTCACTGCTTCAGGGTTGGGGTATGCTCTTGCAAAGATTACTGATAAGCTGGGGAAAATAGTAATTGCTTAGAACAGGATCAGGCCACACCTCCAACAAGGCATGAAGAACTCCAATAGCAAATAAACGCCTGTTTAGTTATTGGGCCTGTTTAGTTTTTTGTTTTTAAAATAATTTTGTGTTTTTAATAACAAAAAAATAAAAAAATTTATTTGATAATGTGTTTTTAATAAATTGTTTTGTAAAATAAAAAAAATAGAATTTTATTTTTGGAAACAGAAAAATTAAAATATTTTTTTAGTATTTTGTAACTTTTGTTCTATAGAATAAAAACAAAAAACAAAAAAGTTACTTTTTAAAATAATGATTCAAACAAATTTTTTCATTTTTATGTTCTCAAAATATGTTTTAAAAAACATCTATTTTCAAAACATTAAAACAAAAATAGAATTAAACTGGCTTATTATTTTTCAAAAACAATTTTCTTTTTGTTTTTAACAATTTAAAAAAAAAACAACAAAACGCGTGGCAACGATGTTTTTGAAGGACACGTTTTCAAATAATGTGGAAAGATAAAATATAAACAATTCTGACAGATTTTCAAAGATACTAGTTTAAAAACATTGTTTCATGTTAGGAATGCAACAATTATGAATTCGATAATACGCCATTTTAATAAATACCATGATATAACAATTTAGAAGAGAAAAGGAAGCATTTGCCCTAAATTTTCTCTGCAATTTCTCTCCTCCAAACTAGGAGTTCAGATCCCCTAAATTTTCTCTTCCTAGAAGAGAGAAAAAATAAAGTAGATAAAAAGAAAAGTAAACCTTAGACAAATTCTCCGTCTTTTGTTACTCTTTTCCAAATTCACAAAAAACTTACCAGAAATAGAATAAAAAAAATTAAAGAATCCTTACGTCGGAACCAGAGCAGAGACTCAGACGAGCAGCGACAGGTATTTGACATTCAGAATAACTATACATTTGGCTGCAACCATGACAATGACTGTCTCCTTCTCTCCGGAATTTAAAATAAACTGTTAAAAAGATGAAATTTCTAACTAGTCTGGTCACATATTTAGATATTTCAGTGTTCTGGCGTTGAACAGAGAAATCAACAAAATGGGAGAGGGAAGTGAAAATATCCTACTTAATCCCAATACAACAGATGAATCTTGGGCATCTTTCTTCACAGTAGCTGCATCCGAGCATCCTCGAAGTTGGAGCCCCTTAGAACACTGAAGCCAGTGCCCCCAAAGATCTCTTTAAAGAATCTTCACGCTTGAAAACATGATATGCAGTTGTGACTGATATTGCCCGGTCAGCATCCTGTTTTTTTTCATTTCTAAACTTCAAATTTTCAATATATATAAAAAGGTGCCTCAAGAACCATAAGTAGGTGTTGCTAGCTACGATGATCATCAGAATTGCAGAATATATTTATAACAATATCTTTGTTGCCAAATTTTACTTCAACAGACAATTCTCAACAAGATTAGACAGAGTAGGAATTAACACTAGCAAAACTTGACATTCCGTCTGCATAGTCATTAAAGTTCATTGACAGAAACATGCATCCAACTTTTTTCACTTTTAAGTAAATTTGTTATCAAACATTCTGAACCTTGTCTGTTTTGTCTGATTGGTGATTGATCTAAGGGTTCAGGGCTTCTAGACTCTAGCCCTCTTGTTACTGCAGCTTGGGCACTTGTATTGCTTAATATGCTCAGCCTTAGCAGGAGTAATTTTTACACATTTGCCATGGAACCATCTCTCGCACACATCACAACAGATCCAGAACTCATCATTGGCATAACTATCACCACATGCCCCGCATGTTGCACCTTGTTCGTCATCATCTTCATCTTCTTCTCCACTCTCATCCTCTTCTTTGGGTGGTGGTGACGTCTTCACTCCCTTGGCCTGTGACTCAGATTGGCGGGACTGTTAGGAGGGAGCATACAAACAGCAAGATGTAAGTCCTTTACCACACACAAGCAGTGATAGAAACATAAACTAAGAACATGTAATCGAAAATTGCTTGCCACCTTCCCACTTGATTTGCTTTTGCTACCATTGTTGTGACCAGCTGATTGATCCTTTGATTGCTTGGCGCTTCCTGTCACAACTTCAAATATGGTTGGGAGATCATTTATCATTTGAAAAAGCCTTTTCCTGTAAATACCCATTTGAACCAAAATTAGAAGCACCTCTTTATCAGGCTTTTTCTTGAGCTCCTCATAAGATATTGATGTTTCCTTTTTCTTCAGTATCGGTTTGCTCTTTTTTGTTTTTACACCATTTAGATATTCAAATGACTCATAGTCAACTGTCTTGTGGGAAAGGGACTTATGGGAGACTGTAATATACCCCAGAAGAAGATATGTAATTGACATTGCTAAACTGGCAAGAATTGCAAATGGTTTCCACTAGCTCATGACAGATCATACTCTAGCTTAAGAGCAAAAAAAAAACCAGTTAGCTTCAAGGGAGAGCTACTAAAGTCAGGCCATAATATAATACTTTCAATAGTCAAGACTTTTCACCATGATACAGGTTTATGGAAATACCAATGATAACATTCAATAGTACCACATCCCTCTACTAGATATGCGTCAAATATTCCAGTAATTATAAGTCTAATGACCTACCATTTTCTTAAATGGAGACTGCATCATTCTTTATTACAGACTAAATTTTATTGGAAAATAAAATAAAACTTATAGGAGGACATAAAATCTTCAAATGAAAATTAACCAGAAAACCTCAAAACAGAACAAAAGGAGCAAAGCAGCTCAATAGCTAATAAATGTAGGAAAGCTGCATATCAGAAGTAGTGACTCCCTTGAAATATTTATATGCAAAGCACCCAAGGTAAGTCATATAAACAATTACATATGTTAGGGCAAAAGTATGCACTTGAAGACGCAGGGATTCCTTTCCAACCTTACAGATCAGAGAATCCCATAAACTGCATATTGCCACATACTTTTATTCCCATTCTTATTACCAAATCCTTTCAAATGAGTTCAGATAAACTGCTTCAAAGTAGTAGGACAAACACAATTGTCACAAAAAATACCAGATAGGTTATTCATAAATTAAAAGCTAAGTCACTTGGATAATGGTGAGAATGAATAGTCTTTTGTTGAATAAATCTTGGTTTAGAAATATTCAGTCAGAATTATTTTGTTACAAATTTTATTTGTGATTTTAATTATGAAACAATCTGCGTGTAATAATAAGATATTATTCCTTATATTCATATTTTGCATTGCACCTTTATCCAATACCTGCTATCTTGGATTTATGTAGCAAAAGTGTACCTGATGTGAAATATACTGACTAATTTTTGCATTGGATATGTTTTGAACTTGAATAGAAGTTTAGGTTTGTTTTATTGAAAAATTTTGGTATGGATACAATGACCTTTTGCTCATGAAATTACCTTAGACTAGGGAGTACCAATAGCTACATTATCACAAGTTTTGTGAATTGTTAAGGCTCAATGGAGCACACCATTAGGACGCCATATCTTGATATACAATAAATAACCTAATGTCAACCAAGATTTAGATGAACTAAAGAACTTGATGTATTCCCAAAACATGCTTCAACAACAAAGTGATAGAAGATTTAAAAAATTAAAAAAAAAAAATCTAGTTGCAGTGACAAGCACAACCAATATGGTTCCAAACCTAAACATAGGCTCACCCACAAAAACGAGGGCAAGGTGACATATCACTACACCTTCAAGCGAAACATAATTATATTCCTTAGACTTTGGCTTTTCATGAACATCAGGGCATTAGTTACAACTCAAAGTCATACTTTCTTAAATTACTACAATATGTTACTCAAAAAGAAATATAAAACATAATTTTATTCAGAAGTTTGAAATTTGAAATTGAATTCATCACTTTACCAATGCTACATTACCTATCACTCCATACTTATAAGTTAACAGCACATTCAGAAGATAAGTTTAACATCTGTATTCAAAAGAAAGAGTCTAGATCATAACCAACTGCCTAAAGCCTATTATTAAAACTTTCAAACCTCAAGTGAGCCTCATAAAATTCCAAGTCCTATGAAGCAGAACAATGCTAGTGAAGGAATTTGTAACACGAGAACAGTGCTCACAAAATAGACGCTATAATGAAGTGCATATACAATATGTAAGTTTTGTAGTATTATCCTGTTGCTAGGATAATATCTTGGAAAATAAAAGATGAACAAAGTTGAACACCCCCCCCCCCCCAAAAAAAATAAAAGAGAAGAAAAGAAAAGAGAAGTTAGCATGTTACTCTTGCAATTGGCACAAGCATGCAAGAAAAACAAATTATACGATTCATTATTTTACCATTATAAAAAGCACCAACACCCCCCCCCCCAAACACCAAAAAAAATTAAATTAAATAGAAATTTGACATCTGAATATTGAACTATAATCTAAAACGACATTGTCTAAAAAGCAAATGGAACTTTTTTGAACAAAATATCTAACAAAAGCAACACCATGAAGGGCATAAGATATAGCTTGTCTTAACATATGATGCAAGAATCTCTTCATACTCCAAAATTGCATGGACGTGGCCAGAAAGTATCTGACAGTAATGACCCAAAAGTAAGAACAAAGACGGATGACACAACGGACATGCAGGCATGACAAAGGATATGCTGTGAATAGTCATGTCCCAACTTTGTATTGTCTGCTGTAGGCAAAAAACATTATTTGTTAACAAGACACCAAAAATTGAATCAGTACTCAATTATGTATTTTCTAAATTATTCCATATAAGTTAGCTCTCCCATGCTGACATTTATCTATGGCATATCAATATCAGGAAACAAAGAATGTCTTATTAATACTTACAGAGAACACAATATTGAAGATATTGAAAATATAACAGACTAAACTGATTGCTAAGAAATATTCCTACAAAATAATTAATCAACAGAGTAAATAATTTAGTTTCATTCATATGTTCCACATTGCATGAAATGAAGGATTTTAAACAACCTAGATGTGCAAAAGAAGTCCAGAATTAGCAGGACTAAGCAAACCAAAATATATTGAAAATGGAAAATGACTTTCTAAGGTTAAAAAAGAATAACAAATTTTACATAGGTATATAAGAGAAACAAGGATGCCTACCTTTCATTCTTCCCAAAGCCAAATCGAGCACCAAAATAGAAAGCAACAGCAAGCAGCCATGAGTCACTGTGAACTGCAACCAGTGATAACCAGTCCTTCTCTTGCATCCCATCCCTAGCAAAGTTTATACCTAGTGCTGGCTCAGGAAGTTCAGGAGGCACTTCCTCAACTGGCAAATTCACTTGCCATGTTTCATTTGGAAATCCATACAGACACAAGTTCTCCTTCTCTACCAAAAGAACAATTTTGGATTAAGAAATAACACACTGTATCCAACAAACACCAAGAGTATCAAACATCAATTTCTTCATAAAGGACTGATAGTATCACAGGGAAGTAAATATTTAATAGCCACTAGAATCGCGTAAAGCAGAATCTATGCCATCAGCAATGTTGCTAACATAAAGACAGAGAGGAGTCTTCAAGTACCAAATTGACTGAGAGCTCCCAGGAGGAAAAAAAAAAAAAAGGACAACAATGATGGTACAACAATGAATTTCTTGCACATATATCTTGTTGCAACATATTAACCAACAAAAATGCTTTGGATTGTTTAAAGCAACCTGAAACACTTAACCTTTACCTTTTCTTACGTTTTTGAACGCCCAGGGGACCAAGGGTGGCATTCCAAAACAAAACCAAACAGAAATTGTGCTTAAACAATCTGCCAGATGCAGTACTCAGCTCTAAATTTTTGAATTCATGCAACAAGAACACATCCACCTCCATCTTGAAGCACCAAAACTTAATTTGTAAAATATTTATATGGTAGTCAGGAGTTCATTAGCAATCACTCAATGGCATACAAATTAAGCCTTACGATAACCCAAAATTGGATAAAGTATTCCCAAAAAAAGAAATCCCACAAGCATAGGAAAAAGTATATATGCAGCGAAGTAATCCAAAATTGTGCAGTGACTGCTGCGAGCTTGTAGCAGAATAAAACAAGCAAGTACCACAGCTTAAAACCACAAATGAATGCCACTTAAAAATTTCACGAGCTATACAAGACACCTCTCACTTCAACTAGCAATAGCACAATCAACATGGTATACTTACCAGAATGAAACAAACAAATGCGAAGAAAGTGTTCTAAAAAAAATTACCTACAACAACGTAGGGAGGGGGAAATCCCAGAAAAGAGGTAAAAGGAAAAAAAAAAAAGGAAAAATATATCGAAGTAACCCACCAGGATCGCACTGCTGATAGAACTTTTCAACATCTGCAAAAACAAGGACCAAAAAAAAAACCCAAAAGAACAGTTAAGTAAACATATAAACTATATAAAATTTTTCTTATTTCTCGAAACCCAAAAAAAAATACAGACTAAAAAAGCGAACCCGTAGTGAGGGCCTTAATCATTCCAGCTCTTCTGCCCTTAAAGTCGCTGAAAACCTCCTCCACTGTTCGAGGTATTGGATGCGATATGCCTTCCATTGTCACTCAGAAGAGAGCACCCAACAAATTTTCGAATTCAACTATCCTATATTACCAACCGAAAAATTCTCAGTTCAAATTCCAGAAAACAACTACAAAATGCTCCTTCTGACGCAGAATCCCTAAAGACAAGTAATTTCGTTTTCAATAGTTGATGTCTAGGGCTTTTTTTCTTCTTCTTTACTCAATCTTGTACAGATTTGGGGAAAAGGGTCTTCTCTCGTTCAAAAATGAATCTAGAGGAGTGATTGAAATGGAAAACAAACATTGCAGAGACATAAATATTGGATTAAAGAGATGCGGTTGAGACTTGGGAAGGAAAGGGAAGCTGGGGTCAGGGAAAAAATAATTAGAGGTTAGCCCTGTGATGAGACAGCTAGCTTGCTTCCCTTACATGTAAAATGGATTCTTGCATGGTATTATCAAGATGACGTCAGTAAACAATATAATATATTACCTCTAATCTATATATATTAAAAAATTAATTTATAAAAATTAATCAAAAATAATTAACATTTTAAAAATTATTTTTAAGAATATTCATATTTAACATATATATATATATATATATATTTCTTAAAATTAATAATAATTACTATTTATAATTTAAAAGATTCATTTAATAAATAACATAATTGAAATATTATAATTAATATATTAAATATTAGTATTTTGTTTTTTATATTTTAGACCAAAGCAAATTTTTTAAAAAAATTTATATATAAGATCGAAAGTAGTATTTGTTAAAAAAAAATTTCAAGATTTTCTTTTGAAATTAGTTGATCTTATAATTTTTACAGAATTTATAGTATATAATTATAAAAATTAATTTTTTATTTATATTAGTATAATTTATAAATTTATTTTTATAATTAAAAAGTTATATATTAAGCATGTAGCATTCAAGTGAATGAAATTATATTCTCTTTTTTTTTCTTAATTTTTTCTCTTACTTTTATTATATTTCTACTAGTTGTAAGATATATTATTAATATTAATATAAGACTTTAACAAATTAATATAAAAGTGTTAGTCTTGATAATTTATTGGATGTAAGAAACCTTTTGCTTCTATTTTATATTATCTATAAATTTAATGCTTATTTATATTTATAATAAAATTATCAATTTAATATTTAAAATGATTAAATAACCAATAGCTACATAATTTTTTTATTTTACTCATTTTATAACCATTGATTTCATTGTTTTAATAAATAGTGTGTGTGTATATAATTTGTAACATACTTTGATGATGTGTTAATGGTTATAAAAAAAATTTGAACATAATCTTGGAGGCTATATAGTTTATGGATTTCACACTATTGAAAAACTTTGAATAATCTTCAAATTCAACATATTTATGAGCATATTAATGACCATTTATGATTTATATGCAAATTAAATATCAAAGGTTAATAACCAATATCCATGATTATCAAAATAAAAGTATAAGTAATGGCTAAAAGTCATATAAACAAATGACTATGAATTCTTTTAAAGTAGAAAAAACTAAAAGTGACCATAATGTTTAGAAAGTTTTAAAATATTAAATAGTCATATTATTATTGTAGCAATTTATTTACAAGTTTTTAAAATTCTAATAAAAAAAGACCAATTGTAATTTTTTTATATATAACTATTAACTTTTATTATGATGGATTATAAAAATAAAATATATTTATTTTATATTTTAATTTGTATTATCTACTAACAATTAAATTATTTATATGTATCACTTAGAAAAATATATTATATACATGTAACACTTAAATTAAGAAATTGATACATTTTCATGAATTTATACTTAATTTTTTATTAAAAAATACTTATCATATATATATAAAGGAGAATCCACTGTCAATGTTCATACTATAATAAACTTGTTTATTGACTCCACTTTTTTTTTTCAAATTTTCTCTCTCTCTCTCTCTCTCTCTCTCTCTTATTTTTCTATTTTTTAAGGTTAGATTTGAACCAAATATAAGGCCATATAATTGACACGGGTCCCATGCAATTTCATGAGGCCCACATTGAGTTATAAGTATTTGATATTAATTCTATTTTATTGTTACCAATTTTAAAAATACTTTAAAAGAATAAAATAAATATTGTTGTAAAATGTGTAAAATATTTGCCTTTATTTCTAGCTAATTTTATGAGTAATTAGACATAAAATATTTTATAAATGGATCTACAATAGTAATAGTGAAGTAGTAAATATTATTAAAAAATATATAACATGTGTTAGTTTTGAAAAAATTATACACAATAGAATATGATTTAGTTCCTAAATAACTAACATGAATATTTTTCATTCTATAATTAGACACAAAATCTATAGTAAAGATATATATCTTGTAGATAATACTTAAATATAAAAAACATTTTTTTGATTTGATAATAGGTAATATTAGTTTCAATATTATATTGGATAGTATAGAACTTATGAAAGTTTTGAAAGAACTATTATATTATTATTTAAAGGAATGAAGTTTATTATTGATGACAAATTATTTTTGCTAAGTCTCAAAAAAATTTATTAAATTTAAAAAATATGCACCACAATATATATTATATTGAAATTGTAAATGAAAAAAATACTAAATATCAACTTATCATATCAATTATATCAAGAAAGAAATGTGTATTGGAAAAATTACATGCCTTGTCTTTTAGTGTTTACTATACTAATACAATTGAAATAGATATTATAGTAAACCAGAAGCGTACTAATCCATATACATTTATTATTTGGTATGATTGGTTAGGTCATTTTGAATCAACTATTATGTGAAAAATTATTGAGAATTCACTTAGGTTCTATTGAAAAATTAGAAGATTTGTTGATTAAGAGAATTCTCTTATGTTGCTTATTTCCAAAGTAAATTAATTTTTAGACGATCATTAGTCAAAGTTGGGATTAAATCTTCTATATTTCTAAAACATATCCAAGATGATATATGTAGATTTATTCATCTATCATATGGACCATATGAATATTATATTATTTTAATAAATGCATCTATAAGCTGATTACATGTGTGTTTATTATCAATTCATAAATTAGCATTTGCAATATTATTTGCTCAAGTAAGTTAATTAAAAGAAAATTTTTAAATTATGCAATCAAGATAATTTGTTTTAATAATGCTAGTGAATTTACATATTAGGCTTTTCATGATTATCATATGTCTATTAGAGTAATAGTTAAAAAATATATTGCTTAAATCCACACAATATGGTTAAGTAAAATAATTCATTAAATGCCTCCAATTAATAGCTAGACTAATATTTATGGGAACAAAATTTCTTATTTTAAGACGAGAAGATGTGATTTTATATGCAACAAAACTTATATTGATTAAGCCAATAAGTTAATCTAAATTCTCTTAATTATAATTGGCTTTTGGCCAAGAGCCAAAAAATTTTCATTTTAAAATTTTTAGATGTATGATATATGTTTTAATTGTTTCATCACAATTTACAAAGGCGCGTTTTTAAATAAGGTTAGAAATATATTGGTCATGAGTTCTATTTTATTTAAGACATTATTTACTAATTATTATTTAGACAAAATAGTATTTCCAACAATAAAGGAGATAATAAGTAGTTTAAAAAAGAAATTGTATGAAATGTATTATCATTATTTCATGTAAATCATCAAATAAAGCAATATGAACTAGATGTTTAGAAAAAAATTCATTTGTAAAATATTACAACCAACAAATACATTTAATGACTAAAAAAGAGTTACCAAATCTTATATACCAACTAAAAATACTCTAATTTGAATTGATATCCTAGTAAGACAATTGGTTAGTATAAATAAAAGTAAGCCAGCTAATTAGTTCTCAAGATAAAAATCCTTTAAGAAAAAAAAAGAGAGTAAATAACTAAAATAATTATATTGAAAATGACAAGTACTCATGAAAATACCCAAGACATAACAAATCATAAACCTCTAAAAAGGGTTCAAACACTTGAAAATAATAAAGAGATTTTGATAGTTTATGTTATTATGAGAAAAAAAAAATTAAAAAAATATATCTATTAACATCATTTTTCCATACAATATTATTGTTGAAATAATAAAACAAAACAAGGACTTTGAACTTAAATTTGCTAAAGAATATAGATAAAAAGATAATTGGCCAAAATGAAAGGACACAATTCAAGTATATTTAGATTCCCTTTCAAAATGTGAGTTTTGAACTTGTAATCCAAACACTTGAAGTGTGAAGCCAATAGGGTATAAATTGGTATATATACAAAAATAAAATGAAAAAAAAATTTCAGATACAAAGTACAACTTGTAATACAAGAATTTTTCCAAAGGCCTTGCATTAATTATAAAAAATATATATTCTCTTGTAATAGATGCAATTACTTTTGGATATTTTATTAGTTATACAATACATAAAATACTTGGTATGTGCATAATAGATGTTCTTACAATCTATTTATATGGCTCATTATATAGTGAAGTTTACATGAAAATCCTTAAAAATTTTAAAATGTCAAAAACATGTAAAAATTAGTAGGAAAAATGTTCAATATGTTTACATAAATTTTTATATGAGTTAAAATAGTTTGGGTGTATGTATAATTATTTTAATGAATATTTATTGAAAGAATATTATAAATATAATCTAATTTACCCATATATTTTAATAAAAATGTCTATATTAGAGTTTGTCTTAATTACCATATATATTGATAATTTAAATATTATTGAAACTCCTAAAAGAGTTTTAAAAAACAATTGATTATTTAAAGAAAAAATTTAAAATAAAAAATCTCAAAAAAAAATTTGTCTTAACTTGTAGACTAAGTATTTAACAAATGGAATTTTTTTTTTATTAATCAACTTATATTAAAAAAATCTTTAAGCAATTATATATGGATAAATCACTTTCACTAAGTATCTCAATAGTTATAAGATTGTGATATATGAATAAAGACCCTTCTTCGTCCTCAAGAGAATAATAAAGAACTTATTGATAATGAAATATAGTATTTTAGTGTTATAAGAGCATTAATATATTATGTTAATAGTATATAACTTGATATTGCATTTGTTGTAAGTTTGCTAGCAATATTAATTTTTTTCACAAAAAATATTAAAATAGAGTTAAACATTTATTGCGATATCCAATAAATTATTAATATGAGATTATTTTATTCAATTAAATATGAATCATAATTAATTATCTATATAGATATAAGATACTTATTTGATCATCATAAAACTCAATCTTAAATAGGTTATTTATTTATATATGGAGGTATAAATATATCATAACGCTTTACAAAACAGACTTTAATTGTTACTTTCGCAATAAATAAGGCAAGTCAAAAGTATACTTGACTAAGATTAATGACCTAACATATATGAGAGATGTGCGTTTTATCTTTAAAGAAAAAATTTCAATAATATTATATAAAGATAATGCAATATATATAGTTTAGTTAGTAGAAAGGTTCATTAAAGGAGAAAGAATGAAATATATTTCAACCAAATTCTTTTTCACTTATAATTTTTAGAAAAATAGTGATATAGATATTTAACAGATCTATTCATGAGATAATCTAGCAAATTTGTTTATTAAGGTATTGCCAACCACCACATTTGAGAAGATAGTGTGTAGTATTAGGATATGTTGATTCAAAAATAGTAAATGATATTGTTATTACAAGCAGTAAAAGACATGTATTTTTTTTCCTTAATCAAGATTTTGTTCATTGGGTTTTTTTAAATAAAATTTTTGATGAGGCAACTTAAAATATATATTATAAATATTATATTTATTTTTTCCTTCACTACGTTTTTATTCTAGGATTTTTCTTAGTAAGGTTTTATTGAGGCACATTATTTGTTAATAAACATCTAAGGAGAAGTATTGTAAATTATATAATTATGTATATATCTATAATTTCCAAAGAATAACTCTTTAAAATCTCTTTTCATTTTTAATGGCATATATTATATAACTCTCAAAGAATTTATGTTATATAATTATGTATATTAATTTTTTATTTATGCTATTGTAACTCATAGATCTATTTTTATAATTGATCTCTAAATAGAGATTTATATAATAAGTATGTAGAATCCAAATAAATGAAAATTATCATTTTTTCTCCTTTCAATTTTTTATTGTTCTTGTCATGTTTTTTATATTTTTTTTCATATTTTTATAATAAATTAACTAAATTTTTATTTATTGGAAAAAAGGATATATCATAAAATTTAGATATAAATAATTTCCTATTGGTCTTATTTTAATAAACATTGATAATTTGAATTTTTTAATTTCTTCAACTAATGCATCTCAGTTTCATGTGTGGATTTGGAATCAATATTCTTGTTTTACTCTAAAAGTAAGAGAAACCAAATGTAACGTTCCCAATGTCTAATTAAACTAGACAACATGCTTTATATCTAAATTAGTAGTAACTAACATATAAATTTGGATAATGAATTACTAAGATACAAAAATATAAGAAAAATTTAAACCCTTATACCAATAAACTACACTTCCATGGCCATATAAGAAAATTCATATTTATATTACATACAAATTCCCATTAAACATGGTTATCCTACTATAGACACCTTTAAGAAGTGTAAAGATAAGTATATATTGAGCCACTAACCATTATTCACCATTAACATAATAAAAAACAAGTTTTAATAAAAAGAAATAGGGCTCTTAAGACTTAAATCGCAACTTAGAGAAATTGGGCCATAGCGAAAATGGCCTCTGGAATTCTTAAAACCTTAATTTAGCATTTTTGCTACAACTTAAAAGATTTTCGCTGCGGCTAAACATGGGTTTAGATCAATTTTTCCACACTGAGATGATTTGTGTCTTGACCAAAATATTTATATGTGGCCAACTATTTGCAGCGCTACTAAAATATTTGCACCGTGATCAAACTTTCTCACGTCATGGCCAAAATAAGCTAATAGAATTAGCCATAGCGTAAGAATTTTTGGCCACGTCATATATTTAGTTGTATTTTATAAAATAAAACATAAATAAATAAAAAATATTTAGAATATTTTTAAATTATATATACTTTATCCAAATTTAAGTAATTAATGTTGTCATTGATAATAATTCATTTATTTTTTAAATGTATTTTTATATTTATTTTTGTTATTACCAAATCCACAAGAAAAGGGAATGAATTTTTTTTAATAAATTATATAATTTTTTTTAGATTTGTTGAAATTATATAGATTTTTTTTTATTTTTAAGATATACATTTTAGTGTAATTTAAATTTTTGACTAAAATACTCTTAATTAAATTAAATATATAAATATATATTATATCCAAATATGCATAAATAAAACTAAAAAAAATAAATTTTATTTTCAAATATGTACAAATAAAAAAAGTAGATTTTGGTTTCATTGAATTCAACTAAAACATTATATATTTTGGTTAGTAGAGAGTATTTTACTTCAAATTTTAAAATTAGACTAAAGTATAATGTAATTTTTTTGTTTTAGAAAAGGTTGTGTATATTTTGAAAATAAGGGAAAGATCCATGTAATTTTAGCAAAATTTAAAGGACACCCATGTAATTTACTCTTTTTCTTTTTATTAATATAGCTCCTTCAACCATTGAGATCATTCCAATATTACTGAACCAAATTTTCGAAATTAATGCTTAACAAATCTATAATATGCCGTAAACTGAGCAACTAGAATTGCAATATTTTTTATACCATAATTTGCATTTAAATGTCGATTGAAAACAGGATAACCATTTATGAAAGCGATTGGAATTCAAGGGTAATTTTCAACATAACACAAACTTTGAAAATAAGTTTAAATTTATTATAATAAAATAAAAGGACATATAATTTATAAGATTGTCTATTTAGAGAAAATTAATTACTTTTAGTGGATCACATGAAATTGCATTTCAAAAGGGGTTGTATGAATGTCATATATTTAAATAATTTTAATTTTATTAGTATTTATGGCTCATGAATTATACTCTCTTTATTTATACTTTAGATTGTATCATATATCTTAAATCATAGTATAAATAAATAAATAAATAAATAAATAAATAAATAAATAAATATATATATATATATATATATGTACACTGAACAAATATGACGCAGTGTGTTACATATTACCTCTCCTTCTCCCTAATTAAACTCTCACAATAGTGTGCTTCGAAAAATAGAATTATGCCTTTTATATTTGATATAAATAATGTAAAGAGATTATTCTATAAAAAGGATAAGGCTTAATTAGCATTTTGTCCTTTAACTTTTTTTTAAATTTTGATTTAGTCATTCATTTTAGTCTCTTAACTTTTAAATTTTATTTTGATTCATTAATTTTTAATTTGTATCATATTTATTTTTTCCGTTATGTACGTTGTATTTGAAATGGACAATGGATAAACGCAATTGTTATGGTGCATATCTACTTTTAAAATGGTCTATTAACTTCTTTTAGTGTTTCAATGGTTTCATAACTTTTTTTTAATGCTCTAAATTGGAACGATCCCTTAATTTTCTTTAATGCTTCAAGATAGTTTCTTAAACAAGTATAAAACTCTTAGTGTTCTAATGAAAGTAAAACATAATCAATGAAAAACAGCCATAACAAAGAAAGATCTAATTAAATGGCAAAACAGAGAAGAGATCTAAGAAAGATGACAAAATGATTTTTTAATTTGAAGTAGATGATGTAGTCTGTAGTCTTTTATGATTTATCTTGGATATCATAGAATTAAGGTTAGTCTTTATTAGACGTCAAAGAGTTAATATTAGCCTTCTTTTAGAACATTAGTGCAATAAATCATTCTAACCATGATGGAATATTGTTTTAATGATTTTATTTTATGGTTTATTATCATTGGTTCAGGTTAATTTTTGTGACAAAAATACCTATTATTTCAGGAGTTAACTTTATTGACAAAAAAATGAATTGAAGCAGGAACTAAGTGTAATTTCTAAAACAAGAAGGTTATCAAGCATAATTTTTAAAAGTTACTTTTATTTTTAGTTTATTTTCCACACTTTAAGCTTATATGTAAAGAAAAATTATGTTAAAAAAATAGACAAAGCAAAAAATATTTGAGAAAATTTTAAAAATAAATATAAGAATAATTGTATATTTGGTTCCTATAGTTTATTTGAATTTTCAATTTGGTTTTTATAATTTTTTTTAATAATTTGTTGATATTTTCAATTTGTTCTCGGATGTTAAGAATCATTATAACACTATTACTTTCAAACTTATTTGGCTAATAGACCATTGACTTGTCACTAGATAACATTAATGTAACACCATAATGACTTAACTCCAACTAATCTCCCTCTAGACTTGATTTCATATGATTTCCAAAGAATAAGTATAAATTGTGTCATTTTCATGCTATAAAATGGGGTTCAAACACTTATAATTTGTCCCATGGGTCTCGTGAAGCCATCAATCACATACTCCACTCAAACTCCATTTATACAACTCATACATAGCATTAAACAACCCATAAACCATGGATATGAAGCCAAAAACTAAGAAAATACGATTTCTCAAATGGGCCCAAAAGTTAGATTTTTGGTTCTAACTTTGAAAAATTATAATTAATTCTAGAAAAATGGGAATCAAGCAAACTATAGCTCTCTGGAAAGATCTGGATGTTAACTTCACACTAAAAATAACGCCCAACTACAATCTCAGCGTTTGGACCATGTTTGATATCAAAAAAGAGACAGAGGTCCGGCTGTCCTTGGTACTGATGCAGCTTGCTATACCAATTTGGAAAGCTACAGATGTTAAGTAGAGGGAAAAAATAAGTTCAGTTCATTTCAATAGCCCTTGACCTCAAAAATTGATGGAACAATAACGAAGATCGGATGACTTCTTTAATACTAACACATAACTTTAGAAAGTTCTTTCTCCCTCTACAGACCTCCAATTGAGGTGCTTCCAGTTGGTATAGGTCACTATAGATATCTAGTTTATACCCATAAAATTTCATGACAATAAGATACCGTTTGGTCCATGAATGACATAAATTTATTTTCAGACCTAGTTGCATAGTACAATAACCAAAATCAGAAAATTCTCTAATTTCAAAAATTCACCAAATATTCCCTAGACCTCCAAATATTACTTACTTTATCTTCCCAAGAAGCTTTCAATAGGCTTTAGAGGCATGCCAAATTTCATATCAAGAAGAGCTCATTTAGTCATATCTTGAAAGAGCTCACAAATTTGACAGTTTTGGAACCCAAAATGGTTCAAAGTGGGTCCAAATGGCCTCCCACATATTCTAGTACCTCTTGGGCAAGTTTTAAAGTATAAATATAGCATATATGAAATGCTCAAGTGATCCAAATCATCATATATTTCAAACTCACTATGCTACGGGCTAAAATACACTATTGCATACAATCCACAAAAGGGTCAAATTCTGCATTTCTATTACTTTGGCTCTCTACATAGTTCATACATCATTTATACGTATTTCTACACTTGTTTAAGCATTTACATCTTAAAAGAATATGTATACACAAGCGCTTTAACTTTCCTATACATCAAATTATGTGTGAGTGTGCAAAAGTGGCAAAACAAAGGCCTTCTATGCCTCATGGCCTCCACTCTTAGGCTCTTGAGCTCCACCTGGACCATATGAGATGGGAGAGGGAAGGGGGTGAGATTCATGGAATCTCAATAGCTCATACACTCATTCAAAGAAGCAATCAAGGCATATAAACAAGTCAAAGTATGCAAACCATTCACAATTACATAACACATGCTTTTCATGCCATGATTTCATATCAATGCCAATAATAAGCTCTAGGGACTTTTGGTCTAGCCTCACCCGAGTTTTTGGGATTTTCAAATTGGCCTCACCCCTGGTTTAGGGACTTTTGGCTCCACCTCACTTATCTCAAAGGACTTTTGGCACTACCTCACTCGAGTAATTTTCACAATCCATATCAAAACATATTGGTACTAATGCATCAAGGCAACATCAAATGGCATGGCTCATAACACAAGCATATACACAAGTATACAATGACTATTACACATCCAAGAATGCAACAAGAAAGAATGGAGAGCTACCTTACTAGCCAACACAAGCTTTCCCTTTCAATTTCTTTTCTTCCTTCTTAGTCTCACAAGCACAACTAGATGGAGCTGCTTCTTTTGAGCCTAGGTACAACAAAGAGCATGAAATTACTCTCTCATAACTCAATAATTATTCACAAAGCTAGAGGACTCTTCATCAAGGCAAACCTCACTACATATGTAAGAAACTAGGGATTCTCTCTCTCGAATTCCACTACCTCTCCTTCCTCTCTCAAAGAGAGGAACAAATTTATAGGAAGAAAAGCTATGGAAATCTCAAGCTTGCTTACCTTTTTCTTATTCTTCCTTCCTTCTCTTGGTCTCTCTCTCTCTCCATAGCCTTTTTCTCTCTTTTGGTCGAAACTTAGGTCGGTTAAAATAGAAGAAATGAATTGGGACTCTTTAAGAAGTCAAATTCTCTTTTTTCATGCTTTTTCGGACTAACCCTCGCTATAGCGAAGAATAACTCTCGCTACGGCAATCACGTATTAGTCCCAGACCCCTGTTTTCGCTACAGCGCGTGCTATGGCGAGCAGTTTCCTGATTTTTATATGGGATGCCCACACTCGTTATAGCTAGAAGCATTTTCGCTATAGCTAAAAGGCACTCTTGCTATAGCTAAAAGATTTTTTGTTATAGCGAACAGGTACATTCGCTATAGCTAGGCCATTTCTCGCTATAGCTAGCAGACTTAGAAAATTTCAGGACTTCAAAAATTTTAGCTTCTCTCTTTCTTTTTTTTTCTTTTCTTTTCTTTTTTTTCGGTTGTTACAATTAACATGGAAATAAAAATTTTATATTTGGTATTATAACTTGTTTAAATTTTTAATATGGTTCTTATTGTTTGTTTAAATTTTCAATTGTGATATTTTGCAATAAAAATTTGAATGTGCATTGCACATTGTGTGTGTGTGTGTGTGTGTGTTTTTTAATCTTTTTTTAATATCATAATGAAACTAAGAAAATAAAATTGTATAGAAACTATTTAAGAAAAGTTTAATGCATTAAAGTTATAATTAAGCAAGTAAACTTTTTCATAGAAACAAAATCATTAATTTAATGAATGTGAAAAATATATGTTGCCAAAAAGGTTCCACTACATTAAGCAGCAAAAATTCCTCAATACAGTCTCCTTAGTATAATTTAGATACTGATTAACTGGCCTATTATTCTGTCACTTAAACCAATGAAAGTCCAATTAAATATGAACTTAACCTAGTTATTTTCCCCAATAAAATGATTCAATTTTAATTAAAAGAATAAGCACTTCGTGTCTTTGGTTGTTTATACTCAAATCCTTTAATTGATGTGCTACCATGTCCCTCAACGAGGCTTTTCACATTTATAGGGATAAGTATTTTTAAAATCAGACTAACCATTGAATTAGTAGATGCATTGATTTGTAGTTCATTACTCTAATTGTGTCCAACTTGCTGATAATTATATATATATATTATATACTAAAAATGTAATATAATAAATAATAAAAAAATACGAATAAATTTCAAATATTTCATTATTGATTTCACGTAAAAGCAAGGTTAAATATGACATAATATTCAATATTCAAATCCAAATAAGTCAATATCCATTACAACACCATTAATGTGATAAAATGGACTCAACCATGAATAAGATACACAAAAAAAGCTAAATACATAAAAGAATTAGGCAAGATATAGATAATGCAAAATTCTATTTATATTTTTTTTCATGGATGTGATTTAGTCTTGCTAGCTTATGGTGATATATGTTTCCACTTTGCACACACAAATTTATTTTCACTAGTTTTTCAAAAACAACAAGAATAATTGAAAAAAAGTGTCAAAAAGTGCATAATGAAAGATTTTGGCCCTTAACTGATATAAAAATTTTCTTAGGTGCACATAGTACACGGTGCACCTAAGAAAATCAATGTTCAGAGTTGAATTTGTACAAGTGGGGTTTATGTGCAATATAGGTAGAGCCTACGTGCAGAATAAATCTTAACCAAAAAAGATTAAAACCATGGCCAGTTCACCAGTTTTCTAATTCCATTTTTTGAACCATACTACAAAAAATGACTCTTTCTTTAAAATTAGTCAAAGAGGGACTTCTTATCTAACATTGATATATTATTAAGCTAGAGTCGTTAAAGTCGATTGAATCCATTGCATTTGCTTATTTAATGCTTTATTTTGGTAGGCTGAGTTTAGGTTTTTATCTATCCATATAATTTTGAGATTATGTTGACTTGGTCCATTGGTTAAATGGGCCAACCGATTTAACTTAGACCCTTGTTTTTTTACTAATCTTAATAATTTTAAGAATTGGGATGATATTTTAACTCTTGCTATAACAATTGACTCTTCAAAACAAGATTCAAATACTTTTGATGAATAAATTTAAAAATCCTCATTATTATTTTACTTGTTTTGGGTGTTTGATGTGAGTAGAGCTAGTTAAATATTTATTTTTGTTTGATTGTTGAGACTTAAATGAGTTGTTTGAGTGTTTAAAATTTAGATTTAATTACTTGATATAGTTGTTTGGATTTTGGAGGATAGTTATTATTGCAATGAATGCTATTTATGTTTCTTTTTTTATTTTTTTTTATTTTTTCTAGTGGGTTAAATAGGTTGACTTGTTTAACCTATCTAGTAGATTAGATTGAAGTTTTTTGTTTGTTTGATATAGGTAAGTTAAACAGGTCTGCCTATTTAACCTATAACCACTAGAAGGCCAACTCGTGTGGATTGAATTGGCCTACTTTGACAGCTCTACCCTAAGCATTGCTTTGTGTGATGAAAACACTAAACTTTATTAGTGCTTGGCAATCTAGGCATATATTTTGTTTTCTGTTTTCTATACAAGACCAAATAACTACTAGAGCACTAATAAGGAAAACAAGAGTTTATGTTGAAATTAAATGTTACCATTTACTTTAACTTTGCTATCTAGCCAACTCTCTCTTATTTTGGAAGGACATAAGCCTTAAAGGAGGAAAACATCTTAATAAGGCTTTACAAATCATAGTTGACCACTTGAGGATTTTGCACTATTTGCATTTTCTCATATGTACCAACATTACTGCTCTTGTTTTAGGAATAGTAGTTGTAAGTGATAAGAAGAAGGGTTACTAATGAAGTCTACCTTGGTTAGCCAATAAAGTAGCCTTCTAAAGGAGAAGATACAGATATAGGTCTATCCTTTTCTTCTTTCCAACCCTAGTGTTTGATAATCCAGCCTTTAAACAAAATGCGAAAAAAAATTTCAAACTTTCTTCTTATTGCTTCTTCTATTACTTATGCATACATTGACTTGCCATAGGGCAATACTATTTGGTTGATATTATGTACACTAATTTTGAAGGCTTTCTTGCACTATATAGAGGACAACAATATCACTTTAGTGAATGGGTATATAGTGACCATACTACTACCTCACATGAGTGCTTTAACATAAAACATGCATAAGCTCGAAATGTAATTGAAAGGTGTTTTTAGATGTTAAAGGAATGTTGGGCCATCCTTCTACCCAATGCATACATATAATTAGGTTATAATTGCTTGTTGTTTGCTACATAATCTTATCAAGAGGGACAATTCATGGGATCCTATAGATAATGTGATTGATAGTGCTAACTTGGTTGCATATATAGATAAGGCCTTCCCCATACAAACAATAGAAGCTTTTGATGCTTGGACTAATTTTTAGGAGAACTTGGTGACCAAGATGTTCACTAATTATATGGCCCACTGTAACACCATAAGATATTAACCCTAACTAGTCTCTGCTTAGACTTGATTTAATATGATTTCCAAAGAAAAAGAGCAAACCGTGATATTTTCTTACTATGTATTAGGGTTTAAACGCTCATAATTTGTCTCGTGAGTCTCATGAACCTATCAATCATATACTCTACTCAAACTCCATTCATACAACTCATACATAGCATAAAACAACTCATAAACCACAGATATGAAGCCAAAAATCCTAAAATGTAATTCTCAAAACGGGCCCAAAAGTCATATTTTTGGCTCTAACTTTGAAAAATTATAACTAATTCGAGAAAAATGGGAATCAAGCAAACTATAGCTTTCTGGAAAGCTCTAAGTGTTAAATTTATACTAAAAAAAATTTTCAACCACAATCTCAACGTTTGGACTATGTTTGACATCAAAAAAGAGACAAAGATCTAGCTGTCCCTGGTACTGATGCAGCTTGCTGTCATGAATTTCAAAAATTCATAACTAATTCCAAAAAAATCTAATATAGGAAAACTATACCAATTTAGAAAGATACATATGTTACTAGAGGAAAAAAATAGTCCAGATAATTTTAGCAGCCTTTGGACCATGAAAATTGATGGAACAGTAATGAAGGTCGGATGGCTTCCCTGATGGTGACACAGAAGCTCAGACAGTCATTTCTCCCTCTACAGATGTCCAATTGAGGTGTTTCTAGTTGAGATAGGTCACTGTGAATGTCTAGTTTATGTCCATAAAATTTTATGATAATTGGACAACGTTTGGTCCATGAATGACACAGATTCGTTTTCAAACCCATGGTAACAGTGCACTATCCAAAACCAAAAAAATTCTCCAACTTCAACAATTCATCAGATATTCTCTAGACCTCCAAATATTTTGTACTTTAGATTCTCAAAAATCTCTTAATAAACTCTAGAGCCATGCCAAATTTTATATTTAGAAGAGCTCATTTGGTCATACTTTGATATAGCTCACAAATTTGGCGGTTTTGACACCTTAAATGGTTCAACATGGGGGTAAATAGTCTCCTACATACTTTAGCACCTCTTGGACAAGTTTTAAAGTATAAATATAGCATATATGAAATGGCCAAGTGGTCTAAATCATTATACATCTCAAACTCACTATGTTACAGGTAAAAATATACTACTACATATAAGCCACAAAGGGGCCAATTCTCATATTTCCATTGCTTTGGCTTTATACATGGTTCACACATCATTTACACATCATTTACACTTGCTTAAATATTTAAATCTAAAAAATAATAGGTACATATTCATTTTGGCACCTCTTTACATCAAAGAACTAAAATAGAGTATGTAGGAAACCATTTACCTCAATGTTGAACCATTTATGGTGTCAAAATCACCAAATTTGTGAGTTTCATCAAAGTATGACCAAATGAGCTCTTCTTGATATGAAATTTAGCATGCCTCTATATTTTGTTAAGAGCTTTTTAGGAAGCTAAAGGATATAATATTTGGAGGTTTAGGAAATATTTGGTGAATTGTTGAAGTTGGAAAATTTTTTGGTTTTGGATAGTGTACTGTTACCATGGGTCCTAAAATGAATCTGTGTCATTCATGAACCAAATGTTGTCCAATTGTCATAAAATTTTATGGACATAAACTAGACATTCATAGTGACCTATCCCAATTAGAAACACCTCAATTGGACATTTGTAGAGGGAGAAATAACTGTCTGAGGTTCTGTGTCAGCATCAGGGAAGCCGTCCAACCTTCATTACTGTTCCATCAGTTTTTAAGCTCTAAAGGCTACTAAAATGATCTGAACTTATTTGTTTTCTCTAGTTAAAATCTGTAGCTTTCCAAATTGGTATAGTTTGCCCAGATTGGATTTTTATGAAATTACTTATGAATTTTTGAAGTTCATGACAACAAGCTACATTAGTACTAAGGACAGCCAGATCTCTGTCTCTTTTTTGATGTCAAACATGGTCCAAACGATGAGATTGTGGTTGGGAATTATTTTTAGTGTAAATTCAATACCTATAGTTTTCTAGAAAGCTATGGTTTACTTGATTTCCATTTTTTTAGAATTAGTTATGATTTTTCAAAGTTAGAGCCAAAAATCTAACTTTTGGGCCCATTTGAGAAATTGTATTTTCTTGGTTTTTGGCTACATATCCATGATTTATAGGTTGTTTGAGGATTTTTATGAGTTGTATAAATGGAGGTTGAGTAGAGAATGTGATTAATGGGTTCACGGGACCCATGGGGCAAAGTATAACCAGTTAAACCCCGACTTAAACCAGTACATCTAGCACAAGCACATATGCATATGTATGCTACTACTTCTATGGAAATTCACACTAAACATGAGCAAATCACATCTTTCAAGAGCCTAACATCGAGCAAAAGTGCCTGAACTTTTGCTGTGATACCAACTTTGTAGGGTTTGCCTTGATGAAGAACCCCCTAACCTTGTGAGTGTTTATTTGAGTTATAAAAGAGTAATTGCATGCTATTTGTTGTGTCTAAACTCAAGAGAATTGGCTCCATCTCGTTGTGGTGTTGAGACCTAGAAAGACAAAGAGAAATAAAAAAGAAAGGCTTGTGTTAGCTTATAAGGTAGCTCTTCACTCTTTCTTGTTGCATTCTTGGATGTATATAGTCATTGTATGCTTGTGTATGTGCTTATATTGTGAGACATGCCATTTGATGTTGCCTTGATGCATTGGTATCAATATGCTTATGTTTTGGGTTATGAAAATTACTCGGATGAGGTAGTGCCAAAAGCCCCTTGTAATGGGTGAGGTGGAGCTAAAAGTCCCTAGAAATGGGTGAGACAAGGCTAAAAGTCTCCTGGATGAGTGAGGTCAAGTAAAAAGTCCCTAAATCAAGGGTGAGGCCATCCAAAAGTTCCTAAAATGGGATAAAGCTAGACCAAAAGTCCCTAAAGCTCATTCTTGGCATTGATATAATATTCGTGGCATGTAAATTATGTGTTGTATGATTGTGAATGGTTAGATGCCTACTTGCATGCTTTGACTTATTTATATGCCTTGATTGCTTTCTTGAATGAGTATATGAGCTATTGAGATTCCATGAATCTCACTGCCTTCCCTTTTCTATCTCATATGATCCAGGTGGAGCTCAAGAGCCTAAGAGTGGAGGCCATGAGGCATAAATAGCCCTTTTTGACACTTTTGCACACCTTTACATAGTTTGATGTATAAGAAAGCCAAAGTACTCATGTATACATATTCTTTTTGCGATGTAAATGCTTAAGCAAGTGTAAAAGTATGTATCAATGATGTATGATCCATGTATGGAACCAAAGTAATGAAATTATAAGTTTTGGCTCCTTTATGGCTTATATGTAGTAGTGTATTTTTGCCTGTAGCATAATGAGTTTGAGATGTATGATGATTTAGACCACTAAGCATGAAGATCTTTAAGGGTTCTTACCTTTCTTCCTTGGTTTCCTTCCTTCTCTCTTAGCTTCTCTTGGTTTCTCTCTCTCTCTTAAGCCTTTTTCTCTATTTTGGACAAAGCTTAGGTCGGTTAAAAGAAAAGGAAAGGAAATGGATGCTTTAAGAAGTAAAATTTTCTTTTTTTATGCTTTTTCAAACTAACCCTCGCTACGGCGAGCACGCATCAATCTCAGGCCCCTATTCTCGCTACAACGCGCTCTATTACGAGGAACTCCTTGATTTTTGTATGGGATGCCCGAACTCTCTATAGTTAGAAGCATTCTTGCTATAGCGAACTGGTATATTCACTATAGCTAGGCCATTTCTCGCTATAGTCAGCAAATTTAGAAAAATTTCAGGACTTAGAAAATTTCAGCAATTGCTTGGTTATTAGCGATGGTTATTTGGAAAAGCGTGAAAAATGAGAATTTTGCTTCTTAAAGAGTCCAAATCCTCTCCTTTTCTTATAATCGACTTAATCTTCGTCTAAAACAGAGAAAAGGGCTAGAGAGAGAGAGAGACCAAGAAAAGGAAGGAAGAACAAGGAAAAAGTAAGCAAACTTGAGATTTTCATGGCTTTTCTTCTTAGAATTTTGTTCTTCTCTCTTTGCCCTTTCTTTCTATGGTTTTAGTTGTTGACTTAGTTTTGTTTTAAGCTTGGTTCAGAAGTGAATTGAGAGAAAACATTTTAGAAGAGGCATATAAAAGTAAGTATACTATCTACCTAGGTGCCACCAAGATGTATCAAGATTTGAAACGAATTTTCTGGTGGCCAGGGATGAAGAATGATGTAACAGATTATGTGGCTAGATGCCTAGTGTGTCAGAGGGTAAAAATAGAATATCAAAGTCGGCTGGGTTATTGCAACCTCTAGATATCTCTGAGTGGAAGTGGGATAGTATAGTCATAGACTTTATTATCTGAGGTCTTACCTTGGGAAATCTCATTTCTGATCCATCTCAAGAACTCATCTTCTCTCTAGGCATCAAAGATCTAGGTTCTCAATACATTCTCAATTCGAGTTTTACTCAGATACAATTTACCTAACACCACTTGACAAGAGAAGTTTATGTTTTTGAATTTCTCTAGGAGCTCTTGCTCCCTAATCATCATATGGGCTACATGGATAGATTTCCTACTCAGGGCATCCGCCACCACATTAGCCTTGCCCAGATAATATTTTAACACATAATCATAGTCTTTCAGGAACTCCATCCATCTCCTCTGTCTCATTGAGTTCCTTCTGGTCAAACATGTATTTCAGACTCTTGTGGTCACTATAAATCTCTATGATAGCACCATACAGATAGTGCCTTTAGATTTTAAGAGCAAACACTACGGTGGCTAACTCTAGGTCATGTGTGGGATAATTTTCCTCATGAGGCCTCAATTGCTTAGAGGCATATGCCACTACTCTACCCTGCTGCATCAACACACATCCTAACCCTTTGCCCGAGGTATCACAATAAACCACAAATGGTTCACTAGGATCAGGGATAATCAGTATAGGGGCAGTGGTCAAACGGAGTTTCAACTCTTGGAAACTCCTTTCATATCTATCATCCCACACGAATGGTGTCTCTTTCCTAGTTAACCTCATCAGTGGTAAGGCTATATGAGAAAAGCCCTGAATAAACCATTGATAGTACCCTACCAAACTTAGGAAACTCCTAACTTCAGTTATCGTTCTAGGTCTATCCCACTGTGTCACAGCCAGACCCCAAATTCACATCGAACTTCTGGAGGTCATTACGGTATGCCTTAGGGACCAAATTGCAGTTTAGTACTGCATATCATCCTTAGACAGAAGGTCAGACTGAGAGGACCATCCAGACCTTAGAAGACATGTTGAGGGCATGTGTGTTAGAAATGAGGGGTAATTGGGATGTGTATTTACCGCTAGCATAGTTTGCGTATAATAATAGTTACCATTCCAGTATTCAGATGGCCCCTTATGAGGCTTTGTATAGGAGAAAGTGCAGATTCTCTTTATGTTAGGTTGAGCTAGGTGAGAGGAGCATGATAGGACCTGAGATTGTGGACCAAACCACTTGACAGATAGAATTGATTAGAAAGAGACTCCTTATGGCCTAAAGTAAGTAAAAAAGTTATGCTGATAAAAGAAGGAGGCTATTAGAGTTTGAGATTGTAGACCATGTGTTCATTCGAGTGTCTCCAGTGATGGGAGTAGGTCAGTCAATGAGGGTAAGGAAGCTTAGTTTTAGGTATATTGGTCCATTTGAGATCCTTGAGAAAATTGGACCCGTGGCTTACCAGATAGCCTTATGTCCTAACCTAGCCTAAATCCACAGTGTTTTTTATGTCTCCCAGTTGAAAAAGTATTTATCAGACCCCTCACATGTCATAGAATATGAGCATGTGTAATTGCAGGAAGATCTTTCTTATATAGTGAAACCAGAGAGAATTGCAGATGCTAAGCTGAAACAGCTGAGAAGCAAGAACATTTCTTTGGTGAAAGTGGTCTGGAGAGGTCTAATATCTGAGGAAGCAACCTGAGAATTAGAGGATGATATGAGACAAAAATATCCAGAGTTATTCCCTTGAGGTATGTATTTAAATTTTGAGGACGAAATTTCTTTTAAGGGGGTAGAAATGTAACAACCAAAAAATTGTTGAAATTTTCTAAGTCCTGAAATTTTTCCAAGTTTGCTGGTTATAGTGAGAAATGGCCTAATTATAACGAATGTACCAATTTGCTATAGTGAAAATACTTCTAGCTATAGCGAGTTCGGGCATCCCATACAAAAATCAGGGAGTTCCTCGCAATAGCATGCACCATAGCAAGAATAGGGGTTTGGGACCGATGTGTGTTCGTCGTAGCGAGGGTTATTTTTTGCTATAGTAAGGGTTAGTCCAAAAAAGCGTAAAAAAAGAGAATTTTTCTTCTTAAAGAGTCTAGATCTCTCCTTTTCTTCTAACCGACCTAATCTTTGTCCAAAACAGAGAAAAGGGCTAGAGAGAGAGAGAGACCAAGAAAATAAAGGAAGAATGAGGAAAAGGTAAGCAAACTTGAGATTTTCATAGCTTTTCTTTTTAGAATTTTGTTCTTCTCTATTTGCCCTCTCTTTCTATAGTTTTGGTTGTTGACTTAGTTTTGTTTTGGGCTTGGTTCAGAAGAGGGAGAGTGGAGAATAAAAAAGAAGATGAAAGCAAAAGAGAATCACTCTTGAAAGAAGCTAGAACTCAAGGTAGATACTTATGTATCTTCTTCTTTTTTTGCTTTCCTTGAGTATGTTAGTTCTACTAACTTGAGAGCTTGAGAGAGGAAGGAAGGTTGACCTAGAGAAAGCAAGAAATCCTTGAATTAGAGTGTAGGAGTTAAGAAATACAAAAGAACTAGGAGAAGGGCTAGTAAAATTTAAGAGGGAAAAACTAGAGATTTAATCTCTTAGCCTTTATAAGTAATTGTTTGAGTTCCAAGAGAGTAATTGCATGCTACTTGTTATATCTAGGCTCAAAAGAAACAACTCCATCTAGTTGTGATTGTGAGACCAAGAAAGGAGAAAAGAAATTGAAAGGGAAGGCTTGTGTTGGCTTGTAAGGTAGCTCTCCACTCTTTCTTGTTGTATTCTTAGATGTATATAGTCATTGTATGCTTATGTATGTGTTATATTGTGAGACATGCCATTTGATGTTGCCTTGATGCATTGGTATCAATATGCTTATGTTTTGGGTTGTGAAAATTGCTCAGGTAAGGTAGTGCCAAAAATCCCTTGTAATGGGTAAGGTGGAGTCAAAAGTCCCTAAAAATAGGTGAAATAAGGCCAAAAGTCTTATGGATAAGTGAGACCAAGTCAAAAATCCCTAAACCAAGGGTGAGGCCATCGAAAAGTCCCTAAAATAGGATGAGGCTGACCAAAAGTCCCTAGAGCTCATTCTTGGCATTGATATGGTTTTCATGGCATGTAAATCATATGTTGTATGATTATGAATAGTTAAATGCCTATTTGCATGCTTTGACTTATTTATATGCCTTGATTACTTCCTTGAAAGAGTGCATGAGTTATTGAGATTCCATGAATCTCACTCCCTTCCCTCTTCTACCTTAATATGTAAAGTGGAGCTCAAGGAGATCAAAGTGCAAACCAAGGAGCCTAGTTAAACATGTTTAGTCAGTTGTATAGCTTATTTTGGTTCTTTGATGTAAAGAGATGCCAAAATGAATCTATACCTATTATTTTTGAGATATAAATATTTAAACAAGTGTAAATGTATGTGTAAATGATGTATGAACCATGTATAAAGCCAAAGCAATAGAAATATGAGAATTGGCCCCTTTGTGTCTTATATGTAGTAGTATATTTTTACCCATAGTATAGTGAGTTTGAAATGTATCATGATTTGGACTACTTGAGCATTTCATATATACTATATTTATGCTTTAAAACTTGCCTAAGAGGTACTAGAGTATGTAGGAGACTATTTACCCCCATGTTGAATCATTTAAAGTGTTAAAACTGTCAAATTTGTGAGCTCTATCAAAGTATGACCAAATGAGCTCTTCTTGATATAAAATTTGGCATGCCTTTAGAGTTTGTTGAGAGATTTTTGGGAAGCTAAAGCAAAGAATATTTAGAGGTCTAGGGAATATATAGTGAATTGTTGAAGTTAGACAATATTTTTGGTTTTGGATAGTGCACTGTTACCATAGGTCTAAAAATGAATCTGTGTCATTCATGGACCAAAAGGTGTCCAATTGTCATGAAATTTTATGGACATAAACTAAACATCTACAGTAACATATATCAACTAGAAGTATCTCAATTGGAGGTCTGTAGAGAGAGAAATAACTGTCTGAAGTTCTATGTCAGCATCAGGGAAGCCATCTGACCTTCATTACAGTTCCATCAGTTTCTGAGCTCCAAAGACTACTGAAATAATCTAGCTTATTTTTATCCTTTAGTTAACATCTATATCTTTTAAAATTGGTATATTTTGCCTAGATTAGATTTTTTAAAAATTAGTTATGAATTTTTGAAATTCATGACAACAAGCTATATCAGTACCAGGGACAGCCAGACCTCTGTCTCTTTTTTGATAGTAAACATAGTCTAAACGCTGAGATTGTGGTTAGGAATTATTATTAGTGTAAATTTAAAACTTAGAGCTTTCCAAAAAGCTATGGTTTACTTGATTCCCTTTTTTCTAAAATTAGTTATGATTTTTCAAAATTAGAGCAAAAAATATGACTTTTGGGCCCGTTTGTCTCAAGCCCATAAATTCCATCTTTTTCTTTTTCCTTATTCGAACTAGGGAAATATTTCTCATAAAACTTGACCAAGAAGCTTTCCCAAGTGATCTGTATGTTCTTGGTCTCCATCAGGGGTTTTATGCTACGCCACCACCTGTCGGCTTCCTTCTATAGCATGAAAGTGGCTAGCTGAGCTTTCTGCTCTATGGTATAATCCATTACCGAGAATATTTTCTCTAACTCCATAACCTAAGCTTTCACCTTATCCGCATCCAACTCCCTATCAAACGAGGGTAGACTATTTGTTGAAACTACTTTAACAGTTTCTAGATAGGCATCTGGGTCTGAATAGGCTCTTAGGGAGGTGTAAGTGAAATGCCAGATGTAGATGGCTGAGGTACAGGGGCTTCTCTTTTGGCTTCTTCTTTCCTGGCCAGGATATCTTGTAAATGCATGATCATATCATGCTATTGCTGGGTAATGTACCTCTACTGTTCCAACATCTCCTGGTGTTGGCCCATTATGGCCTCATACAGATCAAACCTCTTTATGATGGTTCGCAAAGGATCCTCAGGCTCAACCGGAACTGCTGGCTCAGCTTTTTGAGCCCTGGGCGGCCTGCCTCTACCCCTACCCCATTTAGTCTCAACTATCTTATCTGAAAAGAAGTAGTAACCCTCAGTTCACAATCATATCACAAGCACATATGCATATGTATGCTACCACTTCCATGGCAATTCACACTAAACATAAGCAAATCACATCATTCAAGAGCCTAACATTGAGCAAAAGTGTCTAAACCTTTTCTCTGATACCAAAAAATGTAACACCATAATATATTAACCCTAACTAGTCTCTGCATAGGCTTGATTCCATCTGATTTCCAAAGAAAATGAGTAAACTATGGCATTTTCTTGTTATGTATCGGGGTTTAAACGTTTATAATTTACCTCGTGGGTCCTGTGAACCCATCAATCACATAATCTATTCAAACTCCATTTATACAACTCATACATAGCATAAAACAACCCATAAACCATGGATATGAAGCCAAAAATCCTAAAATGTAATTTCTCAAAACGAGCCCAAAAGTCATATTTTTGGCTCTAACTTTAGAAAATCATAACTAATTCTAGAAAAATATGAATCAAGAAAACCATAGCTTTCTGGAAATTTCTAAGTGTCAAACTTACACTAAAAAAAATTTCCAACCACAATCATAACGTTTGAACCATGTTTGACATCGAAAAAGAGACAGAGGTATGACTGTCTCTGGTACTAATGCAACTTATTGTCATGAACTTCAAAAATCCAATCTATAAAAACTATACCAATTTAGAAAGACACAAATGTTAACTAGAGGAAAAAAATAAGTTCAGATCATTTCAGTAGCCTTTGGACCTCAAAAAATGATGGAATAGTAACAAAGGTTGGATGGCTTCCTTGATGTTGACATAGAACTTCAAATAGTTATTTCTCCCTCTACAGACCTCCAATTGAGGTACTTCTAGTTGGTATAAGTCTGTGGATGTCTAGTTTATGCCTATAAAATTTCATGACAATTGGACACCATTTGGTCCATGAATGACACAGATTCATTTTCAGACCCATGGTAATAGTGCACTATCCAAAACCAAAAAAATTCTCCAACTTCAACAATTCACCAGATATTCTCTCGATCTCCAAATATTTTGTACTTTAGCTTTCCAAAAAGCTCTCAACAAACTCTAGAGGCATGCCAAATTTTATATCAAGAAGAGCTCATTTGGTCATACTTTGACGAAACTCACAAATTTGGCAGTTTTGACACCTTAAATGGTTTAACATGGGGGTAAATGGTCTCCTACATACACTAGCACCTCTTGGGCGAGTTTTAAAGCATAAATATAGCATATATGAAATGTTCAAGTGGTCCAAATTATCATACATCTCAAACTCACTATGCTACAAGCAAAAATACACTACTGCATACAAGCCACAAATGGGCTAATTCTCATATTTCTATTGCTTTGGCTCCATATATGGTTCACACATCATTTACACATACATTTACACTTGCTCAAATATTTACATCTCAAAAATAATAGGTACATATTTATTTTGGCACCTCTTTACATCAAAGAACTAAAATAAACTATACAACTGACTAAACATGCTCAAAGAAAGAAAAAAAAGAAGAAGTAAGATACATAAGTATCTACCTTGAGTTCTAGTTTCTTTCAAGAGTGATTCTCTTTTGCCTTCACCTTTCTTTTTATTCTTCACTCTCCCTCTTCTAAACCAAGCTCAAAACAAAACTAAATCAATAACCAAAACCATAGAAAGAGAGAGCAAAGAAAGAAGAACAAAATTCTAAGAAGAAAAGTTATGAAAATCTCAAGTTTGCTTATCTTTTCCTTGTTCTTTCTTTCTTTTCTTGGTCTTTCTCTCTCTAGCCCTTTTCTCTATTTTGGACAAAGATTAAGTCGGTTAGAAGAAAAGGAGAGGATCTAGACTCTTTAAGAAGCAAAATTCTCCTTTTCCACGTTTTTTCGGACTAACCCTCGCTATAGCGGAAAATAATTCTCATTACGGCGAGCACGCATAAGTCCCAGGCCTCTGTTCTTGCTACGGCGCATGCTATTGCAAGGAACTCTCTGGTTTTGTATGGGATGCCTGAACTCGCTATAGCTAGAAGCATTCTCGCTATAGTGAACTGGTACATTTGCTATAACTAGGCCATTTCTAGAGATGTGAATAGTTTGAGACTGGGTTGAAGCCCCTAATTAGCAATAGAGTTATTCCACAGCAGATTAGAAAGTTTAATACCCTTGTGGAGGTTAACAGGGTGATTGAGAGTAACCTGTAAGCTAACATGCTTGCTGCAACTACAGCTAGTGAGAAGGAGGCTTATAGCGAAAAATAACCCTCGCTACAGCAAGTACGCATTAGTGCTAGACCTCTGTTCTTGCTACGGTGTGCGCTATTGCGAGGAACTCCCTGATTTTTGTATGGGATGCCCGAACTCGCTATAGCTAGAAGTATTCTCGCTATAGTGAATTGGTACATTCGCTATAGTTAGGCCATTTCTTGCTATAACTAACAGACTTGAAAAATACCACGGTTTGCTCTTTTTCTTTGGAAATCAGATGAAATCAAGCCTAAGCAGAGACTAGTTGGGATTATATATTATGGTGTTACATTTTTGGTATCAGAGTGAAGGTTCAAGCACTTTTTCTTGGTGTTAGGCTCTTGAATGATGTGATTTACTTGTGTTTGGTGTGAATTGCCATGGAAGTGGTAGCATACATATGCTTATGTGCTTGTGATATGATTGTGAATTGAGAGTTGCTACTTCTTTTCAAATAAGATGGTTGAAACTAGACGGGGCAAGGGTAGAGGCAGGTTACTTAGGGCTTAGAGAGCTGAGCCAGTGGTTCCAGTTGGGCCTGAGGAACCTCTGCGAACCATCATGGAGAGACTTGATGGGTATGAGGCCATGATGGGCCACTACCAGGAGATGTTGGAACAACAGAGGTACATTGCCCAGCAACAACATAATATGATCATGCATTTGCAAGATACCCTGGCTAGGTAAGAAGAAGCTAAGAGAGAAACCCCTATACTTCAGCCATCCACATTTAGAATTGGGCTAACACACATCCTAACCCTTTGTCCAAGGCATCATAATAAACCATAAATGGTTCACTAGGGTAAGGGATAATCAATGCAGGGGCAGTGGTCAAACGGAGTTTCAACTCTTGGAAACTCCTCTCACATCTATCATCCCACACGAATGGTGTCTCTTTCCTAGTTAGCCTCGTCAGTGGTAAGGCCATATGAGAAAAGCCCTGAATAAACCGTCGATAGTATCTTGCCAAACCTAGGAAACTCCTAACCTTGGTGATTGTTGTAGGTCTATCCCACTGTGTCACAGCCTCAACTTTATAGGGATCAACTGTGACCGTCGTGAGATCATATGACCTAAGAATCTCACCTCAATTAGCCAAAACTCACATTTACTAAGTTTGGCATACAACCTTTTCTTTCTTAAGGTCTCTAGGACTAATCTTAAATGCCTCTCATGCTCTTCAAAGGATCTGGAGTACACTAGAATATTATCAATGAAGACCACCACAAATTGATTTAGATATGGTCTGAATACCCTATTCATGTAATCCATGAACATAGCGAGTGCATTCGTCAGCTCGAATGGTATCTCAAGGAACTCATAATGGCCATATCTCATTCTGAAGGCCATCTTAAAGACATCTTTAGTTTTCACTCTCAACTGGTGGTATCTAGATCTAAGATCTATCTTGGAAAATATAGATGCCCTAACCAACTAATCTAAAAAATCATCAATTCTAGGGAAATGATGTTTATTCTTGATGGTAACTTTATTCAACTCTCTGTAATCAATACACAATCGTAAGCTACCATCTTTCATCCCACAAATAACATCGGAGCTCCCCAAGGTGAAACACTAGGGCAGATAAACCCTTTCTCTAACAATTCCTCTATCTACTTTTTCAACTCAGCGAGCTCAGTGGTAGTCATCCTATAAGGAGCCCTGGACACCGGTCCAGCCACAAATACTCACAATTTGAGTGTCTTCAGTGATGGGAGTGGGTCGGTCAATGAAGGTAAAGAAGCTCAGTCCTCAGTATATTAGTCCGTTTGAAATCCTTAAGAAAATTAGACCCGTAGCTTACCGAATAGCCTTACCACCTAACCTAGCCCAAATCCATGGTGTTTTTCTAGCTCAACCCAATATAGAGGGGATCTGCACTTTCTCCCATACAAAGCCTTATAAAGAGCTATCTGAATACTAGAATGGTAACTGTTATTATACACAAATTCTGCTAATGGTAAATACGCATCATAATTACCCCTTATTTCTAACACACATGCCCTCAACATGTCTTTCAAGGTTTAGATGGTCCTCTTAGTCTGACCATCTGTCTGGGGGTAATATGCAGTACTAAATCGCAACTTGGTCCTTAAGGCATACTGCAACGACCTCCAGAAGTTCGATGTGAACCTGGGGCATCTATGTTTTCTAAGATAGATCTTAGATCTGGGTACTACCAGTTAAGAGTGAGAACTGAAGACGTCTCCAAGACAGCCTTCAGAATGAGATATGGACACTATAAGTTCTTTGTGATGTCATTTGGGCTGACAAATGCGCCCGCTGTGTTCATGAATTACATGAATAGGGTATTCAGACCGTATCTAGATCAGTTTGTGGTGGTCTTCATTAATGATATTCTAGTGTACTCCAGATCCTTTGAGGAGCATTTCTAGGTTAAAACAAAGCTATTTTACTTAACCACCTATGGAAAGGAAACTTAAAAAGAGAAGAATAAAGGCAAGAAGAAGAAGCATGAAGATCTTTAAGGGTTCTTACCTTTCTTCCTTAGTTTTCTTCCTTCTTTCTTAGCTTCTCTTAGTTTCTCTCTCTCTCTCAAGCCTTTTTCTTTATTTTGGACGAAGCTTAGGTCTGTTAAAAGAAAAGGAAAGGATTTGGATGCTTTAAGAAGCAAAATTCTCTTTTTTCATATTTTTCTAGACTAACTCTCACTATAGCGAAAAATAACCCTCGCTACAGCGAGCACATATCAGTTCCAGAACCCTGTTCTCGTTACGGTGCTCTATTGTGAGGAATCCCCTAGTTTTTATATGAGATGCTCGAATTCGCTATAGCTAAAAGCATTCTCACTATAGCGAACAAGCACATTCGCTATAACTAGGCCATTTCTCGCTATAGCTAATAGGTACATTCGCTATAGTCGGCTGAAGCCAGCAGACTTAGAAAAATTTTAGGACTTAGTGAATTTTAGCAATTCTCTTTTTTCATATTTTTCTAGACTAACCCTCACTATAACATAAAATAATTCTTGCTACAGCGAGCATGTATCAGTCCCAGACCCCTGTTCTTGCTACGGTTGCACTATTACGAGAAACTCTCTGGTTTTTGTATAGGATGCTTGAACTCGCTATAGCTAAAAGCATTCTTGCTATAAGGAACAGGCATATTCACTATAGTTAGGTCATTTCTTGCTATAGCAAATAGGTACATTCCCTATAACAGGGCTGTAGCTAGCAGACTTAGAAAAAGTTTAGGACTTAAAAAATTTCAGCAATTCTAGTTGTTGCATTTCTACCCCCCTTAAAAGAAATTTCGTCCTCGAAATTTAAATACATACATCAAGGCAATAACTCTGGATATTTTTGCCTCATGTCATCCTCCAATTTCCAGGTTGCTTCCTCAGATGTCGGACCTCTCTAGACCACTTTCACTATAGGAATGTTCTTGCTTCTCAGCTGTTTCAGCTTAGCATCCACAATTCTCTCCGGTTTCACTATATAGGAAAGATCTTCCTATAATTATACATGCTTATATTCTATGACATGTGAAGGGTCTAATGAGAAATATTTTCCTAGTTTGGTAAGAATTACCTCCAGAGGTATAATGATGAACCCTGGAGATATGAGCAGTTTGAGACTGGGTTGAAGCCCTTGATTAGCAACAGAGTTACTTCACAGTGGATTAAAAAGTTCAATACCCTTATAGAGGTCAGTAAGGTGATTAAGAATAACGTGTGAGCTATCATACTTGCTGCGACAATAGCTAGTCAGAAGGGGGCTTCAAAAACGAAAAGACTGAGATCGGAAGAGGGTTTTAGTGTGACACCTAGAACCAAGAGGAGAGGCAAGGGGCCATAGAACTGAAAGCTACAACGGGGTAAGCCGATGCCATCTCCTTGGAGCCAGGCATCCTTCCAGCAGTCTCTGGTGACATGTTTTAAGTATGGGAAGCCGGGGCACATTGCTAGAAATTGTCCTCAGGTGGACACAACGCCTCCTCCTAGGCCACAGACCTAGGGCCGAGTGTTTGCCCTCACTCAGTAGGAAGCCAGAGTGTCCCCCAGTTTGATTCAAGGTACGCTAATAGTGAATGGCTTTCCTATAGTTGCTATGTTTGATTCGGGTGCTAGTTACTCATTTATATCCTATGATTGTGTGAGGCAATTGGGTTTAGTTGTTAGTGTCTTGCCATTTGATTTATTTGTCACCACACCTACTGGAGGCCACGTGGTTACTTCCTATACTTGCTTAAATGTCACTATACAGTTTAATTACTGTCTTACCATATTGATATGATCTGTATACCCTTCTATGATAGTGATATGATTATTGGTATGAATTGGTTAGTCGCGAATAATGCGGCACTTGATTGTGAACACCAAACCATCTCTTTACCTACTTGTGGGACCATACCTAGGGTAGGAGTTGAGTTATCCTTTGTGACTATGCCAGGCTGAGAGGCATTTAGAGTGTGGATGTCAAGGGTTTCTAGTCTTCTTTTCTATTCAGGCTGAGGTAGATGAAGGGATAGAGGAGATCCCAGTAGTCAGGGAATTCTCGGAGATTTTTTCTAGAGATTTTGACTTTAGTGGTTTACCCTCTGAGAAAAAGCTAGAGTTCCCTATAAACATAGTGCCTGGGGCTGGACTAGCATCCAAAGCTCCTTATAGGATGGCTCTTGCTAAACTCATTGAGTTGAAAAAGCAAATAGAAAAATTATTAGAGAAAGGGTTTATCCTCCCTAGTGTTTCACCTTGGGGAGCTCTAAAGTTATTTATAAGAAAGAAGGATGGTAGCTTACGACTGTATAGAATATCATCAATGAAGACCACCCCAAACTAATCTAGATACGGTCTGAATACCTTGTTCATGTAATCCATAAACACAACAGGCATATTTGTCAACCCGAATGGCATCACAAGGAACTCATAGTGCCCATATCTCATTCTGAAAGCCGTCTTGGAGATGTCTTCAGATCTCACCCTCAACTGATGGTACATAAATCTAAGATCTATCTTAGAAAACACAGATGCCCTAACTAATTGATCTAACAAATCGCTTTTTCTTCTAACTGACCTAATCTTCATCCAAAATAGAGAAAATGGCTAGAGAAAGAGAGAGACCAAGAAAAGGAAGGAAGAACAAGGAAAAGATAAGTAAACTTAAGATTTCCATAGTTTTTCTTCTTAGACCTTTGTTCTTCTTTCTTTGCCCTCTCTTTCTATGGTTTTGGTTGTTGACTTAGTTTTGTTTTGAGCTTGGTTCAGAAGAGGGAGAGTGGAGAATAAAAAGGAAGGTAAAGGCAAAAGAGAATCACTCTTGAAAGAAGCTAGAACTCAAAGTAGATACTTATGTCTCTTACTTCTTTTTTTTGCTTTCCTTGAGTATGTTAGTTCTACTAACTTGAGAGCTTAAGAAAGGAAGAAAGTCTGACCTAGAGCAAGCAAGAAATCCTTAAATTAGAGTGTGGGAAGTTAAGAAATACAAAAGAACTAGGAGAAGGGCTAGTAAAATTTAAGAGAGAAAAACTAGGGATTTAATCTCCTAGCCTTTGTGAGTAATTGTTTAAGTTCCAAGAGAGTAATTGCATGCTAATTGTTGTGTCTAGGCTCAAAAGAAGCAGATCCATCTAGTTATGATTGTGAGACCAAGAAGGGAGAAAAGAAATTGAAAAAGAAAGCTTGTGTTAACTTGTAAGGTAGCTCTCCACTCTTTCTTGTTGCATTCTTGGATATATATAGTCATTGTATGCTTGTGTATGTGCTTATATTATGAGACATGCCATTTGATGTTGCCTTGATGTATTGGTATCAATATGCTTTATTTTGGGTTGTGAAAATTGCTCAGGTGAGGTAGTGCCAAAAGTCCCTTGTAATAGGTGAAGTAGAGCCAAAAGTCCCTAGAAATGGGTGAGACAAGGCCAAAAGTCTCCTGGATGAGTGAGGCCAAGTCAAAAGTCCCTAAACTAAGGGTAAGGCCATCCAAAAGTTCCTAAAATATGGTAATGCTAGACCAAAAGTCCCTAGAGCTCATTCTTGGCATTGATATGATTTTCGTGGCATGTAAATCATGTGTTATATGATTGTGAATGGTTAGATGCCTATTTGCATGCTTTGACTTGTTTATATGCCTTGATTTCTTCTTTGAATGAGTGTATGAACTATTGAGATTCTATGAATCTCACCCCCTTCCCTCTCCCATCTTAATATGTTAAGTGGAGCTCAAGGAGATCAAAGTGCAAACTAAAGAGCCTAGTTAAGCATGTTTAGTCAGTTGTATAGTTACCAGTATGTTTCTGGTCTTCATTAGGGGTTTCGTGCTACGCCATCACCTATCAGCTTCCTTCTGTAGCATGAAAGTGGCAAGCTGAGCTTTATGCTTTGTGGTACAATCCATCATCGAAAATATGTTCTCCAACTCCATAACCCAAGCCTCCACCTTATCTGCATCCAACTCCTCATCAAACGAGGGTGGACCAGATCCTTTGAAGAACATGAGAGGCATTTAAAATTAGTCCTAGAGATCTTGAGAGAGAAAAAGTTGTTTGCCAAACTTAATAAATATGAGTTTTGGCTAACTGAGGTAAGATTTTTAGGTCATATGATCTCATGAGATAAGGTCGCAATTGATTCCCATAAAGTTGAGACTATGACATAGTGGGATAGACTTAGAATGATCACCAAGGTTAGGAGCTTCCTAGGTTTGGTAGGGTACTATTGATGGTTTATTCAGGGTTTTTCTTAGATAGTCTTACCACTGACGAGACTAACTAGGAAAGAGACACCATTTGTGTGGGATGATAGATGTGAGAAGAGTTTTCAGGAGTTGAAACTCCGTTTGACAACTGCCCCTATACTGATTATCCCTGACCCTAGTGAACCATTTATGGTTTATTGTGATGCTTTGGGCAAAGGGTTAGGATGTGTGTTGATGCAGCAGGGTAGGTAGTAACATATGCCTCTAGGCAGTTGAGGCCTCATGGGAAGAATTATCCCACACATGACCTAGAGTTATCCGCCATAGTATTTACTCTTAAAATCTGAAAGCATTATCTGTATGGTACTATCATAGAGATTTACAATGACTACAAGAATCTAAAATACTTGTTTGACCAGAAGGAACACAATATGAGACAGATGAGATGGATAAAGTTCTTGAAAGATTATGATTATGTGTTAAAATATCATTTGGGCAAGGCCAATGTGGTAGTAGATGCCTTGAGTAGGAAATCCATCCATATAGCCTATATGATGATTAGGGAGTAAGAGCTTCTAGAGAAATTCAGAAACATGAACCTCTCTTGTCAGGTGGTGTCGGGTAAATTATATTTGAGTGAAACTTGAATTGAAAATGTATTACGAACCCAGATCTTAGATGCCTAGAGAGAGAATGAGTTCCTAAAAAGGATTAGAAATGAGATTTTCTAAGGTAAGACCTCAGATTTTAAGGTATCTGAGGATGGTATGATAGTATACCAAGATAGAATTTGTGTACCTAGTCGAAATAAATTGAGAGAAAGTATTTTAAAAGAGGCACATAAGAGTAAGTATACTATCCACCCAGGTACCACCAAGATGTATCAAGATTTGAAATGGATTTTCTGGTGGCCAGGGATGAAGAATGATGTGACGGATTATGTGGCTAGATGCCTAGTGTGTCAGAAGGTAAAAATAAAACATCAAAGGCCGACTGAGTTGTTGTAACCTCTAGATATCCTTGAGTGAAAGTGGGATAGTATAGCCATGGATTTTGTTATGGGGTTACCCAGGACATTCTCTGGACACGATACTATTTAGGTAGTTGTGGATAAACTGATAAAGTCCGCACACTTTTTAGCTATCAGGGCTACTCATACAAGTTTCTGATAGAGACCCCAGATTCACATCGAACTTCTAAAGGTCATTATAGCATGCCTTAGGGACTAGGTTGCAGTTTAGTACTGCATATCACCCCTAGATAGATGGTCAGACTGAGAGGACTATCCAGACCTTGAAAGACATGTTGAGGGCATGTGTGTTAGAAATGAGGGGTAACTGGGATGCGTATTTACCATTAACAGAGTTTGGTTTAATAATAGTTACCGTTCCAGTATTCAGATGGCCTCTTATGAGGCTTTATATGGGAGAAAGTGTAGATCCCCTCTGTGCTAGGTTGAGCTAGGTAAGAGGAGCATGATAGGACCTGAACTTGTGGACTAGACTACCCGACAAAAAGAATTGATTAGAAAGAAACTCCTCACAGCCCAAAGTAGGCAGAAAAACTATGCTAATAAAAGAAGGAAGCTATTAGTGTTTGAGATTAGAGACCAAGTGTTCATTCGAGTATTTCCAATAACAAGGGTGGGTCAGTCAATGAGGGTAAGGAATCTCAGTTCTAGGTATATTAGTCCATTTGAAATCTTTGAGAAAATTGGACCCATGGTTTATCGGATAGCCTTACCTCCTAACCTAGCCTAAATCCATGGTGTTTTTCATGTCTCCCAGTTGAAAAAGCACTTACAAAGGCTAGGAGATTAAATCCCTAGTTTTTCCCTCTTAAATTTTACTAGCCCTTCTCCTAGTTCTTTTGTATTTCTTAACTTTCCACACTTTAATTCAAAGATTTCTTGCTTACTCTAGGTCAGACTTCCTTCATCTCTCAAACTTTCAAGTTGGTAGAACTAACATACTCAAGGAAAGTAAAAAAGAATAAGTAAGATACATAAGTATCTACCTTAAGTTCTAGCTTCTTTCAAGAGTGATTCTATTTTGCCTTCACCTTCCTTTTTATTCTCCACTCTCCCTCTTCTGAACTAAGCTCAAAACAAAACTAAGTCAACAACCAAAATCATAGAAAGAAAGGGCAAAGAGAGAAGAACAAAGGTCTAAGAAGAAAAGCTATAGAAATCTCAAGTTTGCTTACCTTTTCCTTGTTCTTCCTTTCTTTTCTTAGTCTCTCTCTCTCTCTAGCCCTTTTCTCTATTTTGGACCAAGATTAAGTTGGTTAGAAGAAAAGGAAAGGATCTGGACTCTTTAAGAAGCAAAATTCTCCTTTTTCACGCTTTTTCGGACTAACCTTCGCTATAGAGAAAAATAATCCTCACTACAGCGAGCACATATCAGTCCCAGAACCATATTCTCGCTACGACGCGTGTTATTACAAGAAACTCCTTAGTTTTTGTATGGGATATCTGAACTCGTTATAGCTAGAAGCATTCTTGCTATAGCAAATATGCACATTCGCTATAACTAGGTCATTTCTTGCTATAGCGAATAGGTACATTCGCTATAGTCAGGCTGTAGCCAGTAGACTTAGAAAAAGTTCAGAACTTAGAAAATTTTAGCAATTCTGGTTGTTACACCTGCCAAGAATGTTAATGAATGTCACACTATCACATATCAAAGGCTACAACTTACTAAATTAAAAGACTTTGTACTACTAGCCGAAAACCTTATTGACAAGGTTTTGGATTTCACAATGCAAATTACAAGATTTTGTCAACAAGATCTTAGACCCTGTCTACAAGATGTTACCTCAGCCTTTTAATTTGACATGGTTTAATGCCAATTCAATCGTAGTATATTTGTTCAACTAAAAGCATCACCAAGTAAGACATAAAACATTTATTATCAAGAACATTCTTACCTTTAGTAAGGGAAATAACCATCATCAAAGGCCAAAATTCAATTTTAATCATATAGGTCATGTGACCTTACCAATATCATCTTCCATCCATGACATACTTAATGGACCAGAAATATCACAAGCAAGCATGGAAATTGAGCTTAAGGTTAAGCATCACAAGTTTACATAAGTGCATCTTTCCATGCTATTCACATTTTTCCTTAAGTTTCAACACTTAGTTTTGATCACATTATAACATCCCAGTTTTTGTAGAAATAAGAACTCAAGATTTCAAAAATTTTCTAAGTCTTCTAACTATAGTAAGGATGCCTATTCGCTATAGTAAGGATGTTTGTTTGCCATAACGAGAATGCCAATTCACTATAGTGAGTTCATGACTCATACAAAATTCAAGGAGTTTTTCACAATAGCACCAGCTATGGCAAGAATAAGGGGTGGAACTGATAAGTTCTCGCCATAACAAGGGGTATTTTCCGCTATAGTGAGATTTATTTTGAAAAAAATGTGAAAAAGTGAAAATTTCTTTTTAAAGGGTCTAGAATTCTACTCCCTCATTTTAACCAACTTTAGCTGGTTGAAAATAGATCCCCAAAGCTTTAGAAGTGGCGCACCAAGGAGGAGAAAAAGGATGAGGAAGAAACTAAGTAAAGGTAAGGAATTTCATGGTTTCTCCTTTAGTAAGTTAATTCTCCTTCTTCCCATCTCTTTTTCTATGGTTTTAATGTTATGTTTGGTGCTTTTTTGGGTCTAGTTTAGAGGGAGAAGAGTGGAGTTCTAAGAAGAGGAGTTAACCACTTGAAAGAGCATCCAAGAAAAATTAGGAAGCTAAGGTAACTTTCTTGATTTGTTGCTTTCTCTTCCTTCCTTCTCTTAGTGTGTGTGTTTGGACAAGAAGAGGGCTGAAGGGGGAGGGAGTATTTTTTTATTAAAAGCAAGCAAGAAATCTAGATTTTAGATGATAGGGAATTAGATAAGGTAAGGGAACTTGAAGGAAAATTTGTAAAACCCAAGATAGCCAAGATAGAGACTTGTGAATATATCTTAAAATATGATTTTTCCCAAGAGTTCCTAAGCTTATATGAGAGTTCAATTGAGTTTATAAAACCCTTAGGAAGCCTCCTAAGTACTTCTTCTTTTAAGGAACAATAGAACACTCCATGGGCTCTTGAGCACCTCTAAAATCCATAAAGGCCTAATAAAGTAATGTATGGCTAAGCTTAGGACTTGGTTCAAGAAGATAACATAATTCTATTTGTTGTGGTTAGGCCCAAGGAAATCCTACTCCACCCATTGTCAAGCGTGTAGCCAAGGGAGAGGAGAAAGATCAAGAAAAAATGTGTGTAATTATTCTCAAGATAGCCCTCCAACCTTTCTCTCATGTATGTGTATGGATGTTTTCTTGCTTTGGATGCTTGTTGTGTGTGGTTGAATTATGAAAAGTATACTTAGCTAGTAGGGACATGTGTGGTGCCACTTATGTGTCTTGAATTGCTTTTCTATATGAATAAGACTTGAATAGATTTGGTAATACCAAAAGTCCCTTAGTATAGGTGAGATAAGCCAAAAGTCTTAAGAGGAGTGAGGCTTACTCAAAAGTCCCAAAGTAAAAGGGGTGAGACAAGTCCAAAAGTCCAAAGAGAGGTGAGTGAGGCTAACTGAAGTTTTGAGAGTCTATTTTGATGTGTTTGAAACTTTGTGGAATGGCAATTATATTCTTCATATGCATATGTAACTCATAAACCATGCATGACATTATTTTGCATGAAATTACATCTATCATGTATGATTAAAAGTGTATTGAGCTATTGAGATTCTTTGAATCTCACTCCTTCCCTATTACATAACATGTTTAGGTGGACCAAGTGAGCAAAGAGATGGAGGGCACCAAGCTTGAAAGGAAGAGATTCACAAAAGAATTATATGTCTAGTGATTTTGTAACCATTTGGTTGTCAAATGATGTAATTTCATGATGTATATGTTGTATAGACACTTGAACATATGTAAATATATGGATATATGATGTATGTGTGAGAATTGAAAGTATATGAATGAGATTAGAGGTTTTTAATATTGAATTGTATGGTTGTACTTTTAAGAACTTGTGCATATGAATAAGTGAGGTAGTAATTTTATGATATATGGATATTTGGACTCTTTAAACAAGTTTGTTAATCTATTTTGTAGCTTACCCACATGCTCAAGTGGTCTTAGTTCTAGGGGAAGGCCATTTGACATTCATATGAACAATTTTGGGACAAAAAATGACTCTTTTTGTGAGCTAAACTTCAAACTAACCAAATGAACGGTTTTGAGGTTGAAATTTGTACACATATATTATCATATAGAGCTTTTCTCTAGTTCAAGAACTGCATTATTTGGAGGTCTATAGAATTTCTTATGATTTTTCAAAGTTTAGCTCAGAAATTAGTTTTGGTCTGGGTACTATTCACTTGAGCAGTTCATATTTTTGTATCATCTGAGGCTCAAATGAGATCTAATGATTTGGAAATTTTACAAGGAAAAACTAGACATTTACAGTGAGCTATAGCAATTGGAAGCACCTCATTTGGAGGTCTAGAGAGAGAGAAATGGATTTTTCAAGTTGGAACTTACTATCAGTAACATAGCAGGACTCTAAGCATTGTTCCATCGAATTTTGATAGCTTAGTGTCATTTTATGGATTTAGAGCTATTTTTTCCTAAAGTAGATATCTATAAATTTCTAAATTGGTATGGTTTACTTAATTTGGAGTTTTTTGAAATTATTTATGAATTTTTAAAGTTCATATCAGTAAATTGTATCAGAACTCCAAGATAGCGGGACTTTTCTGCTATCAAACGTGGTCAAGATGATGTTTTAATGGATTGGAAGTATTTTTAGCATAAAGTTAACATTCATAGATTTTTAGAAAGCTATGATATATTATATTTGAATTTTTTTAGATTTAATTATAAATTTTCAAAATTGGTGATAGAAACTTGAATTCTGGGTCTGAAAACAAGTATGCATTTTTTGATGTGTAGGGCTCCAAATCCGAATTGCATGAGATGTTTCATGATGTTTATGACTTGTTTAGATAGAATATGAGTAGGAGATGATATTGGAGAGTCCAAGAGACCTACAAAGGAAAATTTGAATAGTTAAAGTGTTACACATGCTATTATGAGCCATGATTTCAATCCATTTCTTCTTGAAACCCACGTATGAAGCATGTATGGAATATGATATATGGGAAAGTATGGCTAAAGTGATATAATGTTACACACATAGGGTCCATCTTGAGCCATAGGGGTCCAACCCTCAATTTTTCTTTTCCTTGATTTATTTTCATCATAAACAAGTTTGCTTAAACACATTTTAGCATGCTTTAGCTCAAGGAATATACACAATTTTCATAACACCCGAATTGACAGCATACATATAAACTCTGCACTAACTTTAAAAATTCATAATTAATTTTAGAAAAATTAAAATCATACCTATGATTTCTTTCTAGAAAGCTCTAGATGTTAACTAATTACTAAAAATAGTTTCAGACCAAGACAATAGTATTTAACCTACAAAAGCAATAAAACCATACATTAGGTCTGGGTGGGGTCTTGTAGCTGAACCAGAATTTCAAAAATTCATATCTTTGTCTGCACAAGTCCAAATGGGATGCTCTCAGTAGCTATGAAAAGCTCAAGATGTCAACTCATGCCTATAAAATTTTATAAGCATTGGATTTCATTTGGCCCTCCAAAAACTAGACTGTCCAAAAGCACAATGCCATAACAGTTTTTGCATAATTTAGCCAACTTTAAAAAATCATAAGATATTCTATAGAGCTTTAAAAGTTTTTCTCTTTAGTTCTATGAAATACTCTCAATGAGATCTATATGGTTACCAAATTTCATGCCGAAACTTGTTCATTTGTTCTAGTTTTAGTTCAGGTGCAAAATATAGCTTAGTTTTGTACCATAATGGGGTCAAATTATACCAAATGGCCTTCCAAATACACCATGACCATTTGAGCATGTCTAGAAACACACCAAGTGATTTAAATTATCATGGAGCTTAAATTCACCATCTCACTTGCATAAATGCACATAAATATCATGGCTCAAAGATGTCAAAATCATTTATTCTCATACATATGGCTCTATAATCATTACATATAACATATTCTTGTACTTTTACGCATGCTCAAAGGTTAACAACTCATAATTAACTTATACATACATACTTTGACATCAATTTACATCAAAATTTATACTATTGTCAAAGTGTTATCACTTATGCTCCATGGCTCCCATTCTTTGCTCCTTGGACTTCACCTAGACAAATTTAGATGGAAAGTGAAGGAGAATGAAATTCAAAGAATTCAAATAGCTCATTGACCCTTTAAGTAAGTATATATGGCATATTATCATGTCAAAGAACACAAGCATGCACCAAAAGCTTCCAAGAATCAAACATAAACATGTTTTCAAGATCACATAAACATGTCAATATCAAAATTAAGCTCTAGAGACTTTTGGCTTAGCCTCATCCAATTATTTAGGACTTTTGGATTAGCCTCACCTATTTTTTAAGAACTATTGACTTAGCATCACTCATTCCAAGAAACTTTTGGCCTTGTCTTACCCATTCCTAGGGACTTTTAGCTTTACCTTACCCATTCTAAGGGAGTTTTGGCTTCACCTCACTCATTCCAAGGGACTTTTGGCATCACCTCATCTATCAAGAGCAAAGTCACATTCCAAACACAATTCAAGGAGCATAATGGTACCATAACATCAAACCAATAAGTAGAAACATGTTTTATGATTCAAATATCCATATAAGCATTCAATGACATCCAAGAAATGCATACAAGAAAGGATGAAGAACTATCTTTTTCAAGAATGCACCACTTTTCTTTCTTGATTTCTCACTTTCCTCTCTTAGCCTCACAAGCATACTTGGGAGAGACTTGATTTGCTTAGCCTAGATATATCAAACAACACATAAAGGTATTAATGGAACCATCTTTAACCTCACACAAGCCTTATATAAGTTACTTCTAGCTTTAGGCATCCATATGGCTCCATATAGTAGCATAATGAAGCAACTCACACAATTTATTATCTTGCCTCCAATCTCTCACTCAATCTAAGTCACATGACTCCATTTAAATTCATTAGAGTTATCACAAACTTAATTCAATGAGCCTAACACCAAGTTGTTTCTTTATGTATAATGAAACCCAAACTTTCAATTTTCAAGATATGATTTCTAAATTCAAACCAATGGTTCCTTTAGTGCTTATTATTCATTTCTAAGCCATTTGTATCATTGGAATTAAAGAAAAATCTTCCTAGGTACCTCATAGACCCGTTGGCCGAGACATGCACTTAAAGGAGCCTATGGAGTTTTGCTTGTTTTCTTAAGGAATTTGCCATCCATAAAGCTTCCTAGATGTCTTGAGAACTCACATAATTTTACACAATCTAAATCATCACTAGAAAGCTCTATAAATCCCTAAGTGCAATTAAAACCCTAATTTTCACAACTTGTTATCATGGCCTTTGATGGCTTTCTTTTTGCATAATCTTACTTTCCACACTTGTAAACACTTGTTTCTATTAAATTTTCATTAAACAAAAGCTTTCTTCTTACTCTCTCTCTTTCTCTAGGCTGAATTATGGAAGAAGAAGAAGACCAAGGAAATGATATGAAATGACAATATCATGGCTCACATCATACCTCATTTGAAAGCTTATTAAGTGGTGATTCTTGAGCCATAATTGTTTGCTTCAAACTTTCACTTTTCCTTAAGAGGTCAACTATCAAACTCCCCATTTCAAGAATCTAAAGCCATCACAAGAAAGAGAATGAATAGAGGAGAAAGTTTCATAACTAGCTTATTACAAAATTCTATGTATTTTCATACTTCTTTACCTTAGTTTCCTTTCTCTCTCCTCCATTTCTCTTAAATGCCATGGTTGGTCTATTTCTGATCTCAAGTGTCATTTTAGAAGGGTGGAGGGCCTAACTTGATTATATTAAAAGGTGGAGGAAGATTTTTTTTAACAATTCCCGCAATACCGATTATGTCCCTCTACTTTCGTTCTATCATTTAGGCTCATTTTAGCTTCTTTTTTAGAACTATATTTTTCATATAAAAATTTAGGTCTTCTAGTTTAATAAAAATATACTTTTCCAATTTTGTGGAGTTCAAAACCATCCTAAATCATCCAGTCAAAGTATTGGTTAACTTTTTGCCAAAAATACACACAAAGAGGGTTTAAACCATTGTGATGATTCCCATAGTTTTTAGGGTCTTTAAGAACCTTGGAAAATTTAATTTTTCCATTAAAAACTCCCTCTTTTAAGTTTTCTAAAAGTTTTCTAAAATTATAAAAATGCCACTGGCCTCTGTGACTCTCTGTTTGGCCATTTTAGCTCCAATTTTGGGTTATCCTAAGGCTCTTAACTATATTTTAAGATGTTCTAATTAACATCCATATCTTAAATAGCCCCAGTTTACTTTATTATGGGGTCTTCATTCATTAATCAATTGATTCTGATTTCGGTTTCCCAATCTTATTAGCTTTTACTAGGCCCGTGACCCCTGTAAGTAATTCATTCCACTATTTAGGAATGATTTTAGATTTTTAAATCATAGGATATTGCAATGAATAAATTCTATATTGTGTAGCATTGTCTGTTTTTTCTTTTACTTGTGCCAAACACTTTAACTATTTCTCCCTTATGTTGTGGGAGTTGTTTGTAATTATGATACTATTTTTGCATTTTAATATCTGTATTGATGATTTTGCTTTTGTTATGTGGTTGTTAGTGTTAATGGCTCTCGTGTCTTTCATCTTTTGACTCTACTTTTAATTAACTATTTGTGACACTATTTTTACCTTTCATCTTCCAATAGGTACTTAACGTTTTCCATTATTTCTTACTATGTTCATGTTACCATTTGTGACACTATTTTTGAATTCTATCTTGCTTTATCTACTTAACATTTTCCATAATTCCCTACTATGTTCATGCTACTATTTCTAACACTATTTTTACCTTTCATGTTGCACTATTTACTTAAAATTTTCCACAATTTCCTCTTATGTTGTTAGTGCCTTTCAGCTTCCTAACATTGTTGACTAACTAGATACCTTAACCCAAACATATGGGCATAAATGGTTTCTTAGGGAGGATACTCTAATGGTTGAATGCCTAGTGGAGCTATGTCTCCATAGTAAGTATATGGTAAATGGTTGCCTTAAGCCAAGACATTTAAAGGAACTTGAGGTGATGATGGAGTAGAAGAGTCTGGGTTGTGGGTTTACAAGTATGCCTCACGTTCAATTAGGATTAAAGACGCTTAAAGGTAGTCGGAGCACCATGTATGAGATGGTTTATGGTACCAACATATTAAGGTTTGGCCAGGACCTTGACACAAGATGCGTAATTACTGAGAATTCTGTATGGGAGGAGTATGTTAAGGTGAAATTTACATGTTAAATCAATTTTCATGTTTCTATTTTGTTAGTATTGACCCTTGTTGGTAGTTTATTTCCATTGCTATAATAATACCTTAAGACAACACATTGATTCAAGTACTAGTTGAGTTGGTTCAATATTATGATAGTGGAATACATCAAATGAGCATGTAGGGGAAGGTAGAAAGGCAATGCATTCATGGTTAGGCTACTAAGTTAGACTTTGAGGCAACATATTAGTTGGTGTTATTTATTAATGACAATGTTATAAGAATTTTATAAAGGTTTCTAAAGATTAGTTTTCAAGGTCACACATACAAAATATTCACCTTTTAAAAAAGTTTAGCTCTTTTTCATTACTAGTTATTTGGCCTATGCTTTGTATGGAATATGTCATACCATAATATAATAGCACATAATTACATTTCAATGTGCTTATAATATCCATTTTTTTTAAAATTCAACATTTTTAATAGTGAAAATAATCGATATTAAAGGCCCAATTTTTGAATTTTTTCATAAATGCATCACTTTAGTATCCTAATCTCAAAATCCATCCTTAAAATATTTGCTCAACTAGAAACATCACAAGAATAAGCAAGGGATTCAAATTTAAGCCATGCATCACAAGCCAGTATAATTGCATCATTCCATGCATGCCCATAATTATGTCACTAACTTCAAAGTGTCATATCTTGAGCTAGAAAATTTTTATTTGCATAAATGAGGACTTTCTAGAAAACTCATGACATAAGCTACATGCTGTAAAAATTCTAGATAAAAAAAGTTCATTTAGGCTACAAAAAGCTAATGGAATAATAACACTATCAGAATTTCATACATGCACAAACTTGAAATTTTGAGCATACATATCTTGAGTTACATAACTCCAAATTGAGTGATCTTAATGGCTGTGGAAAGCTTATAATATCAACTATATTATTGTAAAATTTCATGGGAATTGAAATTAATTTGGCCCCTCAAATGTCCAAAAAACCAGAATTGACCAAATAAATAGTGTACAGGTAAATATATATAATTCAGCCAGTTTTAAAAAATTATAAAAAATTCTATAGAGTTTCAAAAATTATTTTCTTTAACTTTATAAAAAGCTCTAAATGAGATCTAAATGTCTGCCAAATTTCATGCCAAAATTCATTCATTTGTTTTAGTTTTAGTTTAAGGGTAAATAATGACTCAAAATGATGCATTATGGATACCAAATGGTTCAAAATGGCTTCTTACATAACTTGTGATCATTTGAGTACATCTAAAACATAAAATATAGCATATATGGCCATCTCATCAGGTCCCAAACTTCATGGAGCACAAAATCACTTCCTCACTTGACATTATACACACACTTTCAATGGCACATATATACCCAAAATATATGTTCTTCCATATATACATCCATAATTGGTGTTTTTACCATAATTATACAATGAGTGAAGGCTTACATTACATAAATAATATATACAATCATATTTGGGCATTAGATTATATAAAATCCTAAATCATTATCAATGTAAGATCATTCAAGCTTGTTGGTCTCTATTTTTTGCTCCTTGAGAGTTTTCTAGACATAGTTAGGGATAAAATGGGAAAAAAGTGAGATTCAAAAAATCTCAATAGCTTATTCACCCTTTCAAGCATACTTATAAGGTATATTTTTATATCAAAGAAAGCAAGTATGCATCATATTCATCCAAATATCAAACACAATCATATTTAGGAAATCATATGGATCTATTAAAGTAAAAAACAAGCTCTAGAGACTTTTAATCTAGCCTCATCCAATTATTTAGTACTATTGGATTAGCCTCATCTACTTTTAGGGACTTTTGACTTAGTTTCACTTTTCTTGAGACTTTTGGCCTTATCTTACCCTTAGTTAGGGACTTTTGGCACAACCATTCCAAGAAGCATACTAATCAATTTATCAGACCAATAGTAAAGGTATGTTTCATGATTCAAATGCACATACAAGCATTCAATGACAACCAAACAACCAAGATAAGCATATAAGAATGGGTGAAGAGCTACCTCTCTCAAGAAGCACAAAATTCCTTTCTTGGTTCCTACTTCTTTACCTCAGCCTCACAAGCACATTTAGGAGAAACTTGATTTGCTTGGCCTAGACACATCAAACAAGATGCAAATGTATCAATGGAACCATTTCTAACCATCTCTAGCCTTACATAAGCCTTACATAAGCCAATTCTAGCTTTAGGCATCCATATGGCTCCATTTAGTAGCATAATAAAGCAACTCATATAATTCATCATCTTAGTTCCACTTTCTTACTCAATCTAAGTCACATGACTCCATTTAAACTTATTAGAGCCCTCACAAACTCAAATCAAGGAGTCTAACACTAAGTTACTTCTTTATGCATAATAGAGCCTTAAATTTCCAACTTTCAAAATATATTCCTAAAATTCAAACTAATGGTTCATTTAGTGTTTATAATTCATATTCAGACCACTTTTTATCCTTAGAATCAAAGAAAACTCTCCCTAAGTGCTTTGAATGAAGCTTGGCTGAAACCTACCCCTAGTAAGGCATTCATGGAGTTTTGCTTGCTTTTATAGGAATTTAGCACATATATAAGTTTCTTAGCCTCTTCTTAACCTAATATACTTTTAAATAGTTTAAAATATCATTTTAAAGCTTCAAATTTCCTTAAGTGCAACCAAAATTTTAATTTCCATAACTTGCTATTTATAGCTTCTTTTTGAATTCTATTAATTCCATGTGATTCTTTATACTTTAAAACCCATTTTCTATCAAGTTTGGACCAAAATCAAACTCTCTTCATGGTCCCCTTATGCTGGCTGAATTAGTGAAGCAAGGAGAGAATCAAAGGAATCAAGTTTTCTATGGAAAACATACCTTGTTTGGTTCTTAACCAAGTGGTGTTTCTTATGTTGCTTAGATTTCCTTCAAACCCTTTCTTCCCTTTACTGAACTAGCTACAAATCACCACCATTTAGAACTTCAAAACCTTGAGAAAAGAGAGGAGAAGAATATTGGTAAAGAGAAGAGCAAGAAAAAGAAGCAATTTCTTACCTTTTTAAACTTTATTTCTCTTTCCTTTTTTCTCCTTCTTGTGTGCTTATGGAGCTTGGTTCTAGTTTTTTTCTAAGGCAGATTAGAGTTAGTGGTAATGAGGGAGAGGAGATGGTTTGATATAAGAGAGGGGGAGGGTCACTTGTAACAATTTCAAAATTCTAACTATGTTCCTTAAAATTTGGTTTCTCCATTTGAATTGATTTCAAATGCTTTTTGAGAACTGTCTTTTTCATCATAAAATGTAGGTTTTCTAATTTATAAAATGCCTTTGATTTCATATTAATTGGATTTAAAATAATCTCAAATGATTCATTCAAAATTTTGGTTAATCGACGACCTAAAATGTACGCTAGAAGGATTTTAATCATTTTAAGGGTCCCTATGATTTTTAGGGCCTATGAAAACCCTAGAAAACTCAAATTTTCTATTTAAAGCCTTTTCCTTTTAGTTTTCAAAAAGTTTCTTGAAATTACAATTTTGCCACTACATTATTTCTTAATTCATTCAACCATCTTGGCTCTATTTTTGGGCTATCCTTAGGCTTTTATCCACATTTTTAGATGCTATAATTATTATTCCAATTCCATTTAGCCTCAATTTGCTTTGCTTTTAGGGTGATCCTATCTCATTTTATCGGTTTCAGTTCAGTTTTGAAAAACTAGTTATTACCGTATATGTAGAAAGAATCTATTTAGGTGGATGAAGTGACTATGGATATTATATATGTCCATCAATAAATGAAAATAAGGCACAAGTATTAATAAGGTAGTAAATATATGAATAATTGTTTAAAGAAATAAGTCAAATTTAGTAAAACATATAAGATTAAAAGTAGTTTGTGTTGTACTACAATACGAAAACTTTACTTGTATTTGTAAGTAATTTTCCTCGTAATACTTATTTGTTTAACATCACTCTTTAACTTTATTAAGGCTCTATCATATTTGGATTGATGTTAGCAAAAGAAGTCTTTATCTTGGAGTTTAATTCTATTTGCTATTGTGCATTCAATTGTAATTTATATAAAACCAAGATGTGTAAATAAATAACCACTTTCAAATATTTCATATTCACTTTTAAATCCTTTTAATATTCATAATCATTCTATTCACTTTTATATCTTTTTAATATTAATTATGTAACCACATAAACAAGATTCATTCACTATTTCATTAAGTAAGGTAGTTGTAATCTCATATTACCAATAAACATCCACTTTAAAAGTTTAACATTCATGTATAACAAGTTACTTATAATTTACCTTCTTGTTATCATCAAAACTAAAGATGTTGATCTCAATCCAACTAAAAAGTCTCATAGTTATTAAATAACTTTTAATGGATAAAAACTTTAAATTTGATGCAATTGTTATGTTATCACCACTCGCATATAAACATGGGTTATTTATGATAAACTTCTACTTCTATATGGTTCATGTTTGTTAAAAATTTTTAATTGATAAAAATTTTAGATTTGATACAACTATTGTATTGAAGCAAGACATGATAAATTGCTAGTTAAGCAATGTATTAAACCAAGATAGTTTGTAATATAGTTGCATCACTTGCCTTTCAGTTCTTTGAGTGTCATCACTTGTAGGTTTTAAAAGTTAGGAAACATTAGCATTTTCATTTTTCAATTTAATTATTTGGGTTAATCTTATCCTTATTCTTTAGTTTGCTCATGATACCATTCTCTTTATATTTTTCTCATAAGATACTTTTATTGCAATTAACATTGTTGTCTTGTGGCAACTTGTTGCAGTGTTGTTTTTCTTGGTTCAAGTAGAAAAAAACCACCCTCACTATATGATTTTTTTTTTTTGCATATTGGTAGGAGTGAACCAAGTCAATAGTTAAATTTATTAGGTTGTTGTATTTTGTTGAACTTTCTTTAAAAAAAAGTATTGTTCAAAATGTGATCTTAGAGATTGGTTAATTCAATAGTTGAATTGCACTTCTTGTAAGTTCACAAGAAGGCAATTGCCTTTAGGAGCAAGTTGTTTCCCCACTTTGAGTAGCTATGCTTTATTTGGGGAAAGGATTGTGCCACATGGTAGAACTCCTAAATATGCAATGACATCAACAAGGAGATGCTTGTAAGGGGACTTGATGATCTCGGCCTTATGTCATTCAAGGTAAAAGGTGACCTAGACATGGATTGCTCTAAAATCCTTATGAATAACATGAATGAGGCCACATCTACCTCCCATAAGAAGAAAAGGAGCAATGACCATAAGGATATATTAGTTAAAGCCTTTAAGGATGTTAGAAACAAGTTGGAGGCTGTAAAACCATAAATTCTAGCTCATTTCATGCCATTCATAAGCTTTATTTCATCAATTCCATAAGAACATATGAAAAAGAGGATGGAAATCATGGATTTCTTCGCATTGTGCTATATTTAAAAATTTGCAATCGGTGTTATATGGACCTTGTGAGCTCATACTATATATCCTCATATTTAATTACATCAAAACAAGTCATTTACATTACAAAATCATATCTATAACTCATGGAAACCGAAATAGAGTGTGGAATATGGAGCTTCATTCTTGGCCAGAATTGCTCCACTTTCTGACCAAACTTTGGAAAATTATAAATAAATCTAGAAAAATCAAAATCATGCAATCTTGGTCATTCTGGAAAGCTTTAGATGTCTACTTTACAATAAAAATATGCTCAAATCGTAACATCTATCAAAAAGAGCTTTTGACATTCAAAATAGTTCAAAGGTCTGACTAAATTCTGGAACTGTCACAGAATTCTGCAGAGAACTTTGAAAATGTCCAATTAATTCCAAAAAAATCCAATTCATACAAATGATATCAATCTAGAAATTTATGGATGTTAACTAGAGAGAAAAAATATCTCCAGATCAGTTCATCAAGCCAGACCTTAGAATTTGATAGAACAGTACTTCTGGTCAGGCAAATTTACTGATACTGGATAGAAACTTCAAAAATTCATATCTCCCTCTCTATACCTCCAAATGAGGTGCTTCCAGTTAGCACAAGTCCCTATTATTGTCTAGTTTCTCTTTATAACATTTCATGGCAATTGGACATCATTTGGACCTCGGGTGACAGAAAACAATTTCGGACCAAATGAATAGTGCAGCAAACTAGAAACTATAAAAATTGTCAATTTTGAAAAATCATCAAATATTCTGTAGACCTCTAAAAATTATGATCTTTATCTTATCAAAAAGCCCTTAATGAGACCTAATTTCATGCCAAATCTCAGATCAACACTAACTGATTTGGCTAAAAAGTGACATAGGGTTTCATTATGGTCAAATTTGGCTCCATATGAGGTACCAAACTTGCCAAATGGCTTTCCCTTGGTTGGGGCACCTTTTGGGCAAGTCTAAAAGTGCATTTAAGACTTGTGTGAGTGACCCAAATGGTCCTAAACCTTATACATCTCATTTTGGCTATTCAACCCACTCTTAGGCACATTTCCATGAAACTTTCAAATTGCATACTTGGGCATTGCATACTCAACATATATGCTAGAGTTTGTACATCATATCCATACCTCTAAACATCACACAATATCATGTTTACACATGTTTCAAGGGTCATAGACTATTTACAAGATTATATACATTACGAAGCATACTTATGGTTCCAAAAAGAATAAAACTAGATATATAGTTATCAATCTTCCTTCTTCATTATTGTTGGCTTCCATTGCCATAGCTACTTGATCCATCTAGCATGTTAGATCATTGGAGAAGAGGGAATGAGATTCAAAGAATCCCAATAGCTCATCTCCCATTCAATCATACATAATATGTGCAAAGCAAGCTTTACAAATATATGCAAGGAGAAAAATAAAAATCATGGACATTTTAAAAGCAAGCTTGGCATGTGAACACATCATACAAGATATTCAAAAGTTCACCAAGTGTTTAGATTGGCCTCACACTTCTCATAGATTTTGGACTTGCTTCACCCATTCTTTAAGAGCTTTGAACTCAACCATACTCTTGGGAGCCCACTTTGCTTTTGGGAGACTCTTTGCTATGTCTCAACTAAGCTCAAGGGTTCTTGGCTCATCCACACCAAAGGAAAAAGTTCTTCGCCTCTCCACACTCAAGCAAACTCATACAAACATTATGTAGTCATTTGAAAACATAACATGGCATCAAGAATCATGGCATATAAAGGCATGCTAGCATACTTTTCATAGCTTGACAATACACATACACACATTCTAAAACAAGCTAAACACACATCCATGCATGAGAGAAGGTAGAGAGAGTTACCTTGGAAGCAATTACACACTTTTTCCTTAAGCCTTGAGTCCTCTCCCTTGACCTCACACACCCAAGAAGGTGGAGATCATTTCTATTGACCTAGACACACTAAAAGAAACATGAATTACTCATGGGAACAAGTCTCGGCATTATACACACTTTACATGATGCTACTTTAGTTTATGGCTTCGTTATACTTCCATAAGGCACTTAATGAAGCAACTTCAAGAATTCATGATCTTGGTTCCCTTCTCTCCTTTAATCCATGACTCTTAACTCCATTTAGACTCCTTGGAGTTATCACACAATTATTTTAAAGAGCCTAACTAAGAGTTGCTTCATTATGGAGCCTACACTTCCATCTCACTATCTATGGCTTTTAAAATTTTTCCAAGGCTTCCTATCATCCTCTTTCATCCTACATGACTCAAAATTAAGCTTGAAACAAATTAAAACTTCCCCTTGGTACTCTTTCTAGCCTAAGTTGACATTATGGAAGCATTTGGGGTTCAAGGGGTTTCCAATTTTTTCTTGGTGGGAGACACACTTGGGAGACTTCTTAGAGGTCTTAGGAACTCAAACAAACACTCACATATGCTAGGAAATACATGAATCAAATCAGTTTTTACCATATGTTCAAGAATCCCTAACTTTGCTATCTTGAATTTTAATAGTTCATTTTGATCCCTAATTGCTTTATTGGATCCCTCGTGCCTTAAAGCCTCACTTGCTATCATGTTTAGACCAGAATTGGACCCCTATTATACAGCCCTTATTCTGACCAAAACCATAAAGGAAAAGAAATTCAAGAAGAAGTAACAAAGTCCCACTTTGCTTACCTTGTTTATAAGCTTTCCAAGGGAGCTTCCTTATGCTACCAAGAACTCTCTCAAATCCTCTTTTCCCTCTCCTAAATGAACCACATATCAGCACCAAATTAAATGCCAAAACCATGAGAAGGAAGAGGAAGAAGAGGGGAAGAAGTTTAACAAGGCAAAGAGTAGGAAAAAGTAATTAAAACTTACACTTTTCAAAGCTTCTTCTTCCTTCCTTGGCCTCCCCTCTTGTGTGCCACTCTCAGCCCTTCTTAATTTTGTTTTAACATGTGGGAGAGTTGGTGAAGAGATCTAACCAGAGGTGGGACGTTCTTATAAGCCTAGGGATTCATTTAAGTAACTTTTAAAATTTATAATTTAGTCCCTCTTTGTAGTTTTATTTGTTTGGGCTCATTTCAACTCCTTTCGAAGAACCATATTTTTCATCATATTCCTTAGGCTCTTAATCATAATAATTGCCTTTGGAATCACTCAAAAATGATCTGAAACCATTCCGAACCATTCGGTCAAAGTTTTAGTCAATTGACGGTCGAAATCGCTTACCGGAGGGGTTTTAACTGTTCTAGGGGTTCTCATAGTTTTTAGGGCCTCTGAGAACCCCAGAAAGCTTAATTTTTTTGTTTAAAAAGTCCTCTTGTGAGTTTTTTAAACTTTCCAAAAATTACAAAAATGCCCTTACTTTCTTCAGCAAATTTTCTTAGCTCTTCTGGCTCTGGTTTTTGGGCATCTCAAATCTTCATTTTCTAATATTTAGAATTTTATCATAATTTTATTTGGCCCCAATTCCTTCTATTTCAAGGACTTCCTTTTGTATCTGGCCCATTTCTAATGTTTACGGAGAAACCAAACATCGCGTTTCTTACGTTTACAGAGGGACCGAATGTTACAGAGACCAACCTAGTTAAAGTTGCTACAAACATAAATCAACTTTAGGTAGAATGCTTTTCTTAGAAAAATACATGGAAGATAAAACTCTAGTGCTTTATGACTTGAAGTGCAAGTTGGTAGACTGGCGAATGATAAGGTTTACATTAGCCACTTCCAGATTTTTGGAAGCAAATGGTTGTTGCTCACTTAGCCCATTGTAACTACTGAGGGAAGGCATCTTGGATGAGATGCATCATTGGGTAAGGGTCTCAATAAGGTTTGCCAAGTTACTTTTATGATTGCTCATATATGTGGCATTCTTTGGTTGCAGATGAATGGATCACCTAGGTGCTTTTGGGAGGACCATTAATGTTTTGGTAGATGTATTTATGTGAACATATGCAATCTTGTCTATTTGACCTTTATTCTACACTTTTATGATGCTAGTAGGTCTACTAATGTATAGAGGCTAACTTAATGTGTTAATGCATATACACCTATAGTAGGGCCTTTTAGTTGGATAGATGCAAGTATAAAACTATATAAATATTTGTACATGTTCTTATAGTTAATGTGAACCTTTCCTACCAAGCATAGATGAAAGAAGAAAATGAAGTATTATGTTTATTGATGTGTCACTTATGTCTTGTGTCAATTGTCATCAAGAAGAAGTAGATACACAAACGATATATAATGTTCACTTGGTCATTTCTCCCTTGTTTCAATTTTTATATTTTTCTTACTCTTAATTATAATAATATTTGTAATTAAAATCTTTTTATGACACTTTTAGAATGTGCACTCTTAGTTAATAACCTTATGTTTTGTTGTAGATATTACTTGGCCTATAGATCACTTCTCTTAAAGGATTTTTGTTTAGGGCATGAATTTGAATAAAAAACATGAAGTAGGTAACTGATTGATGTATTTATGTTATTTAGGATTTTACCTTTTGTTTATATGACTTATTGAGAACCTAGAGTCCTTTTCATCTTGAGCAATAAATTTAGAAGCCTTAAATATTAATGAGAAAAGAAATTTATGTGTAGGTAGATGTTCTTTATGCTATTTTTAGTTTAATTGCATTGAAAGCTTATACCATCATTGTCATTGGTGTTGGTCAAGTGTGGCTTAAAGGACTTTGCTAACATTTTGATTCATGTTGAAGGAGAGCATTTTTTAGCTTCATCAAGTTGGTATTTTCTATTATAAATAGGCCTTTAAGACTAAATTGTCTAGACCATCATGTTTGAATTTCATATTGAGAGGTTTCTAAACACTAGAAGTATAGTATTCATCTAGCCTTTTTATGTCTTATTTGTGTTTTAGTTTTAAATCTGTCTTCTAAAAATTAAAGTGTAGTTTATGCACTCGCAATGTGGATGGATTGCTTTGTTAAACCTAATAGTGTTAATGTAGGAGGATGAGACTTATACTTGCTATATGTTAGACATGGAAAACCCTTTAAAATAGGAGGCTTACCCCTTTTATGCACTTGTCTTTAAGGAATGGGTTTTCCTCTAGATCACTTTTGTGGTAGACAAAGCACTCAATTTTGTATTACTTAGCAAGTAGGTCTAAGGATTATTACATAACTAGAAATAACTATCTTCTTTGAAAGCCTAACGATGTAGCAATAAGTCCCAGAAAGTAGAAAAATGAAAACCCATATGTTAGTTTAGTATAAAATAAGAGTCTATATATTGGTTGTTATGTGCATATACTACATTGTTATTAGCATTTGCTTTAAAAAAAATGTTGTGTGCATATACTATTATGATTTATCATTTATTTCCTATTAGTGTACAATTTCATGCTAAAAGGCATGGATGCTAATACAAAGATATTATATGAGATGAAATATACACTGAAAAAATTAAATATATGATGTATGTCAAACTACTCTAAAGTTATACTTAGAAATTTCTGCTTAACCAAAGTGCTACGTAGCAGAGTGCTTATGAATGATTGCTAAATTTAATTATTTAAAAAATTACAAGCCAATTTTAACTTTTATTTTCTGTCATAAAGGTCAAAATATTTTAGGGAATCATAAACCTACCCAGAAATCTTGTTGACAAGGTCCTAAATCATATTATTAAGATATAGCCAAAAACCACTTACATTAGTCTATAAGGTATAAGATCTTGTTTACAAGGTCTTTTAGTAATCTACCAACTCCTAGATCAAATTTCAAACCTTTAGCAAGCCATAAAATTAAGGGAAAATTTTGATAATACTTAAGAAATCTGAGCGAGTACACTTAAGCAAAAATTATTATAAGTGTTCTTAAAATTCCTTAAACTCTCAACCACTAAATCATACTAAGTATCACTGTTGTAAGCATCTAAAAATCCTTAAAATATATATAAATTATATGAACTAAACCTCAATCAGTCCATGACAAAAATAAGATATATTTGGCAGCAAAAACCTAAAAAAGCAAACTTTTTCCTTATATTAGCACCTTTGAAACACTTTAAAACTTCCTCCCATTCTTCCATATTTCAAAGTATGCATAAATCAACATCTACAACATCAAAAATCAAGGAAAAACAACTTGGATAGCCATCACCATGCTAGGATAGTAGGTGCAAAAATTTTTGATAGTAAATTTTGCATAAAGAGAGCAAACTACCACCTCAAACTAATCTATAGTCATCCAAAACTTGTAGGATGACTTCCATATACCCTTAGGACCACTTCCATATTTCTATCAAAGAATCCCTGAAAAAAAGAGAAAAAAATTGCGTAAGAGACATAGGATAGCAAGTATCATGCACACAAAATATTATAGCAGCAAAAATGCACCAAGCTACTATAATTCCCAAGCTTTTGCTCCCTTGATCTCACACCAAGCTCACCAATACTCCCCCTAGTTATTTTGCATTATCTCTAAGCACCCAAAATAGCTTTAACTCTTAAAATATACTCTAAAGTAGCACAGACCGAGGCCCCTTAATTATGATAGCACAAAAGTCAAAAACTAGAAAATAGCACTATAAGTTTCATATACAAAGGCTAAAAATTTAATTGTCTCTCCAATTGGCACCAAACCACCTGGAGCAAGTTTAAAACACATAAAAAAGTCATCTAGGTATGAAAATCTCACACTTGGGGTTTTAAATCAAAATTTGACCTTTCAAATCTTAAAGTTATCATTTTTTGGCTTCCAAGTAGTTTAATACTTAGATTTTGTATACCCAAATTTTGTTAACACTTTCAAAAGGGTTTTAAACCTTAACTATCATTTTTCTTTCACTAAAACAAAGTTATTGAAAAGGTAAAATAGTAATTCTCCTTTTATATAAACAATTTGCTATCCTAACTTTTATAAAGCTAGTTAATGATAGCAAGAGAGTCAACTTGTATTTTATAAAGTCTCATATTGTCTAACCACTTCAGCCAAAGGGATAAGACAAACCTAAAATACTTCTAAAAGCCAAGACTACCAACTAGGATACCTATAGGATGTAATATCTAGTATTTTTTAATTAGACCTAGACCTCTTAATAAGTTAGAAGGACATAAGAAAGAGAGTAGAAAACCAATTAAAGAGAGAAAATAGAGAAAAAAGCAAGAAAGGAATAAGAAATAAGGGCGTAGGAACATAAGTATGCTGGAAAAGTAAGAAATACAAGGATTTTAATAAAAAGTTAATTAAAGCAAGTTAATTTTTTCCCATTATATATAAGTTAAATGAGTTATAAAGGATGTCCCAGAAGCATGAAACAGGTCAAAATACTAGTGGCATGAAAAATAAGAAAGTTAGTACTACAGTATAGTTTTGACCTATTTTATGTTGTTCTAAACCCTTATAGCCTAGGAAAGTTAGCCTAAAGGTTTTAAATCCTTCTAAATAAGAATATGGAGTTTAAATCTATTAAAAAATTAAGTTGGCAAGCAAAAAGTTATTGAATTAAAGAAGTAAGGGCAAAATGGTCATAAAAGTCAAAAGTCAACACGTTTAATTCTATTTTTTTAATATGCTTCGACTAACTTTTTGTAACAAATGGTAATTCCCGTAAAATGATGAAGTGAGCTATATAAAGGCAAGTTCCTTGAAATGAGCTAGATAATATCCTGAAAAATTTGGGTAGTGTTTTAAGCTCCTAAAAATAATAATCCTAGGCTTAGACAGAAAGAAAAACAGAGCGAGGATGGTGAAACAAATTGTGACAAAAGCTGACAAAACGTAATGGCATTTTTGTAAATATGTGCAAATTTTGGAAAAATCTATAAGAATGCTTTTTAAATGAAAAATTTGAGTTGCCTAGGATTCTTAGAGGCCCTAAAAATCATGGGAAGTCTCGGGACTGGTAAAGCCCCTCTGATGTATGTTTTCTAACGTCGATGAACCTGAATTTTAACGAATTTGTTTGAGAAGGTTTTAGCTCCAATTTGAGTGATTTCAAAGATATTTTATTAAATTGAAACCTAAATTTTATAATGGAAAAGACAATTTTGAAAAAAGAAAGAAGCTAAAATGATATTACCATTACGAAAAGATAAAATTGAAATTTTTGAAAAAGTTAGTTTCTTGAATGTTTCACACACTTCATGCCTTTTCTTCCCCATTCTTTAGGTCAACTCCCTCTGCCCAAAAAACAATAAAAGGAAGCTCTTTCTTAGGCGCACAAGAGGAGGAGAGAAAGGAGGAAGAAAACCAAGAAGAGGTAGCCAATTTCAAGGAATTTTATACGTCTTCTTTTTCCAATTTTGTTCTTCTCCCTTCAAGCTTTCCTTCTATGGTTTTGTTGAACTCTTCAGTTCTATTTTGAGTCTAGAATTAAGGGGAGTGGTTCAAATTCCTTGAGGAAGAGCAAACCAAGGAGAAAGACACTTGAAAGCTAGCTTAAATCCTAGGTAATCCTTGTTCTTTGTTGCTTCTTCTTCTTGCTCTCCCTTTGTGCAATTTTTGGCCAAGTATAGAACCATATAGAGGAAAGATTTTCTGTCCAAAAATAAGAGAAGAACTAAGGTTTTAGACCATGGGGAAGTGGAATATGCTAAGAAATTGTAAGAAAAACTAATGAAAATCAAGTTAGGAAAGTGTAGGATTCTTTAGGGTTTTGTAAAATCTGATTCAATACATGAATTTTCTAGATTATTTAAGTGTTCCATTGAGCTCCTAAGACTTCTAGAAAGCCTCCCAAGTGGCTCTCCCATCAAGGAAAGATCATAAGCTCTATAAACCTCCTTTTGTGTGCATGGTTTGGCTAAGGCAAGAGCATAAGGTTAGGGGATGTTTTAATTTGTTCTAGCCTTAGTTTGGGACTTCATATGATGTTAGAAGATGGAAGGAACCATTAGGAAAAACTTAGGTGCCTTGGGTTAGAAGATGAGATAATGGTGTCCATAATGGTGCCTTAAGAAGAAACTTGTAATTAAGCTTGTGCAAATGAATGTGTGATGACTCCAATGACTTTGAATGATGGAAAGAGGCCTAGAAATGAAAAGAGAATGGAGCCTAGAACTTGAATTATGAAAGTTGCTTCAATAGGCCATTTATGGAACCATTATACCACCTATAGAGTCAAGTGTGTGTTTAAGAATGAAATTGGTATCTTGGCTTACTCCAAGTGTGTAATTATGTGCTATTTATGATGCTTAGGCCAAGAGAATTCTAACCCACCTAAGTGCTCTTGTGAGGTTGAAAAAGGGAAGGAGTAAAGTAAAGAAAAGCTTGCGTAAAATTCAAGGTGGCTCTCCTCTCTTGCGTTCTTGGTTGCATATATGTATCATTGTGTGCTTGTGTGTACTCTTGTGAATTGAGAACATGTCACTTGATATCTTGAGATTGCATTGGTACTTGAATGTTTTTAATGGTGGAAATGGCTTATAAGGGTGAGGTGATGCCAAAAGTTCCTTAATGAATGTGAGAAGATGCCAAAAGTCTCATGGCATGGGTAAGACAAGACCAAAATTCTCTTGAATGGGTGAGGTCAAGTCAAAAGTCCCTAGACCAAAGGTGAGGCAAATCCAAAAGCCCTAGAAATAAGGTGGTGAGGCAAGATCAAAAGTCCCTAGAGCATATTTTTGACTTAGTGTGAATTGGTGGCATATAAATTATGATCTTGCATATTTTATGATTGTCTCATGTTCCACACTTGTGCTTTGATATATATATGCCTTGAATGTGTGTGTGAGCTATTGAGATTCCATTCCCTTTTTCTCTCCTATCTTAACATGTCTAAGTGGTAGGCAAGAATCAAAGAATGTAAGCCAAGGGAGTTGAAAAGCCATATTTAGATCATTGTGTAGTTTATTTTGTAATTGAATGTCAAAGTGATTATGTACATGTTATTTTTGGGATGTAAAACCATGAACAATTGTAAAATGGTGTATGGATATTGTCTAGACCTTATGTGGCATTAAATTAATGGAAATATGTAATTTGCCTCTTGTATAGCTTATGGTTACTAATGCATTATTGGATGTGGAATGGTCAAAATGAGATGCATGAGGTTTAGAACCACTTGGATAGTTAATGAGTCATATTCATGCTTTCAAACTTGCTCAAGAGGTGACAAACTATAATAGAAGCCATTTGGACCAAGTTGAAGCATTATGGGAGCCAAAATTGGCCAATTTGTGAGGCTGTATCACTTTTTGTTCAAATAAGCTCTTCTTGGCGTAAAACTTGGCATGCATCTAGAGCTTATTGAGAGCTTTTTGGAAAGCTAAAGTGTATAATATTTGGAGGTCTATGAAATTTTGGTGAATTTTTGAAGTTGAAAACTTTTCTAGTTTTGGTCAGTGTTACTGTTCATATAGCCCGAAATGAAACTCTATCATTCATAAGGCAAATGATATCCAATTGCTATGTAATTTTATAAAGAGGAATTAGACCTTCCCATTGACTTATGCCAATTAGAAGCACCTCATTTAGATTTTTAGAGAAGGAGATCTAAATTTTTGAAATTTCTATTGTGTTCCAAGCATACCTCCAGACCCTTAGTATTATTCCATCAATTTTTGGTATCTGAATGCTCTTAGATTGATCTGAAACTATTTTTTTCCTCTAGTTAATATCTGTAGCTTTCCAAATTAGTATAGTTTATATGAATTAGATTTTTTTAGAATTAATTATGAATTTTTAAAATTTAAATCAGTAAGTAATATCAGTATTCTAGGCAGTCTAACCTTCTCACTTTTTCTATTGTCAAACATGGCCCAGATGAGATTTTCATGGCTAGAAATATTTGTAGTGTAAAATTAACATCTAGAGATTTCCAAAAAGCTATGGTTTGTTTGATTTCAATGTTTCTAGATTTAGTTATGATTTTTCAAAGTTGCTTCAAAATCTGCCACCCTAGAACCCAAGACAAAACGTGAGAATTTGTGATTTTTGGCTCTTGGTCCATGGTTCACGTGAATTTTTGAGATGTTTATGATTTTTATGAATGAAAAATAATTAGAAAATGTTGTTGGTAAATTTTCAAGGTCCACGGATCAAAATTTAAATTTTTAGACGCAACGTAACGCTAATAAATGACATTATTTATTCCCTTTTATTGGCATTTCTTTGCTTGTACATGAAAGTTTCCTTATACATAGGAATATTGAGTATGATAAAGTATGGTATGACACTTTCCATTACCTCTCTCATGTTATCCAATAGCTTCAAGGTCCCTCTTATGGCATCATGTAGAGAAGAAGAGAGAGAAGGGAAAAGATAAGCATTTTAGGTATGTTTTTAAACTTGTTTCACTTAAACCTAGTTAGAAAAAGTGTTCTCTCCCTTATACTCTTCATTTTAGTGGTTTTAGAATTTGAATTAGTGAAGGTTTAGCTGCCAACAAGGGGGAAGAGAGTGCACTTTTTGGAAAACCAATTAGGGAAAAATGTAAAGCACTGAATGAGTTTCGATTCAAGTTATAACTTTTTATGTTTTAAGTTGAAATTTTATGGCTTCTTGGCTTTCTATGTCATTCCTAGAAAGAGAAAGTCTCTCTCTCTCTCTCTACACATTTCCTTGCATGCATTTGATAATATAGAGTATGTAGAAACTATCTAGGACTTGAAACTAAAGAAAATTGGCTATAGGAATCAAGAAAACTACTTTATAGGCTACCTTGCACACCTTTCAGCTACCCCTTCTAATCTTGGCCCAAATTAGTTTGCTTTTAAGTTCTAATGAATTTAGAGGTTCTTTAGAGAATTATAAAGGTTAAGAGAAGCATTGGTTCAAATTATAGAGGTTAATTGTGAAAGTCAAATTTTCTCAATTCTTAAGAAATCCTAACTTGGGTAGAAGGCTATGCTTGTGTTTAGCATTGTATTTGAGTATTCTAGTGAGCTTAATGGAAGCATAAAGTGCTATTTAGAATTTTGGAATGGGGTCTTAAGGCATAAAAATGAGTTTAGCAAAAATGGAGAAATGGAGAAATGGAGCCAAATATGCCAAGTTGAGAAAGAGGCTAGAGAAATAGAATTTAACCATATGAATCATAAAAGCCCAAGTTTGGGCTCAAAATAAGGGAGTTTGAGTTGCTTAAGAAAACTTACTTATATGAAACCCTAATTTAGGGCATAAATAAAGGGCAAGTGAGAAAGGCTAACTAGGCAAGGAAGTAAGAGAAATACCAAGCTCTATTTTAAGTTAAATGAAGAGTAAATTGAGCCCTAAAAAAATGGTCAATAAGGTAAGGAAAAAAAGTCTTAGAAAGAGAACCCTAAAATTTCTCCATAGGGCTAAGAATGCATAAATCATGGCATAGCATTGCATATGGCTGCCTTAGCACTTATTTGAATGTTGATATGATAATATAGGCCACAAGTGTAGTAAAGAGCCTTAATTTCAGTGCTTAGCCGGGAAAGAGAAAGATCAGATGGAAGAGTAGAGTAGTACTTGCGGCATCAAGGATAAACTTATAGCAGGTAACATTTTCCTCCTCTCTATCATGCTTTTAACTACTTTAGTGTTTGATTTTTTGTATGTTGTGTTTGTTTGATATTTGAATGAGTTATTTGAGTTTTATATGATTTCTCTGAGTTATTAGCATAGTAAGTGAAACTTTACCTGATGATGGCTAAAAGAAGAGGGCCATAGAATTGAGTATAGTAGTTATTCCTTATGCTAAGTATTAGAGCCATTCAAAAAAGAATCTAGTAAGCTAGGCTAGATTCTAGCTTCATGCATGCATATTTTCACATGTAAGAAAGCACAAATGTTATAAAGGCTATATACATGTATACTTATGTCCTTAAGTGGTTAATGCGTGTTAGAGTAGGATTATATTATTAAGATTCTCTCTAGAATTTCACTTTTTTATCCACTAATCTTTTACTAAGTGAGAGTAGCAAACTAGACTAAGGAAAGTTTTAGGTCAATGAAGAATTATGTTCTTAATGTTGTATCTTCTTATTATGGTTTTTCAGACTAAATTTTGAGATAGACATATGTATAATGACTCTGATGTATATGAGATTATCCTAGGGAGAATAGCTAAAGATGAACTAGTGAACATATTAATAATTTTGAGTAACATAAATAATACTTCATATTTTATGAACATCTTGTTATTCTTAGCTAATTGATGAGACCAAGTCTAAAGGCTAGCTAATAATTAAGCTTGAGGACTATTGGAAGTAAGATAGAAATGAGTACATTGTATTTAAATTCTATACAGGTAATGGATTTCAATAGAATAAAAGGCCAAAGTGATTGGGCAACATCCAGTTTCTACTCGTTATGTTGTCAAATTTTTGGTTGACCAAAATGCCTAGCCATATGATTTAATTATAGATATGAGGTTGAAATGTGATAATTGATCACATAATGAGTAAGAGTAGAGGTTTAGAGACCCACGAGTAGTTCTAGACCATTGAGATTCTCCTGTTATGTTAACTCCAGTCTTGTGTACCATCTGGGTATATAAGAGAGGTAAATTATGCATATATGACTGTTTATTGATAAAAAGTTTATTAAAAAAGAAGTTTTAGTAATTTCATGTTTTTATCATGTTTTATTGCTTGAACTGGTAACTGTGGTTATTTTACTCACCTAAACCTGATTTGGACATTAATAATAAGGACTAAGCTAATAATTAAAGATAAAAGGATAATAAAAAATGTCTAACATAAGGTGCATGGTAGCCACCAAGTCTTTAAATGTGCATATTTCAACTTATACATGTCTAAATTCAAAACTAGCTTTTTATTTCATATATAATCATTAAAATAGGATTGACCAACAACAAAATGAGGTTATCATACTTCCAATTCTGAATATATTATAAGGTTATAGCATACACAAGAGAAATTACATTATGTATCCATAATTCCTCCATATACATGCTTACATCCCAAAATAGCCATTATGGCCCAAGAATATAAGTGTGGAACATTTATATATATATACATCATCAAAATTCATATTTACATATTAAAAGACTGTATAATCTCTTGTACTTTACCCTTGCAAACCTACTCAAGTGTTAGGCTGCTTCTCAGGTCTTCTATTTAAACTCTCCCTAAATTAATGTAGGGGTAAGATATAGTCCTAGTAATCGCATTACCTTTCCAAAAATATTTTTCAAAGCAACAATGCACAAAGAACTATTATGGCATGCAAAGAAGTAAATTAATCATATATGGCATATTTGATTGCATACAAGAGTAACATATTAGCGACATATATCTCATACTATCTAAGAACTCATCTCAATCATATTTATTATGTAGTTTTTATATTTGTAGTAAGGCATGGCCTTCTCACTAATGTAATCTTTCTACCGTATAAAAAGTACAGTGAGACATGGCCTTCTTATTGATTTTAGGCATATACATCATAATTAAGTGGGAAGGAATGCCCTTCTCATGTAAATCGTCTCATATACACTCATAGGTAATCAAATAACAATAATCTCATAAACATGCATTCCACATAACAATTCAAAGGAAATATATTTAGGAAGGCAATCAATTACCTGAATAGCAACCCAAATGTTCCCTAGCCATTTTCTGATAAGGCAAAACTTTAACTCTTGCTACCAATATGCCTAATTTAACATAGTTACAACCACCTAAAACAAACCATCAACAAGTAAGTTCTAAATTACTAATTTACTAAATAAGAAACTGTAAAAGGTATATTATTTACCTATACTTGAATTCCTCCAACTATTTCTAATATCTTCACTTCACAACCAATTTTCCTTTAATTTGCCCTTGATTAGCCATTAACCAAAAATAGAATAGCCACCTAATTAGTACCATTTTATCAAATTTACAATGTCCAATTAATATTTAGAGGGAAATACTACACACTTGCTCCACACCTTAAATTCCCATATAAATAAGCTACCATCAAGCCTCTTTAACTCACTTTTTGGTTCAAATTATAAAAGTTCATTACCTATGCATCATTGGCTAACAATTGGTAAATAAAATTCAACTATAATTACACAAAATTTTCCCCTCCTTGCATCTTCTAAGCTCAGCCTAAACAATATTAAAAAAACAATTCATATAACATTAAAGCTATACTTTGATAAATAATTATGACTCTTTCCTTCCTTCAAACCTCAACTGAAGCATGACGCAAAACTTTGCTCTTCCTTTAAGCCTCAGCTAGAATTTCTAGTAGTAACCAAAGACAAAAATCATATTTGGAAATCCTCTAATTTTAACTTAAATTATCTACCACTTACTTTATAACACATTCTTCTTTCAACTCCTTCCATTTGTATGAAGATATCTTTCCTTCACTCAACTTTCCTTCAGCTGAAATTACCATTAAATTAGAAGTTAAAACTGTCTAGGGAAGAGCGTAAGTTGAAGATGAATTTTTGTGAAGTTCACCTTGACAAATTCCATCAATTTCCCTTCCATACATGAGCTTCATCTCACAGCTCTATGGCTGCATGTTTTGTCTCGATTAAGCTTTTCTTTTGTTGCATAGAACATCGCTAAACGAAATGACAGAGGGAAGGATGGCTATGGTATAAGAATTTATTAATTTAATAGGTCAGTGGCTTGTTTAACTACCCACCAATTCCTAATGAGTTTATTCTTATATTAGGGGCTAATCTCTTGATTCATCTCTTTTAGTGTATATAATTATATGATATCCAATTTCATATTTTAATTCAATTATCTCTCTCTCTCTCAAATATTTAATTTAAAACCTTTAAAATTTAATTTAATTTATTCTCTTTTTAAGTTTTAATTAGCTCTATCTACCGAGATGTTACGGTGTAAGTGCAACTTGAATTATCATATCATGTTTGACATGAGTATAAGTGTAAGACATTTTTGAACAAGATACAATTATGTTTTTGAAGTATTAGTACTTCGTAGATATTATATGAGGTGCACTAGACACGTCTAGCTATGAATATTATAACTATGTTGCATGTTGCAATCTTTACTTGTTAGGCTCATCTTTTTCTTTTTCTTTTTTTTTTTGTCACTCTTTGTTTTGCAATTAGGTGATAAGGGTTTTCGTAGACTTTACTTGAAACTAAATCTTGTACATAGGCAACCTTAAGGGCATCTAGCATTAACACTAGACTACTATTAGTTAAAGCTCAAGTGAGTTGTAACTTTGTATATTGACTTATAGCTTAATGTTGCAAGTGGATATGCAGAAGCATTTAAGAGCTATCTTGGTCAAATCTACAGGGCACTTTAGCATAGTTACATACATGTTGAAAACTTTATTGGCTTATTAACTTGATTTAGCAGTCATAGGCACCTATAAAGAAGAGAAAAAATCACAAGGCTTCACTTTATGGTGGACAAGTCGCTCAGTGGCATAAATTTCTCAAATGCATTAGAAGTTATGTTATTAATCAGATTATATGGCACTTGCTTAAATGCACTATAACATTATAATTAACTTTATGCATATGTTTTCTTTATATGTAATAGTGAAAATTGCTTAGTTATAACCGCTATAGTTTATGCATTTTCTCTTAGTATTTCCAAGTCAATTTATGTGTTACCTATAACACCTTAACTATCTAGCTCTTCTTTAATTATTATGGTTCAACAACAAGTTTATTTATTAATGGAAGAAAAATATTAAATCCAAAATTTCCAAAATAGAAACATCAGCCTTTTTCATAATTTTCATGTTAATCCAATTTTTTTTCCATAACAGTACAACGTACATAATATTCTAAGGAAAATCTAACAGAGTTTTCCCTTATAAAATTGACTATCTAGACCAACCAAATGGTCACATTTCAGCCCAGAATTCACAGACATGGAAAAATATAGATAATAAAAGTACTAAATAACACAATTTGGACATATATCATCATCTGATTCTAAATAACTCAAACTTGAGTTACATCATCGTTAATAGTATACTGGTGCACGTAAATACGTTACTAAAGATTCATTGTAACATTACAACAAAATTAGATACATAACATTTCTATAGGGTTGCAGTTCTAAATATCATCCTTTCTCTTTTCCTTTGCTAGCACTAGAGCTTTCATATGGGACTGGTTAGTGGGAAAATGGAGATGTGGGTGATATTTAAGAGAATCTTAGTAGCTATACTCAAATCACTCAAAATAAGCATGAAACAATTAAATAAAAATAATGCAAGTATGCATGGTCATAAAAACTAACACAAATGCTTTATATGCTTATAACATACTCTATCATGACTATGAATCTTACCTTAGCTTAGGCTTTTTTCTTGGGCCTGGGAGAACTACTGCATTTATTCCCATTACCCCTCTTGATCTTATAGCCTTAACTCATTAATAATAACATGTAAAATATGACATATAATTGATGGAATGCAATATAGCATATGTTGTGAGAGATAACCATTAGAATACAATGTGTAATGAATGGTAAATTCTGTAAAACGACAAAATGAGATGTGTAAGAGCAAGTCTCTTAAAATGAGCTAGATAATATCCCAAAATATTTGGGTAATGTCCTAGGCTCCTAAAAACAATAATCCCAGGCTTAGATAGAAAGAAAAACAGAGCTAGGATGGTGAAGTAAAATTGTTATGAAAATGACGAAAATGTAGTGGCATTTTTGTAATTATGTGTAAATCTTGGAAAAGCTCACAGGAGGGATTTTTAAATAAAAAATTTGAGTTTCCAAGGATTCTCAAAGGTCCTAAAAATCATGGGAAACCCCGGGATAGTTAAAACCTCTCGGATGTACATTTTTTAATGATGGTGAACTCAAATTTTGAGTGATTCATTTGGGAAGGTTTTAGCTTCAAATTGAGTGATTCCAAAAGTATTTTATTAAATTAGGAGCCTAAATTTTATGATGGAAAAGATGGTTCTAAAAAAGGAGCTAAAACAAAGCTAAAACGAAAATGCCATAATGGAAAGGCAAAAATGGAATTTTTGAGAAAAGTAGCTTCTTGAAACTTCTACATAAATCACGCCATTTCTCCCATCTTCTTTAGGCCAACCTTTCTCTATCCAAAAATAGAAAAGAGAAGTAGCATCTTGGGTGCACAAGAGAAAAAATGAAAGGAGGGAGAGAAAAAAGAAAAAGGTAGGCAAATTTAAAGATTTTCATGCTTCTTCCTCTTGCAACTTTGTTCCTCTTCCTCCAAGCTTTCTTTCCATTGTTTTATTAAGTTGTTTGGTTCTATTTTGAGTCTGAAATAGAGGGAGATAGTTTCTTATTTCTTAAGGAGAAGAAAACCAAGAAGAAAAGCACTTGAAAGCAAGCTTGAATCTAAGGTAATTCTTGTTCTTTGTTGCTTCTTCTCCTTGCTCTTCCTTTGTGTAATTTTTGGCCAATAATAGTACCAAGGGAGAAGAAGATTTTTGTCCAAAAACAAGAGAGAAAATTGGGTTTTAGACCATGGGAAAGTAGAATATGTCAAGAAATTGCAAGGAAAACTAATAGAAATTGATTTAGAAAAGTGTAGGCTCTTGAAGGTTTGTAAAAAATTGATTTAGTACATGAATTTTCTAGGTTATGTAAGTGTTTAATTGAGTTCCTAAGACCTTTAGGAAGCCTCCCAAATGGCTCTTCCATCAAATAAAAATCAAGAAACTTATGAATCCTCTTCCTCCCCTATGTCTCAGCCAAGCTAGGATAAATAGGTTAGGGAGTGTATTAATTTATTCTAGCCTTGGTTTGAGACTTCAAATGATGGTAGAAGGTTGGAGGAACCTTTGGAAAAAATTTAGGAGCCATAGTTTGGGAAATGAGACAATGGTTTCCATAATAGAGCCTTATGAAGCAATATGTACCTAGACTTATATAAGTAAGTGTGTGATGGCTTCAAAGACCTTAAATGGGGTCAAGTGGCTTAGAAATGAGAAAAGAATGGAGTCTAGAACTTGAATTGTGAGAGTTGCTTCAATAGGCCACTAATAGAACCATTATGTAACCTATGAACCATTTGAGCCTTTAAAAGTAAATGTAGTGTCTTGGCTTGCTTCAAAAGTATAATCATGTATTATTTATAATGTTTAGGCTAAGAGAATCCCAACCCACTTAGGTGTGCTTGTGAAACTGAGAAAGGGAAGGAAAAAGACCAAGAGAAGCTTGCATAAATACTAAGGTAGCTCTCCATCTCAATCTTCTTGCATTCTTGGGTGTATGTATATCATTATGTGCATGTAGGTGTTGTCTTAAATGTTATTGATTATGAAAAATGGCTCATAAGGGTGAGGTGATGCCAAAAGTCTCTTAATGTGGGTAAAAAGATGCCAAAAGTCTCATGGCATGGGTGAGATAAGGCTAAAAGTCTCTTGAATGGGTAAGGTCAAGTCAAAAGTCTCTAGGCTAAGGGTGAGGCAAATCCAAAAGTCCTAGAAATGGGGTAAGGCAAAACCAAAAATCCCTAGAGCATATTCTTGGATTTGATGTAAAATGGTGGCATAAAAGTGTGGCTTTGCATGCTTTATAATTGAGTTTTTTTTTTTATATATATGCCTTTGATGTATGTATGCCTTGAATGGGCATGTGAATGGGTGTGTAAGCTATTGAGATTCCATGAATCTCACTTCCCTTCCTTCCTTTATCTTAATATGTCTAGGTAGCACTCATGAAGCAAGAAATGAAAGCCAAGGGACTTAAGAAGCTACACTTTGACGATTATATAGTTCTATTTGTAATTGAATGTCAAAGTGAACTTGTACATATTATTTTTGAATTGTGAACCTTTAAGCAAATGTAATATCATATATGAATGATGTAAGAACCATAATTAGCACCAAAATAATGAGATTGTAAGTTTTGTGTATTGTATGGCTTATGATCATTTGTGTATTGTAGAATGTGGAGTGACCAAAATGAGATGCATGAGGTTTGGGACCATTTGGATAGTTTACATAAGTTGTATTCATGCTTTCAAACTTGCTCAAGAGGTGCCAAACACCAAAGAGAGCCATATAACCCAAGTTGATACCTTATGTGATGCAAAATTATCGACTTTAGTGAGTTATGGCACAAACTATCCCAATGAACTCTTCTTGGTTTAAAATTTGGTATACATCTAGATCTTTTTGATATCTTTTTTGAAAGCTAAAGTAAAAAATATTTGGAGGTCTACAGAATTTTTGGCAAATTTTTGAAGTGGACAAATTTTCTGATTTTGGCATTAGTACTGTTCATATGATCTAAAAATGGATCTCTATCATTCATAAGGCAAATGATGTCCAATTACTATGAAATTTTACAAAAAGAAATTAGACGTTCCTAATGACCTGTGCCAATTGGAATCACCTTAATTGGATGTCTAAAGAGGGAGTTATGAATTTTTGGCATTTCTATTTTGTTTTAGGCATATAGTCAAACCTCTATCACTATTCCATTAATTTTTAGGGTCTAAATGCTCTTAGATGAATCTAAAAATATTTTTTCCCTCTAGTTAACATCTGTAACTTTCTAAATTGATATAGTTTGCATGGATTAGATTTTTTTAGAATTAATTGTGTATTTTCAAAGTTTATATCAGTAAGTTGTATCAGTAATACTGGGTAGTCCGACCTTTACGCCTTTTCTATTGTCAAACGTGATCTAGATGAGGTTTTGTGGCTTAGAATTATTTTAATGTAAATTTAACATCCAGATATTTCCAAAAAGCTATAGGTTGCTTAATTTCAATTTTTCTAAATTTAGTTATGATTTTTCAAAGTGGCTAGCAGAAAACTGAAATTCTGACTCAAGGCAAAACGTGAATATTTCTAGTTTTTAGCTATTGGTCTGTGGTTTGTGCAAATTTTTAGGATGTTTGTGATTTGTATGAATGAAAAATAATTAAATAATATTGTTAGTAAGTTTTTGGGGTCTACAGATCAAAATTTGAATTTTAACCCCGACATAACACAAAGAAATGGCATTATTTATCCATTTTTCTTAGTTTTTCTTTGCTTGCACATGAAAGTTACTTTGAATATGGAAATATGGAGTTTAATAAAGTATGATGTGACATTTATAACACCTTACAGAGCCTTGTGGATATTGTCCTCGATAGATGGCTTCTCCCATTAGCTCTGGGATTTTGTTTTTCCTGGAAGATCTCATTAGCTCCAAGGAAAACGTGTCCATGTGGGGAGAGTACTACTCTTACCTATAAGGCCGTAGCCCAGGGCCTTCTTACCCGATATGGGACATTACAATCCACCTTCTTTTAGGGCTAACCCATCTTCAGGTTGCATATGTAGCTAGGCCAGCTTTGATACCAAACACCTTACAGGGCCTCATGGATATTGTCCCTTGTAGATGGCTTCTCCTATTAACTTCGGGGTTTTGTTCTTCTTGAAAGATGGCTTCTCCCATTAGCTCCTAGGAAAATGCATCCACATGGGAATAGTACTACTCCCACTTATAAGGCCCTAACCCAGGGTGTTTCTACCCGATGTGGGACATTATACAATGTATATCAAACTCAAACAAGTCCACATGCAACTAAATAAAGAAGTGTAAGCTATCTTGTATAGGTGCTAAGGACCCAATTAGACCTCTAACTTTCCCTCTTTGTTTTTTGCTCCATTTCCTTTTCTTTTTCGGGTCTGCAACTACAATGAGATAGAGCCTCACTAACTTGTCCTAAAAATATCTCATAAACATATCATCAACATCTAAAGTTTATAACAACCTTTCTTAAATTTCTATAACTTTTTATCTATACTTTAGGCCACTTAAGGTGTACTTAAAACCTTTTTTACATATTTTCAAGATACTTGCTTATTAGGTGACAATTGTATAATCTAAAATGCTCAAATTTGATCATATTTAAGGGTGTAAACTTATGAAATTCTTTTGAATTTTTTGCTCTCCATAATTGGTTCTTTGCTTAGGCTTTAGGTTAGAGATTTCACTAAACTTAAATTTTGGGCCAACCTATACTTCTAAAATTCATAATTTAAACCACAAATTCCATATTTACTATTTATATGGTCATTGGCACTATTTATTTGGTATTTTCACTTTTTCACATAATGTGACTCATTATATATCCTTAATCTTTCAAAAATTCAACTTCTAAGTTTCAAAATCTTATCATATATGATCTATATAGCCATATTAGGATTCATTAAAGACATTACAAACTTGCTTATACAACTTAATACAAATTGGTTACATTTTGCCTTTTATTGAACCCTAAATTTTCAACTTCCAAAATCTAGCTTCTAAATTCAATCTAATGCTTCCCTTATTGTTTTTATATCATTTTAAGACTATCCATGTCCTTAAAATCCATTGAACAACTTGCTAGCCCTTTCAATTTCTTCTTGGACAAAATGGTACCATGAAAACCCTAACTTAAAAATTTCAAGGTTTCAATCCATCACACAACATAGTCTAGATTGCTTCCTTTCATGATTCAATGGAAACCAATATTAGATATGAAATCCTTGCATACTAAAACCTTTGGTTTCATCAAGAATACATGAACAAAAACTCTCCTCCTCACTTTGTCTCTCATGGCTGAAACATACATAACTTAGAAATACAAAATTTTATAAGTGTTTCATGTATAAACTTATTTAATGTGAAGTACTTTCGGCATAGACTAATTTCTATATATTGGTTTCTTAAAAGAGCTCCTTTTTTCCTTAGATCAAATCTAAACTTCAAGTTTTCATGAAAAGAAAACCACCATTAAAAAGCTTTCAGGGAGTAGAACAACTTTTCTAACTGGCACGAGGTGCAACAAAGCTGTTTACTTACCTAAATGAAAGCTTAAAATTTCTCTCTCTCCTACCTTAGCAAGACTACATTAATGGCTTCCCAAATTTGATTTTGGAAGGTGGTAGAAGATGTTGAGGTGTGGCTTACTTAAGAAGCTCCATTTATAATTTTTCAAAATGAACTTACTCATACATTTACAACATTTGGACTTATTTTTTAGGCTTTTTAGGATCTGATTACTTTTTAAAAATTTTTTGGCTGCTCTTTCACATAAAAAAATTATTTTTAGGGTTTATATGGCTTAAAATAGTAAAAATAGCTCTGTCTAAAGTCCCGGTAATGTTCGACCCTTTTTGCACACCAGAATGGTTTCAACTAATTCTAACTGTCCCTATAATTTTTAGGACTTCCGAAAACTTTGGTGAGCTTGATTTTGGGTTTTAAAACTATTTTCCTTAAGTTTCTTAAAATTTTTTAAAAATTACATTTTTGCCATTAATATACTCTTTTCTCCGTTTAGCTATTTTAGCTTTATTTTCTTTCAATATGTGATTTCCTAACCTCATTTCTTGATATGCTAATTATCATCTTATCCTTATTTGACCTTAATTCCATTTACTTTAGGGTCCTATTTTATTAGCATACTTGTTTCAGTTCAGTTAAAAAGTCGGATGTTACATTACCAATACAATTCACTTCTTACTTCATTCAATTGCATTGATGCTAGTCATTGACTGGGGAAAAACAAATAGGGCATAAATTGCATAAGGGGCATTGAAAATTGGCCAATTAACATTTATTTTTTTAAATATAAAGGTCAAATACATAGATTAAGTTACATAGTTAAAATCAACACTTACTTACATTATTTGTTATAGACAAAATTGAACTAAATAAATAGAGGACAACTAGTATTTTAAGAACACTATCACACTATGTAAGTATTAACAATAATCACCTAACAACATAACTTGGCACATCTAAATGCAAACTAGTAAAATGGTGCCAATCCCCTTTAAAAACAAAAACTACATTTCTTTTCTCCAGTGCTATCTTAGCCTAGAGCTATAGTGTGTCTCTTGCATTGATAAGTATCCTTGTAGATTCTGATTACTTGGCTACTATTTTTAAGCTATCTTTAACGTGTCATAAACATGAGTTGAACTCACTAAGGTGGGTCTTGAGTCTTCTACTTTTTAACTCAAAAGACCTTAATTGGGCTTTTACTCTTGCAACCATTGCCTTGATTTTAGAGGCCTCCACTAGAAAGGATTCCCTTCATTATTGGAATACTTGGAGCATGGCCTTCATACTCACAAAGGTTGAATACAAGCTAACTATTCTCACCCATTGGTGTAGCATCTCAAAATTAATTAAGAGTAATTATGGGGAATTAAGGAATTATCAAGAAAAATTATGGAAAATAGAAATTTTTAAAGAAAAAGAATATTTTAGGTATTTTTAAGACAAATAATTATTGTTTGTCAAATTTTGGAGAAAAATAAAATGTTATAATGGATTTAAATCTAATTGGGTTAAGATTTAATTAAGGCCCCATGATTGATTTAATTATGCTAAGAACTAATCTTTTTTATAAAGGCCTAACTTGAGTTAGCCAAATCTAACCCATTTAATCATGACCTAACACTTAGAAAATGGACCCAATTGGGCCATGGGCCCTTGAGTTAGCTAGTCTTCTCTGAAATCCTAAAATTTTCACAGCCTTTACCCTGCAGTATACAGAAACATAAGAGACTTAAGAGGGAAAATTGGGATATGCAAAGAAGGCTAGGGTTTCACTACTATTTTGCCATTGATTTGCACTCTTAAAGGGAGTTTTAGAGAATGTGAGTTATATAAAAGTTAATCCTCTCATATTCCTTTACATTTTGGTATGATTTGTTTTATGTTTGATGAATTTTCATCTTATCTCAAAATCTCAAAGTGGGTGTTTGGTTGTTTCTTGCATGATTTTGGAGGTTAGAACTAGAAAGACCATTGGATAAGTATCTTCTCTTCCTGTTAGTGTGTTTCATGTTAGAAATTGGTCTTGGTGATTGATTTTCATGATGGGTTCTATTAATGTACAAAAATACCAAGGATTTGGAGTGAGACATTGTGATTTCTGGTGTTGGAAGGCTCAAGTTCGAATTTGAAATTCATTGAAGACTAGGTAAGTGATTCTTGAGTAGTTCTTGATGCTAGGAATAAATGAGAAGTTGATTTTTGTAATGGATGATGATTAAGAATTTGGTTTTGGTAATTTAAGGCCTTTAAAGTATTAGAAATTAATCTTAGCTTTTAAAAAATTGACACAACTAAATAAGGTAATCGAAGTTTAATTCTAATTTCTTATATATGTTCATTTTAATCTAATATTTACTTCAGATATATGTTTTCAATACTAAATGATTGGTTAGCTACTTGATTGTGTTGGATTGTGATTGTGTCCTTGATGGAGCTATGTTCAAGTTACCACCCATACATTATGCCATCATTGTGCATTTAGTTGTAACCAGACTCAATGGAATGCATCGAGCCATGAGCGTGCTTATTGTGGAGTTGGCATTATGGACAGGCTTTTTCCTTTGTTTTTGGTTATTAATATATTGTATATGATTGCTACTGTTTTTTAGTTTTATTAAAATAGTCTACTACTTCAAATTTCTAACATGGCATCAGAACTCTTATAGATCTTAAAGGACTTGTAAGTGACCAAAAATTTAATCTTTAAACCCTTATGACTTCCAGTAATACATAAGCTCTTTCACCTCCTAATTTTTAATGGTGAAAACTATCAAGTGTGAGCTGTTAAGATGAAAGCTCAATTAAGAGGTCTTGGCTTATGGAAGTGGGTTAAAGACGAAACTCTTTTTTGAATTAATTGGTGAGAAAGTGCATTAATAAGATGATGAGAAGTGTATCATGAAGTGAAAAGACATGCTTCCAATTAGTTCATTTGTTTATTATAATGATGCTTTTGATTTTTTTTTTTTTGCATAAATGGCATTTATGTTGATTATCTTGCTTATATCTATGCATTTTTTCTTTAGTTATTGAGATTTACATCTCATCCCATTTTATGGACTAACAATTTCAGATAAAGGTTCCTCAGTTAAAGAAAAGGGAAAACAAGTGAATGACCACCTCTAGATTTAGGCCTTGTGTGGGGTTTTTACATTTAGACAATTTTAACTTAATGTAGATGCTATTCTTTCTGTAATCAAACTTGTATAGCATCATGATGCATTCATATTGCCAAGTATGAGTATTTTGATATTTTTGTAACCAAAGATGTAACTGTTAGAAAGCTAGACTTCAAATTACATGGAATCTGATGTATTTATCTAATGTTGATTTAATATGGCTTGATGTGAATGTATGAAATTTAATTGGTTAATCTATGAATGAGGATTATACATTATATGATTGTTTAGCCTAAACTTATGATGTATGAAGGTTTTTATTGATAATTATACCTTGTGTGTGGAATTGTGGTGTGTCATAGCCATATTTTATACCTAAGTATAGTTTAGAAATTTGAGGTTAGGAATAACTTTATTTGGTCTATTGAAACTTGTCCAAAGTAATCTGAGGTCAATTGGTTAAGAATTGCATATTTTGATATTGTCACTAATGCCTTTAGGTACCCTTTGTTGTCATAATTGTTAAATTGTTGTTATATGGTGAGATTGATTGGTTTGGTAAATCTTTAAGTCCCTAAATGATGAGTTATCAAGTTGATATATATGAGTTATTAGGTCACTAAAACCATGCATTTCAGCCATAGATAGACCTTAGAGTCTAGTTTAAGGTACTGGCAAAGAGTTGGAGCATGATTTTAAGGGTTTAGATTCAAGAGTTGGTTGAGTCATAGCTAAAACTCCTTAAGTTGCGGCCAAAACTCCTGAGGAGTGCCATGCAATGTGAATCAACAATTTTAGCCCAGGAGAGTTACAAAATCGAGTCACGCCATGGCATAACATGTTTCACCGTGATACAAGTCATGAATCTCGCCCAGCAAAGTTACAGTGTGTAAACTCGCTACAGTGCTAGATATCCTTATCGGTACGAGACTTGAGAAATTTTGAATAATGATGCCTAGGGGGAACCTCGCCATAGCTTGGGTAGTTTGGGTTGCAACAAGGATCAGGAAATTTTATGTTTTTTATTCTAGCAGTGAGTTGAGCCACGGTGTAGGTCCTTTAAGTTATATGCAAGTCTAAAATTTTAGTTCTAGAGTTACAAAATAAGATTAAGTTGTGGTGGGAGTGTTTAAGTCGCAGTGTAAGTGTTGTACCATCAAAACTTATGTTTATATCTCATACAGACTTCATTTTGTAACAGCAAATAATCCCATTCACACTTTTGGTAGTGGATTTTCATGTTACTAAAGCCTTAAATAATTCAATTGTTCATAAATAACGATTTTTTATCATTCTATTCTCCAAATTCATGTTAAACAACTTTGTTATGTTTAGGATGTTGCAAGAAGGAGCATGAATTTTGTGGGACTAATTGTATGCACAATTTTGAACTTATAGCACATAATAGGGATCAAACTTTGAAAAATCATAACTTGAGTTATACAACTTCGATTTGTGCAAACTCAGTAGCTATGGAAAGCTTATAATGAAAGCTAACTATTATAAAAATTTCATATTAAAATGAGTTCACTTAGTCCTCCAAAAACCCAAAAAACAAAACTTATACTAAATGAACAATGCATGCAACTTTCTGCCCAAAATTGCCAAATTCAGAAATTTATAAAATGTTCTATAGAGCTTTAAAATTTTTAGTCTTTTGGCTTTGTGAAAAACTCTCAATGTATTTTAAGTGCTTGCCAAATTTCAACCCAAGATTCGTCCATTTGGTTTGTCAATGGTACATGAACATATTATGTCTCAAAAGAAGTAAATTTTGACTCAAAATGGGTTTAAATGAGCCATATTATGCCAATATCTTTTTAGGCATGTTTCAAATGGTAAATGTATCATGTATGGCTGGCTTAACCTGTCACAAATGCCATGCAACTCAAAATCATCTTCCCACTTGCCATTATACACACATATAATCAAGAACTCAAAAAGGTCAAATTACATAATATTATATATTATCATCCATATATGGTTTTTACATCATATTCTCATACTTTTAAATGTGTTAGAATGATCATACATCAAATATATAATTACATATTCATATATGCAAGAATATGCCTCAAAACATAAATTATTGTCAAAGTAGCCCTTCTTATGCATTTTGTTTCTCATTTTTGTTTCCTTGAAAGCCCTTAGTCATGGTTAATAGAAATAGGGGAAAAGTGAAACTCAAAGAATCCTAATAGCTAATCCAAAATTTAAGCATACATATATGATTCACTCAAGATTAAGGAATGCAAGCATGCATATCATACAAGCATACATAAATTCATAAGCATGCACTGGGGATCCCTATGGCTCCATTAAGAGTAATCTCATACTCTAGGAACTTTTATCCAACAATTAGGGATTTTTGGTTTAACTTCACCCTCTTTTAGAGACTTTTGATTAAGTCTAACTCACAATTGAGACTTTTGGCTTAGTCTCACCCACATTTAGGGACTTTTAATCTTACCTTACCCATTTTAAGAGACTTTTGGCATAACCTCACCCATTCAAAAGCCAAACTAATTCCAAATGTAATCAAATGCCACACAATTGTATATAATCATCAAGCAATCTACAATGTACATAATTTGCAACCATTGTATACAAGTAATCTAAGACACTTAAGCAACCAAGCATACATATACAAGAATGAAGGAAAAGCTACCCTGATCTAAGAATTCCAACTAGTTCTCCTTTGTTTCTTTTCTTTCTTTCAAGGCTTTACATCTATACTTGAATGAGACCTCACTTGCCTGACCTAGACACACCAAATGAAACACAAAATTAATAATAGAACCATGCTTGTACTCATTTTAGCCTTACATGTACAAGTTAGGCTTTAGGTGCATATATAGTCTATTTGAATACCTAATGAAGCAACTTCTACAATTCAACTTCTTAGCTCCAAAATCTCACTTAATATATGCCATATAACTCTAATAGGACTCATTAGAGCTATAACATACATGATTTAAAGAACCTAACACCAAGTTGTTTCTTTAGACCTAATTGAAATTCTAAAATTTCATCTTTCAAAATAAGGCTTCTAAATTCAAACCAATAGTTCCTTTAGTATTTATAATTCATATCTAAACCACTTATAACCTTAGAATTAATAAAACAACTTTTTATGTATCCTAGATAGGTCTTGGTTGAACTATGCATAAGAAGAGCTTCCATGGAGTTTTTATTTAATTCTTGTGGAATTTGGCATATATGAGATATCCTTGCCTATTTTATATTCTAGATATCATTTTACATAGTTTGAAATACCTTCTTAATGCTCCAAATTTTGCTAAGGTGCAATCAAAACCTTAATTACCATATCTTGCACCTTATAGCCTTTTAATGGGTTTTCTTTGTTACATATTAATCTCCACACTCTATGCCCCTAATGCCCATGAGTTTCGGTCATAAACCAATCCTCTCTATAGTCACCTTAAGTTGGCTAAATATGGAAGACATGGAAGAACAAAGAGAAAATTCTATGCATGGTATCATATCTTGTTTTAATCATAAGCAAATGGTGATTTTAATGGTGGATTTAATTGCTTCAAACTCTCTTCTTTTGTCAAGAGTTTAGTCACCAAACTGCTTATTTCAAGAAGCTAAAAGCACAAAAAAAAAAGAGCTTAAAGAGAATAAGATAATTTCTAACTAGCTTAAGGTGGAAAAATATATGTTTGCTTACCTTTTTTGGCCTTTCTTTCTCTCCTTCTTGTGCACCTAAGAGGCCCAAACAAGAAACTAGAATGGCAGTTAGAAGCTCCTAGAGAGTGACGTGACACATATATAAGGAAGAAGGGGTGTTTAAATCAATTTACAAAATTTCTATCATGCCCTTTAAATTTAATTTCTTTATTTAAGTTTATTTTAAATCTTTTTTTAGAACCATCTTTTTTATCATAAAATTTATATCCTTTAATTTATTAAAAGCATTAAGTTTCAAATTTATTGGATTTAGAATAACCTTAAATAATCCTATCAAAGTTTGGATCAACTGATGATTTAAATTACACACTAAAAGGGTTTTTATTATTATGATGGCTCTTATAGTTTTTAAAGCCTCTGAAAGTCCTAGTGAATTCAATTTTATCATTTAAAATATATTTCTTTAAGTTTATAAAGTTTCCTTAATATTACGATTTTGCCATTGTATTTTCAATTCATTTTGTTTAGCTGTTTTGGCTTTGATTTCGGGCTATTCTTAGTTTCTTAACTTCATTTTTAGTTGCTTTAATTTGCATTCTACCATTAATTGGCTTTTTTGTTTTACTTTAGGGTCCTCTTTTATCAAGCTATAGGTTTCAGTTTAGCTTTTGAAAAATCGAATATCATAGTAAGTATATCCTGATATTTTTAGATATTCCAATAGCTAATTTGGCTGTGGCTAAATCCTTCCAAGTTGCAGCCTTAATCCCTAAACTTTGATTTTAGCTTATAAAACCTAGTTTTCCCTATGTTAATGATAAGTAATTACTTATAAACTAATATAAGAGTTTTGTCATTCATTTGTGGATGAATTAAAAGTCCTAAATGAGAACTTAAATTTTCTATGAATTTATATCTTTTAGCTTATTTGAATATTGATAATTAATCATTAAAAAGGTTCAAATTTTCCCATATTTGCATTCACTAGTAAACTAGTATTGGCTTTAGGCCTTAAGTATTAATTATCAGGAGTATAATTATGTTTAGTTAGCATAATTAGGAGATAGAGTTGTTACAATTAGTTCTCTGCATTTTCATTCTAATCTTGACGAGAATTCTTGTTTTATGGCACATTTTGAAATTAAAAAATGTCCATGGTCCTAGATGAAGCTATAACTATTAATAATGAAATTGGTTTAACCAATAAATCAATGATCGAGGAATTAAATAATAACAAGCTCAGCTTGAAAAAGTGTCATATGAAGGATGACCACTTTCATACCTTGTTGGTAATGAAGGTCACTTGCCAAAGCTATCTCAATTTAAATATTTAAGCCTATAACATGTAAGATAACATGTCAAAGTTATAAAGCTTATTGGCCATCACCACATTACTAGTTTGAATCCATTAGCATTTAATCCAAAAGTAATATTGTAACACCATCATTTCAAGCTCATCTTATGCCTTTAGATATCTGATTTTCAAGAATCATATAAGCTTTCAAGGAAAAAGGCAATAGACATAATGAACATTTTCGCATTGCGTTGTGTATAAAAATTTCATTTAGTGTCATGTGGACAATATGAGCTCAAACAATACATTCCCATATTTAATTATATGGATGCAACTCATTTGAATCATCAAAAGTGGCCTACACTTCAAGAAACTAGAAAGGAAGCATAATATAACACATATTTTTAGCCAGCTTTTTACCCCTTTTTTGTCCTAATTTTGAAAAATCATAACTAATTTTAAAAAAATCAAAATCATGTATTCTTGGCCATTTTGGAAAGCTACAAATGTCTAATTCATACTAAAAATATGTCTACACCATAACATCCAACACAGAGGACATTTGACATTCGAAAAGGTCCAGAGGTCAAACTGTCCACTTGGTACTGTCATAAAATTCTGTAGCAAACTTAAAAAATGTTTAATTAATTTCAAAAAAATCCAATCCATGCAAATGATACGAATCTAGAAAGCTATGGATGTTAACTAGAGGGAAAAATAACTCTAGACTAGTTCAAGCACGCCCAGGCCTCGAAAATTAAGCAAACAATACCTGAGGTCAGCTTGAGGGTCTGATACTGGACAATATTTTTAAAAATTCATATCTCTCTCTCTAGACATCCAAATGAGGTGCTTCTAGTTGGCATTAGTCACTGGGAATATCTAGTTTCTTTGTATAATGTTTCGTGGCAATTGGACATCATTTAGGCCCTATGTAACAAATTTCATTTTCGAACTAGAGTGAACAGTACCATTACCAAAACCAAAATTTTTGCCAACTTTGGAAATTCCTCAAATATTCTGTAGACCTTTGAAAATTTCATACTTTAGCTTCCTAAAAAGCTCTCAACAAGATCTAAATGCATGCCAAATCTCAGATTAAGAAGAACTCATTTGGACAAAAGTGACATAGGGTTTTAAAATAATAAATTTATGCCTCATATAGGGTACCAAAATGTCCAAATAGCTTCTCTCAATGTTTGGCACCTCTTGGGCAAGTCTAAAAGCATGAATATGACTTGTTTAAACTCCTTAAGTGGTCCCAAATCTCATGCATCTCAATTTGCCCATGCCACTTCCACATATACACTAGTGCATCAAACTTTCAAGAAGCAAAAATGGCCATTTCATACTCATTTTACATTCTAGTATTCACATGCCATAATCTCTCATTCATACACGATACATTAACATATTTATACATATTCATAATCTTATAGAACATATACAATCATGGATTATAAAATTTGCCATTCATATGGCTTTAAAGTAGTCAATTCCATGCATTTTAATGTCTTACTCTCTTCTTCCAAGAGGTTGGCTTTCATTACCTTGCTCTCTTGGTCCATCTAGCATATTAGATCATTAGAGAGGAGGGAATGAGATTCAAAGAATTTCAATAGCTCATCTCCCATTCAATCATACATAATAGATGCATGTATAGTCATGTTGACATGTGTAAATATTCAAGCGACATTTTTATCATTTGAGAAAGTCATACATAGCATACAAAAGGCTTGCCAAACAAGTGGATTGGCCTTACCCAATTTCTTGTGGATATTGGACTTGCCTCACCCATTCTTTAAGAGATTCTTGGACTCAACCATACTCTTGGGAGTTCATCTTACTTTTGGGAGACTCTTTGCTTTGTCTCAACTAATCTCAAGGGTTCTTGGCTCATCCTCATCATGGCTAAAGGTTCTTGGCCTCACCACACTCAAGCAAACCCAAGCACATATAAAAAATATCATATAAGAGATATTGTAACATCATGGCACCATGGAATTAAAATCATGCTAGAAAACTTTTTATGGCTTAAAAATACACATACATACATTCAAGACAAGCTAAGCACATATCCATGTATGAGAGAAGGTGGAGAGAGCTGCCTTGCACACAATCACACACTTTTCTTCTTGAATCAAGGCTCCCTCTTTCGGCCACACACACACAGTGTGGAGATAGTTTCTCTTGGCCTAGACACAATTCATAGAAGCCAATTAGGTTCATGGACTCAATTCTAAGGCCATATAATTTGCTTAGACACTAACTTGGTTTATAAGCCCCTTTATATTTCCAAGAATGCACCTAATGAAGCAACACCTATCAAATAAATTTTAAGCTCCATCCTTTCCTTTCAAATATAATTATTGACTCCTTTTAAACCTCTTGGAGTCATCACACAATTAAAGCCAAGAGCCTAATTACATGTTACTTCTTTAGGTCATAATATGGAACATAAAGCACCAACTCACTTTTTATGAGTTCTAAATTTTTTCCAAGGCCTCCCCTCATTTTCATTCATCATATATGACTCAAGAATGGGTTTTGAACAAATTAAAACTATCCCTAGGTGCTCCAACACCTTTAGGCCGAGGCTATGCTTGATTTTAGGGTTCATGGACTTTGCTTTGTTTTCTTGATAGAGGAAGTACATGGGGAGACTCTTAGGGATCTTGGGAGCTTATTTAAACTTTTATTTAAGTTTAGGAATCATCATACAAAATCAAATTTTACAATGTGCAATTGAACCTTAGGTTTTGCACATTGAAATTCTATGGCCTTTTCTTGAATTTCTTTGCATATTCTTACTCTCCTCTCTTAAATTCATGGAATTCACCCTTGGTTCCCCCTTAAAATTCTAGCCCTCTAGCATCTACACACATGGGGCAAAATATGGAGAAGAAGGGAGGAGGAGTAGCTACCATGGGATACAAGATTTACCTTGTTTTCTTGTTTTTTCTCACTTAAATCTTGTGTTCTTTAAGCTTTTCTCTTCAAATTCTAATTTTTTTCCTCAATTTCTCCCTTAAAATAGATCTATATACTTCATTATAATAATAGAAAATCAAGGAGAATGAAGGAGAAGAGGTTTGGAAGAGAAAGAGCGTGAAAAACTACTAAATTTTCATACCTTAAGCCTTTGATTTCTCCTCCTTTTCTTCCTCTTCTTGTATGCCTCATCCCCTAAGGTTTTTTTTTTTTTTTCTGGTTTTGGGTAGAACTTGGTCGAGCTAAATGAGAGGAGAAGAAGGGCGCATCATATATATAGGTGGGAGGAAGTTATACTTTTCAAAAATTCTCATTTTACCCTTCATTCTTGGTATTTTCATTTCTCCTTCGTTTTAGCTCCTTTTTTAGAACTGTCTTCTCCATTATGAAATTTAGGTTCCTAATTTAGTAAAATGCCCTTGGAATCACTCAAATTGGAGCTAAAACCTTTCCGAACAAATCCGTCAAAGTTTGGGCGCATCGACATTGAAAAACATCCACTAGAGGGGCTTTAACTGTTCTGGGACCCTTCCATGATTTTCAGGGCCTTTGGAAAACTTTCATTTAAAAAGCCCTCCTATGTAAATTCCAAAATTTGCTCAAAATTATGAAAATGCCATTATGTTTCGTAAGCTTTTTGTAAGAAATTGTTTCTTCATTTTAGCTCTGATTTTCTTTCCGTTTGAGCTTAGGATTCTTATTTTTAGGAGTCTAGAATACTTTCCAAATTTTTTAGAACTTTAACTACATCATTTCGAGGGACTTCCTTTTGCATTTGGTGAGTTTCGTTCATTTACGGAGAAATCATACATTACGTTTCTCACGTTTTCTCTTATTTTCAGGGAACCGGATGTTACAAATATGCCAACCAAACTATCAAAATTGAACAAGGAAAATTGAAAATAATTACCTAGAGCCTAATGATAAGATCTCATGATGACAATTTCTCAGTAATTCCAAGCAACCAGAAAATCACAATGGTATGTTCAAAGTCTATGTTTCTTATATTCCCAATAACTAACAATCACTTAACCAATAACTACAAAATAAATTATAACTTTTTGCTTACCCAAAGCCAATATAATTTATGTTTGCACACTATAGCCCTAATAAATAAGAGTTCAAGTCTCCAAAAGGACTATAGTAGGTGATTGAGGAAGCATAAATTATGAATTTGATTATGATGCCCTACCTAAAATGGTCACTTAGAAATATTTAAAAAGGATAATTAAACCATATAGATGATAGAAATACACTTGTATACAATGCACAAGAACCCGAAATATAGCCAATAAAGTAGCGATGCAAAATTCATACTTAGGACAACCACTCAATAACGCTACTAGAAAGGGAGGGCCAGCAATCAACACCTCATGCCCTAGCTTCACCTTGTTGCGATCATGTTTAAGTTTTCTTAAAAGAGCTCTTAGTGCACTAAATTATGGCCAATTGTTAGTTGAATGTCCCTATTATGAACTAGTTTGATAACCTCAATGGGTTGGAAATGGAGGATGATCCACTAGTGGTGAAAAAGCTGCAAATGAAGTTGAAGGAGGAACACAATATTTTTTGGGCTATTGATTGCCACAATCCCTAATTGGTGGTCATTTAAAATATTGAGAGTAATTCTGTTCAATTTGTCATTCCCTTTCTATTTCCATCGGTGACAATTTTGTGTACCAAATTGCCTATTAGTTCTTTGAATTGCATTCCTTCTATGAAACCCTTTATATGCTCTTGATCTCTTTTAATTGATTCCATTTTTAACCAAAACATATGGCCAAATGCCCAAACTAAACTACAAAGCTAAGCAACTGTGTCTATCATTCTTTCTTTGTCGTAAAAGTCTCTATCATCATTGTTAGTTTTTTTTTTGATATGAATGTATTAAAATGAATTATGTCATAGTAATTTATAATTATTTAAACATTATATTACTTTAAATATGACTAAAAATGTATGAAATTTATTTTAGTATATATGTAATATTATTTTGACTTATAATATATAATAATTTAAAATTATTGGTTCAATTGATTATTGAGTAACTCGATAATTGAACTATTGACTCGTTGACTTGGCCTTTTCATTAGTTCAAATTTTGGCTTGGTTCCAAAAGCTATGTGTCAATATCTATATATATAAAGCAGTGTATCGACTTCAAAGTTGTTTTTGTGAATTGAAGGAAGAAATATGAAGAGAAATTTTGATGCACTTTTGCATACTTGCATTGATTTTGATTTTGGTGAAGAAATTTAGTTGCAAGTTTATGTTGGACTTTTCCCCTTAGGAGGCAAACATAAGTTATGGGCTCAATTCTTTTAACCATATATATTTATACTCATCTATTATTACAAAACATCCTTGACAAGTAGGAACAATAATCATATTGTGAGAGTAGATTTTGATACATATGAAAGAGTAGTCTTAAACTTAATTGTTTTTCTAAAATAATCTCAAATTAGTCAAAAAGTTCAATGAGTATTAAAAAAGTAATTTTATAATGGGGATCAAATTGAATATTTGAACAAATTATGAGGACTTACTTAAAAATTTGGTTGAATTATAAGGTTCAAATATATAGTTTTTAAGTCCACGTCATCATTGTTTAGTGGTACATTGATAGTCTGTTAACTAGTCAACTTTAAAGTAATGGTGTGAGAAGGGATCTTAACATTAGGGATTAAATTGAAAATAGCAACATGTAAGGATAAATTTTAAAAAAATTATATATTGAAAATTTGGACAAAAGAATCAAATATATAAGAGAAAATTACGCAAACTTCTAATAAATTTTGCTTAAATTTTAAAATTTTTAACTAATCTAAATATATAAATATATATTATATTTAAATATGCATAAATAAAAATAAAAAAATAAATTTTATTTTTAAAAATAAAAATAAAAATAAAAATATTTTATTTTTATTAAATTTAATTAAAAATATATTTAAGTTAAATAAGGATGTTTTAATTAAAATATTTAAAATTAAACGTTTTGTTAAAGGATAACATAACATTTTCTTTTAGAAAAATTTATATATTTTTTAAAATAAATATCGGTATAATTTTACTAAAATTTAGGAAATATTTATATAATTTAGTTAATGTATAATTATCCTATATAAAATATAAAATTGCGCAATACGCAAGGCAAGGGTAAAATCGCTATCACTGAAGCTCGCGTTGTACTTGAAACAACGGGTCTCAAGAAGCCGACTGAGAATTGAACCCATGTACGGCGCCAACACAATCGCCCTTTTTGCTCATGCTGCCATTCCTAGCTTCTTCTGTCCCAACCAAGGTAAGACCTTACAGTTTCGTTAGTTTTTCCGATAATTCAATTTTATAGCATGCCTGAAATGACTTCCGTTGGTGATTGCCGTTTAACTTGCTCAATATTATAGTATATTGGGTTCTTTTTCTATATGGATGCTTGTTAGTGTGCTTGCAAAGACGATTTTCTTTTTCCTCTTTGGTTCTGCTCTCATCTATGGCGTTTTTGTTCTTCTGTTCAAGTCTTGTTTGAGGTTCGAAGTAAAAATTGAATCTTATGTTGTTTTGGGGCATTGATTTGTTGGGTATGTGGCAGAATAATATCAGTATGCGAGTTGGGGAGAAGCATTTCTTGGGTTGATTATTTGTCGAGGTAAAAGCTGATATTTGGTATGTTTCACTTATTGGTGGGAGCCATTTTGGTCCGGAGGATTAATGGTTCTGGTCCATTATACGGAAGAAGCACTTCTTTACACAAAATCACGTGTAACTTAATCTCCAGTTTCAGCAGAGACAGGCATTCCTTTGGTACCAAAATCACTTTGGGTATGTGACGAATAATGTTTTGTATATGCTTTCTGGTCTGTTGTCAGACTATTAATTTCCAAGAGTGATTGAAGATCATGTTATCTTTGAGAAAAATGGGTTGAACTGATTTGATGGGTGAATGCTTGTTGCTTTGCAGAACCACCTTGTAATCGTTTGCTTATACATGGCTCTGCAATAAACTATTTGGATTGGAATTGCCGCTTGATTATTTCAACCATTTGCACTGCTTGTTCAGTTCTGGATGACAGGGGTTTTTGTACCCTTGCTGGAGATAAACTGATTGAATCTGATTTGCGTGCTACTGAAACTGCAAACCATTTGGAGAAGTCTTCTGTTGACTTAGATGATGACTGTACTATGAAAGGTTGTTTTGAGAAATCTCATGTTGATTCTGTTGATGATTTAGTCACCAAGAAAAGATATGAAAAACCTGTGGATTTTACTAAAATTGAAATTGCTAAGCTCCCCATTGTTATGATTGTGGGTCGCCCTAATGTAGGGAAGTCAGCATTGTTTAACCGGTGAGTTCTGTTTTATGACTCATGCTTATTTTGCAGTCAATTAAGGCATGATGTGCAACATTCAACTCTACTAACATTTTTGCTTGGGTGATAACTTTTAGTTTAATCCGGAGGAGGGAGGCTCTGGTATATAACACGCCAGATGATCATGTTACTCGGGACATACGAGAAGGGGTTGCTAAGTTGGGTGATTTACGATTTAGAGTGTTGGATTCAGCTGGATTAGAAGCAGAAGCATCTTCTGGGTCTATCCTCCATAGAACAGCAGGAATGACGGCTAGTGTGTTATCAAGGTCTCAGTTTGCAATCTTCCTGACAGATGCTAGGTTAGTTTTAAATATGAGTTGTAGAAGCTTTTTACACGAATTAATCTACAATTTATATGGATTATTTTAGAATCATAATTTCATTCTGCAACTGTGTGTGTGAAAGAGTGTGGATGGAGATTCTTTTTCTTTTTTTGGGTGGGGGTGTGTGTGGATTTGTTAGTGCTTTCTGGCTTTTGTGGTCTATAAGATAATTCAGGGGATCTTACTAATGTGCGATGATTTTGTATTATGAACTGTTAACTTCACTTTATATTACATATTTTAGATGTAAGTAACATGTGCGTCATTGATCTTCGAAATTTTGAATCTCAACTCTTCAACACAAAGTGCTAATTCTGCTTTTCTTCTATTTTTTTCTGTGTGCATTATTGTTGATTTTTCTGACCAGATTTGGACTTCATCCTCTTGATATGGAGGTTGGAAAATGGCTGCGCAAACATGCACCTCAAATCAAACCTATTGTAGTGATGAATAAATGTGAATCACTCTTTGATGCAAGTGGTTCTCTTATGGCAGCTGCTGCTGAAATGTTTCGGTTAGGATTTGGGGATCCCATTGCCATATCTGCAGAGACTGGATTGGGTTTGCCTGACTTATATCAGTCTCTTAGGCCTTTGCTGGAGGATTATATGCTTCAAGTCTTAAATGGTAAGATAACCCCAATTTAGAGTAGATTTTGCCGTCCAATGTTAAAAATATGATAACTGCGTGCTTATTTTATGCCTGTTGATTGTACAAGTATTAAGCTTTGATCACTGATGTGATATATGCTCCTTTCCTTTTCATGGGAGGGGGTTGTTAGACCAATAATTAGTTGATCATTTTTATGATCACATGAGGAACATGCAAGTTTGATCTTATCAATAGTAAGTTCATTGTTGCATTACCATCTTCTCACTTCTTTCTACTATTCATTCAATCTTTAATAATTGTAGGTGAAGGAACTCAGGATGATAGCTACAACAAGGACAGCTGTTCCACTGAGGTTGATGAAAGTAAACTTCCATTGCAGTTAGCAATTGTAGGACGCCCCAATGTTGGGAAATCAACCTTACTAAATACATTGTTACAAGAAGACCGTGTTCTTGTGGGACCTGAAGCTGGTCTGACAAGAGATTCAATCAGAACCCAGTTTGAATTTCAAGGCAGAAAGATTTATCTTGTATGTACTCATTAATTTCCTATTTTTTTGGCTCTAGTTGTAGTATAATTGGAGGAGGTGGAGATCAATAGACCTAAGTAGAAATATTGCTATTAAGTAGGAATATTGGCTTTAGTTGTGGTATAATTGGGGCACATTACTTTTTTTTATTATTATTTTTTATTGCATACTAATATATGTCTTTACTTTTTTAATTTATATTTTACTCTTTGCACAATGTGGTCTTGAGTCTTGACAATATGGCAATCATCTCTGTCAAGATTCAACCTCGTTATTTCAATTATTTCAGAGTTAATAATGCCCTTTAATTAAATATAATGTCATAGCATCTAATGAACAACTAGGTTCAGTAATCATGGTTAACTTGTTAAAGTTCCTATATTCTTTTAATTCTTTATGCTTGGCACATTAGTTGTATTTTTTATTGTTTAATATGATGCTTAGCATGGTTGTAACTTCTAAACATTGGGATACACATTTTGACTTAAAGTTGCTTAATAGGTGTGCTGACAATAGGTTTTTTATTTTTTTCATAGCACTAGATAAACTCATAATCTTCAAAACGTGGGTACACCTACATTCTTATTTAATTTGCTGTCATTCAGGTTGATACTGCTGGGTGGTTGCATAGGACAAAACAGGATAAAGGACCAGCATCCTTGAGCATTATGCAATCAAGAAAGAATCTACTCAGGGCTCATATAATTGCTTTGGTACTTGATGCTGAAGAGGTATGCCATGTATATTGTGTTTAAGGCCGTGCAATGCAATCGTAATATTAACAGACTATTGTTAGCATGTAAAGTTGAACTTTCATGAAGTCTATTGTTTAGATCTAGTTTTTATTTTTTAACTAATAAAATACAACTGTTCTGCTATGAAAATTTGATTGTTTTCTTAAACTCATATATATTGCTTGAGAAGAGCTATCTAATCTGATACACAGATTTTGCCAGTTGTGCTTTATATTACCTTTTCATTGAAGATTATCTAGTGCACATGAGGTGTGTTCTATACTTTTTCTTAATGGACTAGCCTCTGGTGAAGGAAACATGCATGTTATATAGTATTTCCCTTACTGTTTCATTCACCCATTTGGTGAAGTTATCCTACCCATTATGATGAGAGCGATGCGTGAATTACTAATCACCATATATAGGCTGGTGATTGTCTTTTGCTAGGTGAATAACTGACAGGTTTGTCATATCTTTACAGTAAAATTGCATGATCCATCAGAAAGTGTTTTCCTCTCCCCATTTTAATGCTTATTACATCATCTATTAATAAATTTTAATTCCCCAAAAATATTGACCAGATTGCAAATGCCAGACGAAGTATGAAACATGCTGAAGTAGTTATAGCTAGACGAGCAGTGGAAGAGGGGCGTGGCCTGGTTGTGATTGTGAACAAGATGGATCTTCTAAGAGAAAAACAAAAATCTTCAACCTATAAGAAGGTTATGGAAGCTGTTCCTCAAGAAATTCAGATGGTTATACCCCAGGTTTGCCATGTGCTAATAAGCTAAACTTTAAGTATAGCTGTTTGGTAAATTGAACTTCTAGACTTCATGCCTTGAAGTATTATAAATTTTAACACAGTTGCCATAATCATGTATTTGGATATGCTGTTTAAATTGTCATGGTTGAAACAGAAGAAAAATCTCTATCAATCTCTTTCCTTCACTTAAAGCAGCCGAACAGTGTTTTATGTCATTTCCTAATATTCATCTTTGACCATTCAGTAGATTGAACAGGTATAGTTAACTTAGAAACCAGGAAAAAGGTTTACTTATGGATCTAAATCTTCTCAATCTGAGGGAAGAAATTTTGATAGTGGGAGACTACCTCTCTAATTGGCTTCAAAGAGAATGCAGAAACATGTTGATGCTCACCCTCGTTATTCTCAATTCTCTAAGGCATGAACTATTTGTAAAGTATATGATATGGGGTCACCATCGTTGTTGAAATATGAGATTGGAGGGTGCGTGGGTGCTAACTGTGGAAGTCTTGAGCGTACAAAAGCCTGTTAGTGGAATTTTCTTTAGATGGTGAATTATGACATGCAAGCTCAGAACTGTAATTTCAGAATGGTGGGGTTAGGGTTTAGGGCTTACGAGTAACTTGCCATTGAGCTTTTGTTGCTTTGATAGAATAAACTTGTTACGTAACCATTTTAGGATGAGTGACATTTTGTTTGTCATTTTGTTGTATTGTGATTTTGTATTAACTTTTGGCTACTGTCAGCAGGTAACAGGAATCCCAGTTATATTCACTTCAGCATTGGAGGGAAAGGGCCGGACAGCTGTCTTGCGTCAGGTCATTGATACATATGAAAAATGGTGTTCAAGATTACCTACAGCTCGTCTTAACCGTTGGTTGCTTAAGGTAAGTGTTAAGAGACTATTTATAGGTCTCTACTTAACAACTCAATCTGCATGGTACGAGAGCCTTTGACCAATGCATTATTTAGTATCACAGGAGGGAAAGAAAAAGAAAAGAAACAATATGTGAGAAAGGAAAAGAAAGAGAAGAGAAAGTAAACGAGTTATCATTCACCATGTTTGGTATCATACAATGGAAAGGAAGAGACATTTTCCTTTCATTATTTGGTTTAATCAAGGAGAAAGAAGGAATTACATATAAATATGTTAAATTACTTTATTATCTCCCACTTAAATATATTTGTCATGAAAAAAGAGGTAAAGAGTTAAAGGAGTTTTTGCCGTTCTGTTCTTCTCTTTCCATCCGACAATGGACCTGTGTTTTCATGTGAGCCAATGTGTTTAGAGATTGTTAGTAAACCTATTCATGGCCTTTTGGCTATCAATTTTTTGCCATCACTACAAACTTAACCTCTTTTTATATCGGTTTTATCAGGTTATGAGCAGGCATTCTTGGAAAGATCAAGCAGCACAGCCGAGGATCAAGTATTTCACCCAGGTCAAGGCTCGGCCACCTACATTTGTTGCCTTTGTGCGTGGGAAGACTAGCCTTTCGGATACAGATATTAGGTTCTTAACAAAATCCTTGAAGGAGGACTTTGATTTGGGTGGAATTCCTATACGGATCATGCAACGATTTGTCACTAGGAGAGATGGTAGCGGTAGTGGCAGTACTAAGAATAGCCATTTTGCTGGCAAAATGGTTGAAAGGGTCTTTTCTGAGAAGAGAAGTATCTTGGTTGAATGACACTGAACTCTACAAGAAATCTACAAAAACGAGCCGAGCTTAGTTAGATGCTTACAATATATTATATTTATGAATTTTATTGTCAGTTCTAGAGCTTGGTTCTGGTCTCTTGAACCGTGAGTCTGGCATAGTATCAAGAGAAGGGGTGAGTTTGTGTGACAATGTTGGATCTGAATTCTCTCCTGGGTAGGAGGGGAGAAAGAGGAAGAGGGACGTGGCCTCCATTCAAGTAGGGGCTGTGCGGGTCCCACCTCCTATTAGGATCCACACCTTTTTGCCTTTCTATCCGTTAACGGGATAGAGTGCAAATTTCAGTGTCAAGCATCTGTATAGGATCAGAAACAACTTACTCTAACTGGTGAATGATATATAATATATTTATACGGGCTTCTTCGCAGAATTTTTTTTTTGGGGGTTAGCGTGTTGAAATATTTAGACAAATTTATTTTTAGATAGATGAGATTAAAAAAATAATAAATCTGTCTGAAAATAATAAATTAACTTAATCATAATGAATATATAAATATGCAGATTTATTTGTCAGATTCACCACTAATATATTTATAAATTTATACATAGTTGGTCTGATTTATTTAATTTTTATAATCTAGGTATATAAGTTTGTAGATGCTTAGTTTGGTTTGGTTTATAAAATTAGTTATATGTAATTTTAGGACTTTATTTATGAACTTCACTTTAAAAATGAATAGTAAACTATGTTAAAGGATTATAACTTTAATATATTAAAAGTGTCAATTATAAAGGTAATTGGAAATATAAAAATTATAATAAGAGAAAAATAAGGGGATAATGGAGAGAATATTTTTCATTTTTTTGATGCTTCAAGCTTAATACTTGTTTTTATTTATAGGCCATCAACTATAAATATAGGTTTATGAGTTTCAATAACATAAATAAAAAACTTAATTTACATAATTATGTAACATAAATCTTTTAAAAGTTATAGGGTATATATCATTAAATATGAGAAGAGATATTATACAGTCATTTTTAAAGGAATATAGACATCTACATAATTGTATTATTTACAATACTTCTTTTTGGATGCTTATTAACAAATAATAATGTACCTTATTAAAATCTTACTAAAAAAACGTAGTAAGTTAAAAACTTAAAGAAGGAAAAAAAAAGACGTACACAATATTTATAATATAATTTGCTTCATTAAAAATCTTATTAAGAAAAACTCATGGGAACAAAATCATGATTGAGGAAAAAAGAGTGTAGCATATCTTTTACTTTTCCAAATGACAATGTCACTTTCTATTCTTGAGTCGGCATATATAATACTATACATCAACTTTATAATTGAGGCAATTGGCAATGCCTTGATGAATCATATTTGACATTATTACGTGAACGAATAATCATTTTTCTAAAAATCATGAGTGGAAAAAAATTGGTGAAATATTGTTGGTGATTTTCTGCAAGTGTACAAGTCACAAGCAATAGAGAGATGAGTAAATTATCATTCCCATGAGAAAAATTAATCAAGTACTAATTCCTTTAATTATTTCCTATTATCTAAAAGACCCACTAAATTGAATCAAAATAAATTACTAAGAAACAAATTGAAATAATGAAATTAAATAATTGGACTAATTAAGAAAAATTTTAAAGTTTGATTTTAATGTTACTTCCTCAAAATAAATAAAGAATAACTGATGTATTTAGTTTCTATACTAATTAACATTTGATTCTCCAATTTATATATAATTTTGTTTTAAGATAGAACATGTGTATCTATACTAGTCTTCTACCTACTTTCGTGGTCATAGACTCTAACACAAACTCATAAAGTTTGATGGATCTCAGTATACACCTACATGTAATGGCATGATATTCATGCTAGTTACAATCTTGCTTAAGTAAGATCTATAGATTATAGAATTTAAGCCTAAGTATATCATTCAAGTGATCTTTTGTAGCAATTCACCTCTTAATCCTTATTATAGATCTAAATTTACAAAGAATGGCCAACAATTTGCAAATGATTATAAACTAAATAATAATTAATCGGAAGAAAACTCAATACATGAGTATTCTAATTTAAACACTTTCCATAAACATCTTTACCAAACCACAGAAGAGGGTTTAGCTACTCATAAGAAAAAATAAAATCCAAAAACTAAGATAAATCAAATTCATAAAAGAAAAAGTAAAAGAAGAGAAGAAAAGAAAAACTATGGCATAGCAATCTTCATATGAAACTACATATCTCTATGTCACAACTGCTTTCCAAAGCTTTTGCTCCAATTGTGGTGTGCCTTTAATAATGCTTCTAAGAATTCTTTTATGTGCTGATATCTAGGGTTTCCCAAAAATGTCCTAAAACTTTCCAAGAATAAGGAGTTGTCCTTATTCAATTAGGATTTAGTTTCTTGATTTTGTTTTTTTTTTGTTTTGACTTAGTTGCCTCTTTTGAACTAGATACAAGTATTTTTAGAAGTTACTCTTCTCACAAAAGATGTAGCCTTAGATGTCTGCTTTTTGACATACTAGATTTTATATAAAACAAAGCCCACATATTAAGTTATGGGCTAAAAACTGACACTACTTGTAATACTCGTTTATTCTAAAATGCCTTAAATTAAGAGAATTACTAAAGAAGGTCCCTTAAATGAAAAAGATTTGAGGTCAAATAAAAATAGGATAATAATCTAAAAAATTGAAAATGAGGATACAAGGTTAAAAATGCTAAAAAACCGAAGCCAGAGTAGTTAAATAAAATCAGACAAAAATCAGTGGTATTTTCATAATTTTGGGCACTTTTTAGAAAACTCAAAGGAGGGATCTTTAAATGAAAAAAAAATTAAGTTTTTCGAGGTTCTTAGAAGTCCTAAAAATCATAGGAATCTCTATAATGGTTAAAATCCTTTCGGTTGATCAAAATTTTGACCGATTCATTCGGAAAGGTTTTAAGTCTAATTTAGGTGAAACCAAAGATATTTTATAAATTAGAGGATCTAAATTTCATAATAGAAAAGATGGTTCTCAAAAAGGAATTAAAATAAGTCCAAATGGAAAGAAGTAAGAAGAGGGACTAAATTGTAATTTTTAAAAGTTGTAAAAGTAACCCTTTGGCTTGTTAAAAATGTCCCCCCTTTTGCCCTCTCTCTTAACTGACTCACTTGCACTCTAAAATAGATTCAAAAGCTACTCTAATAGGTGAACAAGAAGAGAAGCAAATGGAAGAAGAAGAAGAAGCCTTGAAAAGGGTAAGAAACCAACACTTTCTTATGCTTCTTCCTTTGCTAACCTTGTTCTCCTTGTTCTCTTATCTTCTCCTATGGTTATATTGATTTATTTAAGGCCGTTTTGTGGCTGGTCTAGCAAGTGGAAAGGAGAATTTGAAGAAGAAGCTAGAAGCAAGTGAAAGTTCCTTGGAACAAGCTTGAAATCAAAGTAACTTTCATGGTCTTTCTTGATTCTTCTTGGTTGTTCTCCTTAGGCATGATTTTGGCCAGACCTAGGCCCAATCAATAGGGAAGGAATTCAAGCCATAGCAAGGTAGAGACAAGGGTTTTAGACCATGAGAAATAGAAATATGCAATTGAAACTAAAAAAGGAGCCTTAGAATTCAAGTTGTGATGTTTAGGGTTTTTAAGACACCTAGCCAATTTTGAAGCTTTCTAAGGATATTCTAACTTATGTAAAAATTTGTATGAGTCTATAAGACATCTAAGAAGCTTCATAATGTCTATTTCCCTAAAGAAACCAAGATAAATCCATAGCCCTAACTCTGTGTGTGTGTCAAGACCAAAGAAAGAGTGAGCACCTAGAAAAATTTTTCTTTAGTTCTAAGGATGGGAATGGCCTAGATATGATTAGTAAACACTAAGAAAACCATTAGTTTGAATTTAGAAGCCATGGTTTATGAGATGGAACTTTAGGCTCAATTTCAAGGTATAAAGAAGCAACTTAAGTCTAGGCTCTTTAAAATGAGTTGAAGATGACTCTAATAAGTCTAATTGGAGTCATATGACTTAGATTGAATGAGAAGTTGGAGCCAAGATCATGAATTCTAGGGCTTGCTTCATTATGCCCTTTTATGGAACTATATTGGTGATATTGGAGAAAGTAAGCATGTATAGAGTTTGTGTAAGGCTAGAATTGGTTTCAATAATTGAATTGTGTCTCATTTGATGTGTCTAAGCCAAGCAAATCAAAATTCTCCTAAGTGTAAGTGTGTGGCAGAAGAGGGGAAGGAAAGAGCAAAGGAAAAAGTGTATAATACTTGACTCAAGGTAGCTCTTTAACTTTTATTGCATACATTTCTTGGATGTTTGATTGTCTTGGGATACTTGTGTTGTATGTTTAAAGAATGAAATATGTCTTTAGCTATTGATTGAATGTCTTGGTACCATTATATTTCTTGAAATGCAATTTGAGTGCAAGATGGCTTGAATGGATGTAGTTATGCCAAAAGTCCCTTAAAATAGGTGAGGATAAGTTAGAAGTTCCTAATAATGGGTGAAATAAAGCCAAAAGTTTCAAAAAAGAGTAAGGCTAAGTCAAAAGTCCCTAAAAATGGGTGAGGCAAGTCCAAAAGTCCTAAGAAAATGGGTGAGGCCAGACTAACATCCTTTAGAGCCTATGTTTGACTTATATGAACTTATGTGACATGGAATTATGCTTATGTATGTTTATTAGAAGCTTTCTCAGCATGCTTACATTCTTTGACATGAAAATATACTATATATGTATGTTTGAAAGGGTAAAAGAGCTATTGAGATTCTTTGAATCTCACTCTTCCCTATATAAGTTGTAACATCCGGTCTCTCTGCAAAAGTGAGAAACATGATGTTCGATTTCTCCGTAAACGTTAAAAATAGGCCAGATATAAAAGGAAGTCCTCAAAATAAAAGGATTTAGAGCCAACTAAAATTAGGATAAAATTCTAAATAATAAAAAATGAGGATTTCAGCTTTAAGTTGTCTAGAAACCAATGTCGAAATGATTTAAAAAATTTGCAGAAAGGCCAATGATATTTTTGTAAATATGGGTACTTTTTGAAAAACTCATTGAAAGACTTTTTAAATGAAAGTTTTGAGTTCTCCAGGGTTCTCAGAGGCTTTGAAAACTATGGGAACTCTCGGGACAGTTGAAACCCTTTCGGTGAGCGATTTCAGCCGTTAGTTAATCAAAACTTTGACCGAATGGTTCAAAATGATTTTAAAACCAAATTGAGTAATTCCAAAGGCATTTTATAAATTAGAAAACCTAAATTTTATGATGGAAAAGACGATTCTAAAAAAGGAGCTAAAACGAGCCCAAACAAAGGAACGCAAGTGGAGGGACATAATCGGTATTTCGAGAATTGTTATAAAAATCATCCTCCACCTTTTTAAATAACTAGACAGCTTCTCCACCCTTCCAAAAATGTCTCTTGAACTCAGAAACAGACCAAAAATGGCATGAAAATTGGGAGAAGAGAGAGAAAGAAAACTAAGACAAAAAGGTATGAAAATACATGGAATTTTGCAACAAGTTAGTTATAAACTTTTCTCCTCTCTTCATTCTCCTTCTCTTGATGGTTTTAGATTCTTAAAAGGAGAAATTTGGTGGTTGACCTCATGAGAAAAAGTGGAGGTTTTGGGCAACCAAATAGAGCAAGAGAATCACCATTTAGCAAGCTTTTAAATGAGGTATGATAGGCAATAGAAAAACTTGTTTTTCTTTGAATTCCAATGGCTTCCATATTAGGTATAGAGAGAGAAACTAGAGAAGGGAAGGAATTCAAGCCAAAACAAGGTAGAGACAAGAATATTCAAGTATGGGAAACAAGAATATGCAAAGAGAACAAAGAAAGAACCATGAATTTATAAGATAGAAAAGTTAGGAGTTTATGAACATAACCAAAAATCTGATTTTATCTAAGAGTTCCCAAACCTATGTGAATGTTTGTATGAGTTCCTAAGACCCCTAGAGATCTTCCTACCTGTACCTCCCATCTAAGAAAGCAAAGAAACTCCATAGACTCCTTAAGGAAACCTTGCCTCAGCCTAGGACAAAAGTAATACTTAGGGAGTGTTTTAGTTGCTTCCAAGCTTAGTTTTGTATCATATATGATGGGAGAGTATGAGAGGAAGCCTTGAAAAAATTTTAGAAGCCATAGATATTGAGATAGAGGTGTAGGCTCCATGATATAGTATAATGAAGTAACTCCTAGTTAGGCTCCTTAAAATAATTTTATGATGACTCCAAGGGGTCTAAATGGAGTCAAGAATCATAGATTAAAGGAGAGAAGGGAGCCAACATCATAAATTTTTGTAGTTACTTCATTAAGTGCCTTATGGAAGCATAATGGAGTCATAAACCAAAGTAGCATCATGTAAAGTGTGTATAATGCTAAGGCTTATTCCCATGAGTAATTCATGTTTTTTTTGGTCTGTCTAGGCCAAGAGAAATGATCTCCACCTTTTTGGGTGTGTGAGGTCAAGGGAAAGTACTCAAGGCTTAAAAAAAAGTGTAATTGCTTCCAAGGTAGCTCTCTCTACCTTCTCTCATGTATGGATGTCTGCTTAGCTTGTCTTAGAATGTGTGTATGTGTATTTTCAAGCCATGAAAAGTATGCTAGCATGAATTTTTATGCCATGGTTTTTATGATGACATATTATGTTTTATATGATGTTTATGATGTGTACTTAGGTTTGCTTGAGTGTGATGAGGCCAAAAACTCTTAGCCATGGTAAGGATGAGCCAAGAACCCTTAAGATTGGTAGAGACAAAGCAAAGGGTCTCTCAAGAGTAAGATGGACTTCCAAGAGCATGGTTGAGTCTAAGAATGTCTTAAAGAATGGGTGAGGCAGGTCCAATATCTACTAGAAATTAGGTGAGGCCAATCCACTTGCTTGGCAAGCCTTTGTATGTTATGTATGACTTACTTAAATGATGAAAATGTCTCTTGAATGTTTGCATATGTCAACATGGCCATACATGCATTTATGAGACTTGTTTGCATCCATTATGTATGATTGAATGAGAGATGAGCTATTGGGATTCTTTGAATCTCATCCCCCCTCTTCAATATCCTAATATGCTAGATAGACGCAAAGAGCAAGGCAATGAGAGTCAACCACATGAGAGATGAAGGAATGACATTAAAATGTGAAAATTTTGTTACTTTAAGGCTACAAGAATGGCATATGTTGTAATTCACGAATGTATATGTCTTATGAAGTTATGAATATGTATAAATATGTTGATGTATGATGTATAAATGAGAGGATATAATATGTGAATGCTAGAATGTAAATTGAGTATGTAATGCTAAGTATTGTTTCTTGGAAGTTTGATGTAAGTATGTATAATCGCAAGTGGCATAGCCAAAATGAGAGGCATGGCATTTGGGCAGCTCACACAAGTCCCATTTATGCTTTTAGACTTGCCCAAGAGGTGCGAAACCTTAAGTAAAACCATTTGGATATTTTGGTATCCCATATGGAGCCAAAATTGACCATAATGGAACCCTATGTCACTTTTTATCCAAATGAGTTTTTTCTGATATGAGATTTGGTATGAAATTAGAGCTTGTTGAGAGCTTTTTGGAAAGCTAAAAAACATAATTTTCAGAGGTCTACAGAATATTTGATGAATTTCAAAGTTGGTAAATTTTTTGGTTTTGGTTTGATGTGCTATTCATTTGGTCCGAAAATGAAATCTATCACATATAGCTCAAATGATGTCCAATTGCCATGAAATTTTATACAAAGAAACTAGATATTTTTAGTGACTTGCACTAACTAGAAGCACCTCATTTGGAGTCTAAAGAGGGAGATATGATTTTTTTTAGATTCTATCCAATATTAGGAGATTCACCCGACCTCAGTTACTGTTCTATTGAATTTCGAGTTCTGAGTGTACCTGAGCTGGTCTAGAGTTATTTTTTCCTTCTAGTTAACATCCACAGATTTTCAGATTGGTATCATTTTCATAGATTGGAGTTTTGTGTAATTAATTGGACATTTTTAAAATTTGTTATAGAAATTTGTGATAGTACCAGTGGGCAGTTTGATCTTTGGACCATTTTACATGTCAAACATCCTTTTTGATAGATGTTATAGTCTGGACATATTTTTAGTATGAAGTAGACATCTGTAGCTTTCCAGAATGGCCAAGAATGCATGACTTAGATTTTTCTAGAATTAGTTATGATTTTTCAAAGTTGTGACAGAAAAGAGCCAAATTCTGGCCAAAAATATGTATGAATATTCTAAGCTTTCCCTTAAGTTCCATGAGTTGTGGGTCACATTTTATGGTGCAAATGAGTTGTATTCATGTAATTAAATATGGAAATGTGTTGTATGAGTTCAAATGATCCATATAGAATTTTTATACATGACGTAACGTAATTACATACATTATTTTGATGAACTTTTCTCACTTCCTTCATGGAATTGATGATGTGATGCATAAGAAAGTTATGAAATAAGTTAGAAATATATGGTGTTACATAAGTCTAACTATGTCTAAGTGAGCCAAGTGGAGCAAGAAATGGAGGCCAAACACCTTGAAGACTAAAACTTTGGCAATAATTTAGGAAATTTTGTATTTTGATGTCAAAGTTTGTAATTATGTGATCTATATGTAGTGCAAACCTTTGAGCATGTTTAAATATATATAACTATGATATATGTATCAATTTTGAAGTCAAATGAATGGTTATATAGATTTTTGATATCAAAGAGCCCTTATGCATATGTGTATGGATTTAAGTAGGAGGTTGGTTTTGAGATGTATGATGAATTGGACCATTTGGGATGCTCTCATAGGCTGTGTTTATACTTTTCAATATTCTCAAATGGTTGTGGAATGATTAGAAAATCATTTGGTGTAATTTTGACCTTTTTATGGTTCCTAAAGTGACATAATCTTGAGCTGAACCACAAGCTGATCAAATGGACATTTTTGTGCATGAAATTTGGCATGATTATAGGTCTAATTGAGAGCTTTTTACAAAGTCAAAGATCACCCAATTTGGAGCTCTAGAAAATTTATTATGAATTTTCAAAATTGGGCAAATTATGTAGAATTATCAAGGTTACTGTTCATACGATCAGTTTACATTCTTGTGTCACATGTAGGCCAAATGAACTCCAATGCTTATGAAATCTTACAAATATAAACTAGATATTATAAGCTTTCTATAGCACTGAGAGTGCCTCATTTGGATGTATTAGTGACTTGATGTACTATTTTATTGAATTTCACAGGGCAAACCTTATGTTTTGATCCAAAATTTTTATGGCAATTAGAGGACATCTTGAGTTTTCTAGAATGCTATAGTTTGCATAATTTCAATTGTTCTAGAATTAATTATGATTTTTCAAAGTTCATATTTAAATATGGAAAACTTGAAAAAATGCAAGCCACATGCCATTCCATGTTGCATGGCATAGATCTAACTTTTGGGCTTTAAATTGAGTTAGTTCTGGTTGAGCACATGTGTTAAGGATGCAAAATAAACATGGTAAGCTCATATGACCTATTTGACAAATAATGATTTATTTTGGCTTTTCGTGTCAATTATTTCCACTGCCTAAAGTGTAGATTTTATTAAAATGGATTCTTTAACCCCTTTAACATGCATATTAAGTAGCCTCTAGATATGGTATGACACTACCTCAACTAGTTTGTCCATATTTTGAATCTTAACTTCTTAACCTATTTACTCTTCCAAAAAAAATTATCTTAACTGAGGCCCTTCATGAAAGTTGTATTCTTGGATGTGTAGATGATTTTAGGCATTTGAATTACCTTATTCTAACATCGAAAGCCTCAAATAATTTTTCTTAAAAAGTTAAAAGTTAAGTAGAAATTTTGCTTCTATTAGGATTAGGATTTCTTTTCATATTAGACTTTGGGGCCACGTTTAGAGGCCTAAATGGAAGTGGATTTTGGACTATAATACCATTTCGAAAAGCTTGAAATGTCCTCTGCAAATTCTTTAAAGGCCTCATTCACATGTTGAACTTTTAACCTAGTGAAAAACTTGAAATAAACAACAAAGGTTAGAAATATAAAATGTTGAAATTTTCTAATTTTAAGCCCAGTTACTTTTGATTCTTAACTTATGTCCTACAAACAAATATCAGCATTAATAATCATAATTAGAAATAAATTATATTAAATTGACTTGTTGTAAAGAGAATAAAAATGTAAAATAACATATCTATCAAATATTTTTTCTCTCTTCTTTAATATACCATATTTTTAGTTGAGTTATATATGTTGCATTATATCTTTATATAATATGGTTGGAATCTTTTTTCTTTTAAGATAAATGACACATCTTCTAGATATGTTAGGTTATTAGTCTTAGCCAAACATATTATTGGTTTATCTCTGCATTGCAATTATTTATACATGATTTGAAGAAGTAGCAGTTAAAATTTGTTTTGTAGAATGCCATAATATAATTATACCCTTACATGTATATAAATAATTTGTTGAGCTTTATGTGGATAAAATAAATATCCTATATCTATGTGGCTAATTAATTGTGATCCAAATACAATTGAATAAAATAACCCTATATTAATAGTCTTTTGAAGATATCACAATAAATGTTTAATTTTATTCCAATATTTTTTTTAGAGAAAAATTAAATATTGCTAACAAATTTATAGCAAATACAATATTAGATCTTGTACTACTAATAAGATACATTAATGCTCCTATAATACTAAAATATGATACTTTAGAATCAAAAAGTTCATCATCATTCTCTCCAGAGCAATGAGTGTCATTATTCACATTTAGCTATCTTACAATCATTGAGATATTTAGTGGATGTAATTTCTTTGTATTGAATTGCTTTAAGATCTTTCTAGTATATATTGATTGATAAAGAAAAATCCCATTTATTAAGTTTTTAATCTGTAAGTCAAGATAAAACTTTCTTTTTCTTTTGAGATCTTTTATCTCAATTTTTTTTTGCAAATAATTAAATGCTTTTTGAAGCTTTTTAGGAGTTCTAGTAATATTTAAATGGCCAATATATATACTTTGATCCAAATTTTGTTTCATGAAAATATATAGGTAAATTAGATAATTTTTATAACCTTCCCTCAACAAATATTCATGGAGATGATTATATCACATAAGTCTAGACTATTTAATCCATATAAAAATTTAAGTAAATGTATTGAATGATTCTTTTGGGAATCTTTACATGCTTTGGACATTTTAAATCCTTCAAATATTTTCATGCGAATTTCACTATGTAGTAAGCCATATAAATAAGTTGCAATAGTATCCATTACATCTATATCAGTTTTTTCATGTACTTAAAACTAATAAGATATCTAAAAGTAATTGCATTCACCATAAAAAAATATTTCTCTTTATATTCAATGCCATGCCTTTGCGAAAACCCTCGTACTATAAGTTGTACTTTGTATTTGAAAACTTTATTTTTCTTATTTCATTTTGGAATAGATACCAATTTATTCCATACAAACTTTATACTTTAGGTGTTTAGACTACAGGTCTAAAAACTTTATGTTTTGAAAATGAATTTACTATGCTTAAATTATGTCTTTTTACTTTGGTTAATAATCTCTCTATCTACATTTTTTATAGATTTTGGTTCAAGATCATTGTTTTGTTATATTATTTCAGTAGCAACATTGTATGAAAAATGTTGTTGATAAATGTATTTTTTCGACTCCTTTTTTTCTTGTACTAACATAACTTATCGAGATCTCTTTATTATTATTTTTAGGCACTTGAACCTCTTATAGGGTTTTATAATTACTTATATCTTCTGCTTCCACATTATGACCATATTGGTTTTTTATTCCTTTTGCTCTTCGATGATTTTTATCTTTGGAATCAATTAATGTACCAACTTTAGATGTGGCTTACTTTCATTTGAACTAACTAATTGTCCTATTGGGAGATTAATTTGGTTTGGAACATTTTCAACTAATATATGAGATTTGATAACTCTCTTTAGGTTGGTAAATGTATCTGGTAGTTGATTTATAATATCTTGTGAATGCATTATTTTATGAATTTCTAGATCATATTACTTTTTACAATGATTTATATGAGATAATAATAGTACATTCCATGTAATTTCTTCATCTAGTTGCTTATTATTTCCCCCTAATGTTAAGAAAACTATTTCGTCAAAATAACAATAAGCAAGTCATTCTGTAAATAAGAAGACTTATACACAACATATATTCTCAATCTTTTTTGAGGATTCGTCTTTATGTGTCGTGGTGGAGCAATTAGAACATTTATCACACATCTAAAAATTGTAAGATGGGAAATATTTGGCTTCTAACCAAAAGCCACTTATAATAAGGAGAATTTATAATAATTTATTGGCTTGATGTATATAAGTGTTTTTATGTAATACCATAATTTCCTAACTCATCTCATCATATACACATGCCTCATCTCATTATGTTCATGAAAAAATAAGGAGAAAGGGGAAAACTAATGGATTTCTTTGCGTTGCGTCATACTTAAAAGTTTCATTCGGTGTTACATGGACCGTAGGAGCTCATACTATACATCCTCATATTTAATTACATCATTACAACTCATTTGCATCTCAAAATCATGCCCACAACTCATGGAAACCGAAATGGAGTGTGGAATATGAAAGTTTATTCTTAGGCAGAATTGCTCCACTTTCTGACCAAATTTTGAAAAATCATAACTAAATTTGGAAAAATATAAATCATAAAATCTTGGTCATTCTAGGAAGCTAAGGATGTCTACTTCACACTAAAAATACGCCTAGACCATAACATTCATCACAGAGGGCATTTGACATCCAAAATGGTCCAGAGGTCGCTGCTACCTGGGCTGCTGCTTTAAATTACTGGTACAAACTTTTAAAATTCATAACTAATTCTATAAAAATATAAATCACACAAATTAGGTCATTATGGAAAGATAAAAATGTTAAATTTATGCTAAAAATAATTTCAGAATGAAAAAAAAAAAATACTTTTAGCCATTAGAAATCTATGGAACAATGACTAGACTCTTGGGGAGCCATTGCTATTGACAACCAACTTCAAAAATTCATAACTCTTTTCTCAAACCTCGAAATGAGTGATCTCAGTGGCCATAGAAAACTTATGACCTTTAGTTTATGCCTATAAAATTTCACAAGCATTGGACAACATTTGCCTATCGGATGACACAGAATACAAATCTGCCAGTGAGAACAGTGCACATACCAGAATCAATAGAAAATTCCAACTTTGAAAATTCATCAAATATTCTCTAGACCTCCGAAAATTATATTCTTTAGCTTCCCAAAAATATCTTAATGAGATCTAATTGCATGCAAAATTTTAGATCAAGAAGAGCTCATTTGGCCAAAAAGTGGTATAGGGTTCCATTATGGTCAAATTTGGCTCTATATGGGGTACCAAATTTGCCAAATGGCTTTCCCTTAGTCTTGGCACCTTTTGGGAAAGTCTAAAAGTACATTTAAGACTTGTGTGAGCTGCCCAAATGGTCCCAAATCTCATACATCTCATTTTGGCCTTCTCACCCACACTTATGTACATTTACATCAAATTTCCAAATTGCGTAATTTGGCATTACATACTCAAATTGTATTCTAGAGCTCATACATTATATCCATAGTTATAAGCATCACATAATTGCATATTTATACATGTCTCAAGGTTCAAAACACATTTACAACATCATATACATCATGAACCATCATTATGATTCCAAAATGGATAAAACAAGGCATAAGCTTGTCAATCTCCCTTCTTCATTGTTGTTGGCTCCCATTGCCATAACTACTTGGTCCACCTAGCATGTTAGATCATTGGAGAGGAGGGAGTGAGATTCAAAGAATCCCAATAGCTCATCTCCCATTCAATTATACATAGTATGTGCAAAGCAAGCCTTAAAAATGCATGCATAGACATAATACAATTCATGAGCATTCAAAAAGCAAGCTTAGCATGTGAACAAGTCATACAAGACATTCAAGAGCTCACTAAGTGTTTGGATTGGCCTCACACTTCTCCTCATGGATTTTGGACTTGCCTCACCTATTCTTTCAGCACTTTGGACTCAACCATACTCTGGGAAGCCCACTTTGCTTTTGGGAGACTATTTACTTTGTCTCAACCAAGCTCAAGGGTTCTTGGCTCATCCTCACCACAGTGAAGAGTTCTTGGCCTCTCCACACTCAAGCAAACTCAAAAAACATCATACATTCACTTAAAAACATAACATGACATCATGAAATCATGGCATCTAAAGGCATGCTAGCATACTTTTCATAGCTTGAAAATACACATTCACATATTCTAAACAAGCTAAACACACATCCATGCATGAGAGAAGGTGGAGAGAGCTACCTTACTTGCATTCACACACTTTTTCCTTAAGCCTTGACTCCTCTCCCTTGACCTCACACACCCAAGAAGGTGGAAATCATTTCTCTTGACCTAGACACACCAAAAGAAGCATGAATTACTCATGGGAACAAGCCTTGGCATTATACGCACTTTACATGATGCTACTTTGGTTTATGGCTCCATTATGCTTTCATAAGGCACTTAATGAAGCAACTTCAAGAATTCATGATCTTGGCTCCCTTCTCTCCTTTAATTTATGATTCTTGACTCCATTTAGACTCCTTGGAGTCATCACACAATTATTTTAAAGAGCCTAACTAGAACTTGCTTTATTATGTTACATTATGGAGCCTATACTTCCATCTCACTATCTATGACTTCTAATATTTTTTCAAGGCTTCCTCTTATCCTCTTCCATCCTACATGACTCAAAAAATAAGCTTGAAGCAAATTAAAACTTCCTTTTGGTACTTTTTCTAGCCTAGACTGACATTATGGAAGCATTTGGGGTTCAAGGGGTTTTTAATTTTTACTTGATGGGAGAGTCACTTGGGAGGCTTCCTAGAGGTTTTAGAAGCTCAATTAAACACTTACATAGCCTAGGAAATTTATGAATCAAAACAAATTTTACAAACTCTTCAAGAATCCTACACTTTGCTAACTTGAAATTTAATGGCTTTTACTTGGTTTCCTTTGCATATTCTAAATTCCCATATCCTAATTTATGTGATTCATTCTTGGTTTGGCCAAAAATTTAATCCCTCATGGGTGGTCTTACATGGGGGGAAATTGAAGAGAAGAGGAGCAAGGAGACCTAAGCTTAGGAAGTAGCAAAATACTTTGGATTCTTGGTTTTCTTGGTTTGTTCTTCACTTGGCTAGCCTCCCCTCACCAAATCCAAAAATTCCACCTCTATTCTGCCTTCAAAATAGCACCAAATTAAATGCCAAAACCATGAGAAGGAAGAGGAAGAAGAGGGGAAGAAGTTTAATAAGGCAAGGAGTGGGAAAAAGTGACTAAAACTTACACTTTTCAAAACTTCTTCTTCATTCCTTGGCCTCCCCTCTTGTGTGCCACTCTTAGCCCTTCTTAATTCTGTTTTAACATGTGAGAGAGTGGGTGAGGAGATCTGAGTAGAGGAGGGATGTTTTTATAAGCTAGGGATTCATTTAAGCAACTTTCAAAATTTGTAATTTAGTCTCTCTTCGTAGTTTTGTTTGTTTGGGCTCATTTCAACTCCTTTTTAAAATCCATCTTTTCCATCATATTCCTTAGGTTCTTAGTCATAAGAATTGCCTTTGGAATCACTCAAAAAGGATCCAAAATCATTTCGAACCATTCGGTCAAAGTTTCAGTCAATCAACTGTCAAAATCGCTCACCGGAGAGGTTTCAACTGTTCTAGGGGTTCCCATGGTATTTAGGGCCTCTGAGAACCCTGGAAAGCTCAAATTTTTCATTAAAAAAGCCCTCCTATGAGTTTTCCAAATTTTTCAAAAATTACAAAAATGCCCCTACTTCCTTCGGTAAATTTTTTGATCTCTTCTGTCTTTGGTTTTTGGGCATTTTAAATCTCAAATTCTCATTTTCTAATATTTAAAATTTTATTATAATTTTATTTGACCCCAATTTCTTCTATTTCAAGGACTTCCTTTTATATTTGGCCCATTTCTGATGTTTACGGAGAAACTGAACATTGCGTTTTTTACATTTACGGAGGGACTGGATGTTACATGTTGTAATACCATATATATCTAACCCCATTATTGTCATTGATTAGCTCCATATCATCATGTTCATAAGAGCACATGGAAAAGAAACTAATAATAATGGATTTAATCGCGTTACGTCATGCTTAAAAATTCACAATTAGTGTCACGTGGACAGTGTGGGTTCATACCATGCATCTTTATATTTAAATACATCATTACTACTCATTTACACAACAAAATCTTGCTCATGAGCCAAGAAAACCAAAATGGAGCATAAATTGGACTTATTGAATTTCAGCCAGATTTGCCCCCATTCTGCCCAAAACTTTGGAAACTCATAATTAAATTTAGAAAAATAAAAATCATGTAATCTTGGTCATTATAGAAATCTTGGCATGTCTACTTAATGTTAAAAATATGTACAAGTCATAACATCCTACGCACAGAGCGTTTGACACGGGAAATAGTCTGGAGGTCAAACTGGGTCTTGATGTTGTCATAGTTTACTGATATGAACTTCAAAAATGTCTAATTAATTTCAAAAAAATAAAATCCATGAAAATTATACCATTTTGGAAATATATGAATGTTAAATTCATGTTAAAAATAGATTCAGACCAGAGAAAGCACGTTTAGCCACTGAAATTCAATGGAACAGTGACTCAGGTCGTGCTGCGCTACTGTTGCTATTCCAGAAATTCAAAAATTCATATCTCTTAGCTCAGACTCCAAATGAGGCGCTTCTAGTTGGAACAAGTCACTGTAAATGCCTAATTTCTATCTATAAAATTTTGTAGTCATTGGACCACGTTTGCTCCTCGGATGACACAAATTCACAACTGACCAAATGAACAATACTGGTGCAAATCTGAAATTTTGATACCAATTTTGAAAAATCATAGAAAATTCCATAGACCTCCAAATGACCTGATCTTTGGCTTCTCAAAAAGCTCTAGGAAGATCTACTTGCATGAAAAATTTCAAGTCAAGAAGAGGTCATTTGGTTAGACTTTGCCATAACTCAAGAATATGTCAATTTTGATCCTAACAAGAGGCAAATTTAGTTCAAATGAGCCATTCATTGTTCCACACATATTTGAGCAACTTAAAAAGCATAAATATAGCATAAATAAGTCCCTCATAAGGCTTGAATCCTCATGCAACTCAAATTCACTATGCCACTTCCATAAACATACATACACAAGTAGGCTCCCAAGTGGTCAAAATACACAATTCTATTAATTAAACTCTCTTCTTGATACATACACTAACTTTACATAGTTTTACACTTGTTCAAAGTGTCATAACTCAAAAATAATATTTATATATCTATTTTGACATTCTAGACATCATAGTACATCAAAAATGGAAAGATTTGCTAAGAGATGGAGATTTAAGCTCCTTAACTTCCATCCTTTGGATCTTGACTCTACCTAGATCATATGAGATAAGAGAAACGAGAGGGTGAGATTCATTGAATCTCAATAGCTCATACACCTATTCAAGAACATTTTCAAGGCATACAACATGTCAAAGGTACAAGTATGCAATCAATCAATCTATAAAGCATTCATCTTTCATATTTTTGTGTCACAAACTTATGTCAAGCACAAAAATGAGCTCTAGGGACTTTTAGTTTGGCCTCACCCCATTTTTAGGACTTTTGGATTGCTTCACTCTTAGTTCTTGGGACTTTTGACTTAACCTCACCCATCCAAGGGACTTTTGGCCTTGTCTCACCCATGCCATGAGACTTTTGGCATCTCCCACATTAAGGGACTTTTGGCACTACCTCACCCTTATGAGCCATTTTCACCATTCAAAGATATTCAAGAAAGCATATTGGTACCAAAATAGCAACATAGCATCAAGCGGCATGTCTCAAACATATACATAGACACACAAGCATACAATGACATAAATGCAACAAGAAAATACAACAAGAAAAGGTGGAGAGTTACCTTGGTGCAAATTCAAACTTTACTTTACTTGTTTCTTCTCCTTTTCGATTCCACAAATACAAAGAGGTGGGGTTAAATTTCCTTGGCCTGTTCACAATAAACAATGCTTAATTATACTATTGGAATAAGTTATGACATCCAACTCACTCTTAAGACTACACTTTGTTCTATTTGTCACAATATGGTTCCATTAAGGACCTAATGAAGCAACTACCATAATTAACATTTTTGGTTCCATTCTATTGCCATATTTAGACCTCTTGACCTTATTTAAGATCCTTGAAGCCATCACACACTCACTTTCACAAACCTAGGTCTATGTTGCTTCATAAAGTTACATTATGGAAGCCATTGCCTCATCTCCCAACTTAAAGCTTCTAAATTTTTCCCAAGAGTTTCTCCTATCTTCTTTTATCATATAAAGTCCTAAATTAAGCTTGAAACTATTTAAAACATTCCCTAGCTATCTCTAAGGGTTTTGACCTAGTTATGCTTCCATTAAAGACCCATGGAATTTGGGATTTTTCCTTAAGGGATGGGGCACTTGGGAGGCTCCTTAGGAGTCTTAAAAACTCAAACAAACACTCATATATGATGGAGAATTCTTGAATCAACCCAAATTTTAAACTATGTTCAAGCATCCTACACTTTTTCAACTTGAGTTTTACTAGTTTTTCATGCATTTCTTTGGTATAATCCATCTTCCTATGGCTTAGTTTGATGGATTATTTTAGATTACAAAATAGAAACTCTTCCTTCTTCATGGTTTTGTTTGAGACATCCCACCATGGAAGAGGAGAAGGAGAAAAAGAAGCAACAAAGGGAGAGAAACTACCTTGCAATCAAGCTTCCTTCAAGAGCCCTTCCTCTTTTCTCTTTCTCTTCCTTAAATTTTGAATTTCCCTCCTCTAATCTGGACCCAAATCAGCACCAAAAATTGCATTAAAACTATAGAAAGATGAAGCAAGAAGGGGAGGAGGAAGTTTCAAGAGGAAGGAGCATAAAAACCTTACACTTTCTCACCCTTTCTTTGGCTTTTCTTCCTCCAAAATTCCCTTTCTTTTGTGTGCCTAAGGAGCTGAGAATTTTCTCTAAAAATGAGCAGAAGAAAGTTGATTTAGAGAGGAAGGGCTGAACGTGGATTAAAAAGGGGATTTGGAAGCTTCCTTTGTGCAATTTGTTTTTATTTTTGTCCTTCAATAATGACATTTCCGGTTTGGCTTCATTTTAACTCCTTTTTGAGAACTGTATTTTTCATCATAAAATTTAGATTCTCAATTTAATAAAATATCTTTGGAATCACTCAAATCGGAGCTAAACCCTTTCCGAACGAATCGATCAAAGTTTGGGTTAACCGACATCGGAAAGAGTACACCGGAGGGGCTTTACCCATCCCGAGGCTTCCCATGGTTTTTGGGGCCTCTGAGAACCCTGTGAAACTCAAAATTTCTATTTAAAAAGCCCTCCTAGGTGTTTTTCCAAAATTACACTTATTTACAAAAATACCACTGGCCTTTCGACAATTTTTTTGAATTACTCTGGCCCTAATTTCTGGGCAACTCAAGGCTCAAATCCTCATTTTCTATTTTTTAAAATTTTATCTAAATTTTATTTGGCCTTGAATCACTCATCTCATGAAACTTGCTTTTCAAATCGGCCAATTTCGGTGTTTTTACAACATACCAGGCGTTACACATGTTACATGTAAAATCACATTTCCCCATATTGAAATGGAAAGTTTTTTTTTTTAAACATTAGTTTAGCTATTAATCAAAGGCATTTAATGAATAATTTTGTTAAATCATTTTGTGTGAACATGAGCAACAGACTTTTTAATTGTTATGTCAATAGATATATAAAAGCCTGAGATATAAACTCACTAGTATAAAAGCTTGAGATAAAAACTCACTAATATTATTAAGACAAATTGTCTTGACTGCATAATCTGAAATTTGTGTTTTTAATCAAATCATTTGAACAAACAATCTCACAAAATACCAGGGTGTGAGTTGATAATAAATACATATGGGACTATCTTTGTAGATGCATGTGTCAAAATCATATAATATTTGAATGGTCCACATGATGGATAAATGGACCTATATATATATATATATCACCTTAGATATGTTTCAGAAATGCAAGGGACCCAATCCTAACTTCAGCTAACAATGGTTTAGTGATGAATTTACCTTAAGAATAAGCAATATATGAAAAATCTCTAAATTGAAAAACCTTTTAGTTCTTCAATGTATCTTATGTGAATTTTCAATAACTTTTTGCATCATAATTGATCCAAGATGGTCTAATTGGTCATGCCAAATTATATATGTATTTAGATCAGTAAACATCTAGTTTATTATAATATATGTTTTAATTGTACTAATAGTTGTATTGTACAAACTAGAAAACAAGATAGGTAATTTTTCCTATACATATTTTTTTCTTGATACAATAGTTGTGATAAGTAGATATTTAATATTTTTCTTATTTACATTCTCAATACGATATCCATTGTGGTGGATATCTTTGAAGTTTATACTAAATTTCTTTAAGACTTAGTAAAAATAATATGTCATCAATCATAAACTTATTTCTCCCAAGTAATAATATAGTAACTCTTCTGGCACTTTCAATAGTTTTGTAATATTTGATATAATATTGACATAGACATTACATATCATCAAATAAAAAATATTTTTCATTTTTAAGTACTATTTGTGAGACATATGTTTTTACTCTGAATCTTATATCCAACCATAAACTAGGAAATATTTATGTTAATTCTTTAGGAACTAAACCATAGATATTTTATTATATGTAGTTTTTCTAGAACTAACACACATATACTTTTACATATACTATTACTGTACATTTTTATTACTCATTAATAGTATACTTCAATATTGCTAGTGTAAGAGCACATTCAAAATATAATAGATGGAGTAATTAAGTTTGTTTGTGCATAATTTCATAATATCTCACTATTTGAAAAATCATTACTTTTGGTGTATGTACTTTTTTGATGGTAGACCACAAGACAACTGGCTCTAGGGACCTCTAACAAAATGAATTATGCCCAAGGATTGACTAGAAAACAAGAATGATCTATGATAGAACTTTAAGGAAATCTGTCCCTTAGAACTCTAGCTTTGAGACACCACAAAGGTTGATCAATCCTTTGATAAGTCAAGTATATTCTTTCAAGAACACAAGGATAGCAAGCAAAGCTTACCAGAAAAATACTCTCAAATTTTATTCAAGCAAAAGGTTTTAATTGAATTACAAAGAAGTCTATTTATAGGCAAACACCTGAAGAGAATCCTCCCTAATTAATGAAATAATAAATCTTCCTAATTAATGAAGTTTTCTAAATAACCTGCCTAATAATAAATAGAAACAAGAAAAAAACTTAAACACCAAGTTGTTGGCTTGAATTCACGTGGCCTTATTGTATGAAACAAAAGAAAACAAAGCTAATTTGATTACTATGAGATATTACATGCTATTTTCTCTTTAAGTGATGCACATGAGTAACATATGGTCTTTTCAAGTGAGTTCTATTTGGACTCTATGTGGGTTTTGGGAGGTATCAAGTTGGGCCTCCAACAATGTGACTATGCTTCTTGGATCCTTGTAGCTCGTCAATTTAGCCATGTAGTATCAAGTTGGGCCTCTAATAATGCGACTATGCTTCTTGGACCCTTGTACCTTGCTAATTCAACCATGTAAATGGGCTCTCTCTCATGCAACTCTTGGATCATGTATTATAAGGCTTCTTTCATAACCCTTGCTCTTACTCTTATCATTGGGCCTCTAATGCCTTAAAGTGGATCTCTTAGGACATTTGGGCTTCCACTATTGCATCTTTGAAGAACCAACATCATCTTCATTTGCACCATCAGCTCTAACTTGTAATATTCCATTTTTCAGAAATTGAACTAAAATCGATATTGTGATGTAAGAGGACCTTAAAGCAAATAGAATTAAGACCAATTAAGGGTAAGATGCTAATTAGAGCATTTAAAAATGTGGGTAGGATAATAAGAATAGCCTAAAATCGAAGCCAAAACGGCAAAAACAGAGGAACCGAAAACGTAATGGGAAAATCATAATTTTAGGTAGCTTTTTGAAAACTCAAAGGGGGGAGCTTTAAATGAAAATTTTGAGTTTTCTAGGGTTCTTAGAGGCCCTAAAAATCATAGGAATTTTTAGAATGGTTAAAACCTCTCCGGTGTACATTTTAAGTCATCAGTTGACTGAAAGTTTTATCGAACAGTTCAGTAAGGTTTTAAATCTAATTTGGGTAAAACTGAAGGTATTTTATGACTTAAAAGACTTAAACTTCATGATGAAAGAGATGGTTCTAAAAAAGAGTTGAAATGAGCTCAAATGGAAAGAACCAAGTTGAGGGACAAAATTAGAATCTAGAAAATGTTATAATTAAGCCTCCACCCCTTGTTAAATCATGCCCCACTTCTCTCCATGACCCTAACCAAATTTCTTCTAGCCAAAAATAGAACCAAGACTTACTGGAAGTGGCACCCAAAGAGGAAACAAAGGAGCAGGAAACCAAGCTTGAAAAGGGTAAGATTTTGCCTACTTTTCATGTTCTGCCCTTCATTAAGTTCTTCTCCTCTTTCTCTTTTCCCTTCCATGGTTTTGGTGCCTTAAATGGTGATGTTTTGTGTTTGGTTTAGTAGAGGGAAGGGAAATTTTGGAGGAAAGCTTAGAAGCCTAAGGAAGCACTCTTGATAAAGTTTTTGAAATAAGATAAGAAATCATGGCCTAACTTGTTTCTTCTTAGCTTTCCTTTGCTTGAGTGTTTCGGCCAGAACTAGGGTCATATGTAGGGGACTTGATTTTGATCCAAACATGATAGAAATTAGGATTTGGAAGCCTAAGGAGTCATATGAAAGTAATAAGACTTAAAAAGAAACTATAGATAACAAGTTATAGAAATTAGGGTTTTAATTGTACTTAGTGATTTATGAAACTTTCTAATGATGATTTAACTTATGTAAGAGCATGTTTGGATTCTTAAGAGATCTAGGAAGCTTCACAAGTGCCAATTCCCTAAGAAAAACAAACAAAACTCTATGCGTTCTCTAAGGAGGGCATGTCTCGGCCAAGCACTAAATGAGGCACCTAAGGAGAGTTTTCTTTGATTTCAAGGATAGAAATGGTCTAAATATAAATTATAGACACCGAAGGAATAATTAGTTTGAATTTAGAAATCATATTTTGAAAGTTGAAAGTTTAGAATTCTTTTAGGTAGAAAGAAGCAACTTGATATTTGGTTTCTTGAATTGAGTTTGTAATGACTTTAATATGTTTAAATGGAGTAATGTGACATAGATTGAGTGAGAAATTAGAGCCAAGATGATGAATTATATGAGTTACTTCATTATGTTATTGTATGGAACCATATGTATGTCATAACCTAGAAGTAGCTTGTGAAGAGTTTATGTAAGGGTAGAGATGGTTCCATTGATGTAATTGTATCTTGTTTGATGTGTTTAGGCTAAGAAAATTAAGCCTCTTCCAAGTGTATGTGTGAGACTGAACCAAGGAGCTAGGAAATTGAGGAAGAACTTTGTGCTTATTGACTTAAGGTAGTTCTTTATCTATTTTTGTATACATTTCTTGGTTGTTCGATTGTCATTGATTACTTGTATGTATGTTTGAATCATAAAACATGCCTATAGCTATTGGTCTAATGCTTTGGTACCATTATGCTTTTTGATTTGTATTTTAAATGTGAGATGGCTCTTAATGGGTGAGGTTGTACCAAAAGTCCCTTGGTTTAGGTGAGGTGAAGCTAAAAGTCCCTAGGTAAGGTTGTGACAAGGTTAAAAGTCTCATGGAATGAGTGGAGTTAAGTTTAAAGTCCCTAAAAAGTGGGTGAAACTAATCTAGAAGTCTCAATAATTAGGTGAGGTTAGACCAAAAGTCCCTAGAGTTTGTTTTTGATCTTAATGTATTCATATGACTTTGGAAATATGATTATGTTTGATGTATAGAAGCATTTACTGCATGCTTACTCTCTTTGATATGACAACATGCCATATATGTATACTTGAAAAGATGAATGAGTTATTGGGATTTTTTGAATCTTACTCTACTCTACTTTATGTCTAACTTTACCTATGTAACTCTCATGGAGTAAGGAATGAAGGCCAAGGAGCTTAAGTTGTGATAATAGAATGGAATTTGATGTAATTTAATGTCAAAGTGTGTATATATATGATATTTATGAGATGTAACCTTTTACTTATGTATAAAAGAATGGAAAAATGTTGTATGTAGATGGAATTTGATGTAATTTAATGTCAAAGTGTGTATATATATGATATTTATGAGATGTAACCTTTTACTTATGTATAAAAGAATGGAAAAATGTTGTATGTACTATAATTGGAGCCAAATGTATGAGAACATGAAATTTTGGTATGCGTGTGGCTTGCCAAATGTGTATATAAAGCCAAATAAGAGAGTGGTTTTGAGTTATATGATAATTTGGATATGTTATAATGCTCCTATATGCTGTAATTGAGGTTTTGGACCTGCTTAAATGGTCACAATGCATGTGAGAAACCATTTTGAACCATTTAAGACTATTAGTACACCATTTTGAGCCATATTCTTGCCCTGAACCAGAACTAGACCAAATAGACAAATTTTGGCATAAGATTTGGTAGTCTCATTTGACATTTTTCATAGATCCATAAAACAAAATTTTTGAAGCTCTTTAAAATTTATTATTATTGTTCAAAGTTGGTTGAATTATGCAAAAACTACTAGTGCACTATTCATTTGGTTAGTTTGGGTTTCTGGGTATTTGGGGGATCAAATGAAGTCCAATACTCATGAAATTTTACAAGAATATGGTCGGCATTATAAATTTTCCATAGCCATTGAGATCATTTTATTTGGAGTTCTGTAGCTTAAGATATAAATTTTTGAAGTTCCAAGTCTACATTTGAGCAAAATTCTAATAGTGGTACTATTCCATTGGAATTGGACTAAATGGTATTGTCTTGATCTAAAATTTTTATAGCATATAGATTATGTCCTAAGCTTTCCATGGAGTCATAGTTTGCATGATTTGGAATTTTTTAACTCAAATTGTGAATTTTTGAAGTTATAATAGAATTATGAAACCATAGAAAAGTGGAAGTGTAATGTAAATATTGATGTGCATGGCTTATATCCTTATTCCATGCCTCTTTTTATGATGTTTCTTAATGAGCAAGTGTATTAAGGATGGAATATGAGTTTGGTAAGTTGAAATTGTTTATTCAATTAGAAATGAATTAATTTGACATTTAATGTCGATAAATTTCGTTGCTAAAAATATTAAAATTACAAAAATGGATGATTTAGGAACTTTGTGTTATGAATCAAGTGCTATCTTCTTATGGTATTACACAACTCCCCTTGGATGCTTTCCATGCCTTGCTTGATCTTCACATCTCACTTCATGTTTTTCGTGCCTAGCTTGTTGCTCATCGTACCATGCCTATGGTCTTCCATCATTCCCTTCCTTCTCGAAAGGATTCGTCCTCGAATCTATTGTATCAAAGAAGGATAAATCAGTAACATTAAAAGTAGCACTAACATTACCATAGGAGCTTGTCAAATCTATCTTGTATACATTGTTATTTATCCTTTTCAACACTTGAAAATGACCATCTCTTCTTGGTTGCCACTGAGATTTCCTTTGTTTTGAAAATCTTTCCTTTCTCAAGTGTACCCAAACCCAATCTCCAAGCTCAAATACAACTCTTCTCTATCCTTTGCTGGCTTGTTTTGCATATTGCTCATTCTTTCTCTCACTATTGGCATGCACCTTAGCATGTAATTCCTGCATAAACTCAGCCTTTTTCTTGCCATCAAGGTTAGCACGTTCATTAGAAGGTAAAGGTAAAACATCTAATAAAGTTAAAGGATTGAAATCATAAACAACTTCAAATGGAGAGAATGAAGTAAAAGAATGAACAACTCAATGTGCAAACTCAATGTGAGGCTAAAATTTTTCCTAATTCTTGAAGTTCTTTTGAATGATTGCATGCAACAAAGTAGTAAGTGTTCTATTAATTACCTTAGTTCGTCCATCTGTTTAAGGATGTGCAATAGTAGAAAACAATAACTTAGTTCCTAACTTACCCCGTAAAGTTCTCTAAAAATGGCTAAAGAACTTAACATCTTTATCACTCACAATTGTTCTAGGCAAACCATGCAACATAACAACTTTTTTAAGGAACAAATTAGCAATATGTATAGTATCATTAGTTTTAGCATGTATTGAAAATGAGCCCTTTTGCTAAACCTATCAACAACAACAAAGATGTTATCTTTTCCACTTTGAGATCTAGGTAAACCCAACACAAAATTTATAGAAATATCAGTCCAAGATTGGTTAGGTACAAGTAAAGGTGAATATAATCCATGTGATTTAACCTTAGATTTTGCATGTTTACAAGTTATGTATCTATCATAAACAACAACTACATCTTTTCTTATGTTAGGCCAATAAAAATGTTCATGCAAAATAGCTAAAGTTTTATCAACATCAAAGTGATCCATTAAACCATCATCATAAGGTTTTTTTTTTTTACAAGTAATTTAGGCATAGAGCTACTTGGAATGCACAAATTATCTCTCTTGAAAAGAAACCTATCAAACCTATAGAAATCATTAGATCCATGCTTTTCACAAGATTTCCAAATTTTACCAAAATCATAACCAGATTCATACAATCCTTTCAACAATTCAAATCTAAGCAATCTAGTATGTAAAGAAGTAAGAAGGGCGTACCTCCTAGATAATGCATCGGCCATAACATTGTCTTTATCTTGTTTATACTTAATGATGTAGGGAAAAGTTTCAATGAATTCTACCTAACGAGTATGCCTCTTGTTTAGCTTACCTTGGGACTTCAAAAATTTTAAGCTCTCATGATCAAAATGAATAATGAACTTTTTAAGCCACAAATAATGTTGTTGTGTTTCTAAAGTTCTTTTCAAAGTACAGAGTTTTTTATCATAAGTAGAATAATTCAAAGTAGCCCCACTTAATTTTGCATTAAATTAAGCTATAGGCCTATTTTCTTGCATCAAAATAGCCCCAATACTAATACCAGATGCATCACACTCAATTTCAAAAACTTTATTAAAATTAGTTAAACTCAAAAATGGTGCATTAATTAGTTTATATTTCAAGGTGTTAAAAGTATCTTCTTGAGCTTCACCTCATTTAAAGGTCACATGCTTCTTAACAAGTTCATTAAAAGGTGTAGCAATGGATGAAAGGTCTTTCTCCTATAGAAGCTTGCTAAGCCATAGAAACTTCTTACTTCATTTGCATTCTTTAGGGTTGGCCACTCATAAATAGCTTTCACCTTCTCTTCATCTACATAAATTCCTTGCACACTTACAACAAAACCAAGAAAAATAACAGAATCTATACAAAAAGAACACTTTTGAAGATTTGCAAAAAGCCTATTCTCTCTTAAAGTCCTAAACACTTCATGCAAATGCATAAGATAATCATCTAAATTCTTGCTATAAACCAAAATATCATCAAAGTAGACAACCACAAATTTTCCAATAAATGAATGAAAAATATGGTTTATTAAGTTCATAAATGTATTAGGTGCATTAGTTAACGTAAAAGGCATAACTAACCACTTGTATAATCCAAAATTTGTTTTAAATGCATTTTTCCATTCATTACCTTTTTAATGCAAATTTGATGATAACCACTCCTAAGATCAATTTTAGAAAATAATGAAGCACCATGCAACTCATCTAACTTATCATTTAACCTAGGAATAGGGTAGCAATACTTAATCGTTATTTTGTTGATGGCTCTATAATCCACACATATGCGCCACAATTCATCTTTCTTTAGAACCAATATCATTGCCACAACACATTAGCTATGACTTTCACTTATAAAGCCTTTCCTCATTAGCTTTAAGTGGGCATTGAATCTCTTTAGTTTCCTCGAGATTGGTTCTATAGGTGGGTCTATTAGGAATGGATGCTTTAAGAAGTCAATGTGGTACTCAATGCCTCTTAAAGGTGGCAACCCATCAAGTGTCTCATTTAGAAACAAATCGCCAAACTCTTGTAACAAAGACACAATACTATAGGGCAAAGAGGGATCGAGTTCATTAGTAGCAAAATAAACATCCTTGTACATGAGTACGAAAACTTACTCACTTACTAATAGAGCTCTCTTAATCTCTCTTTTTCCAGAAAACAAACTCACTCTCTTGCTTTTTCTTTTCACTCACACTTTTCTTTCTTTTCTCTCTTTTGTACTCTCTTTTTTGGTCTTTTCTCTTTCAACTCACCACACTCAACACTTTCTTTCTTTTCTTTCATTTTCTCGCCACATTAACTCTCTTTGCTTTTTTGCCAATCTCATGTTCTTTTTCTCTCTTTTCTTTTTCTATTATTTTGTACTCTCTTTCTATCCTAATTTGATCCTCATAAGCTTGCATGGGCCTAAAAGGAGTTAATATAACAATTTTTCCATTGAAAGTAAAAGAATAACAATTCTTGTAACCATCATGTCTAACTTTTCTATCAAATTGCCATGGCCTATCAAGTAAGATATGTCTAGCATATATAGGAGCCACATCACAAACACTTCATCATGATACTTGCCAATAGAGAAAGAAATCAAAACTTTCTTAGTAACTCTAACTTCACAACAATCATTCGACCATTGCAATTTATAAGGCCTAGGATGCTTTATAGTAGGCAAATTCAACTTCTTTGACGAGTAAGGTACTAGCAAATTAGTACAACTACCACCATTAACAATCATGCTCCATACCTTATCCTTGATGAAGCATCTGGTATTGAAGATATACTCATGTTGCTCTTCCTTATGATCTTCCTTAGATTGAATGTTTAAGGCATGCCTAGCCACCAATGCATCTCCATGGACGTGTTCATTAACTTCTAAGTCAGAATCATCCACTAAAGATGGCATGTCATCTTCATCATCACTAAAACTTGCACTTAACATATCACCATTGTCAAAGAGTATCATAGTTATTTTGTTTGGACATTGAAAAGCAATATGCCCAAAACCTTGACATTTAAAGCATTTAATGTCATGAGATTTAGATGAAAAACATTTAGAATTAGTTTTACGTTTCAGAGGTGTCGTTGAAGCTTTTAACTTAGCCTTCTTTTTTCGGTTAGCTTTTCCTTTGGATTTGAAGGATTGTTTGGAATCCTTCCAATTTGACTTCCTCAAATTCGAACCAACCAACTTCAATTTTTGTTAAGATTTAAGTTGCTTTTCAACCTTGATTGCTTATGTAGCAACTCCTCTATGTCTACATAGTGTTGTAGATAAACAATTGCGGCAATTTCAAGGTTCAAACCATCAATGAACCTCGCCATTGTAACCTTTTTTCTTCTTCAATGTTTGCTTTAATCATGGTAATCTTTATCTCTTGGTAATACTCTTGAACACCCATGAAACCTTGCTTCAATTTCAGTAACTTTCAATGGATATACCTATAATAATGACTAGGGATAAATCTCTTGTACATGATGGTCTTCATCTCTTACCAAGTTTGGATTGGCCTTTCACCATTTCTTTTTTTATTAATGAGCAATTAATCCCACCAAATGCTTACATAATCAGAGAACTCAATAGTAGCCAACTTGTTCTTCTTTTCTTTAGAATAATGGTGGCACTCAAATATAGGCTCAACTTTTCTTTCCCATTCCAAGTAAAGCTCTAGATCATTCTTTCCTTGAAAAGTGGGTACTTTCATTTTTATGTTACCCAAATCATTCTCTTTTCTTGAAGAAGCTTACTTGCCTATTATAGGGTTAAGTTTTTCAACATCGAAATTATCATTAGCTTCATCTTCTAGGTCACGCCTTTTTCAACTTTGTTGTTGGATGGAGTTTCAACATCATCCAACCTAGCACTTAGCTTCTCTAGTTGGCCTTAGATGACCTTCATCCACAACTTAAGATCAACTTTACTTTGTTATTCTTCACCAGACATCTTCATCAAATTTGAAAATTGAATAAAAAGGAAAATAGGGAAAAGGGACCTCATTTCACTTTTCTCATGTGTTTCACTCAATAAAATGTATATTTTCTCATGTTTCACTCTTTTATTGGCTTTTTCTTTAATGTAATCATTCTTGCCTTTTACCACTAAAACTTGCCTCCTATAAGTGTTCTTAATTGAATCTTAACAAATCAAAGAAGCAATGTTAAGATATTGGCAATCTCAAAACTAGAAATTCCAAAAGCCAAATTACTAAAGGATCAAACAAGTAGGGGATGTGAAAGAAAGAAAAAAGAAGAAGGAAGGGAGGAGTCATGAAAAAAAAATAAGAAGGGGAAGGAAGGCATGACTTTAATCTGAAAAGGAGAAAGAAAGAAGTCAGGAATAATCAAAGAAGAGGAAAGAAATAAGAAAGGAAAGTAATAACTTGCAATCAAAGTTTAAGAGAATAAGAAAGAATTGTGACTTGCAACTAAAGTTTAATGAAATAAGACACTACTTGCAACTTACAATCCAAGTTTGAGAAATTAGAAAACTACTTATGACTTGTAATGTAAGTTAATCAAAATAGGAAGCTTCTTGTAACTTTCAATTCAAGTTTATCAAAATAGGAAACTAATTATAACTTGCAACTTAAGTTGATCAAAATAGGAAACTATCGAAATAAGAAACTACTTGTAGTCTAAGTTGATCAATTTAAGAACTACTTACAATCCAAGTTTAATAGGATAGGAAAGAAATCTCTTATTTGAATACAAAATATGAAAGTAGGGTGATATTTGGAAGCCATTTAATTGACCAATTGATATGCAATCAAAATAGGAAACTAGCATCCAATCTTTAAACTTGCTTAACTTTCTTCTCCCTTGATGTAATTTTTGATTCTGCTATCTTTTTTTTTTTAATCTGAAGCAAATACTTAAAAGTATAAACAACAACACAGCTAATCACAAGACACAAGACAATGGATAGAAGAAGAAGAAGGAAGGGATGCACAAAGAAAGGAGGATGGGAGATGCACAACGCAAGGGAAAAAAAGTAGAGGAAGGAGATGCCACACAAACACAAAAGCACAAATGGAAGTAGAGAAGAAACACCAGAAGGAATAAAGAAGAAGAATGGAATGAAAGACACCCAAGATGATATCTTGAGTTCTAGCAACCTAGCTTTGATACCAAATGATGGTAGACCCACTAGATAACTTACTCTAAAAACCTCCAACAAGATAAATCATGCCTAAGGATTAGCTAGAAAACAAGAATGATTCGTGTTAGAACCTAAGGAAACTTGTCCCTTAGAACTCTAGCCTTGAGACACCACGAAAGTTGATCACTCCTTTGATAATTCATGTGTATTCTTTCAAGAACACAAGGATAGTAAGCAAAGCTTACCAAAAAAATACTCTAAAATGTTATTCAAGTAAAAGGTCCTAATTGAATTACAAAGAAGCCTATTTATAGGCAAACACTTGAAGAGAACCCTTCCTAATCAATGAGATAAAAAATCTCACTAATTAATAAAGATTTCTAAATAACTTGCCTAATAACGAATGGGAAACAAAAATAAAACTTAAACGCCAAGTTGTTATCCTAAATTCATGTGGCCTTATTGTATGAAATGAAATAAAATAAAATAAAGCTAATCTAATTACTATAAGATATTGCATGCCATTCTCTCTTTAAGTGATGCACATGAGTAGCGTATGGTCTTTTGAAGTGAGTTTTTCTATTTGGACTCTATTTGGGCCTCAAGAAGTATCAAGTTAGGCCTCTAATAATATGTTTAAGATTCTTGGACACTTGCAGCTTGCCCATTCAGCCATGTAGTATCAAGTTGGGCCTCCAAGAATGTGACTATACTTCTTAGGCCCTTACAGCTCACCAATTCAACCATGTAAATGGGCTCTCTTTCATGCAACTCCTGGATCATGTATTGCAAGGATTCTTTCATAACCCTTGCTTTTTCTCTTGTCATTGGGTTTCTAATGCCTTGAAGTGGATTGCTTTGGAGATTGGGCTTCCCTTCTTGCATCTTTGAAGAACCAACATCATCTTGCCATGCACCATCAGCTCTAACTCTCCTGGGATGCTTTGCATGCCTTGTTTGATCTTGACATCTTGCTTCATGCTTTCCATGCCTAGCTTGTTGCTCATCAGGCCATGCCCATTGTCCTCCATCATTTTCCTTCAACTTATTACAAGGACCACAGGTATATTTATAGAATATTCTATGTCCAATTGTTTATAAAATTAGTTAGAAATAAAGATAAACACTCTATACATAATTTGCTAGAATGCTTAGTTTTCTTTTTTAAAAATATTTTTAAGATTGATAATAATAAAATAAATTCAACATCAAATACTTATAATAATTATTTTCTTTTAAAAAATTAAGCACAGTAAACTCATAAAAAATTATTTTTTAATTTAAATATTACATATATATTATGATATTTTTATAAAGTGATTCATATAAAGAATTTAATTGTAGATAGATAATAAAAATTAAAGTATATAATGAATACATTTTATTTTATTTTTTCATTATAATGAAGGTTACTAGTTATATATGAAAAAGTTATTATTAGTCTTCTTTACGAGGATCTTATAATTTGCATATAAATTTCCATAATAAAATAAATTATTATCACAATATGATCATTTAACATCTTATAACCTTTTAGTCTTTATGGTAACTTTTGGCCTTTTTCACTTTAAAAGAATTAATAACTATTTGTCTATATGACTTCTACCTATATTGTAACTATTGCTCATAATTTTATTTCAATAACTCTGGCTTATGATTATTGATGTTTAACGGTTAATTTGTATATAGGTTATAATTGGTCATTAACTTACTTATAAACATGTTGAATTTAGAAAATTTTTAAAGTTTTTTGTGGCACAAAGTATTAAAACTATTAGCTTTCAGGACTATAATAAAAAATATTTTATAGACTTTAATTCATTAACATATACCACAAAATTTTCTATATATATACACTATTTATTTAGACGATGAAGTCATCAATTGTAAAATAATAAAAACCAAAAGTGATATAGTCATTGGTTATCTAATCATGTTCATCCTTTTCATTTCAAAAAAAATTGCCAATATCAAATTGATAATCATATTATGAATATGATTAAGCCTTGAATTTATAAATAATATAAAGTAAGAACAAAAAGGCCTTTTTTATACCTTAATGTGATGAGCAAGAAGCATTAATGCCTTACACCAATTTCTTAGAAACCTATGTTGATATCATGTTATAAAACTAATGGAAATATAAGAAATATAACAAGAGCAAGAGAGAAAATTGAGAGGATAATGGATAGAATAATTTTTATTTTCTTGAATGTTTCATGCTTATTACATGTCTCTATTTCTGAACCATCAAAAATAAAGATATGCTTATGAGTTACGATAACATAAAGAAGAAAATTAATTCATATAATTATAGAATGTAAATCCTTTAAAAGTTAAAAGGTATGTGTCATTAAATATGAGAATGGATCCTAAAGAGTTATTCATTGATGGTTATAGACATTTACTTAATAATATTATTTGTGTCATACTAACTTTATTTAGCTTATTCATACCATTTATGGAATTAGAAATAAGATTCATAAACAATGTTATAATTTTAAGCACCAAAATTGGTCTGCTTACATATAAAATGAAGTTACGGGGATCTAAATTTGATTTTTTTTCTCCTTTATTCATTATGATAACCAAACTTGGTTTAGTCCATTTGGTTAGGAATTACACGTGAGACACCTAAGGAGTAGACTTAGCCTGAATTAACATGGAAATCATAATTCTGTACAAATTTTGAAAATTCATATCTTAGGCTACAAAAGTTTGATTCACACAAATTAGGTATTTACAAAAAGTTTAGAATGTGAACTATATGCTATAGAAATTTCAAATGCAAATGAATCCATTTGACCCTATAGAAACCATGAAAAATAGAATTTGTCTAGGTTGTGTAGCATTAGACCAACATAACCATATCCTAAACTTTAAAAATGCATAACTTTGGCTACAAAACTTTGATTTATGTAAACTTAGTGGCTACGAAAAGCTTATGATGTAAAATTTATCTTTGTAAAATTTCATGAGCAACAAAGTTTATTTGGCCCTTAAAAACATGAAAAAACAAAACTGGACAGTATGGATAGTACTAGGGGCCAAATTGCATAATTTTTTGAATTTTAGAAATTCGTGAAATATTTTGTAGAGTTTCAAAAATTCTTATTCTTAAGTTGTTAGAAAAATTTATTAAAGGTCTAATTTCATGCCAAATATTAAACTCAAACTAGGTTATTTGGGTCACTTTTGATATAGGAGTAATTTAGGTCCCTTTTATGCCACTGTTTAGGTTCCAAAAGGCCCAAATGATCTTTAAATCTTATTCGTCCACTTGGAGCAAATTTCAATAATCTTAGACATCATGTTCATTCATTTCATTACATGCAAAGAGGCTTGGATCAAAATATGACCCCCTTGCACCCAAGTTTACATACATACACAATATGTCAACATAGGCAAACCTACATATTATTGGGCATATTCTACCACAATGAGCTACATATTCACATTCTCATACTTATAAATGAGTTTCCATTCAAAAAAATGATATTATACATTGGGTGGTATCAAAAGTTAACATATATACATCAGATGTACTATCCATGCCATTCTTGATACATAAATCAAGTTAGGTACATAACATATTCCTAATACATTGTTTTTAGTGTCCAGCTCTTCTCAACATCCTTACTTTGGCTTGGTAACCCTAAAATGGTTAGTGGTAGATATGGGTGAGATTTCGGGAAGAATCTCAATAGCTAATCTCAACCAATCAATGTACACATAAATATAATGAGAAAATGCCATGCATGTGGTACAAGAATGCAGTTCATATGCCTCGTGTAATTCAAATGCAACTTTTAACATAAAAACTCATTCATTCTCAAGCTGTGGCATCAACATAAACTAGTTAGACTTAACTAACCTCAACACTAGACGAAGGAAGAGTTACTATGCTCAATTCCAAGTTTTAGGGAGCTAAGAGCCAAAAAGTGTGTCAATCTCATACATAAAACTCATCATTGAAGTCATATTAAAACATATCACATGAATACATTAAGTAACAACACATACAAGTAATTCAATTCATTCAAGCATTCACATGTATATAAGAGAGGTAGATAAAGCTACCTTAGAATTTGTTGAAACTCAAAATGCCACTAACCCACTTCTTGGTTCACTTATCTTAGTTCTTTTTAGCTTGACACTCACAATTTTATGGGTTTGAACTAGCTTAGCCTGCAAACATCAATTCATACGACAAAATGATCTATTAGAATCTATTCTAAATCTTATGATCCTTACTTAAATCTATTAAAGTTTAATATGGGGTTTATACTATTTTAGTTGCAACAAGGAGCAACCTTAGGTCTTTACCTTCTAAACCCAAATCTCTTACTTGTTATAAGTCTCATATCTCTAAGAAAACCCATTTGAATAATTATATGTATGATTAAAAAGGTCTAAAGCCATCTTGTTTTGTTAACCTAATTTATGCCCTAAAAATTCAACTCTCAATTTAGGGTTCTTAAATTCAATCCAATAGTTTCATAATTATTTATTTATCATATCTAAACATTTAAATTCATTAGAACTAAAAAAAACTCTTCCTAGGCGCTCCCTCTTTGTCTTGGCAGAGACCTCACCCATAGGAGAGTTACATGGAATTTTGTTGCTTTCTTCTTAGGTTTTGATGGATATTCTTATTCATTGGCTTCTCTTTAGTGTAATTACAATTTCATTTGACTTAAATTAGGCTCCTAGGGTTCCATAGCTCCTTAGGTGCAACTAAAACCCTAACTTCACTACCTTGAGTTTTAATGCTTCTTTAATGATTCTAACTTCATATTCTTACTCTCCATGTCTTAAAATCTTAGCTCCTACTCTGTTTTAGCTGAAATTTATCTCTTTTTAAATCCTCCCAGTGTTGGCCAAACCTAAGGAGATGAAGGAAAGCAAGGAGAAGTAACCATTCCATTAAGATACATATCTTATATAAATCCTTGCTAGATGGAGATTCTTGTGGTGCTAATGGGTTCTTCAAACTCTCTCCTCTTTTCAAAAGTTTAGCCATAAAAACACCTCTCTCAAGAAACTAAAACCATCAAGAGAGAGCTTAAGAAGGAGAATAAAGTTAGTGAAGACAAGATCATGAAAAAAGAGCATATTTCTTTACCTATTTTTAGCTTTCCTTCCTGCTTTTTCTCCTCCTTTGGTGCATGTTTCAGCTACTGTTATAGTGCTTCAAAGTTAGTTCTAGTCTTGTGGGAGATGGCATGACACTAAAAAAGAAGAAAGGGGGAGTTTTAAAACAATTTCCATAATTTCTATTTTGCCTTTCAACTTTAATTCTTTCGTTTATGCTCATTTTAGCTTCTTTTTTAGAATTGTCTTTTTCATATGAAAATTAAGTCTTCTAATTTATTAAAAACATTTATTTTCAGTTTTATGGGGTTCAAAAGTATCCTGAATCATTTAGTCAAAGTTTAGGTTAATTGATAGCTTAAAACGTACATCAAAAGGGTTTTGGTCATTCTGAATCATCTAGAGGAACTCAATTTTATCATTTAAAACTTGCTCTTTTGAGTTTCTAAAAAGTTGTTTGAAATTATAATGTTGCCATTGCATTTTCAGTTTAAACTGTTTAACTATTTTGACTCCAGTTTCGGGCTATCTTTAGTTTCACAATTTCATTTTTGGATGCCTAGATTATCATTCTAACTTTACTTAATCTTAATTCATTTTATTTTGAGATCTTCCTTTATTATTTCATCGATTTTAGTTCAATTTAAAAAAAATTGGATAGTATAATTTACAATAGTGTCCTTTTTAGTATATATAATACACTTCATTCATCAATGAAACTAGTCAAGTTTGGGAGCTTTCAACATTTTCACCTAGAATGTCAAACTTTAATGGTTGCTCTTTTGGATTTAGTGTTCAAGTTCCGTGCAAGTGGATCCTTTGCTGCTCCATTTTTTTTTTAAAAATACAAAATTACATGCCCCTTTTCTTAGAAAGGCAGAGAATCCGAATTGAAGTCCTGTGATCATGTGAACAGAAAGACAAATGTACAATAATTAAAAAAAATGTAAATACTTTTGTCAAATTTGAATCATTTACAAATATTGCTTTAACTTTAATCAAAATGTCATTTTAAATTTTTTCATTTATCTCGTGACATATTTCCATTTGTTTGAAAGCAACATATTACAAAGTTTGAAGTTGCATTTAAATTTTAAAGTTGCTGTGAGTATTTACAAATAGCTTAATATATATATACACACACATTTTTCCTAGACAATTAATTGAAAAAAAAACCTTATCTGTTTCTTTATCCATATCTTTTGTTTTAATGATAAAGTTTTTTTTTTCCCCAAAATAGATTTTGTTTTCTCATATCGATAGATTGTACAAATATAAGCCCTAGGCTTGAATCCTCCAAGCAGCAAAAAAGAGAATATTTGTCCATTAGCGGTGATATTTAAACTGAAAGCTCAACAAAAATTTTAAACCAACAGCAAAATTCCTTTAATGCCTGGCCTTCTGGTGCATCCAAAACATTGGATATCGTATAAACTTCTACAGCAACTGGGGGCTCACAATAAATTATAGGACTAGACTTAAGAGTTAAATTCCTTCAGTATTTATTATCAAAATTTTTAATAAACATATAAATGTGGAAGAAAATTTTTAAAATACCCGATTATGTGACTGTAAAAAAATTCACTTGACATGCTTTTATTAAAAAATTTAATACAAATATTCATAAAGTGTACCTAAGTTTTGTACTAGTTCAAATAGGAGTTTCAACATACCAAAGTAGCGTTCATATAGAATGATTCAGTAAGACGCATGTGGATCACAAGTATGTGAATAACTAACTGAACATCGTTCCTGTCCAGCTCCCAAGCTGACACATTTTGAAAAAAAACACATGTTCAAACCAATTTAAAATATAAATGAGCTTTGGCTGAGTCAGACTGGATTAGTTTCCAGGTCTAAAGGATCTGAGTTTAACCAAAATTAAACCCCCCCCCCCCCCAAAAATAGTTCAAAATCATGCTTCTCCAATTTTATTCAACCAAATACGATTTTTATTATAATGGATTTTTTTTTCCTTAATTTGTTAGTGCTGTGCACGTATGACTGATTCATTTTGTCGCAGGTTACAAACATAGCCAGCTACTGGAAACAGGCCCAAAGAAATATGGGAAAGCTGCTTGCTTAGCCAACAAATGGCTAGCTAGATTTTGTGATAATTTAGGGACATGAAGTTGTTATTTCACTATTTGATTGAGAAGTACTTTACCATTTATCTAATTCTCATATTTAATTTTCCTTAAGTGCTTGTTCCTACAATGTCACATTACTCATAATCACACAATTAGACACTTCATCGGAGTGTAAAAATCAATTGTACCAACCAAAAATAAAATAAAATTTTATTTCTTGAGATGATGTGTTGGAGAGCCCCAAAAAAGAAATCCAGGGAAAAATGTCTTCTACCTAGCAATGTGTTTGTGTTGAGAATCTTCATTCTCGCGCTAATCAAAGCTTCCCCTGATAACCCCATGGATTGTTGCTTGCCCAATTCCATTGGTCCCTGCACATCTCCTCTATGCCATATTTTGCCCTGGAGAAAGCACATTTACCATAAAAAACTCAGATAATAGGATATATGATGAAAGGATTTCTACAAGTCAGCTAGAGGAAAATACATTTTGTCCACCTGTCGAAAGCTTAATTACAATTTTTGTACATAAACTTTGAAATTGAACAAAACACCCCCCATTATAAGTAAAAAAGCTAAAAACCTTAATTCTCAATCTCATTTAACATGGATGTATTCTGTGGTTTTTTCTTCCCCAAAGAAAAGGGGATGTTTTATTATATTTTAAGGTTGATGTACTAAATTTGTAATTAGACCTTAATTTAGGGGGTGAGGATGAGATGGGGTGTGGTGGGGTGTAAGATGTATTTGGTGCTATTAGCTACGTATAATGCAAGTCTATTTAGAGTATCAATCTATTGGTCAACACAAGCTTTATTAAAATTTTGAATAATTCTTTATTAAACTTGACTTCTATGTTAAAAGGCTTTGGTCAAATACTTACTTCCAACCGAGTTCTTTTTCAGCCTTCTCCGTCGATGCATAAACAGTAGTGGCATCTCCCGGTCTCCTTGGACACATTGTTACCGGAATTTTCTGTAAAATGAAAGAACCAAAATTCATATTTGATCTTTAGCATATAAATTGCGTATGTGACCAGGATGCAAAATGACCTTTCCAGAGGCTTTTTCAAATGCTGCAACCATTTCAAGAACAGATGTACCACAGCCAGTTCCCAAGTTGTAGGCAGTACAACCTAAAGAAAAGTTGCTACAATTTACTTTGGCATACAAAAATATTCAGACAATAACAATAACTGCATAAATACCAAAAGAAAACTCTTATTGCAGTTATACGGTATGCTCATCACTTTTACAGTTGAATACTCAGATTATTAATGTATATAGAAAATGAGAATTAATCACCAATGTTCTCTTTTGCAAAGAGCTTTCGCAGGGCAACAATGTGACCATCTGCCAAGTCCATTACATGGATATAGTCCCGAATCTGTTTTACATAACCATAAAAATGAAAAATGAAAAAGGTTAACATTCTAGAATGGCAAAGAAATAAATCTATGATTATTTCTTTCTCTCTGTTATTTTAATGGATTTTGACCCAGAAAATTATGTCTTAATAATTTTCTTTCACATCTATAAACCAGTTTACTGATTCTGCTTATTCAGGACACAGTTATCATATGAGACTACCAAATTTCTCATGATAAGGATTTTTCTAGTGCAAATATACAGTATATGTGGATTTTACAAATCGCAGTGCCATCCTTTGTGGGATAATCATGACCATATACATTAAGCTCAGGCAATCTCCCAACAGCTACTTGCTGTATGTAAGGCATGAGATTGTTTGGGATGCCCCTAGGATCTTCACCAATTTGACCACTTTCATGGGCCCCAACAGGATTGAAGTATCTTAGCAAAATAATCCTCCAGTCCGGCTCAGCCTTTTGAATGTCTCTAGCAATTTCTTCAAGGAAAAGCTGTCATAAATGGATGTATCAGAAAGCAAACGGAGACAATCCGCTAGATTCAGAAACAACAATTAAAAGGAAAACAAAACGAAAAAGGAGAGAGAAACAAAACAGGACAAAAAAGCATAGAACATAATGATGCTTACCTTGGTCCGTCCGTAAGGATTCATGGCTAGAAGCTTGAAATCCTCAACAAAGGGTATCTTATCAGGTTGGTCATATACAGTTGCAGATGATGAGAAAACCATCTGTTTTTCCCACAAAGTCAGATTATTTGCCACTTGAGCATAAATCATAAGTTGAGATCAGCAAATGAACTCTTCACGGAAAATTTTAAAAGCTAAGTAATACCCTATGGTATAATTAAAATGGAAAAAGAAATTTATACCATCTAAAATAAAAGAATTAAAATTTAAAGATATTATATCCGGAGACAAACAAATTTAATGCATAAGGGTACGTGACAAGAACGAAATGAAATCCACTTTAAAGTCTAATTCAGCAACATCACAACATGAAAAATATATTTGAACCATCTGCAAAATGGAATGGTTATGCATGGGTACTAGCACCCTGGAAAAGACATACTACGCCTCTTTCTTTTCTTTGATTGCAAGAACAGGACCCAAATGTTGAAGCGATAGAAGCATAAGCTTACCTTTTTACAGTTATATTTTGCCATAACTTCATAGAGATTGATGGTGCCGACCAAATTATTATCAAAATATCGACGGGGCTTTGCAACGCTTTCTCCAACGGCTTTTAGACCGGCAAAATGGATCACAGCATCAAATCTGCCTCAGCATGATGCCCAATTGAAATTGCAAAAGGCCAAGAAAAGAAAAAAAAAAAAAGCTCTCCATAACTGTTTGCAATTACTGGAAGCTAAAAACATTCAAAATCAATTTAACTTGCATACTTCGTCTCAGGGAACAGTTTCTCCAAATCTTCTTTATTCCGGAGATCACCCTACAAACAAAGACAAAGGCAAGCTAGTGAAATTACAACAAAAACATGAGTGCCCTGCCCCCTAAAAAGAATTGATACATAGATACAGGATTCAACACACCACGACACACTAGAGGGTTTATATGTAATTTAATGTAATGCGATGTATTTGATACGAGTGTTGGACATGATTTCAACACAAAATGATTTTGTTCTTGAAACATTGGTGCTTCTTCATCCCAAAGAAGATCAAACTCGTACCAAATTCTAAAATACGCATCTCATACCTGATTGAACTCGAGCATCTGAGAAAGCACAGGACCCACTAAGTCCCGAACCCGATTCACTGCTTCCATCACGGAATTATCAAAATTGTCGATGATGGAAACCCTAAATCCCTCTTTGAGAAGCTGAACCACTGTGTGGGACCCGATGAAACCCGCCCCACCCGTCACAAGAATCGTTTGCCCGGCGGAGGAAGCCATTTTCCCCAACGCTCGTCGTCGACCTTCGAACAAAATTGAAGATCGAAGCAAAGAAGATGAAAGAGGGGAGTGATTGTAGCGAAAGCAGAGCAAAATAAATAAATTAGTTTTTGCAAAAGAAAAAGAAAATAGAGAGAAATGAGTGATTCTTGAAGGGAACTGTTAGAGGAAGTGAAGGAGATTGTTAAGTTTTAATTTTGTAGTTTGGATTGAGTTATCGTTAGTTCGTTTGCGCGCCTTTTTTTAATCTTCGGTTGCTCTGTTTGCGGCTGTCCCAACAAAATTTTAAATAATCAATACCCATTTTTCTGCTTATATTGTATAAATTTTTTATTTTTAAAATATACATAAAAATTATATCATACTTTAATTTAATTTAAATTTTTTTATTAAAATATTTTTGAAAATTTATTAAAACACATTCGATTCACCTAAATATATATTTTTTGAATTAAATTTAACAAAAATAATTTTTTATTTTTATTTATACGTATTTGATTATAATATATATTTATACATTTAGGTTAATTGAGGGTATATTTTAAAAATAAAGGAGATATTTGTGTGATTTTAACAAAATTCAAGATTTGTATAATTTACTTTAGATTTTAGATAAGTTTATTATTAAAATTTTTATTTTTAAGACTTTTCATTATCCTGGTTTAAATTGATTTAAACATTTTATCCATCCAAACTAGTTAAGTTAATTCTTAAACAAACTTAATCAATTAATCCAATTAAAAAGATAAGAGAGCGAGATCCATTTAATCTAGTCTTATTAGTTTAAAATGGATTAGATGGTTAGTTTTTGAATTTCCTAAAAACATCTTGCAAAATTTAAAATTTTACTTATATTCAATCTAAATTATAAAAATAAGAATTTCAAAAATTACTACTATAAATTAGAGAGAATTGACAATTATCTAATTGAATGGAAATTAATAAAAAATATAAATTATTATATAATAATATAAAATATTTGAATTACTAACAAAAAAATGAGTTTGGTTTGGTTGAAACAAAATTTGCAAGGTGATATTCAACAACCAAACTGATTAAATTTTATTTAATTAATATACTTTGAGATGCATGTGATTCTTTTTTGTCCATTTTTTATATGTCAAATTATTTTGATGAGTTGTATAATAAATTTATAATGAGCAACAACATTATATATATACAATTTATATATTATTTTTAAATTAAATCCAAGACTTGTTCAACACACAGTATAACATGGTGTTTGACTAAATTTGGCTAGATTAGTTGAATGGGCAAGCTATTTAGTTTTAACAACATATATATATATATATATGAATTGCTAATTGTAACCCCTTGACTTTCAAAGCACTACATAATCTATTTATTTTATCTTAGTGGGTAAATTACGACAAAATTTTGACCATCACCATTTCCTTGTTTTGTCTAACTGTTTGAATTTTATGGCAAAGCTCATAAATATTTAATCAACTATTTATTTTATGCATAGATTACATGATTATAAATAAAATTACTAGTATTAAGTATACAAGCCATTCCTAGACTAGACCACTAAACATAGGACAATGTTTCCTAATGAGTATTGCAATTATCCAATAGTTCAAATAGGATCCCTCTGTCTTCATTGTGCTACAATCTAGGTATTGGACTTTGGTCTACCTCAAACTCTACAATCTATTCTTAGCTTAGCATTAGCATTAGAGCAGTCCTTATTTAAATACATTACCAAGTGTGGCATATAAGATAGTAACATATCACAACATACCAAATACAAATAGAAGAACATACAACATATTGGACCATAAAACACATTGATATATAAATATATATATATACACACACACATCATGTTAAGACCATATTCTTAATTGAATTATCTTTGCATATGAAGATTCATGCTAAACGTACCATATCTAAATATCATGCTCTTCATGATACATAATTGTAAATAGATATAATGGCATACATATGGAGTACAATACCATTTTTTTAGCTAAATTACTCAAGATTATTCATTAAATAATATCCTTTTAGCTTAATTATAACAAGCTCAATTTATCATATCTATGTACCATATAAACTTGGTATATATTGGCATAAGGCTTTAACATGTCTCATATTAGTATTCGAAGGAGTAAATTACCATATCATGCCATTTTGCATGCCTTTCTAAGAAGACGCAATGATTTTGCCTTGCAGGCGCTAATAAGAGGGAAACCTATTTCCTAAATAATGTATCAAGCATCTCATGTTACTTGTACAGACTCAGGTTTTCAAAATTATAAGTAACTTGCCAAGCATACTTGGTGTGAGACCTAGGATTTCAATAGGTCAAGGAGAAAAACTGCTCTCCTTAGTTACTATGATGATTAGAATATATCACCATAGATAGGAGTAAACATTGCAAGGTGCTCCATCCAAGGAATCTATAAACCTTAACTTAAAACCTAAAACATACAACTATATGAGAGTCTCCTAACCTTTCTATGACCCTTTTGTCATAACCTTGTCCCTAAGAGAAATGGACTTAAACCTCAAAGGGATTTTATCCCTTTTTAGTCATATATAATCATATTTTTCCTTATATACAACTTCTTGTAGGGTCTCAGCCCTTAAGAACACTGTCTTTGTTGATGAAAATCATTTTCTATTAAACTTCCATCTTTCAAAAACTCTATCTCTTGGAAATTAGTTTTTAAATTAAGATCCAAGAATCCCATCTCTTAGAGGCCATTTGTAATATCATAATATTCTAGCCTTCTCTTTATCCTTACCTAGCTACATTTCCTTAATTTCAGAAGTTTCCTCAAAAAAATCAATAAAAATAATGCATTATTTTGCGTTATGTAGGACTTCAAAAATTCATTGTTCACTCTGTGGACCCCGTGAACTCTCCAATATCATCCTCTACTCATAATCCATCCATACAAGTCATAAACATCATAAAACAAGCCATACAACTCGAGATTCAAGCCATACATCAGAAAATTGCAAAAATGCTTTCAGATTTCAATACCAAGTTTCTGTCATCAACTTTGAAAAATTATAATTAAATCTAGAAAAATCAAAATCTAGTGAATAATGGCTTTTTGGAAAGCTCTGGATGTCAACTATAGGTTAAAAATCATTCTAGGCCATGAAAACATCAATTGGATCATGATTGATAATAGAAAAATACCAAAGGTCCAACTACCCAGGTATGTTATCATAGGTTACTGATATGAACTTTAAAAATTTATAACTAATTCTAGAAAAATCAAAACTCAAAAAACCATACCATTCTGGAAAGCTATGAATGTCTACTAGAGGGTAAAAATGACTCCAGACCAAAATAGACGCGTTTAGCCTATGGAAATTTATGGAATAGTACTAAAGGTCCTATTGCATCCCTGATACTGATATGCAAATAGACCTCCAAATAGGGTGATCTCAATGGCTACAGAAAGCTCATCATGTCTAGTTTATGCCTATAAAATTTCATAGCTATTGGACACCATTTGACCCATGAATGATCAGGGAAAGAAACTGACCAAATGAACATAACATCCTACCATTCAGCATTTTTCTCCTAACTTTGAAAAATCATAATAAATTTTAGCAAACTCCAATTTGGGTGCTCTTTAGCTTTACAAAAAGCTCTAAATGAGACCTATATGTAGGCCAAATTTCATGAGAAAATTCATTCATTTGGTCAATTTTGATATAGGGTTCCATAATGGTAATTTTTAAGCATCCAAAGGGTCAAATATGGACCATTCTTGCTTCTAATTTGTCCAAGGCCACTTGGGCATATAGGAAAGTTTAAAAATAGTCCATTACACTTGTCTACGAAGTCCAAATATCCATACATCACAAATCACTATCCCACTTGTTCATATACATAAGATCTTACAAACTCATCCGTGCATCTCAATATAAAAAACATCTATTCTTATTCATATGCTTTCAATTTCCATACATACATCATATACCCATGTATATACATATGTTCAAGTGGCTATATATCATTCACAACATGGGGTTACATCATTTGCCAATAATATGGTTACAAAATGGCGATAACACAATTATTTTGTCAATATCTCATTTTCAAGTGTGGTGGCTTCCCTTTCTTTGCTTACTTAGTCCACTTAGACATGTTTTGGCAATAGAGAGGGAAGAGTGAGATTCTAGAAATCCCAATAGCTCTTAACCTTTTCAATCATATATAATAGCCATACTTTCAAGCCAAAGGATGCATATATGAACATTTTGCTACTAATAACCATACATAGAATCATTTTCATATGCAAGAAACTCATACACATTATATGTTAGCCTTCAAGAGCATTGGTTTAGCCTTATCCTTTTTTCTTAGGACTTTTGGACTTGCCTCATCCATTTTTAAAGGACTTTTAACTAAGCATCACTCTTTTTGAGACTTTTAGCTTTGTCTCACCTAATCGAAGGGCTTTTGGTTCATCCTCACTTTTACTAAGGGACTTTTGGCTTCATCAAGCTTATTCAAGCCAACAACATTCATAAAAACATATATTACACATATAATGGTACCATGGCATGTAGAAAATCACTAGAAACATTTCTTATGATAAAATCATACAAACACACATCCAAAGACAAAAACACAATTAAGCATGCATGAGGGAAAGGTTAGAGAGCTACCTTGAATGCAAACAGACATACTTTCCCTTGATTTTTCTTCCCTTCCTTTGGCTACACACTTGCAAGTAGGTGGAGTAGGATTCTTTTGGCCTACACACATCAAATAGGACCCAATTACACTTTTGAAACAAACTCTAGCACCACACACACTCAAGGAAAGCCTACTTTCTTAAATGGCTTAAATATGGTTCCATAAAGAATTTAATGAAGAAACTACAAGAATTTAGGATCTTGGCTCCATTATTTCTTTCAATCTATGACTTTTGATTCCATTTAGACTTCTTGGAGCCCTCACACAAACATTTTGAAGAGCCTAGCTACATGTTGCTTTATTATGTTATATTATGGAACCTATACCTCCAACTCTCAATTTATGGCTTTTAAAATTTTATCAAGGCTTCCTCTCATCTTCTTCCATCATATATAGACCCAAACTAAGCTTAGAAGATTTGAAAACACTCCCTTAGTCCTTCCTTTAAGCTTGGCCGAGGCTTATGCATTGTTTTGGGATGATGGAGTTTTAAATTTTTTCTTGAAGAAGGAGGCACTTGGGAGGCTTCCTAGGGGTCTTAGGAAATCATTTAAATCCTCATATAAGCTAGAACACCCTTGGATAAAATCATATTTTAGCCTATGTCTTTGAATCCCTAACTTGGTTCTCTTGAATTTCAATGGTTGTTCTTTATGTTTCAATGCATAATCTTGTTTCCTACACACTAAATTATAGGTTTCACAATTGGTTTGGGTCAGAATTATTCCCCTCTTGGTTGTTCTATATAAGGCTGAAAATCACCCATTAAGAAGCAAGTAAGAAGAAACAAAGAAGCATAGATATTTACCTTATTTTTTTGGCTTCTTCAAGAGCTTTCTCACTTGGTGTAGGCTTCTCTTTCAAAGTCTAATCTTCTCCATCTGAATCACACCCAAAATAGACCCATATCACACATAAAATCCATGAGAAGAAAGGTGGAAAGGAGGAGAGCAACTTTAAAGAAAGAAAAACTGTGTAAAACTTCCATTTTCTTTACCTTTTACCTTGTTTTTTCTCCTCCCTTAAAGCTTCTTCTTGTGCACCCTTCTCCCCGGTGTCTCTCTCTAGTTTGGACATAACACTAACTCAGTTAGATGAAGGAGATAGTGGGACACCTTTTAAGAAGCACATGTCTTAAGAATTGTTCTTAAGAAAATGCCATTTTTGCCCCTTGTCTTGGCTCTTTCATTTTAGATTTATTTTATCTCCTTTTTTAGAATTATCTTTTTCATCATAAAATTTAGATCCTATAATTTATAAAAAGGCTTTGGAATCACTCAAATTGGATTAAAAATCTTCTTGAATAAAGAGGTCAAAGTTCAGGTTAACTGACATTCAAAAATATACATCGGAGGGGTTTTAACTGTCCAGTGGGTTCTTATGGTTTTCAGCGCCTCTGAGAATCTTGGAAAGTTCAAATTTTTCATTTAAAAAGTCCTACTATGAGTTTTCCAAAAATTACCTATATTTATGAAAATACCACTACACTTTTGGTGATTTTATTGAACTACCATGGCTTAGGTTTTTGGGCAACTCAACACTCAAATTCTCATTTTTCATTATGTAAAATTCTATCCTAATTTTATTTGGCCTTAAACCATTTATCTCAGAGGACTTGCTTTTTAAACTGATTCATTTCGATGGTTTTATGAATTACCAGATGTTACACCATTTCTTATTGGAAATTTATTCCTCAAGAATCTTGTTTCCATCTTAAGCTCTTTTCCTATACTAGCATCAAATGAACATCATATACATAATTATCATGTTATTTAAATATATTTCAAGTTATCCAAGTCATATTTCATGGTCCATATGAATAAATAGTACAATATTAGTCAACATAATTTGAAACCCTCATTTAGCAAAGCATACGCAAGTTGTAATAGTAGACATAATCTTGTATTTAGTAAAAATGTACATAATCTATATCTATCATGACAAAAGAAATTAAGATATGCCATTCATACAAATTATGCATGCTTCTATGTCTAATATGTGAAAGTGTACTTATTGGTTGCCTATACAAATTCTAATGGAGTTCTTTTTCCTATTATAACACTATCTAACTTTAGCCTTCCATATACCTTTTCAAGGATTCCACACCCTTAGAATAACAATTCTCAAAGAAAAAGCATTAAGCAATGCAATCTTCCACGTTATGTAGGATTCAAAATTTTTCCTTTATACTCTGTGGACCTTGTGAATTCTTAAGCATTATATCTTACTCATAATCTATCTATACAAGTCATAAACATCATAAAACATCACATGCAATTCAGATTTGGAAGCCATACATAAGAAAAATGGGAGTTCAATTTCAAGTCTAGATTTTGGTGATCTGGGACAAACTTTGAAAATTCATAATTAAATCTAAAAAAATAAGAATCCAACAACCATAGCTTTCTAGAAAGCCTTGAAAATTAAATTTGTGCTAAAAATAATTCTAGGCCATGAAAACATCATTTGGACCATGACTGACAACAAAGAAGCATCATAGGTCCGGCTGTCTTGGAGTTCTGATATAGTTTACTAGTATGAATTTTAAAAATTCATAACTAATTTCACATAAATCCAAATCAAGTAAACTATACTAATATGGAAAGCTAAGGATGTCTACTTTAGGGAAAAATAGCTTTCAATCCAGAAAATGACACTAAGATAATGAAAATCGAGGGAACAATACTTAGGGTTCTGCTGCATTACTAACAATAAGTTCCAACTTCAAAAATGCATATCTCCCTCAATATAAATCCAAATAGGGTGCTCTCTATGGCCATGGAAAGGTCATAGTGTCTAGTTTATGTCTTTAAAATTTTAAGGCAATCAAACTTCATTGGCTCACAAATAATAGAAAAGAAGAAACTAACTATATAAACAGTGCATATGCCAAATCTAAGAATTTTTCCAACTTTAGAAATTCATAATTTATTCTCTAGAGTTCCAAATAATATGGTTCTTAGCTCTACAAAAAGATCTAGATGAGACTTAGATTCATCACAAATTTCATAGGAAAATTTCTCCATTTGGTTAGTTTGTGGCATAAGGTGCCAAAATGAGCCTTTTATGCACCAAAAAAGGGTCAAAATGAAACCAAATGCTTTCTTACCCTAGCCATGACCTCTTGAGCACATGAAAAAGCTTAAATACAGCCTACTAAACTTTTCCAAGAGGTTCAAATGTTCATAAATCACAAAACCACTATCCCACTTGTTCATATACACAAGGTTTCACAAATCCATTAATGTATATCAATGTCAAAAACTCATATGTTCATGCATATGGCTTCCAAAATGATACATACACCATATTTACATGTAATTGGACTTGCTCAAGTGCTTACATCCTAGATACATCTTATAATTACAAGGTTTGACCTTCAGATACAAACAAAAGGTCCATTTTGCTACACATATGTTAACATCTTATTTCTTTTAAGGTGGTTGGCCTCCACTTCTTAGCCCATTTGGCTCACCTAGACATGGTTAGACGTTGGAGAGGAAAAAGTGAGATTCTAAGAATTCTAGTAACTCTTAACTCTTTTAAACATACATACATGATATAATTACAAGTCAAGGAATGCAAGCATGCCTCAATCACTTCTAAATAATTCAAAACCACTTTTCTCATGTCAATTCAACTTATACAACTCAACATAAGATATATGGGTCATTGGTTTGGCCTTACCCAAGTTCTTGAAACTTTTGGCTTGGCCTCACCTACATTTAGGAACTTTTAACTTAGCCTTACTCCTTCTTGAGACTTTTAGCTTTGTCTCACCCTGTCTTAAGGACTTTTGGCTCCTCCTCACCCTTTTCAAAGACTTTTGGCTTTACCAAACCCATTCAAGCCATCATACTTTTAAACAAGTTTAAAGAAGTATGTCAAGGTGCCAAGGCTCTACATCAATGGCTATACAATGGCTATAAACCATTCACATAATTCAAACACACATACAAGCAAACCAAGATAAGTAATAAATTAAGAAATGTATGTATGAAAGGTTAGAAAGCTACCTTGAAGCAAGGAATGCAACCTTTTCTCTTGGGTTTTCTCCCTTTCCTAGGGCCACACACTTGGAAGTAGGTGGAGGATGATTCCTTTAGCCTAGCCACATCAATTAAGATCCAATTATATTCTTGAGACAAATTCTAACACCACTCGCACATTAAGGAAGCCTACTCCCTCTTGTGATTCAATTATGGTTCCTAAAGAAGCAACTATGAAAATTCTTCATCTTGGCCCTATTTTCTCCTTCTATCTAGGTCTCTTGACTCTATTTAGACTTCTTAGAGCTATCACACCATTATTCCTAAAAGTCTAGATACATGTTGCTGCTTTAAGTCATATTATGGAACCTACACCTCCAACTCTCTATTTATGGTTTCTAAATTGTTCTAAGGCCTCTTTTCATATTCTTTCATCATATCTAAACCCATTCTAGCCTTGAAATAAATTAAAACTCTCCTTAAGTATGTGAGACCTTCTTGGCTGAGACACATACACACTTAAGCTCCCATGGAGTTTTCTTTCTTTTCTTGATGGAGGAAGCACTTGCGAGGCTCCCTATGGGTCTTACGAGCTTATTCACACTTTCTCATAAGCTAGGAAACTCTTAGAGAAAGTCAGATTTTGTAATACATTCATGACTTCCTAACCTTGTTAACTTGAATTTTCAGGATTTTTCTTTAGGTTTCATTGCATAATCTTGTTTCCTACTCCTTAAATCTTAAGTTCCATACTTGCTATTGGTCAGGCTTATCTCCCTCTTAGCTGTTCTCTACTTGGCCGAACTCACCCATGGAAGGAGTAAGGGAAGGAAATAAGAAAAGCCATGAGACATACCTTGATTCTAGCTTAATTCAAGGGCCCTTCCTATTAGTTTGCTCCATTCCTTCAAACTCTATCTTCCTCCCTCTGAATCAGAGTCAAAGCAATACCATATCACACACAAGAACCATAGGAAAAAAGGTGGGAAGTAGGAGAATAACATTAAAGAAGGGAGAACCATAAAAATTCTTCATTTTTCTTACCTTTTTGCCTTATCTTTCTTTCTCTTCTCCTCCTCCTTTAGTGTATCTCTCTCCTTGGTCTTTCTCTCTCTGCTTGGGCAAAACAAGGTCGGTTAGAAGGAAGAGCAAATTGTAACAAACATAATTTCGTAAACGATGAAATAAGCCATATAAAAGTAAGTCCCTTGAAATGAGCTAGATAATGTCCTAAAAAATTTAGGTAATGTCCTAAGCTTCTAAAAATGATAATTCTAAGCTCAGATGGAAAGAAAAAATGAGCTAGGATAGGAAAACAAAATTGTTATGAAAATTTGACGAAATATAATAGCCTTTTCGTAATTACGCAGAACTTTTGGAAGACTCACAAGAGAGCTTTTTAAATGAAAATTTTGAGTTACCCAGGGTTCTTAGAAGCCTTGACAATCATAGCAAGCCCCGGGACCATTAAAGCCCCTCCGATGTACTTTTTCTAATGGCGATAAGCCCAAACTTTGACGGATTTATTCGGGAAGGTTTTAGCTTTAATTTGAGTGATTCCAAAGGAATTTTATTAAATTAGGAATTTAAATTTTATAATAGAAAAAATGATTATAAAAAAGGAGTTAAAACAAAGCTGAAACAAAAATGTCATTACAAAAGGGCAAAATTGGAAAAATATTTTTAAAGGAAGCTTCTTGAATTCTCTCCATTCTTCACGATACTTTAAGCTTCTTCTTCTCCCTCTTAGGCTGACATATTCTTTGCCCAAAAATAGAAAAAGAAGTAGCACCTTGAGGTGCACTAAGAGAGGGAGAGAAGGAGGAAGAAAACTAAGAAAAAGGTAAGGAAATTCAAGGAAATTTATGCTTCTCCTCCTTCTATCCTTGTTCCTCTCCCTGCCTCCTCTCTTTCTAGGGTTTTGTTAAGGTAAATGGTTATGTTTTTGGTCCAGAACATAAAGAAAGAGTTCAAAATTCTTGAGGAGGAACCAACCAAGAAGAAGCTTTGAAAGCACACTTGAAGCGAAGGTATTTTCTTGTTCTTGTTGCTTCATCTTTTTGTTCCTTAGAGGGGTGTGTGTTCAGCTAAACCAGAACCAAGAAAAGGGTGAAGTTTTATCCAAAAACAAGGGAGGAACTGGGTTTTAGACCATGGAGAAATAGAATATGCTAAGAAATTGCAAGAAAAACCTATAGAAATCAAGCTAGGAAAGTGCAGGATCCTTTAGGGTTTTGTGAAATCTGATTTTATACATGAACTCCCTTAGCTATTTAAGTATTTCCTTGAGCTCCCAAGACCTCTAAGAAGCCTCCCAAGTGGCTCTTCCATCAAGAACTCCATGAACCTCTATTATGGTACATGGTTCAACCAAGGCAAGTGCATTAGGTTAGGGGATGTTTTAATTTGTTCTAACATTAGTTTGGGACTTCATATGATGTTAAAAGGTGGGAGAAACCATTGGAAAAAAATTTAAGAGCTATGGATTAGGAGATGGGACAATGGTATCCATAATGGTACTTTATGAAGCAACTTAGTTTTTCAATTGTGCAAATGAATGTGTGAGGGCTCCAAGGACCTTGAATAAGGTCAAGAGACCTAGAAATGAAAAGAGAATGGAGCCCAGAGCATGAATGATAAGAGTTGCTTTAATAGGTCATTTATGGGACCATTATGCCACTTATAGAACCAAGTGTGTGTTTAAAAATAGAATTGGTATCTTAGCTTGCTTCAAGTGAATGATTATGTGCTATTTGTGATGTTTAGGTCAAGAGAACCCTACTCCACTTAAGAGCTCTTGTGTAACCAAAAAAGGGAAGGAACAAGCAAAGTAAGGCTTTCATAAGATTCAAGGTAGCTCTTTACCTCATTCTCCTTGCATTCTTGTGCGTATGTATGTCATTGAATGCTTGTGCATGCTTGTGTGACTTGAGAACATGTCACTTGATGTCTTGAGATTGCATTGGTACCAATGTGTTGCCTTGAATATTGTTGATTATGAAAGGGAACTCATAAGGGTGAGGTGATGCCAAAAGTCTCTTAATATGGGTGAGGAGATGCCAAAAGTCTCAAGGCAAGGGTAAGACTAGGCCAAAAGTTTCTTGAATAGGTGAGACCAAGTCAAAAGTTCCTAGGCCAATGGTGAGGCACATCCAAAAGTCCTAAAATAGGGTAAGGCAAAACCAAAAGTCCCTAAAGTTTCCTATTGGCTTAGTTGTCAAAGTGTGGCATGGAATTATGAATATATGCATTTTATGACCAAAGTAATTTGTTCACTTGTGCTATTGATGTATGTGTTGCCTTGAATGTGTATGTGGATGGGTGTGTGAGCTATCGAGATTCTATGAATCTCACCCCATTCCCTCATTTATTTCTATGGCTCTATGTGGCTCTCAAGAAATAAGAAATCCAAGCCAAGGAAATTAGGATGCCATACTTTGAACATTTTGTAGCTTTCTTTGTATCTATGTGTCAAAGTTACCTTGGACATATTATTTTTTGAGATGTAAGATTATGAGCAAATGCAAAATGATGTATGAATATTGTATAAACCTTATGTGGCACTAAATCAATGGAATTATGAAATTTGGCTCTTGGATGGCTTATGTGTAACTATGTATTAATGGATATTAGATGGTTAATTTGAGACCACTTGGGAAATTCATACAAGTCATATTTATGCTTTTAAACTTGCCCAAGAGGTGCCAACCCATTAAGGAAGCCATTTGGACAAAGTTGACATCTTATAAGAGGTAAAAGTGACTATTTTGGTGAGCTATACTTTTTGTCCAAATAAACTCTTCTTGGTCTAAGATTTTTTATGAATTTAGAGCTTATTAAGATCTTTTTGGAAATCTAAAGTGGGTATTATTTGGAGGTCTGTGGAATTTTTGGCAAATTTTTGAAATTGGCTAAAAAACTAAAATTTGTTGATGTTATTGTTCATTTGGTCCGAAATGAAACTTTATCACTCATTAGACAAAAAAAGTACAATTTCTATGAACTTTACAAAGAGAAATTTGACCTTCCTAGTGACTTGTTGTAATTAGAAGAACCTTATTTGGATGTCTAGAGAGGGAGATATGAATTTTTGAAATTGCTATTCTGTTTTAGGCACACCTCCAGACCCTCAGTATTGTCCCATCTATTCTTAGGGTCTGAATGCTCTTAGATTGATTTAAAGCTATTTTTTCCTCTATCTAAACATATTTAGATTTCAAATTGGTATGGTTTGCATAAATTATATTTTTTTGGAATTATTTATGAATTTCCAAAGTTTATATCAGTAAGCTATATTAGAATTCTAAATGGCTTGACCTTTGTGCCTTTTCTAATGTCAAGTGTAGTCCAAATGAGATTTTTGTGGCTAAGAATTATTTTTCTATAAATTTAACATCCAGATATTTCTAAAAAGCTATGGTTTTCTTGATTTTAAATTTTTTAAAATTAGTTATGATTTTTCAAAGTTTCCCCTAAAATCTGCCACATATTGTCCAAGAAGAATAAGTGAAATATGTGGTTTTCAAGTTTGGATCTGTAGATTATGTGTTGTTTTGGATTATTTGTGATTTGTATAAGTGGTAAATGACTATAGAATATTGTTGAAAAATCCATGGGGCCCACATAACCTAAATTGAAAATTTAACCCCGACATAATACATGAATTTGTAGCTTTTCGTTGACTATTTTCTAAGAACATGTACATAATTACCTTGAATGGAAGAATATAATGATAGAAAGTATATGGTATGATACAAATCCTTGATGTTTTAAGAGCTAGGGTTCCACTTTTTGCCACTTTTCATGTTGCACTTTAGTCCCTATTTCTTGGTTTTGTCTAACCGAGCTCATTTCAATTCCTTTTCAAAAATCGTCATTTCTATCATGAAATTTAAGTTCTCTAACCTATAAAATAACTTTGGAACCACTCAATTTGGATTTGAAACCTAATCAAATGTTTAGTCAAAGTTTAGGTTAACCTTTTACCGAAATCACTCATTAGAGGGGTTTAAACTATTAGAGCCTTTGTGAACCTCAAGCAACTCAATTTTTTCATTTAAAAATCCCTCTTTAGTGTTTTCCAAAACTCCAAAATGAGTTTCGCTATAGTGAGAAATACCTCTTGTTATTGCGAGAGCTTATCAACTCCAGATCCCAATTGTTCTTACCACAGCTTGTACTATTGCTAGAAATTTTCTAAATTTTGTATGGCCACGAACTTACTATAGTGAACTGGTATCCTTACTATAGTGAACTGACATCCTGGCTATAGCAAACAGGTATCTTAGCTATAGCGAGAAGAATTAAAAAATCCTGAAAACTCGAGTCCTTGCTTTTATGAAAATTCGAATGTTACACCTATTATCATATATTTTAGTGTCTTTAGTCTCTTAAATAGTCCATATATCTATCCATATCATGGTACTTTATAGCTAAGGTCATCCATGTATGGGAATAATTTATAATTTAGTCTTTTATGCATGGGTTTAGATAAACTCCTTTACGGAAGGAATTAGATGACATATTACTTAACTTAAGTTCTTGAAGTTCCAGAAGAATTTAGATAGGCAACTGTGTAGGTACAAGTATCTAAATACCCATCATATTGTGTACATTAACAATAAATGCTCAATCATGCAAGCATTCACTTCATGTATTATGAAAATTCTATTCTTTTCACTTATATGAGAATCACATGCCCCATGTGGTTTCACATGGCCAAGCGATTCAATTTTGGAGCCAAAAATAGAGGTGAAATTCTAAGAAATACATAGCCCCATGCATATTTACACGGCCATACCATGCAATTCTCAGGTGGTAAGGTCATGGTGCAGCATATAGCCCATGTGTTTCTAATCATGGTCTCATGTAGATTTACACTCAGGGGGAAGAAGTGCATTTTCCAGAACTTAAATATTTAAGCATAGCTTATGTGATTTTACACAGCTAGGCCATGTGTAACACACTTGTTTTTAAAAAAACTTATTTTAATCCATAAAAAAAATGTTTTATTGCCATTTTATGCATCCCCAACTATCCCAACATGATTATAGCTATGTAAAAGCCTTTAAAACAAATGCAAAACGAGTTAAAAAAAACTCATGAATGCATTCCATGATTCCTCTTAAATTTAACTGACCTAAGGTTTGAAAAGAAGAAAAAGATAAAGGGCAAGTGTTTTAGGCGAAAGACACAAGATATTGGAGGGTTCCCATTTATAGGAGATAGGGGTTAGTGTTTTTGCTTAAATTGGAGATTCTCTCTCACATTTTTCTCTCCTTCTCTTTTCGTCTTTCTCTCACTTGTCTTCTCTCTCTCTTTTTACCTTCCTAAAAAGGCTTACCAAGTGAAGTCAACAGTCAAAGCAACTTCAGATTGAGAATTTCTCCAGACTTCTTTCTTTTTTGTTTTCTAAAGATATTTTTGACTTCATCTAAAATCTTTGACTCAACATATTCAACATATCTTGTTCTAGACTTTGACTTTGATTCTATTTTTATTTTCATATAAAGAATCAAAGTCAAAGTTCTAGTTAAATATAAAGATCTCTTCTTAATTCAACTATTTTTATTTTGAGGAAAATCATATCTTGGCCCTAGGGAAAGTTGTAATTTAGTTCCAGCTAATACTACACTTTCAACATAAACTATTAATAATTATGTTTTGACTTTTAAATTTCACCTAAATAGTTTTATTTCTCAAATAATTTTCTTATACTCTTTGGTTCCTAAAATTCTAAAGAATTTATTAGTTAATTCTTTTTTATTTAATAATTCAAGATTATTTCTAATTAATTCCTATTACATCCTTGATTGACCTTGTGAAATTTTGTTATATTCATAATAAATTCTTCAATTTTTCATGTCCTCAAAATTCATGAAATTCCTATATTATCTCATGAAATTAATTTAATTTATGCTGTGTTAATTTAATTAAATAGCTAATTTTAGGTATTTTACAATTCTCCTCCCCTTTTGAAAATTTTGTTCACAAAATTTTGAGATCTATCTTTTAGAAATCTTTAGGTATTCTTATATCATATAACCTCACACAGGAATTTCTTAAGGGTTGAAAAAGTTTCCAAAGTCCTCCTCATATTTATAAGATTTGTTCTAACCTCAATGCTTCTATCAAATCATTTTAAATCCTTAATTGTACTATAGGTATAATGGTCATAAAATTTCCAATACTTAGTTTCCTAATTATCATTTTGCAATATGCAAATGTTTCCTATTAAGGGTATCAGTTACTATATTGACTTTACTTACGTATTTCCTAAACCCATAATCATATTCCTATATCAATTCCCTCTATCTTCCTGTTTAATTCCTTCTAATTCCATAAATAATTAGGTCCTCAGGGTAATAAATATCTTAAAATTAAGTTTATACAACTAGTATTGTCCAATTTTAAGGTAATTATTATGGCTACTCTTTCTAGATTGGATGTGGAATGGTTTCTTCCATGGATTACCATCCTTTTGTTTTACGTTAGCACACATTTCAAGTCTATCTTAAGAGCATTATTATGCATCTCAATAGCCCCTAAAGTTAATCTTAGAAGAGTTGAAGTTCCTTTGAACTATATCTCTCTTTTTCTTATGGTTGTCTAGGGTTCTAATTAACAATTTCGACTTAGAGTTAACTATAACTTAATTATAGAACCATAGTTGTAAGCTACCAATGAAATAGTTATAAACTTTGTCAAACCCTTAAAGTTTCCCCAGACATGTTTAAGTTTATGCATACAAAGCCTTCCTTTGACTAAATCATGACTAGAGACAATTTCCTCAAATTACCTAACTACCATGGTGGCAAGCACTATTTTGAATTTACTTGTGAATTTAGCTAATTATTAGATCCACAAGTTTTAATTTACACCTGTTATGATAATATAGAGTCAGATTTTTTTTACATCTAATACTGATATTTTTTTAGGGATAACCTAAATGAATAGTAGATAATTTATTTTCTATTTAAAGGAAACCATATAGATAATTGGATGGTTCAAAGATCGTAGATATAAAAAAAATTTCAATACCTTTGTTTGACTATTGAATATAAAGAATCAAGTTACTCTTCTTTGTTATATATTTTTAACCTTTCTATACACCTTAAGAATTTCTGAGGTAACCTTAAAGTTCAACTAAGTTGGTTAAAATTATTTATACCTTGAAAAGATATTTTTCCTTAAATAATTCCAAAATACTTTCCAAGAGATCTATCAAATGAATGAGTAATATATTTTTTTGAAAGATAAATCTAAATTAACTTTCCAAAAGAAATAATCTAGACAAGCAATTGATTCAAATAACTGAAGTATAGAATTTTAACCCATTTACTTTATCATTAGATACAAAAGAATAGGTTATTCTAGAATCAAATAAGGCATGTCTAATTACTTGCATACTTGGTATTAGGTTATGAGATTGTGTAATATCATATGTTTCTAGCTTACTTCCTATCATTTCTAAGTTTCCCATGATGATTTGCACAAAAGGAAATGGAAAATGGTATTAAAATAATGCCTTATTTCGCGTTGCATCGCGTATAAAAATTTCATTCGGTGTCACGCGGATCATATGAGCTCATACATCACATTCTCATATTTAATTATATACATACAACTCATTTTCATTACCAAAGTTGGCCCACAACTCATGGAATTCAAAGGGGAGCATCAAACTCACACTATTATTTGCGGCCAAATTCTTAATTTTTCTGTCACAACTTCAAAAATTCATAACTAAATCCACAAAAATTGAAACCCAACAAACTTTAGCATTCCAGAAATCTCTGGATGTCTACTCCATGGTAAAAATAATTTCAGCTTATGAATCATTAAGTGGAGAATATTTGACATCCAAAAACCTACTGAGGTCGCTGCTATCTAGGCTATTGGTCCAGTTTACTAATATGAAGTTTCAGAATTCATAACTAATTTTAGAAAATTTGAAATCATGCATTATTGGTTATTATAGAAATATACACATGTATAATTTATGCCAAAAATATGCCTAGGCCATGAAACATAACACAGGAAGCGTTTGACATGCGAAAAGGGGCAAAGGTTTGGACAACTATTGGTACTGATGCAAGTGTCTGCTATAAACTTTGAAAATGTCCAATTAATTCCAAAAAAATCCAATACATGAAAATGATACCAATTTGGAAAGCTATGAATGTTAAATTTATGGTAAAAATAGACTCATACTAGAGCAAGAACGTTTAGCCATTGAAATTCAATAGAATAATGACTCAGGTCGTGCTACGCTACTGTTGCTGTTCTAGAAATTTAAAAATTCATATCTCTTATCTCAGACCTCAAATGAGGTGATTCCAGTTGCTACAAGTCATTGTGAATGCCTAGTTTCTATTTATAAAATTTTGTAGCCATTGGACCACGTTTGCCCCTCGGATGACACAATTTTACAACTAAATAAATAAACAGTACTAGTGCAAATCCTAAATTCTAATACCCACTTTGAAAAATCATAGAAATTTTCACAAACCTCGAAATGACCTGATCTTTGGCTTTTCAAAAAATCTCTAGGTAAGATCTAGTTGCATGCAAATTTTCAAGTGAAAAAGAGGTTATTTGGTCAGACTTTGCCATAGCTTAAGAATATGACAATTTTGGTCCCAACAAGAGGCAAATTTGGTTCAAATGAGCCATCCATTGTTCCACACACATTTGAGCAACTTAAAAAGCATAAATATAGCATAAATAAGTCTCTCATAAGGTCTGAACCCTCATGCAACTCAAATTCACCATGTCACTTCCATAAACATACATGCACAAGTGGGCTCCCAAGTGGTCAAAATACACAATTCTATTCATTAAACTCTATTTTTGATACATACACTAACTTTACATAGTTTTACACTTGTTCAAAGTGTCATGGCTCAAAAATAACATTTACATATCTACTTTGACATTCTAGACATCATAGTACATCAAAAATGGAAAGATTTGTTAAGAGATAGAGATTTAAGCTCCTTGGCTTCCATCCTTTGGATCTTGAACTCCACCTAGATTATATGAGATGAGAGAAAGGAGGGGGTAAGATTTATTGAATCTTAATAGCTCATACACCTATTCAAAAACATTTTCAAGGCATAAAACATGTCAAAGGTACAAGTATGCAATCAATCAATCTATGAAGCATTCAACTTTCATATTTTTGTGTCACAAACTCATGTCAAGTATAATAATAAGCTCTAGGGACTTTTGGTTTGGCCTCACCCTATTTCTAGGACTTTTGGATTGTCTCACTCTTGGTTCTTGGTTCTTAGAACTTTTGACTTAGCCTCACCCATCCAAGGGACTTTTGGCCTTGTCTTACCTATACTATGAAACTTTTGGCATCTCCTCCCCCACATTAAGGGACTTTTGGTACTACCTCACCCTTATGAGTCATTTTCACCATTCAAAGACATTCAAGAAAGCATATTGGTACCAAAATAGCAACATAGCATCAGGTGGCATGTCTCAAACATATAAACATACACACAAGCACACAATGACACCATATGCAATAAGAAAAGGTGGAGAGCTACCTTGGTGCAAATTCAAGCTTTACTTTGCTTGTTTCTTCTCCTTTTCGGTTCCACAAACACAAGGAGGTGGGGTTAGATTTCCTTGGCCTATTCACAATAAACAACACTTAATTATACTCTTAGAACAAGTTATGATATCTAACTCACTCTTAAGACTACACTTTGTTCTATTTGTCACAATATATAATTCCATTAAGAATCTAATGAAGCAACTACCATAATTAACATTCTTGGTTCCATTCTCTTGTCATATTTAGACCTCTTGACCTCATTTAAGGTCCTTGAAGCCATCACACACTCACTTTCACAAACCTAGGTCCATGCTGCTTCATAAGGTTACATTATGGAAGCCATTGCCTTATTTCCCAACCTAAGGCTTCTAAATTTTTTCCAATGGTTTCGCCCATCTTCTAACATCATATAAAGTCCCAAACTAAGGCTAAAATAAATTAAAATATCCTCTAGCCTAATGAACCTAACTTGACCGAAATATGCACCATAATAAGAGGTTCATGGACTTTGTGATTTTTCCTTGATGGGAGAGCCACTTGGGAGGCTTTCTAAAGGTCTTAGGAGCTCAAGAAACATTCAAATAGCCAAGAAAATATTCACACAAAATCAGATTTTGCAAAACCCTAGAAAATACTACACTTTTCTAACTTGTTTTCTATTAGTTTTTCTTGGAATTTCTTACCATATTCCATCTACCCATGGCCTAAAACCCTTGTTCCCTCCTTGTATTTGAACAGAAAATTCTCCCTTCCTTTAGTTTTTTTCTTGGCTGAAATACACACAAAGAGAGGGGGAAGAGAAGATGCAACCAAAAGCAAAGATTACTTAGGGTTTAAGTGAGCTTTCAAGTGTCTTTCTCCTTCATTCTCTTCTCCTTAGCAAATTCAAAATTCTCCCCTTAGTTCTAGGTCAAAAACAGAACCAAATCATTCAAAAAATCCATGGAAAGAAAGGAGGAAGAGAGGAGAACAAGATTGGAGGAAGATGGAGCAAAAAATTTCATGAAATTACTTAGTTTCTCCTTAGCTTTCTTCCTCTTTTTCACCTCCCTTTGGTGTGCCTAAGAGAGTTGAAGATTTTCTGTATTTTGGGCAGAATGGGTCGTGCTCATTAAAGAGGAGAAGAAGGGAGAAAAGTGTGAAACTCTTTAGAACATTTAAGAAATCATAAATTCTAATTTTGCCCTTCCATAATGGCAATTTCGTTTCAGCTTTGTTTTAGCTCCTTTTGAGAACCGTCTTTTCCATCATAAAATTTAGGTTCCTTATTTAATAAAATGACTTTGGAATCACTCAAATCAGAGCTAAAACCTTCCCGAATGAATTGGTCAAATTTCAGGTCAATTGGGGTGATCGGTTCATTTGGGAAGGTTTTAGTTTCGATTTGAGTGATTCCAAAGGCATTTTATAAGATTGGAAACCTAAATTTTATGATAAAAAGATTATTTTAAAAAAGGAGCTAAAACGAAGTTAAAACAAAAATGCCAATTACAAGGGACATAAATGAAATTTTTTGAAACAAATAAATCAAGAAACTTCTTATATTATGTGTCCCACCTCTCCTCCTCTCCTTAACCAACTTTGCTTCATCCAAAAATATAGAAGAGGGTTGGAAAGAGAGATGCACCAAGAAGCCAAGGAAGAAAGGGAGAAATTCAAGGGAAAAGGTAAGAAATCTTAAGGATTTCCATGTTTCTTCTTCTCGAAACCTTGTTTCTCTACTCTTAAGCTCTCTTTCCATGGCTTTGATGAGTGAAATAGTTTTATTTTTATCTTAAACCAGAGGAGAAGAGTTAGAGATTCAAAGAGGAAGCCGAGGCAAGAAGAAACACTCTTGAAGAAGGCTTGATTCAAAGTAATTTCATTCCATTTAGTTGCTTTTTCTTGAGTGTTTCATCCAACTTGAGAGCTAGGGAGAAGGGGGAGTTTCTGACTTAGAGCAAGCATGGAACCATTGATTTAGGCTATAACACCATAATGACTTAACTCCAACTAATCTCCCTCTAGGCTTAATTCCATATGATTTCCAATGAAAATGACCAAAATCATGGTATTTTACTACTTTAAATCGGGGTTTAACTAGTCATATTTTGCCCCGTGGGTTCCGTGAACCCATCACTCACATGTTCTACTCAAAATATATTTATACAACTCATACAAAGCATCAAAAAACTCACAAACCATGGATATGAAGCCAAAAACCAAGAAAATGCAATTTCTCAAATGAGCCTAAAAGTCAGATTTTTGGCTCTAACTTTGAAAAATCATAACTAATTCTAGAAAAATGGGAACCAAGAAAAACATATCTCTATAGAAGTTTTTTGGATGTCAAATTCACACTAAAAATAACTTCCAACCACAAGCTCAGTGTTGGGACCATGTTTGACATCGAAAAAGAGACAGAGGTCCGGCTGTCCCTGGTATTGGTGTAGCTTGCTGTCATGAACTTTGAAAATCTATAACTAATTCCAAAAAAATCTAATCTAGGAAAGATATACCAATTTGGAAAGACACATATGTTAAATAGAGGGAAAAAATAAGTTTAGATCGTTTCAGTAGCCCTTGGATCTCGAAAACTAATGGAACAATAACGAAGGTCGGATGGCTTTCCTGATACTGACACAGAACTTCAAAAAGTTCATTCTCCCTCTACAGACCTCTGATTGAGGTGCTTCTAGTTGTTATAGGTCACTGTGGATATCTAGTTTATCCCCATAAAATTTCATGACAATCGAACACCATTTGTTCCATGAATGACATAGCTTCATTTTCCGACCTAGTTGTACAGTACAATAACTAAAACCAGAAAATTCACCAACTTCAACAATTTACCAAATATTCTCTAGACCTCCAAATATTACCTAATTTAGCTTCTTGGGAAGCTCTCAATAGACTTTAGAGTTATGCCAAATTTTATATCAAGAAGAGCTCATCTGGTCATACTTTGATGGAGCTCGTAAATATGACAGTTTTGACACCCAAAATGGTTCAAAGTGGGTCCAAATGGCCTCCCACATGTTCTAGCACCTCTTGGGGAAGTTTGAAAGTATAAACATAGTATATATGAAATACTCAAGTGATCCAAATCAATACATATCTGAAAACTCACTATGCTACGGGCCAAAATACACTCTTACATGTAAGCCACAAAAGGGCCAAATTCTACATTTTCATTGCTTTGGCTCTCTACATAGTTCATACATCATTCATACATACTTTTACACTTGCTCAAATATTTACATCTCAAAAATAATATATCTACATAAGCACTTGGTCTTCCTATACATCAAGCTAGGTGTGAGTGTGCAAAAGTGGCAAAACAAGGCCTTCTATGCCTCATGGCCTCCACTCTTAGGCTCTTGAGCTCCACCTAGACCATATGAGATGGGAGAGGGAAGGGGATGAGATTCATAGAATCTCAATAGCTCATACACTCATTCAAGGAAGCAATCAAGATATATAAATAAGTCAAAGCATGCAAACAAGTCACAATGATTTTCATGCCATGATATCATATCAATGCCAAGAATAGGCTCTAGGGACTTTCGGTCTAGCCTCACCCGAGCTTTGGGACTTTTGGATTGGCCTCACCCTTGGTTTAGGGACTTTCGGTACCACCTCACTCGAGCAATTTTCACAATTCATATCATAAGCATATTAGTGCCAATGTATCAAGGCAATATCAAATGGCATGGCTCACAATACAAGTATATACACAAGCATATAATGACTATATACATCCAAGAATGCAACAAGAAAGAGTGGATAGTTACCTTATAAGCCAACACAAGCCTTTCCTTTCAAGTTCTCTTCTCCTTTCTTGATTTCACACTCACAACTAGATGAAGTTGCTTTTTTTGAGCCTAGGCACAACAAAGAGTATGAAATTACTCTCTCATAACTCAATAATTATTCACAAAGCTAGGAGTTTCTTCAGAGCAAACCCTAACAAGTATAAGCAACTAGGGGTTTCTCTCTCTCTAGAGTTTCACTAACTCTCCTTTCTTTCTTAAGCTCTCAAGAAAGAAAGTAAAGAGAAAGAAGTGAAGATACATGAGTTTCTTGTTCATTCTTGACTAGAACAGAGCTTTCTTACTCAAAAACTCATGGAAAGAAATCTTAGAAGGAGAAGAATAGAATCAAGAAGAAGAAGTATGAAGAGCTTTAAAGGATCTTACCTTTCTTCCTTTGCTTCCTTTCCTTCTCTCTTAGTTTCTCCTAGTTCCCTCTCTCTCTCAAGCCTTTTCTTTGCTTTGGACGAAGCTTAGGTCAGTTTAAAGGAAAAGAATGAATTTGGACGCTTTAAGAAGTCAAATTTTCTTTTTTCACACTTTTCCGGACAAACCCTAGCTACGGCGAGCACGTATCAGTCCCAGACTCCTATTTTCACTATGGCGCGCGTATGGCGAGCAGTTCTCTGATTTTTGTATGGGATGCCTGCACTCGCTATAGCTAGAAGCATTTTTGCTATAGCGAAAACGCACTTTCGCTATAGCTAGACCCTTTCTCCCTATAGCGAACAGATACATTCACTATAGCTAGCCCATTTTTCGCTATAGCTAGCAGATTTAGAAAATTTTAAGACTTCAAAAATTTTTGGCTTCCTTTTTTTTTTCTTTTTCCTGGTTGTTACATTCTACCCCTCTTAAAAGAAATTTCATCCTTGAAATTTAAAGACATACCTCAAGGGAATAACTCTAGATATCTTTACCTCATTTCATCCTCTAATTCCCAGGTTGCTTCCTCAGATGTCAGGCTTTTCCAGACCACTTTTACCAGAGGAATATTCTTGCTTCTCAGCTGTTTCAGCTTAGCATCCACAATTCTCTCTGGTCTCACTACATAGGAAAGATCTTCCTGCAATTGCACATGCTCATATTCTATGACATGTGAGGGGTCAGGTAAGTACTTTTTCAACTGGGAGACATGGAAAACACTGTAGATTTGGGCTAGGTAAGAAGGCAAGGCTATCTGGTAAGTTACGAGTCTAATTTTCTTAAGAATTTCAAATGGACTAATATACTTAGAATTGAGCTTCTTTACCCTCATTGACTGACCTACTCCCATCACTGGAGATACTCGTATAAACACATAGTCTCCAATCTCAAACTCTAACGGCCTCCTTCTCTTATTGGCATAGCTTTTCTGCCTACTTTGGGCCATGAGGAGTCTCTTTCTAATCAATTCTATCTGTCGGGTAGTCTAGTCCACAATCTCAGGTCCTATCATACTCCTCTCACCTAGCTCAACCCAACACAGAGAGGATCTACATTTTCTCCCATACAAAGCCTCATAAGGGGCTATCTGAATACTGGAATGGTAACTATTATTATAAGCAAACTCTGCTAATGGTAAATACACATCCTAATTACTTTTCATTTCTAACACACATGCCCTCAACATGTCTTCTAAGATCTGGATGATCCTCTCAGTCTGACCATCTGTCTGGGGGTGATATGCAGTACTAAACCGCAACCTGGTCCCTAAGGCATGCTGTAACGACCTTCAGAAGTTTGACGTGAACTTGGGGTCTCTATCAGAAACTATACTACTGGGTACTCCATGAAGTCGCACTATTTCTTTAATATACAACTGGCTAACCTATCCAGTGTATGAGTAGCCCTGATAGCGAAAAAGTGTGTGGACTTCGTGAGTCTATTCACAACTACCTAAATAGCATCGTGTCCAGAGGATGTCCTGGGTAACCCCATAACAAAGTCTATGGCGATACTATCACACTTCCGCTCAAGGATATCTAGAGGTCGTAACAACCTAGTCAGTCTTTGATGTTCTATTTTTACCCTCTGACACACTAGGCATCTGGCCACATAGTCCGTCACATCACTCTTCATTCTTGGCCACCAGAAAATCCGTCTTAAATCCTGATACATCTTGGTGGCATCTGGGTGGATAGTATACATACTCTTATGTGCCTCTTCTAAAATGCTTTCTCTCAACTCATTTCGACCAAGCATATAGATTCTATCTCGGTATACTATCATACCATCCTCAGACATCTTGAAATCTAAGGTCTTACCTTGGAAGATCTCATTCCTAATCCGTCTTAGGAACTCATCCTCTCTTTGGGCATCTAAGATCTGAGTTCTCAATACATTCTCAATTCGAGTTTCACTCAGATACAATTTACCTGATACTACCTGACAAGAGAGGTTCAAGTTTCTGAACTTCTCTAGGAGCTCTTGCTCCCTAATCATCATATGGGCTGCATGGATGGATTTCCTACTCAGGGCATCCGCCACCACATTGGCCTTGCCCGGATGATATTTCAACACATAATCATAGTCTTTTAGAAACTCCATCCATCTCCTCTGTCTCATATTGAGTTCTTTCTGGTCAAACAAGTATTTTAGACTCTTGTGGTCATTGTAAATCTCTATGGTAGCACCAGATAGATAGTGCCTCCAGATTTTAAGAGCAAACACTACGGCGGTTAACTCCAGGTCATGCGTGGGATAATTCTCCTCATGCGGCCTCAACTGCCTAGAGGCATATGCCACTACTCTACCCTGCTGCATTAACATGCATCCTAACCCTTTGCCCGAGGCATCACAATAAACCACAAATGGTTCACTAGGGTCAGAGATAATCAATACAGGGGCAGTGGTCAAACAGAGTTTCAACTCCTGGAAACTCCTCTCACATCTATCATCCCACACGAATGGTGTCTCTTTCCTAGTTAGTCTCGTCAGTGGTAAGGCTATCTGAGAAAAGCTCTGAATAAATCGTCTATAGTACCCTGCCAAACCTAGGAAACTCCTAACCTCGGTGATCATTCTAGGTCTATCCCACTGTAACACAGCCTCAACTTTATGGGGATCAACTGTGACCTTGTCTTGTGAGATCACATGACCTAAGAATCTCACCTCAATCATCCAAAACTCACATTTACTAAGTTTGGCATATAACCTTTTCTCTCTCAATGTCTCCAGGACTAATCTCAAATGCCTCTCGTGCTCCTCAAAGGATCTGGAATACACTAAGATATCATCAATGAAGACCACCACAAATTGATCTAGATACGGTCTGAATACCCTGTTCATGTAATCCATGAACACAACAAGTGCATTCGTCAACCCGAATGGCATCACAAGGAACTCATAATGCCCATATCTCGTTCTGAAGGCCGTCTTGGAGACGTCTTCAATTCTCACTCTCAACTGGTGATACCTAAATCTAAGATCTATCTTAGAAAACACAGATGCCCCAGCTAACTGATCTAACAAATCATCAATTCTAGGAAAATGATATTTATTCTTGATGGTAACTTTATTCAACTCTTTGTAATCAATACACAAACGTAAGCTACCATTCTTTCTCACAAATAACACCAGAGCTCCCTAAGGTGAAACACTAGGATGAATAAACCCTTTCTCTAACAATTCCTCTATCTGCTTTTTTAACTCAACAAGTTCGGCGGGAGCCATCCTGTAAGGAGCCTTGGAAACCGATCCAGCCCCAAGCACTATGTCTATAGGGAACTCTAGTTCTCTCTCAGAGGGTAGACCACTAGAGTCAAACTCCTTAGGAAAAACTTCTGGGAATTCCCTAACAATTGGGATCTCCTCTATCCCTTCCTCTACCTCAGCCTGAATAGATAAAAAGACTAGAAACCTTTGACATTCACACTCTAAATGCCTCTCAGCCTGGGCAGTAGTCATAAAGGATAACTCAGCTCCTACCCTAGGTATGGTCCCACAAGCAGGTAAGGAAATGGTTCGGTGTTCATAATCAAGTACCGCATTATTCAAGGCCAACAAATTCATACCAACAATCAAATCAATATCATGGAAGGATATACAGATCAAATCAATAGTGGTCTGACAATGATTGAACTGAACAGTGACATTTAAGCAAGTATAGGAAGTAACCACGTGGCCTCCAGTAGGTGTAGTGACAGACAAGTCAAATGGAAAGACACTAATAGCCAAACTCAATTGCCTCACATAATCATAGGATATAAACGAGTGACTAGCACCGAAATCAAATATAGCAATTACAGGAAAGTCATTCACTATTAGCATACCTCGGATCAAACTAAGGGACACACTGCCTTCCTGCTGAGTGAGTACAAACACTCAGCCCTAGGTCTGTGGCCTAGGAGGAGACGCTGTGTCCATCTGAGGACAGTGTCTAGCAATGTGCCTCGGCTTTCCACATTTGAAACATGTCACTGGAGATTGTTAGAAGGATGACTAGCTCTGAGGAGGCTGCATCGGCTTACCCCGCTGTGGCTTCAGTTTCATGGCCCCTTGCCTCTCTCTTGGCACTGGGTGTCATACTAGAACCCTCTTCTGGTCTCGGCCCTTTCAATTCTGAAACCCCTTTCTGACTAACTATAGCAGCAGCAGGCATGATAGCTCACAAGTTAGTCTCAATCACCCTGCTGACCTCCACAAGGGTATTAAACTTCCTAATCCGCTATGGGGTAACTCTGTCATTAATTAGGGGCTTCAACCCAGTCTTAAACTGCTCACATCTCCAGGGTTCATCATTATACCTCTGGAGGTAAGAGGAATACCGAGATAGCTTAATGAACTTGGCCACATACTGGTCCACAGTCATCTCATCCGTTTGTCTCAAGCCCATAAATTCCATCTCTTTCTTCTTCCTCACTGAACTAGGGAAATATTTCTCATAAAACTTGACCAAGAAGCTTTCCTAAGTTATCTGTATATTCTTGGTCTCCATCAAAGGTTTCGTGCTACGCCACCATCCATCAGCTTCTTTCTGTAGTATGAAAGTGGCTAATTGAGCTTTCTGTTCAGTGGTACAATCCATCATTGAAAATATCTTCTCTAGCTCCATAACCCAAGCCTCCGCCTTATCCACATCCAACTCCCTACCAAACGAAGGTGGACTGTTCTGCCGAAACTGCTTCAATAGTTTCTGGATAAGCATCTGGGTCTGAGCAGCAATAAGCTCTTGGGATGGTACAAGTGGAATGCCAAATGTGGATGGCTAAGGTACAAGGGCTTCTCTCCTAGCTTCTTCTTGCCTGGCCAGGGTATCTTGCAGGTGTATGATCATATCATGTTGTTGCTGGGCAATGTACCTCTACTGTTCTAGCACCTCCTGGTGCTGGCTCATCATGGCCTCATACCGGTCAAGCCTCTCTATGATGGTCCACAGAGGATTCTCAGGCCCAACAGAAACTTTTGGTTTAGCTCTCTGAGTCGGTCTGCCTCTACCCCTGCCTCGTCTAGTCTCAACCATGTCTGAAAAGAAGTAGCAACCCTCAGTTCACAAACATATCATAAGCACATATGCATATGGATGTTACCACTTCCATGGCACCAAACACAAGTAAATCACATCATTCAAGAGCCCAACACTGAGTAAAAGTGCCTGAACCTTTGCTCTGATACCAAAAATGTAACACCATAATGACTTAACTCTAACTAATCTCCCTCTAGGCTTGATTCCATACGATTTCCAATGAAAATGACCAAAACTGTGGTATTTTACTACTTTAAGTCGGGGTTTAACCAGTCATATTTTTTCCCGTGGGTCCCATGAACCCATCACTCACATTCTCTACTCAAACTCCATTTATACAACTCATAAACCACGGATATGAAGCCAAAAACCAAGAAAATGCAATTTCTCAAATGAGCCCAAAAGTCAGATTCTTGGCTCTAACTTTAGAAAATCATAACTGATTCTAGAAAAATGGGAATCAAGCAAAACATAGCTCTTTGGAAAGCTTTTGATGTTAAATTTACACTAAAAATAACTCCCAACCACAAGCTCAATGTTAGGTCCATGTTTGACATCAAAAAAGAGATAAAGGTCCGGCTGTCCCTGGTACTGGTGCAACTTATTGTCATGAATTCGAAAATCCATAACTAATTCCAAAAAAATATAATCTGAGAAAACTATACCAATTTGGAAATATGCAGATGTTAACTAGAGGGAAAAAATAAGTTTAGATCATTTCAGTAGCCCTTGGACCACAAAAATTGATGGAACAGTAATGAAGGTCGGATGGCTTTCCTGATACTAACACAGAATTTCAGAAAGTTCATTCTCCCTCTACAGACCTTCGATTGAGGTGCTTCAAATTGATATAGGTCACTGTAGATATCTAGTTTATCTTCATAAAATTTCATAACAATTGGACACCGTTTGGTCCATGAATGACATAGCTTCATTTTCGGACCTAGTTGCACAGTACAATAACCAAAACCAAAAAATTCTCCAACTTCAACAATTTATCAAATATTCTCTAGACCTCCAAATATTACCTACTTTAGCTTCTTGGGAAGCTCTCAATAGACTCTAGAGGCATGCCAAGTTTCATATCAAGAAGAGCTCATCTGGTCATACTTTGACAGAGCTCGCAAATATGGCGGTTTTGGCACCCAAAATGGTTCAAAGTAAGTCCAAATGGTCTCCCACATGTTCTAGCACCTCTTGGGCAAGTTTGAAAGTATAAAAATAGTATATATGAAATACTCAAGTGATCCAAATTAATACATATCTGAAAACTCACTATGCTACGGGCCAAAATATACTCTTACATGTAAGCCACAAAAGGGCCAAATTCCACATTTTCATTGTTTTGGCTCTCTACATAGTTCATACATACTTTTACACTTGCTCAAATATTTATATCTCAAAAATAATATATCTACATAAGCACTCGGTCTTCCTATACATTAAGTTAGGTGTGAGTGTGCAAAAGTGGCAAAACAAGGCCTTCTATGCCTCATGGCCTCCACTCTTAGGCTCTTGAGCTTCACTTCGACCATATGAGATGGGAGAGGGAAGGGGGTGAGATTCATGGAATCTCAATAGCTCATACACTCATTCAATGAAGCAATCAAAATATATAAACAAGTCAAAGTATGCAAACAAGTCACAATGATTTTCATGCCATGATATCATATCAATGCCAAGAATAGGCTCTAGGGACTTTCGGTCTAGCCTCACCCGAGCTTTGGGACTTTTGGATTGGCCTCACCCTTGGTTTAGGGACTTTTGGCTCCACCTTACCCATCTCAAAGGACTTTCGGCACCACCTCACCTGAGCAATTTTCACAATCCATATCATAAGCATATTGGTACCAATGCATCAAGGCAACATTAAATAGCATGGCTCACAATACAAGCATATACATAAGCATACAATGACTATATACATCCAAGAATGCAACAAGAAAGAGTGGAGAGCTACCTTATAAGCCAACACAAGCCTTTCCTTTCAAGTTTTCTTCTCCCTTCTTGATTTTACACTCACAACTAGATGAAGTTGCTTCTTTTGAGTATAGGCACAACAAAGAGCATGAAATTACTCTCTTATAACTCAAAAATTATTCACAAAGCTAGGGGTTTCTTCAGAGCAAACCCTAACAAGTATAAGCAACTAGGGGTTTCTCTCTCTCTAGAGTTCCACTAACTCTCCTTCCTCTCTCAAGCTCTCAAGAAAGAAAGCAAAGAAAAAGAAGTGAAGATACATAAGTTTCTTGCTCATTCTTGACTAGAACAGAGCATTCTTACTCAACTACTCATGGAAAGAAACCTTAGAAGAAGAAGAATAGAATCAAGAAGAAGAAGCATGAAGAACTTTAAAGGATCTTACCTTTCTTCTTTAGCTTCCCTTCCTTCTCTCTTAGTTTCTCCTAGTTTCCCTCTCTTTCTCAAGCTTTTTCTTTGTTTTGGATGAAGCTTAGGTTAGTTTAAAGGAAAAGAATGAATTTGGACGCTTTAAGAAGTCAAATTCTCTTTTTTCATGCTTTTTCGGACTAACCCTCGCTATAGCGAAGCATAACCCTCGCTACGGTGAGCACGTACCAGTCCCAGGCCCCTATTTTTGCTATGGCGCGCACTATGGTGAATAGCTCCTTGGTTTTTGTATGGGATGCCGAAATTCGCTATAGCTAAAAGCATTTTTGCTATAGCGAAAAGGCACTATCGCTATAGCTAGACCCTTTCTCGCTATAGTGAATAGGTACATTCGCTATAGTTACCCATTTCTCACTATAGCTAGCCTATTTCTTGCTATAGCTAGCAGATTTAGAAAATTTCAAGACTTCAAAAATTTTTAACTTCCTTTTTTTTTCTTTTTCCCAGTTGTTACATAGGCTATGGAAAGTTGGAATATGCCAAGAAATTACAAGAGAAACCAATGAATTTCAAGTTAGGAAAGTGTAAAGTTCTTCAACATAATGTAAAAATTGATTTCATACATGAGTTTTCTTGCATGTTTAAGGGTTTAATTAGGCTCCTAAGACCTCTAAGAAGCCTCCCAAGTGTGTCTCCCATCAAGCAAAAATTAAAAACCCCATGGGCTCTCTCCTACTTCATAAGCTAGGCCAAATCTAGAGCAATAAGTTAGGGGATGTTTTAATTTATTCTAGCCTTGGTTTGGGACTTCATATAATGGTAGAAGGTGGAAGGAACCCTTGGAAAAAAAATTAGAAGCCATAGATTGGGAGATGAGGTAATGGCTTCCATAATGTAGTCTTATGAAGTAACATATATCTAGGTTTATGAAAGTGAGTGTGTGATGGCTCCAAGAACCTAAAATGAGGTCAATAGGCCTAGATATGGCAAGAAAATGGAGCCAAGGACTTGAATTATGGTAGTTGCTTCATTAGGCCATTAATGGAACCAATATAAGACTAATGGGACAAAGTGTTCTTCTTAAGTATAAGTTTAATACTTTGGCTTGCTTCAAGAGTATAATTAAGTGTTATTCATGATGTTTAGGCTAAGGAAACCAAACCCCATCTAGTTGTGCTTATGGAACTGAGAAAAGAAAGAAATAAAGCAAAGTAAATCTTGGATTTTCATTAAGGTAGCTCTCCACCTCATTCTTCTTGCATTCTTAGTTATGTATATGTCATTATGTGCTTGTGTGTACTTTTGTGTCTTGTGAACATGCCACTTGATGTTATGACATTGCATTGGTACCAATATGCTTTCTTGAATGTTATTGGTTGTGAAAGTTGTTTACAAGGGTGAGATGATGCCAAAAGTCTCTTGATATGGGTGAGGCCAAGTCAAAAGTCCCTAGGCCAAGGGTGAGGCAAATCTAAAAGTCCTAGAAATAGGGTAAGGCTAAACCAAAAGTCCCTAGAGCTCATTCTTGACCTTGTTGTGACCTTGTGGCATAGAAATGTGGATTGAAATACTTTATAATTATGTTAGCTTGCATACTTGTGCTTTTGACATGTTATATGCTTTGAATGTATGCTTGAATGGGTGTATAAGCTATTGAGATTCCATAAATCTCACCCCCTCCCTCTCCAATCTTATCTTATCTAGGTGGAGCTCAAGAGATAAAGGATTGAGGCCATGAAACATAAATGGCCATCTCTTGATACTTTTGCATCATTATGTATAGTTTTGATATATAAGAGTGTCAAAGTGCTTATGTATATATTATTTTTGAGTTGTAACCATTTGAGCAAATGTAAAAGCATGTATGGATGATGTAGAAACCATATTTAATACTAAATCAATGTAAATGTAAGATTTAGACCTTTGATGACTTGTAAATATTCTGGGATGTGGAATGACCAAATTGAGATGTATGATAATTTGGGCCAATTGGGCAGTTCAGATATATTGTAATTATACTTTTAAACTTGCCTAAGAGATGCTAGAGCACAAAGAAGACCATTTGGACCAAATTGGTGCCTTATGAGATACAAAATTGACTATAATTATGAGTTATAGCAAAATTTGTCCAAATGAGCTCTTCTTGGTCTAAAATTTAGCATGCATATAGGCCTTGTTTAGAACTTTTTGAGAAGTAAAAGTGCATATTATTTGGAGTTATACAAAAAAATTTCCCTCTATTTAACATCTTTAGATTTTCAAATTGGTATAGTTTGCCTAGATTGGATTTTTGTGGAATTAATTATGAATTTTTAAAATTTATATCAATAACTTATATCAGAAACGCTGGACATTTTGACTTTTGCCACTTTTCTATTGTCAAACATGGTCCATATGAGGTTTTCATGGCTTAGAATTATTTTTAATATAAAGTTAACATCAAGAGATTTCCATAAAACTATGGGTTGCTTGATTTCTATTTCTAGAATTAGTTATGATTTTTCAAAGTTGCTAGTAGAAAACTGAAATTCTGACCCAAGGCTAAAACGTGAAATTATTGATTTTTGGCTTCTAATCCATGGTTTATGGAATGTTTTGGATTATTTGTGACTTGTTTAGATAGAAAATAAATAGAGAATGATATTGATGGGTTCACGAGACCCACAAAATGCGAAATGAAATTTTATACCCTGACATAACGCAAGAAAATGCAATATTTTATTCCTTTTTCTTAGTTTTCTTTGGTTGCCCATGAAAGTCACCTTGAATATGGGAATATGGAGTCTAATAAAGCGTGGTGTGACAAGTTATATCTTGTAGTTTTCTCTATCTCAATAGGAATGGTTATATGCATATAACTTGTTGATGAGAATTTTTGTTACTAATGATTCACTCCACCTTAAATGAGTCTCTATATGATTGAGTCAGTGATTGTGAAAGGTTAGGAAGTTACCTCTCATTGAGATTTCCTGAAAGCATTGTTTAGTTTGGCCTACATGGTATTTTGTATATATTTTAGGTAATGGTATAATTGGTCTAGTTGATAGCTTTTGTTACTATTTTTTAATGTTCCTATGTTTTGTTGATCATGTTGTTATATGACTTGGATTTGGATCTTGGCTTCTGCTTTATATCCTAGATAAATGTGTGTTTATTAGGATACTTTAACTGTATGTGGGTAAGAGAATATAAGTTTTAGATCAGTGTTTCAATGATTGAATGATTCCAACTTTTGTGGGTTTAGGAATTCCTTCAGAGAATTAAAGTTAAGTTCATGACCTCTTTCCTCTAATCCTCCAGTACATCATGCCTTTTTCCTTATCCTTCCTTCACCTAGTCCTCATTATTGAAGACTAATGAATCTGTGAGTAGATTCATCATCATCATTATCATCATCATCATCATCATTATTATTTCGAATAATAAAGTGAAGCTCTAGAGATTCTTATTCTAGATAAGGATAGGTTTAACTAAGTTCAAGGTACAAATTATGTTTCCATATTTGAGTAGGTTTCTTAGTAGAAGCATTGCTTTTATGTTTTTTATTTAAATTTGATTTTCCTATAATGCTTGTGTTGCCATGTAAAACTGCATGATTTGAAGTCATCACACTCGTTGTGGTTTTCGATCTTATGTTATTGTCATTTGCCTAACATGTGTTTGAAGTAGTAAGGCTAAAATAGTAGGGTTGTTCTTCCTAATTACCCACTTGAATGGCATCAAATGTGATTGCCTTGAAGGTAATAAGTTTGAGTTATTTGTGTGCCTTGTCCTCATTTCACTCTTAGCTTAATTTAATAATAGATTTTATTAGTATTTTCATGCAAAGTTTTATTTAAAATTTTGTTTGCTACTTAGAAGGAGTTTTGGTATGATTTAGGTTTGCTTTGGCTTAATTTGTGCACATAACTATGCATTTAAACTCTACATAATTTGTAGCTCTATTTTGGACTAAAAAAGCTTTCATGCCAAAGCTCTACATTCATGTCCTGTACTACAAACATCCATATTTCTACAATTTTTCTATACTAAATTGCTTTACCTATCAAAATTTTGTTAGGGGTGTAAAAAGTATTGTAAGTGTCCATATGTTTGCACAAACTTCTATATCCAAATTGCTACATAGTTTTGATTCTATTTTTGGGCAAGTAAATACTACATATTGGTTATTTTTCTGTGTAAAGTCCTATGGTAAATTGATGCTTGCTGTCCCATTAGTCTTGTCTTGGTTTAACCCTACTTTTAAGTTCAATTTTGTGCCAGATGTTGAAGTGAATTGACATTTACTGCACAAAGGCCCTTGGTTTGCTGATAACTAGGCTTTGACTTGATTTGGGTGTCTTAATTCTAACTAAAAGTGCATTTTGTTATCCATAAGACTAGTCATTTTGATGTTCATCTTTTCCTCATTTTGACTTATATTTTATTTGGAATGCAAGCTAAAATCATCCGTGATGCGAGAAGGCATAAGCAGAGAAGTGGAAAGGAATAAAGTGGAGATAATCAATTCATGTTAGTTTTTCTTATAATGAATTCTTAAACAAATATTGTAAGCATACACCAAAGACAATATTGTATGCTTGTAAGTATTTGTTTTATTTTTATTTTATTTTCTTAGAATGGTCGTGTGAGATATTTTATCTTCTTAGGCACATAAGAATTATCAAAAGAACCATGTGAGATAATATTTCTTTGGTATTTGTTGAGTTTCATAATCTCCTTTTATCAACTTTTGAGTTCCAATGGCCTATATTTAACTCATTTTTCTTTCCCAAAAAAAAAGGTATTCAAGGAAAGAAAATCAAATATCTTGGAAAAAAATAAAACAAAAAGAAAAAGAAAGAAAGAAGATCTAACAAAATAATCAATAAAATATAGTTTCAAAAAGAAAAAGAAAAAAAGAAAAACTGAATGAAAAAAATGATGATTAGTTCAAAAATGAAAATGGCCTCTTTTATAGTATCAAATGAGTTTTTTTTTTTTAAATAAAAGTAATCAAAAAATAAAAAATAAAAGTTAATCATAAAAAATTAGCTATAAAAATAAAAAAATATTTAAAAAATCATAAAAAATAAATTAATTAAAAATAAAAAACAAATAAATAGAAAAATAAAAAATCAATTGTAAAAAATAAAAAATTATGAAGAAATGAAAAATGAAAAGAGTACAAAAGTAAAATCGATTGTGTCTTTTGCAAATTAAAACGTATCAACTAAATTCAAAGTCATTCTATTTGGAAAAGACAAAAGTAATTCTTATTCTCTTTCTCTTTTCACCAAAAAATAAATAGATAGAAATTGCATAGTAAGAATGTGGCTAACCTAGAGACATTTTTGTCCAACTGGATTTATTTTCTGAGAGTTGGGCCATGGTTTAATAAGTCCAATTGAGTTGGATCTCCATTAAAACTTAAATTAGATTCCTACAAATTATTCTTGGCATGATTAAATTAATCATGGAGCTTAAAATTAAATTTTCACCTCAATTAATAATTTTTTAATTAATTTTAAATCTACAATTAATTTGTGTTCTTTACCAAAAATGGCAAAATAACTATTATTTGCCTAAAAATACCCAAAGTATTCATTTTCCTTAAAATTTTCTATTTTCATAATTTTTCATAATTTCTCATGATAATTCCTTATTTTCTCAAATTAAATCCTTAATTTTTCATAATCTCACTTAATTAATTTTGGGATGTTACACAATCATATTGACAAATACAATTGCTTTAAAGCCAACGCCTACTCTTCTACCATAGCCATCTCTAACATCAAATGTTGACTCACCTCTACTATAACCATATGAAACATGACAGATTCATAATCGCCACCCCAATAGGTTTTGGACAATGGATATAATAGATAAGGGTGACTTGAGGTTAAGACTATAAAACCCTTTATGTCATGTAACAAATTAATTAACTTGTTTTTTTTTTTTATATGAGTAAGGTGTTGTGAAGAAGGCTCAACTTAAGGTGAAGGACATGTGGGTGATGCCATGTGGCTATTGGGTAATTCTCCTATTCAATTAGAAGCATCGACAAATAGGCAAGTTCAGTGGCTTATTGGGAGGATTTTTAGGATTAGTGGCATTAGATGTTAGGTTGTTCTAGATTAGTTGTAAGAGATAGACACAAATTCCAACCGTTGACAAAGAAAAAAGTTATATAGGTATTATAACAAGAATATGTATTGTATTTTCTTTTTGTCTTTAAGCAACCTAATCCATGGGTAAGTTAACTAATTTTGTTTGTTATGCTAGGAAGGCAAAATCTCACTTTAAAGATGCAGTTGATAAGAAATGGAACTTAAGAAATATTGCCAAGCACTGGAAGGACAACCATAGCTAATTGTTCAAAGAATTCTATGAAACAAATCAAAGCAAAGAAGATAACAATCTAGCACATCCCAAATGTATTCCATAAAAATAATGGGCAACCTTCCTAAATATCAATGAGTGCAATAGTGGTGCTTAAACTACTATCGCCAATTTCATTTAATGTTGCATAAAACCACTATAAAAATGTTATTAAAAAAAAAAAAGAAAAAGAGGCCACAAAATGACATTATATCCATTAAACCTTTTAACATACCCAATGATGTAGCCATTAATGGTCATTAGGCCTAACTTTTTCTCATAAGAATTGTAAACCCCTATCTCAGACAAGCATCCTTAAATGCACATAACTTAAATGATGTCTTTTTAATAGCCTTAGTTGGAACTTAATTAAAAGTATATGTAGTTGTCTTAAGGATTTTAATTCACAAGGACTTAAAAATTTTGGAGCCACTTATCATGCTCCATATTATATCTAATAATGTTCAGTTTCTTCTTTCCACTATGCCATTTTGGTTTGAAGAACTAAGTGTAGTGTATTAGGCAACAATTCTATCCTATTAAAGAAAATGAGCAAATGGACCCAATGCTTATCCATCTTCAGTGCATTTACTATAGTACTCACCACCTTTATCTGATCTCAGTATTATAATTTGCATAGTACATTATTTCTCTACATCTATCCTAAATACTTTATCAACATTTAATGCCTTATCCTTATTATTAAGTAGATAAAGATATAAGTATTGAGAGTAATCATAAACAAAGGTGATGAAGTATACTATAAATATTTGTATATATGATTTCTAATATGTTAGAGCTCTTCTTAGTAGCTTTCTTAGTCTTATTAGTCTGCTTTCTCTTAATACAGTCTATACAAGTGTCAAAATTAGTAAATTTAAAAGTATTAAATACTCTATCATTTACTAATCTTTTCATCCTTTCTATTGAGATATGACCAAGCTTACAGTGCAACAAGATAAAGAAATTTTCATTAGTAACACACCTCTTAATATCTATCCTACTAGAAACATACATTTAATCATAAGAGGTACTGTCTTCACTACTAAAAATTAACTATTTTGCTATAATGCCTTAACTACAGTTAAGGAAACCATAGCTATTCTAGGCCTTAACCGTGCTTATCATAACCATAGTTAAGATTAACATCTTAACCATAGTTGTGTTTCAAACTACAATTAGGACATATCCTAACTGTGGTGTGATACAAAAGCAATTAGGACAATATATGTTCTAATTGAGGTTTCTTTAAAAACTATAGATAAGGTGTGCTGTATACCATACTCTTCTAGCTTTTCCATTCTTTTACATGAGCTAAGCTTCATACACTTTGCAAGAAAATTCATATATTTTAATGTATTAATTTGCATTACGTAAAGCTCTATTTACTCATTTCATGCTTCGTGTGTCATATAAACTCATCATTATCATCTTTCATCTATAACACATCCATACAAATAAAAAACATCACAAAATATCCCAAGAGTCTCGATTTTGGCATCATACACCAGAAAATTCAAGGTTTACTCTCAGGTTTACTGTTCTAATTTTTTTAGTATGGACTTTGAAAAATCATAATTAATTTTTTAAAAAATTAAAATCAAGTAAATGATAGCTTTCTAGAAAGATCTGAGTGTCACCTAAAGGTAAAAATTATTCCAAACCTTGAAAACATCAACTAGTCTACAAAAAACAATAGAACAATACCAAAGGTCTAGCTACTATGTCTGCTGTCACAAGTTTTTGAAATACATTTTGAAAATTCATGAGTAATTCTAGAAAATTTAAAATTAGGTAAACCATACCATTCTAGCAATCTCTAGATGTTAAATAATGATTAAACATAATTTTAGACTAATGCAATGGCCTTTAACCTACGATAATTGATAGAACAGTACCAAAGGTCGAGCTGCGTTGTTGGTACTATCATGCAAATTCAAAAAAAAATTTCTCCCTCTAAAGAGCTCCAAATAAGATGATCTTAGTGGCTATGAAAAGCTTATAGTGTCTAATTTATGCCTATAAAATTGCATAAGCATTAAATATCATTTGTCCTATGTGTTATATAGAAATATAAACTGACCATATGAATAGTGCTATTACCATTTTAATAGAATTTTTTTAACTTTGAAAAATCATAATAAATTTTCTAGAGTCCAAATTGAGTGCTCTTTTACCTTGTGAAAAGATCTACATAATACCTATATTCATGCCAAATTTTATAGGAAAATTCATTCATTTAGTCAATTTTATAAGAAGATTTGGTCACTTTTTAGGTTCATAAGGGATTCTTAAGGCACCATTTCACTTTCTTAATATTCCATAACCACTTAAGCATGTCCCAAAGCATAAATGAAGCCGAGGGAAGCATCTCAAATGGTCCAAAATATTATGGAGCTCAATCTCACCATGCCACTCACACTTATACACATGCATATCATAAAACCTAGGTGGCAAAAATCCATACATCAATTCATTTGGTCCCAAAATCCATACATACATCATCATTATACATATTTGGATGTGTTCAAGAGCCTACATCATACATACATTGTGAGATTAAAATTTTTGACATTAAAATGCTTTAGAATGCCCATTCTCCTACTCGTTTGTCAAAGTATCATGCTCCAAAGCTTTAGCCTCCATCCATTGGTCTTCTTGGCTTCCCTAGGCATTATTAGACATTGGAAGGGGAGGAACGAGATTTAAAAAATCTCAATAGCTCTTTACTTTTTCAAACATACGTAATGGATGATAAAACATGTCAAAAAATGCATGTATGGTATTTAGACTACTAGTGAACATACATATAGCATTTTCATGGTCATAAAAACTCATACATATCATACATAGGCTCTTAAAAAGTATTGGTCTAGCCTTACCTATTTTCTTTGGGACTTTTGGACTTGCTTCACCCATTTTCAAAGGAATTTTAACTAAGCTTTACTCTTCTTGAAACTTTTAGCTTAGTCTCACCCAATCCTAGGGCTTTTGGCTCATCCTCACCCTTGTTAAGGGACTTTTGGCATTACCATACGCATTCAAGCCAAAACACATTCATAAAGCACATTTCAAGAACTTCATGGTACCATAACATGTAGGCAATAGCTAGAAATATTTTTCATGACATAAACATACATACAAGCATTCAAAGATAAGCAAACATCTTATGCATGCATGAGAGAAAGATTAAAGAGCTACCTTAAAGCCAATGTCACACTTTTTTCTTGACTTTGTCTTCCCTTTTTTGGCCAAGCTCATGGAATTGGGTGGCACTTGATTCTCTTGGCCTACACACATTAAATGGGACATGATTTAATCATTGGAAGAATCTTTGGCTTTATACAAACTCTATGGAAGCTTACTTTCTCATATACCTCTATTATGGTTTCATACAAGACACAATAAAGCAACTATTGGAATTCATTATCTTGGCTCCATTTTCTCCTTCAATCTAAGTCTCTTGACTCTATTTAGATTTCTTGGAGTCATCATAAATTCATTCTAGAGAGCCTAGCTATAAGTTGCTTCTTTATGTCTTATTATGAAGCCTACACCTCCATCTCACAATCTATACTTTCTAAATTTTTTCAAGGCTTCCTTTAATATTCTTCTATCATATCTAGTTCTATTCTAGCCTTAAAACAATTTAAAACACTCCCTAGATAGCCAGACTTACTTAGGCCAAGGCATGCACATATTTTTATGGCTTATGAAGTTTGCTTTGTTCTCTTGAAGGGAATGGCACTTGGGAGGCTTCCTAGATGTCTTGAGAGCTCATATATACTTTTAGACAACTTAAATTATCCTTAAGAAGCTCAATCTTGGCCTAGGTACACCAAAACCCCTAACTTTGTCAACTTACAATCTAATGCTTCTTGATTGGATTTCTTTACCTATACTTGTTCCTCACACTCCAAAACCTATGATTCTCCCTTGTTAGAACCAGAATTCATCCCCTAGAGAATGGGCTCTACGTTGGATTAAACACTTATGGAGGAGAACAACAATAAAGTACAAAAGGATCATGGTTCTTACCTTGTTTCAATGCTTTTCCAAGGGTTCTTTCTATTACTCCCAAGTTCCTCCTTGAAATTTTAAGCTCTCTCCTCTATACTAGCCACAAACTAGTCCCATATAAGCCATTAAAACCATAGGTGGAAGAGGAAAAGGAGAGGAACAAGATTAATGAAGGAAGGAGTATGAAATTTCAAGGTTTTCTCACCTTTTTCCTAAGCTTTTCCTTCCTCCTTTGCTCCCTTCTTGGATGTCTCCCTCAGTTTGTCTGCTCTCTATTTTTAGATACCTAAAAACGTGGGTGAAGAGAGGGCTAAATAGGACCGTGTATTAAGGAGCCAAAAGGTCACTTTTTGCAACTTTTTCACTTTTCATTTAGTCCTTAAATCATGGTTTCTTCATTTGGCCTCAGTTTAATTCCTTTTTGAAATTCATCTTTCCATTATAATATTTAGGTCCTCTAACTTACAAATTGCCTTTGGTTTCACCCAAATTGTATTTGAAACCATTTAAAACTATTTGGTCAAAGTTTCAGTCAATCGACAGCCGAAATCACTCATTAGAGGGGTTTTAACTGTTCTAAGGGTTCCCATGATTTTCAAGGTCTTAGAGAACCCTAAAAAACTCAAATTTTCTATTTAGAAAGCCCCTCCCTGAGTTTTCCAAAATTGTTAGAAATTACGAAAAGGCCCCAACTTATTTTCGTAAATTTTCTTAGCTTTTTTGGCTTGGGCTTCTGGGTACCTTGGGCATTGGATCCTTATTTTTCATTATTTAGAATTTTTTAAAATTTTATTTGGCATCAAATCATTCTATTCAAGGGACTTTCTTTTATATCTAGTGAGTTTCATACGTTTAGGGAGAAACCAAATGTTACATTTCTTCTCCCTTAAATAAATTTTGTCTTCGAAATTTAAGGGTATAACCTTACCTAGTTTTTCTCATATTATCATTAACTAGCCTTGTCTTCCTTTTTTTCTTGGCTCTATTTACTTCTTTTGGAGACTAGGCTCTTTAAGTTTCTTTCTACTAGAGGACTTTATGTTATTAGCTTATTGTATCTAATTATCTTTCTCTATGTTATTGCTACAGAGCATAAAACTTCTTTTGGTCATAAAGGAAATTAACCTCTATCATTGAAATGTATTTTGATAACTCTGGTCTATGTAATAGGAGAGCTTACTATTTTACATCTGATTGATCTTAACCCGTTCATATGGGTTGACTTTCTTGCTTAGTGGACTTACTTGTATATACATTTGGAGATAACTGATTTAGTATTAAATCTCCCTTAGCTTCTCTTAATGGCTTTCTATAAAGTCTCATTATCTCTCCCTATTCATAAACAGCCATCAGGGACTTCCATCTACTACTTAACTGACTTAACTGTTCAATCCACTATTTCACTTCGCTTTCTTTCCTACTAGCTCATCCCATAGTCAAGGTTTATAGTTTTATTTTTCTCCATCATAGACCCTAGACTCTAGCCACTTACTGGGATCATAGCTCCCTCAAGGAGTTGCTATTCTTAATTGTCCTCGTTTCTCTGCTTATCATAGTACTTACTTCTTTTAGGCCTAAACTTTTCTTTACTCTCCTTATTTGTTAGGGAGTAGGCATTATCCAGTCCTTCATCTTAATAACTGACTGGCATAACTCTTCAACCATTCGTACTAGTAGTGAAGAGCATCTACCACTAACTAATATTGAATACTTGTGGGATGCTAACTTTTCTCATAATCTCAACTACTAGAGATGTGGTTTACCACTTACCCCATTATAAAGAACCGCACTCAACCCTATTCTAAATGATAGCTGTAGCAATAGGGATATTTCTATCCCTCGATTAGGTTTAATATTTATTGGGTAGTGGTTCATCTAATTATGACTCTATAAAGTTACTTTCTTGCTTTCCTTATCCCATATACCATGCTCATCTCTCTAAAAGTCTAGTCAGTGGTCTAATGGTCTGAGTATAGCCCTAATGTCTCTGGTGGAAATAATCTACCAGACTTAGGAAATCTCTAGTCTCTGAGATAAAAACTGTTTGAAACTGTACTGATTTATGAGACTAATTAATCTATAAAAACTATCTTAGGTTGTAACCTCCTCAGAGAACAATTGTGCTGTAACAGTACGCTTTCTGTAACTCTGTGGGATCTAATGTGACCCATAGATCTATTGCGACCTCTCAGAGTCTGACTAAGGTCTACTGCAATCTACTATACTATACTAAGATCTACTGTGATCTATATCTGGGAGATTTCAAAGCCTACGATCATTGTATCTGTAAATAAAACACATGCTCATTAAGTTTGACAACCATCGCCCATAATCTCTGAGGCTAAACTTAGATATCTATTATGCTCTTTACGTGAAGTGGGTTCTATATCATTTGCTTCTCTGTTGATCCCACCGTGATGATACTTAAGAGTCTCCTGAGTTTCACTTACTACTCTTTATGGGATTATCAGGTTCCCACTTCAAGCCTTTTCATTCAAGTTTTCTTTCTTTCTTTGCTCTTGCTGGCTTACTTTACTTTACTTGTACTCATTCTGACTTTCTTTTTGAACCCGACTAGTTTTGACAATGCCTCTATTATGCTTTCAAGTGCCTTTAGCACTAAGGCATTTTAAACATTAAGTGTGCCTGACGTCTTTTGCAGGATAAAGATCATATGCTAGTCTTTTTTTGTTTCATTTAGTTATATCATAAGGGACTCATTCTATACATGCTGAACTTGTGCTATCCAGCTTTTTGCATTCTACTATTACCAGCATGTTCCTTTTACATCATTCTATACTAGGAATTCCTTTATGCATACTTTTCTTTATAGTTCTAATATTACTGGAATCCCTTAACTTCTTTTTCTTTGGCTTATCTCTTTACCTCGTATGACACAGGGGGAAAGAAGGAACTCTTTCTCTAAATTCTTACTTCATTTACTATTCTATTCCAAGGCCCTTTATGTTGCCCAGTTATCTCTATTAGGGCATCATATCATGCTTTATGGACATCCATACCAAGGACAATAGTGCTTACTCAAGCACTTATTAATGTCACCTCTACACATGTTCTTAATTTATTATGTCCTTGGCTTTGACGTCATCACATACTCTCTCTTTTACTTTACTATCCCTTTACTCATATGCAAGGGTCATTTATTATTCCTGTATTCCTTTACTATTCTTTTGCTTCTTTATATTTAAGAGCATTTTTATTCTTTTCTAGGTTTACCTCTACTTGCTCACTTTCATGAGCATGGGGGAGGTATAATTTCTCTTATTTTCTGGTTTTATTTTTAATTAAACCATCCCTTTATAAGAAATTTTTATTTCATGTAAACCCTGGAGCTTATCTTCTCCAAAGCTCTTGGCTTACATTTCCTCTCTGTATAATACTGGGCCTCACCTTTTCAAGTGGTTTTTAACTTTATCTAGCTTCCCTGAAAGCACTAAGGCACTAGCCACTTGCCTCAGCTGGTTACTACATTTTAATCAGAGCTAGGTTTCCTCTTTGCTTAACCTTTTCACTTTCATCTCTAAGAGCATAATCTACTAATTTTAAGGTTTTATTAACTCAATTTAGGCTATGCATCCTCAATGTCCTAAATCTATATTATTGGAAATTTTATGCTCCACTCAATGCTTTTACTACTCGTGTGCTTCTAAGTTGCATTCATCTCATACTAAGGAAGCTCATCTGGTTAACTGCTAAACCCTTACTTGTTTGCTTTTACTATGCTCATTTTACTAACTTTCCTTTAATCCCCATTGAAGAAAGGATATCTCTTTCTGTGTACTAGTTTCTTAACTTTTCCTTGCTTTTTATACCTCTAAAAATTTCAAATCAAAGGTTTATCCCTTAGGGGGTTTTACTAGCCATTGACTGGGTGGCCTACCACATCTTATTTTTCTCTCATCAACACAAGGAGAACTTTCATTGAACTTTCATTTTGAACCACTTCCTCATTAAACTAAGGTTCTCTTTTATACTTATCTCAGCTTACATATGAAATTCCATTTATTGCTTTTTTTAAGCTTCAATTTATACTCAACTTGAAACACTTATCTCACTAGGGCTGTAACTCACTGTAGGTCTAATTAACTCACACAGGCTTACTGTGAACTGTCACTTTCAAGCTTTTCTTTTCTCCTCTTTGAACTCCTCACACTAAGCCCATCATGTTCAGCTTAGGGCACCATTACTAGAGTGTACTTTTCTTTTATATTCATAACACCCTCTTGCATATACATACATACTTGTGACAGGTTCCACATGCTTGGAATTCATGGCCTTAGCCCGTTGTTCATTATCACACAAGGTAGCATCTTAGGTTGGAGTCAATGCCTTATGGGCAGGTCTCTACAACCTTACTACTCTTGTGCCAAATATTCTAGCTCTTATTACTGCTTAATCTCAAACATTCTCGTGCTAAGCCATAGAACATGTCAATTTCTCTCTTAGAATCATGCATTAGAGTCATTGCTCATTTATTACTTAACAATTTTCTATGCTTGCTAATGGGTCATTTAATTCTCTTTCACTTTGTTCATGTTAGGGGTCTCAACTTGCTGTGCTATGATTAACCCCATAACAGTTCATTTCTCATATTAGCCTAAATATGACCAACAAGGCCTTCCAAATGACAATACACTTTATCATTACTGGTTACTTCTTCTTTGGCTATACGGTTTGAGCCTCAACTACCTCTATATTCAGCCCACCATCAAGGCTAATAGTTTTTGCCTTTTACTTTATTCATGCATAACCAAATGGTACATTTAGGCTATCAGGGCTATATGGAGTGTTGCCTATAGACTCTAGCCTCTGGCTTGAGGGGAATATTTTCTAGACTCTAATTCTTTTTTTATGTGAAAATAAGGTAAACACACAAAGCTGACTAAGAACCTTCTAACAAAGGTAGATGTCTACTCAAGCTAACAAGATCCTCATCTAGCAGAGCCTTCATCCAACCAAGGGGAGCAGAGAAGCAAAGGATATCTGACAAAACTAAAAGCGCAAACCAAGTAGCCTTATCCACCATTTTGTTTTTCTCTCGAAAGATATGAGTCACTTTGATCACCCAGTCTCTTGACATTAAGGAATGAATCTTCGTAATGATGTCACATTCTATATGTAAATGGTTAAGAGGTCTCAGGAGTAAGTCCACCACTTCAAGGGCGTCCAACTCTAGCTCCACTTTCCTCAACCCAGCATCCCAAGCAACTTTAAGCCTAAGGAGAGCACTCCAGAGCTTAGCATTTAGGCCATTATGTGAGTCCAACTCGTAGCAGAAACCTAACAGAAACTTTCCACCGTGATCCCTAATAACTCTACCGCAACCCAAAGCACCTAAGAGGCTATTATAAACACCATTAATGTTGATCCTCATGAAGTCATGCATGGAAGGGGACTAACACTACATCTAAACAATCCCATGGTTCCCCTGGATATTTAAAGCGCACTACTGCATGGCTCTAGAGATAAAATAAAGGTAGCTCTAACCTTAGCCAACAGCTCCAAGATAGAGGACCTAGCATTTTTAAAGATAAACTCATTTCTTCTTCTCCATAGGTTCTAGTAAGAGATGGCAAAAGTTACCTTCCATTCAAACTCCTTTACCATGTTAGAGTTATTCAGGCTGGCCCAAAGCCACTTGCTAAAAGGAAGTTCGAAGAAGCTCTTTTTGAACTTCCTGGGGATCAGGAAGAGCTAGAAAGCCTTGGAGAACCTACAATCCTAAAGCACATAAACAAAGTCCTCTCTAAGACTACCACAGATAGAGCAACTCATATTACCATGCATCCCTCGCTTGAACCAGGTGAGATTCATAAGGAGCCAATCCCAAACAGCTAACCACAAAAACATATGGCAACGATAAGGCACCCTCAACTTCCAAATATTCTTCTAAAGAGGATCTTCATACACAAAGACATCAGCATGCAAAGACGAATACACAAGTCAGGTAGAAAACCTTCTCGTGTTATTTCATTGCCACATAATTTCATCTGGTTCATCTTTTCTAGTGCTTACAATCACACTATTTAATCTATGAAAAATGTTCTTAGGCAGCAGCTCTGCTAGCATTTGCCAATCCCAGAACCCATTCTCAAAATCAACCACCTTTGCTTTAAAGAGCTCGCAGGGAATTTCCTTAACAGTAAACTCTTCCAAAGGGTTGCATCTAGGAAGCCAGTGATCATGCCAAAAATTAATAATCTTTCTATTACTAAGCTTCCACTCCATTCCCTTTAAAACATCCTGCCAAGCGGATTTGATACCTTTCCAAACTCCAGACCCTTTCCTTCTCATTTCAACTTTCGGGATAATATCAGTTCCACAATTGTAATTACTTCACACCATGTTCACCCATAAAGAGTTGCGATCTTACATAAGCCCCTACCTAAGTTTCACCATAATAGCTCTACTCTGAGTACGGGAATGCCTTATGCCCAGGCCAACATTGCACTTAGGCTGGCAGACCTCATTCTAAGAGACTAGGTGAACTCTGTGTTTTTCCCTATTAGAGCCCCACAGGAAGGAATAGTTCAACTTGTCTAACTCCTTATAAGTAGCAGCTAGAAGAAGAGCCGTCTTCATAGTATAATTAGGAAGGGCAAATAAAACAGAGGTAATAAGAGTTTGTCAACTAGCAAGGGACAGGGAATTTATATGTTATCCTGCAATACGTTGGCTGGCGTTAAAAACCAAGTCCTTGTAGGTATCCTTCCCCACTCAAGAGTGATTAAGTGGAACACCCAAGTACTTCCCCAAGTCACTTGTTAGCTTGAAGCTTAGGGCCTTACTAATCTCTAACGTACGAGAGTGATGAATATTCTTGAAAAAAAAGACCTTAGTCTTAGCCTAGTTTATCTTTTGTCCAGAGGCATTGCAAAAAATGATTAAGACAATCTTTGATGACCTCAACTTGGTCACTACTAGTTTCAGTAAAAATGACAATATCATCAGCAAAAAATAAATAAAAAATCAAAGGACCTTTCCTATCGATCAGAAAGGGGCGCCAGTGACCCTTATCAACCTCGCTCTGGATCAAGTGGGCTAGCTTCTCAACACAGATCACAAATAGATATAAAGATAGAGGGTCTCCTTGCCTAACACCTCTCGTGAAGGTAAAGTTCTTAGTTTTTTTACGATTCTAAGAAAGTTGCATGGAGGAGGACGAAACACACTTCATGATAACTTCCCTAGTACTATTCGATAGGTTTAGATCCTTTAAACACTCAGCCAAAAAGTTTCAATTCAACCTATCATATGCCTTTTCAAGGTCAATTTTGATAGCCATAAAACCTCTCTTCCCTTTAGAATTTTTCATGGAATGAATGACTTCCTGGGCTATAAAGATGTTATCAGTTCCACTGCTTCTTGGGATGAAGCTGCATTGGTTAGGGGAAATGATTGTAGGCATAACACACAGTCTTTTTGAAATGATCTTGGTGATAATTTTATAGACAATGTTACAGAGGCTAATAGGCCTCAGGTCCTTCAGATTAGCTAAGTTTTCAACTTTCAGGATTAGGACCAACAGCATGTCGTTAATATCTTGAATCATAGCCTAGTTAGCAAGGCACTCTCTCACCTTAGACACAATCAACAACCCAACCTAATTCCACTGGCTTTGGAAGAAAAGGGGGTTTAACCTATCTAGACTTAGAGCCTTCAGAGGTCCCATGTCAAAGATGGCCTATTTGATTGCCTCTAAACTAACCCCATTGTTTAAAGAAGAAAGCAAATTGCTAACAATAAGAAGGAAATTAACATCACAGGCCAAGGGATCTTTATTGCCCCTTTCATCATAGTAAATGTTTTTAAAGAACTCCTTAGCTTGACCTGCAATTTCCTTCATGTCAAAACAACGCTCCTCATTCCCATCCAAGATGGCTTCGATCTTATTAATCTTCTTCCTCTTATTAGCCATCACATGAAACATCATCGTATTGCCATCTCCTTGAATATACCAATTACAGTGTGATTTTTGCATCTATAGGAGCTCTTCTTAAAGTAGGATGTCTTTCAAGTCTTTCTAAAGCTTACACTAGAGCTCAAGAAGGAAAGGAGATTGTCTCCCATTCTCGAAGCATCTATTAATTCCTTCAAGATGGCAGAAAAGGTCCTCTTTTTTCCTATTAATATTACAAAAATCCTTGCAATTCCAGTCTTTAACCTTGTTCATGAATTTCAAAACAATTGACATCTAATCCCCATGCTGGTTCCAAGAGCATTTAACCAAATCTTCAAACTGCCTATGAAATGACCAAAGGGCTAAAAATCTAAAAGGCCTAGTCATATGGTTCAATCTTTTTTGCATAGACAACTGAAGAAGTAGCGGACAATGATCGGATTTAAACATAGGGAAATGGAATACTATAGTGTTAGGAAAGCAATTACATGAAGCCTTGTTAGCTACCATCTTATCAATCTAACTCTCATAACCTACCCTACACCAAGTAAACGGAGGGCCTTTAAAACTAATGTCAACTATGTTCACATCCATAAACCAGTTATGTAAATCCTTATCTATTGCTTTATTATACTTCAAGCTAGACTTCCTTTCATGATCATAAAAAATAGCATTAAAGTCCCCACAATGCACTAAGGCCCCTCAATGCTAGAGCCAATAAGGCAGAGGTTATCCCAAAGAAGTTTATGAATAGAAGGAGACATGGAGGCATAAACTAATGTGAAAAACCAAGCTTCATTCCCTACATGAGAGATTTTGTAGCGAATAAACTGATGGTCTTTCTCAATAAGAACAAAGTTTTAGATGTTTCCCTACCTATAATTCTAAATACCACTATTAAATCCAACAATATTAACCAGGTTAACTCTATCAAAACCTAGCTTAGCAGAAGTCGCCAAAGCTCGCTCTTCACCTTGTCTCCTTTCGAGCATGCCCAAAACATCAACTTTGTACCTAGAGTAAAAGTCTCAAACCAACCTAGGGAACAAATGAGAGCCTATCCCTTACATGTTGCAAATAAGCAGATTCATAGAAACACTAAACAGGAAAGAAGAAGGTTAAGCCTACGATGACCTAGGTGGACTGCCACCTTCACTCATACTTGATTTGCAGCCTACATTATGTGTATCTTCAGGAGTCATGTGCAAGGAGCTTAGCTTAGCCAAGCCCCCTCTAAAACCTTTAAAGGACGTAGTTGCTTAGGACCATCAGTGAAAAACTTAGCCTCGAATCCACCCCTAAACCCACTGGTACCCAGAGGCTTAAAGGGGTTTCTGGCAATGAGATTTGGGCTAAGCTATCCACTTTTATTCCCTTTAAATCTCTTTTTAGCTTTTTATAGTAAAACCGTCTTTCTCTAAAACTAAACGCCCTAGAGTATCCTTTCCCTTATCAAGCAACACAGGCCTAGACAAAGACTGTCTACTTTGGCTAGGGCAAGACCCTGAGTTTTGTTTCTCTTTAGATCCCAGACCCTTTCCTGCATGCACCTGCTCTAGACGATGCATGGCTTCTACAAAGCCATTAAAAGGAAGCTTGCCATTCTAAGCTTTCATAGGATTGTTTATAGCATGCTTACTATTCTCCCTATTGACTAGTCTCTAGAACCTTTGTCTGATCTCTTCCTCGACCGATGCTTAACAATGAGCCAAGTCCTGAAGTCCTCACTAGCTGCTTACTTGTCAGGTATAGGCACTGGCAGAGGTCTCACTGGCATTCCCTCCATCACTTGTGAAGTTTCCTTCCCCTCACTAAAAGTATCGCCACCATCCTTCCTTGGGTTTCCTTTCTTCTCCACCAGCTTCATATGTTGCATTACCTCAGGATCTAACACTTTCTCCAAGGAACCCACCTCCTGACCTCTCTGCAGGCTAGCATCCTGGCGGTGGCAATATTTTCCATATTAAAAGCAAATAAAGTGTAACCCTTCATACTCAACTTTGAATTTACTTCCATAAATCATAACACTTGGTAATAGCTGACGTCCAAGGTCCAGATCAACGCATAGTTACGTGAACCTTCCCATGGACATGGTAGGAGTACTGAAATCATTAGTTAACACCGAGATCAATGTAGTGTAATTGATCTTCAAAGTCCTACCAACAAGGCTCCATATTCTCCATAAACAACGGGAGTTATAGCACTCCATAGGTAGGTCAAGGATCCTTATCCAAGCTATAATCATAGTTACATCCCTCTCTGACCAAGGGTTGAACATAGGCCCCACCTTTGAACCAGTAGGTAACAATCCGCTATCATCCATGGTCCCTCTTGATAAGCATACCTTAGGTCCTCTTTACTTTGGAATGACACAATGAAGAAACCATTGTCTAGAGCCAAAATCTTAAATGGTGCTTGAGGTTTCCAGCGCCTCTCAAGACTAAATCTCAAGAAGTTAAGTGTCATTTTCTTCCCCATGAGCTTGATGATCAAGGAATTCTTCCAAGGCTTGCATTACTCTTTATATTCTTCCTTTGTCACTTGCACCTCTAGACACTTGTCTTCCTAAACAGAAAAGGATAACTCTTCCCTCCCACGCTACAACTCAAAATCAGTCTCTTTATATAGCTGTTCCCACCAGTCCTCCGAATCCTTTAAGGAGTACTTATCCTCTTTGCATTCCTCCATATGATCATCTTCACTTGATCCAATTTGTAAAAGCTTACTCTTATAAGAGGACTCAGGGGAACCCAAGGAGTCCTTCTCTTTAAGGCTAATAAAACTCGTCTTTACCTTCTTATTTGAGCATATGATTAGGTCCAACTCCTCCGTGGAGAGGCTGTTCCTTAGGTCTTCTTTTTGTTGAACCATACCCTTCAAGGACCAAAGCGTCACTATTTTATCCTTACAGCCTGTCTCTTCTAAGTTGGCAAAGGGGGATTTAATTAGGGATTCTTACATTTGAGGCTTCCAAACTCTCTAATTCATCTAGGCGTCTGGGTGTCATGGCTGGGGGGAAAGTAACTTTCTCTCTCATTTTCCCTCTAAATTGATTCCTATGCAGCAACAATTTCACCTCATACTCGCTGTATCACTGCTTATCTCTACCTCAGGTAAAACATCCAGGAATGGTGTGAGTGTGATAATTAGGAAGGATTAGGCCTCTTATAATCTCTTTAGGCAAGCCTATCTTGCAGCAACATATTAATCTCTCGCTACTAACACACACAGCTTGCTATTAATCCCAGCAAGCTACCATAGACTATAAGGCTCTAGCCATGGGATCACTGAACTCTACTCTAAAAACTCTAGAGGCCTATTTCTCCTAAGATTCACCACCTATTCAAAACCATTCTACATAACTTAGCATGAATCATAGATATATCCCACAATTTAACACTCACCATACCTTTTCCAAGCCTACACATACTTATAACATCACCTCTTCAAGCCATAGCCAATCTTAAAAGGCTTAAAACGTTGCTTTAATATCAATAAATGTAATATCATACTCTTCTAGCTTTCTCATTCCATTATATGAGCTAAACTTCATACACTTTGTAAAAAAATCCATATATTTTAATGTATTAATTTACGTTACGTAAGGCTCCATTTACTCATTTCATGCTTCGTGTGTCATATGAACTCATCATTATCATCTTCCATCTATAACACATCCATACAAATTAAAAACATCACAAAATATCCCAAGAGTCTCAAGTTTGGCATCATACATCAAAAAATTCAAGGTTTACTCTCAGTTTTACTATTCTAGTTTTTTGGTATAGGCTTTGAAAACTCTTAATTAATTTTAAAAAAATCAAAATCAAGTAAATGATAGCTTTCTAGAAAGCCTTATGTGTTAACTATAGGCTAAAAATCATTCTAGATCATGAAAACATTAGCTGGATGGCAAAAAATAACATAACAATACCAAAGGTCCAGCTGCTGGGTCTGCTATCATAAGTTTCTAATATAAATTTTGAAAATTCATAAGTAATTCCAAAAAATTCAAAATTTGACAAACCATACCATTTTGGAAAGCGCTAGATGTTAACTAATAACTTAAAATAATTCCAAACCAATGTAGTGGCCTTTAACTTATGTAAATTTATGGAATAGTGCCAGAGGTTGAGCTACAATACTAGTACTATCATGCAAATTCAAAAATTTGGTTCTCCCTCTACAGAGTTGCAAATGAGGTGCTCTCAATGGCTATGGAAATCTTATAGTGTCTCCCGTGTGACACAAAAGAGCAAACTGATTGTATGAATAATACGCATACTATTTCTGCATAATTTGACTAACTTTAAAAAATAATAATAAATTCTTTAGAAATCTAAATTGAGTGCCCTTTGGTTCTATGAAAAGCTTTAGATATACCTACTTTTTAGCTAAATTTTATGAAAAAACACACTCATTTGGTCAAATTTTGGTTCAGCACACATAATGGTCAATTTTGAAGTCTAAATTGGTGTCTCAAGGCATCAAAAAGCTTTCCTCTCATCTCATAGCTACTTGGGCACATCCAAAAGTATAATTACAACATATAAAAGTATGCCAAATGATCCTAATCATCATAGAGCTCATTCCCACCTTGCCACTTACATTCATACACATGAACATAAAGGCAAATGAGTGTCAAAAACTCACATTCTCATTTATTTGGCTTCCACATTGATACATATATCATATTTACATACATTTAGACATGTTCAATGGTTTACATCATATATACATCTCATAGTTACAATTCTTGACATCAAAATGCAAATACAAAGCTCATTTCTCTATCCTTTTGTCAAAGTCTTGCTTCTTATGGTTGTTGACCCCTATTTCTTGGTCTATTTAGCTCACCTAGACATGGTTAGACCTATATGGGAGAAGAGTGAGATTTAAAAAATCCCAATAGCTCTTAACCCTTTCAAATATACATAATGGATGCATATATATGTCAAAGAGTGCATGCATGATATTCAAGCTATTATTGAGCATATATAAAACATTTTTCTTGTCACATAGATTTATACATGGTAAACATAAGCTCTCAAGGGCATTGGTTTCCTCACCTATCTTTCTTAGGACTCTTGGATTTGCTTCACCCACCTTCAAAGGACTTTTGATTTAGCCTTACTGTTCTTGAGACTTTTGGCTTTGTCTCACATTTTTAGGGACTTTTGACTCATCCTCACCTATGCTAAGGGACTTTTGACACAACCATATGCATTCAAGCCACTTTGCATGCATAAATATATTTTAAAAAGCATAATGGTACCATAGCTTGTAAGCAATAGCTAAAAATATTTCTTATAGTTCAAACATACACACAAGTTCTTAAAGACAAATAAACATCCAAACTATATGTAACATCTGAGTTTTTGTAGACATGAGAACTCAAGGTTTTAGAATTTTTTTTAAGTCCCCTAGCTATAGCGAGGAGGCCTGTTAGTTATAGCAAAGATGCCTGTTCGCTATATTGAGGATGTTGTTCACCATAATGAGAATGCCTGTTCGCTATAGCGAGTTCATGGCTCATAAAAATTCAAGGAGTTTTTTGTAATAGTGCTAGCTATGGCGAGAACAGAAGGAATTGATAAATGCACATCGTAGTGTGGGGTGTGTCCCCCTATAGCGAGATTTATTTTGAAAAAATGTAAGAAAGTGAAATTTACTTTTTAAAAATGTCTAGAACTCTTCCCCACCTCTAGACTAACTTTTAGCTAGCTGAAAGGAGAGAGAGAGGCCAGAGAAAAGGGCACACAGGAGGGAGAGCTAAGAAAGAAAGAAGTATTGAAAAGGTGAGAAACCTTGCTTCTTTCCTTGCTTCTTTTCATGCCAAGTTTCTTCTCCATCTTCTCTCCTTTCTTTCCTTAAATATGGAGGTCGATATGGTTTTATTTTGAGGCTAACCCAAGTAGAAGAAGGAAGTTTTGGAAGAAAAAGGCTTGTTGCAAGTGGAAGTTTCTTGAAAAGCTCACAAACAAGGTAAGCTTATTGAATTTTAATGGCTTCTTCTTGGATGTTTCTCTTTAGTGAAATTTGGGTTAGACCTAACCCACTTAGAAGAAGATGAATTCTGACCTTAGCAATAGAGAAATAATTACTTGAGAGTGTGAGAATTAAGAATAGTCCATTGGAATCAAATGGGAGGCAATGAAATTCAAGATTGAGAATCTTGGGGTTTTAAGCCAAATGTTTAAGTCTGATTTTTCCTAGAGATATTCTAACTTATCTAAAAGCTTGTATGAGTCTATTAGATCCTTAAGACGATTGTAAAGAGCCATTCCTTCAAGGAAAAAGTAAGCAACTCCATGGGCTCCTTTTATGTACATATCTCAGCCTCAAGGGAGTTGGAACACCTAAAGAGTAATTTAAATTATTCTAAGGCTAGAAAGGGGCTAATTCTAAGTTAGAAACATTAAAGGAAGCCTTAGAATAAAGTTAAGAGGCTTGTTGTAACACCATAATTTCCTAGCTCAATCTATGCTACTTCTATGTCTCATATCATGAATTGCACAAGAGAGTAGGAAAAATGACATTAAAATAATGCATTTAGCATTACGTTGCATATGAAAATTTCATTCAGTGTCACGTGGATCATATGAGCTTATATATCATATTCTCATATTTAATTACATAGAGACAACTCATTTCCATCACCAAAAGTAGCCTATAACTTATGGAAACCAAAGGGAAGCATAAAACACATATATGCATTTTTGGCCAAAATTTTCTCACTTTTGTCACAAATTTTGGAAAATCATAAATAATTCTAAAAAAATCAAAATCATACATTCTTGGCCACTTTAGAAATCTACACATGTTTCTTTATGCTAAAAATATTTCTAGACCATGAAATAGAATATAGAAGATGTTTGACATTCGAAAAGGTCCAGAGATCTGGTTGTCTACTGGTACTATCACAAGTTTCTGTAGCAAATTTTAAAAATGTCCAATTAATTTCACAAAAACATAATCTATGAAAATGATACCAATCTAGAAAGCTACAAATGTTATCTAGAAGGAAAAAATAATTTCAAACCAATTCAGGTATGTTCAGGCATTGAAACATAATCAAACAATACCTAAGGTCAGCTTGAGCACCTGATACTAGATAGAATCTTTAAAAATTCATATCTCCCTCTCTAGACATCCAAATGGGGTGCTTCTAGTTGAAACAAGTCTCTATGAATGTCTAGTTTCTCCTTATAAAATTTTGTAGTAATTGGACATCGTTTGGGCTCTGTGTGATAGAAATCATTTTCAGACCAGTATGAACAATAACCTGACTAAAATCAAAATTTTTGCCAACTTTGAAAATTTATCAAATATTCTCTAGACCTCCAAAAATTATGTTCTTTAGCTTCCAAAAAACCTTTCAATAAGCTCTAATTTCATGCAAAATTTCAGATCAAGAAGAGTTCATTTAGACAAAAAGTGGCATAAGTTTTCAATATGGTCAATTTATGCTCCATATAGGATACCAAAATGTCCAAATGGTTTCCCTTGAGATTTGGCACCTTTTGGACAAGTCTAAAAGCATAATTAGGACTTGTATGAGTTGACCAAATGGTCCTAAATCTCATACATCTCAATTTGGCCATTCCACCTCCATTTATACATACACTTCCATAATACAAACTTGCCATTACATGACTAACATATGCAGTTCTATTCGTACAATCTTAACTCTCAATTATACATGATACGCTAATATAGTTATACATGTTCATAATATCATGGGACCTATACAACCATTGGTTACAACATTTTCCATTCATATGGCCTTAAAGTAACAAAATTCCAACACTTTAGTATCATGCTTTCATTTCTCATGTGGTTGGCTTTCATTCCCTTGCTCTCTTAGTTCACCTAGCATGTTAGAACATTGGAGAGGAGCAATGAGATTCAAAGAATCCCAATAGTTCATCTCCCATTCAACCATGCATAAAGGATGCAAAACAAGTCTTACAAATGCATGCATGGGCATATTGTTATGTGTAAACATTCAAGAAGTATTTTTAACATTTGAGCAAGTCTTACATGGCATACAAAAGCTTCCCAAGTAAGTGGATTGGCCTCACCCATTTACTTATGGATTTTGGACTTGCCTCACCCATTCTTTAAGAGGTTCTTGCACTCAACTTTGCTTTTGAGAATCAACCTCACTTTTGGGAGACTCTTTACTTTGTTTCAACTAATTTTAAGGGTTCTTGGCTCATCCTCACCATGACTAAGGGTTATTGGGCTCACCACACTTAAGCAAACCAAAACAAACATCATGAACATTATTTAAAAATATATTACATCATTATGGTACCATGGAGTAAGAGCTTATGCTAGAACATTTTTCATGGCTTAAAATATACATACACACATTCAAAGACAAGTAAAGAAAATGATCATGCATAAGAAAAGGTGGAGAAAACTACCTTGCTAGCATTTATACACTTTTTCCTTAAGCCTTGAATCCTCTCCCTTGACCTCATACACCCAAGAAGGTGGAAATCACTTCTCTTGGTCTAGACATATAATATGAAAGCTAATTATACTCTTAAAGCAAAGTCTAAGACTACACAACTTGCTTAGACATTAGCTTGGCTCATTAACCCCTTTATGTTTCCAAGAATGCACCTAATGAAGCAACACCTATCAAATAAATTCTAGACTCTATTCTTTCCTTTCAAATATGATTCTTGACTCCTTTTAAGCCTTTTGGAGTCATCACATAATTAAAATAAAAAGCCTAACTATATGTTGCTTCTTTAGGTCATATTATGGAACATAAGGCACCAACTCACTTTCTATGGTTTCTAAATTTTTCTCAAGGCCTCTCTTTATATTCACTCATCATATATGACTCAAAAATAGGCTTAAAAAAATTTAAAACTCTCCCTATGTATGCAAACCTCTCTTGGCCAAACCTAGGAAGTATTTTGCTCTCCATGGACTTTGCTTTGTTTTCTTGATGAAGGAAGTACATGGGGAGACTTCTAAGGATCTTAAGAGCTCATTTAAACTCTCATTTAGGCATAGAAACCAAGGTACTAAATCAAATTTTACAAAGAACATATGAAACTCTAAAATTTGCATCTTGAATTTTCATGGTTATTTGTTAATTCTCTTTGCATATTCTTAATCTCCACACCCTTTTTCCTAAGAATCATCCTTAGTTCTGCCTAAAAACTGAGCCCTCCTAGGGCTTCTTGAGTAGGGCAAAATGGGTAGAGAAGAGGAGTAAGGGATAGCAACCATGGAAGGAAAAATTACCTTATTTTCATGGCTTTTCTCACTTGAATCTTGTCTTCTTTAGGCTCCTCTCTTCAAATTCAAAATTTTCCCTTAAAATAGATTCATATACTTGAAGATAATCATAAGAAAGAAAGGGGAATGGAGAAGGAGAGGTTTGGAAAGGAGAAAGCATGAAAAATCATGAAAATCTATACCTTTCTACTTTGTTTTCTTCCTTCCTTCATGCTCCTCTTGGTGTGCCTCATCCTAGGGCTTCTTTCTCTGGTTTGAGGCAGAAACATAATGGGCTAAATGAAGGAAAGAGTGGGGCGCCTCATATATATAGGTGGAGGAAAGAAGACTTTTTAAAAATTTCTATTTTACCCTTCATTCTTAGCATTTTTGTTTCTAATTCGTTTTAACTCCTTTTTTAAAATCGTCTTTTCTATTATGAAATTTAGGTTCTCAATTTAGTAAAATGTCTTTGGAATTACTCAAATCAGAGCTAAAACCTTCTCGAACGAATTAGTCAAAGTTTGGGTCAACTAACATTAGAAAAAACCCACTTGAAAGGTTTTAATTATCCTGGGGCTTTCCATGGTTTTCAGAGCCTCTGAGAATCCTGAAGAACTCAAAATTTTCATTAAAAAGCCCTCCTATGTAAATTCCAAAATTTACTTAAAATTACGAAAATACCATTACATTTCGTAAGTTTTTCGTAAAAAATTGCTTCTTCATGCTAGGTCCATTTTTTCTTTTTGTCTAAGCTTGGGATTTTCATTTTTAGGAGTCTAGAATGCTTTTCAAATTTTTTGGAACTTTAACTAAGTTATTTTTGAGGACTTCCTTTTGTATCTGGTAAATTTCGTTCGTTTACGGAAAAATCATACGTTACGTTTCTCACATTTTTTCTCATTTTCAGAAAATCAGATGTTACACGTGTAAAGTGTAACACCATAAATTCTAACTCATTTCATAACATTCATAAGCTTCACATCATCATTTCCATGAGAGCACATGAAAAGGGACTGAAAATAATGGGTTTATTTGCATTGCGTCATACTTAAAAATTGCAATTGGTGTCACGTGGAATGTGTGAGCTTATACTATACATTCTCATATTTAATTACAACAAAATAACTCATTTGCATCACAAAATTATGCCCACAACTCATGGAAACCGAAATGAAGCATGGAATACGGAGATTCATTCTCGGCCAGATTTGCTCCAGTTTCTGACCAAACATTGGAAAATCATAACTAATTCTAGAAAAATTAAAATCATGAAATATTGGTCATTCTGGGAAGCTATGGATGTCTACTTTACACTAAAAATATTCCTAGACCATAACATCTATCACAGAGGACGTTTGACATCCAAAATGGTCCAAAGGTTCGATTGCATCCTGGAACTGATACAGAATTCTGCAGAAAACTTTGAAAATGTCCAATTAATTCCAAACAAATCCAATCCATGCAAATGATACCAATATGGAAATATGTAGATGTTAACTAGAGAAAAAAAATATCTGCAAACCAGTTCATCAAGCCCAAACCTCAGAATTTAATAGAACAGTACCTCTGGTTGGGCAAAATTACTGATACTGGATAGAAATTTCAAAAATTTATATATCTCTCTCTAGACCTCCAAATGAGATGTTTCTAGTTGGTATGAGTCACTGTGATTGTCTAATATCTTTGTATAAAATTTCATGGCAATTAGACATCATTTGAGCCTCATATGATAGAATTCATTTTCGGACCATATGAATAGTGTAGCAGACCAAAATCCTAAATTTTGCTAACTTTGAAAAATCATCAAATATTCTGTAGACCTCCAAAAATTGTGATCTTTAGCTTTCCAAAAAACTCTTAATGAGACCTAATTGCATGCCCAAATCTCGGATCAAGACTAACTCATTTGGCCAAAAAGTGATATAGGGTTCCATTATGGTCAAATTTGTCTCCACATGGAGTACCAAACTTGCCAAATGGCTTTTCCTTTGTCTTGGCACCTTTTAGGCAAGTCTAAAAGTATATTTAAGACTTGTGTGAGCTGTCCAAATAGTTTCAAACCTCATGCATCTCATTTTGGCATTTTCATCTATACATATGCATATTTCCATAAACTCATCCATGAAGCTATCTTTGCCATACATACTCAATTCACATTCAATCATTCACATAACACATACTTCCATTTCTACATCATATAATAGCATAATTATACATGTCTCAAGGGTCATAGACCATTTACAACAATAATATACATCATGAAGCATCATTATGATTCCAAAAAGGCAAAAGTTAGGCATGTGGTTGTTAATCTTCCATCTTTATTGTTGTTGGCTCCCATTGTCATAGCTACTTGGTCTACCTAGCATGTTAGAGTATTGGAGAGGAGGAGATGAGATTCAAAGAATCCCAATAGCTCATCTCCCATTCAATCATACATAATATGTGCAAAGCAAGCATTACAAATGCATGTATGAAAAAATAGAAATCATAGACATTTACAAAGAAAACTTGGCCTATGAATAAATCATACAAGACATTTAAAAGCTCACCAAGTGTTTGGATTGGCCTCACACTTCTGCTCATAGATTTTGGACTTGCCTCACCCATTCTTTGAGAACTTTGGATTCAACCATACTCTTGGGAGCCTACTTTGCTTTTGGGAGACTCTTTACTTTGTCTTAACTAAGCTCAAAGGTCCTTAGCTCATCCTCACCAAAGGGAAGAGTTCTTGACCTCTCCACACATCAGTAAACATCATGTATTCATTTAAAAACATAACATGACATCATAAAATTATGGCATATAACATCATACTAGTATACTTCCCATAGCTTGAAAATACCCATACACACATTCTAAGATAAGTTAAACACACATCCATGCATGAGAAAAGGTGGAGAGAGCTACCTTGGAAGCAATTACACACTTTTTTCCTTAAGCCTTGAGTCCTCTCCCTTGACCTCACACACCCAAGAAGGTGGAAATCATTTCTCTTGTCCTAGACACACCAAAAGAAACATGAATTACTCATGGGAACAAGCCTTGGCATTATACACACTTTACATGATGCTACTTTGGCTTATAGCTCCATTATGCTTCTATAAGGCACTTAATGAAGCAACTACAAAAATTCATGATCTTGGCTCCCTTCTCTCCTTTAATCTACGATTCTTGACTCCATTTAGATCTCTTGGAGTCATCACACAATTATTTTAAGGAGCCTAGTTAGGAGTTGCTTCATTATACTACATTATGGAGCCTTCACCTCCATCTCAATATCTATGGTTTCTAAAATGTTTCCAAGGCTTCCTCTCATCCTCTTCCATCATATATGATTCAAAAATAAGCTTGGAACAAATTAAAACTATCCCTAACCTATAGTTCTGCCCTAGGCCGAAATGACACATGAAAAAGGGAAGTAATGGGTTTGCTTTGTTTTCTTGATGGAAGAGGTGTGTGGGGAGGTCTCTAGGGATCTTAGGAACTTAAGCAAACACTCATCTAAGCTAGGGAATTCATGGATCAAAACAGATTTCACAATGTCTCCATGAATCCCTAACTTTTCTATCTTGTGTTTTCATGCTTCTTTCTTTGATTTCTTTGCGCCTACTTGCTTCTCACACTCCAAAATCTATGAATCTCCCTTGCTAAGACCAGAATTTATCTCCCTTTGATTGGGCTCTATATGGGATGAAATTATCACAAGGAGGAGAAAGGAAGAAGAAGCATGAAAGACAACAACTTGCCTTGATTTTCTAGCTTTTCTCAAGTGCTCTTCCAAGTGGTAAGTTTCTCTCCTTCAAATTCTGTTATTCCTCCTCTGGACCAGACTTAAAACATCACCAAATCCATCAATGAAACTATAGAAATGAAGAGGAGAATGAGAGGAAAAAGTTTACTCAAGGGAAAAGCATAAAATTTGATATTTTTCTTACCTTTTCCTTGCTTTTTCTCTCTTCAAAATCTCCTCTCCTTGTGCGCCCAAGAGAGCTGGCTTCCTTCTCTATTTTTGGGGTAGAAACAAATCGTGGAAATGAGGAGCTATTGGAACGTGGATAAGAAGGAGCTAAAAGTCACTTTATGCAACTTTTTACTTTTATATTTTAATCCCTTTTCTTGGCTTTTTCATTTTAGGCTCATATCAACTCCTTTTTGAAATCTGTCTTCTCCATCATATTCCTTAGACTCTTAATCATAAGAGTTGCCTTTGGAATCACTCAAAAAGGATATGAAACCATTCCGAACTATTCAGTCAAAGTTTTAGTCAACTGACGGCCAAAATCGCTCATCGGAGGGGTTTCAACTGTTCTAGGAGTTCCCATGGTTTTTAGGGCCTCTGAGAACCTCTCAAAACTTAAATTTTCTATTTAAAATGCCCTCCTGTGAGTTTTCCAAACTTTTCAAAAATTACAAAAATACCTCTACTTTCTTTGGCAAATTTTCTAAGCTCTTTTTGCTCTAGTTTTTGGACATCTCAAACTTCAAATCCTCATTTTATAATATTTAAAATTTTATCATAATTTTAGTTGGCCCCAATTCCTTCTATTTCAAGGACTTCCTTTTATATTTGGCCCATTTTTATGTTTACAGAGAACCGAACATCGCGTTTCTCACGTTTATGGAGGGACCAAATATTACATAAAGAAAGATAGACTTGTAAGTTCCATATTAGAGCACAAAGAAGCATTGTGAATCTAAAACCATTGGTTTTGAGTTGTGATGACTCCCAAGAGGTTAATTTATGTCAAGAGATCTAGAATAATCAAGAAATGGAGGCCAAGAGTAAGAACTCCATGTGTTACCTTATTGTGTGCATCATGGAGCCACAATAAGGTCTTTGAGTTAAGTAACCTAGTCTTGAGTTGTAAAGAGCTAAGTTTTATTTCAATGACCTAGAGATGCTCTATTTGTGTCTATAGGCTACAAGAAACAAGTCCCACCTCCTTGCAAGAGTGTGACTATGAAGGGGAAGGGAGTACTAAGAGAAAACTATTGTGATTCATTACAAGGTAGCCCTCCAACCTTTCTCTCATGTATGTGTATGAATGTTTTCTTGCTTTGGATACTTGTTGTGTGTAGTTGAACTATGAAAAGCATGCCTAACTGGTAAGGATATATGTGGTGCCACTTATATGTCTTAAATTATTTTTATGTGTGTATAAGACTTGAATAGACTTGGTAATGCCAAAAGTCATTAATAAGGATGAGGATGAGCTAAAAGTCTCTTATTATGGGTGAGACAAGCCAAAAGTCTGAAAAGGAGTGAGGCTTAGTCAAAAGTCCCAGAACAAATAGGTAAGGCAAGTCCAAAAGTCCCAAGAGAGGTGGGTGAGACTAACCAAGGTCTTGAGAGTCTACTTTGATATAATTGAGACTATATGAAATGGAAATCATATTCTTCATATGCATATGTAGCTCATAGACCATACATGGCATTCATTTGCACGAAACTACATCCATTATGTATGATTGAAAGTGTATAGGGTTATTAAGATTCTTTAATTCTCACTCTCTCCCTATTACCTAACATGTCTAGGTGGATCAAAATAGCAAGGAATTGGGACCCACCACATTTGAAGACATGGAGGTTGGCAAAGAAGTTATGAAATGCTTGTATTATAGCCATATGGATGCCAAGTGATGTAATGCAATGATGTATATGATGTATAGCCCTTTGAAGACATATGAATGTAAGAGTATATGATGTATGTATGAAAATTGAAAGCATATGAATGAGAATGGATGTTTTTGAAATTGAAATGCAAAGATATGCATGTAGGATTTCTTGTATGAAGGCAAGTAAGAGAGTGAATTTATGATGTAAGGATATTTGGACCCTTTGAACATGTTTAAAGGGTAGTTTTTACACTTTCCCATATGCTCAAGTGGTCATGATGATATTAGAAGAGCATTTGGTACCCAAATGACACATATAAAGGCTTAATAATGCCATTTTACAACCCTATGTCACAAAGTGACCAAATGAACGATTTTGAGGCTCAGATTTTACACACATATAAATCTCATATAGGGCTTTTTGCTGGTCTAAGAACCATATTATTTGAAGGTCTATAGAATTTATTATGATTTTTTAAAATTTAGCAAGTTTTGTATATTGGTATGAGTTACTGTTCATTTGGTCAGAATTATTTTTGTGTCATCCGAGGGCCAAATGAGGTCCAATAGTTTTGAAATTTTAATGGAGAAACTAGACATTCACATGACCTATAGCTACTAGAAGCACCTCATTTGGAGTTCTAGAGAGAAAGAAATGAATTTTTGAAATTGGAACTTATTATTAGTAATGCATAAGGACATCAAGCATTGTTCTATCAATTTTTGTTAGCTTATATCATTTTCTGGATCTAGAGCTATTTTTTCCTTAAATTCAACATCTTTAGCTTTCCAGATTAGTATAGTTTACTTGATTTTTTTGTTTTTGAAATTAGTTATGAATTTTTAAAATCCATATCAGTAAGCTATATCAGAACTCCAAGACAGCTGGACCTGCGATGCTTTTCTATTGTCAATCATGGTCCAAATGATGTTTCATGGCTTGTAAGTATTTTTAACATAAATTTAACATGTAGGGCTTTCCAAAAAGCTATAATTTGTTGGATTTCAATTTTTTTAGATTTAATTATGAATTTCTAAAATCTGTGTCAAAAAATTGAAATCTGGACCCGAAATAGAACATGCATTTTCTAATATGTGGGGTCCAAATTTGAATTACATGAGGTGTTTTATGATGTTTATGACTTGTATAGATGGATTATGAGTAGAGTATAATGTTTAATAACTCATGGAGCCCAGAAAGTATAAAAGAAAATATTTTTAAGCCCTACACAATGCATTTATTTGCATTATTCCTCTAAATTTTCTTAATGTAACATGTATAAAGCCCCCTTTAGTGGAAAGGTGAGGCTAGAAATATTATGGTGTTACACTATACATGTGAGAAAGGTTAAAGAGCTACCTTAAAGCAAGATTTACACACTTTTCTCTTGATTATTCTTTCCCTCTCTTGGCCACACACTTGTAACTAGGTGAAACTTGATTCTTTTAGCCTAGACACATGAAATGGGATACAATTACTTCATTAAATCAAGTTCTAGTATCATACACACTCTATGTAAAGCTACTTTCTCATATGGCTTCATTATGGTTTCTTACAACGCCTAATCTATTTTCTCTATCTATCTAGGTCTCTTGGCTCCATTTAAACTCTTTAGAGTCATCACAAGCTCATTTCTAAGAGCCTAGATACAAGTTATTTCTTTAAGTATTAAAATAGAATGTATACCTTCATCTCATAAGCCTAGGTTTCTAAATGTATTCCAAGGTTTCATTTGATGTTCTTCCATCATATTTAGTCACTTTCTAGCCTTAGAAAAATTTAAAACACTCTTTAGGTGCTTCCTCTTGCTTAGGCAAAGACAATGAAGACGTAGGGGAAGCCATGGATTTTGCAACTTTTCTCTAGGGAATTGGCATATGTGAGGCTTCCTAGGTATCTCAAGAACTCATACACTCTTAGACAACTAAAAATATCACTAGGAAGCTTCATACATATCAAGGTGCAACAAAATCCCTAGGTTTTGGTAACCTATTTTCTAATGCATCTGTTTGGAATTTGTTTGCATCTACTTGTTTTTCATGCATTAAAACATAGGTTTCATTCTTAGTCTTGGTCAAAATTCACTCTCTCTTTGAAGAACAACAAAGGAGAAGTAACAAAAGCCATGATACATAACTTGATTCTTAGCCTTTTCAATAGCCTCTTCCACTTGCTACAAGCTTCTCCTTCAAATTCTAAATTCCTCCTTCTGAACAAGACTCAAAATCGTCCCAAATCACACACCAAAACCATAGGAAGAAAGAGGAGAAGGAAGAGAACAAGTTTAATGAAGGAAGGAGCAAGAAATTCCATGATTCTCCTTACCTTTTCCTAAACTTTCTCTTTTTTCTTTGGCTCCTTCTTGTGCACCCTTCTTAGCAGAACTCTCCTCTAGTTTTAGGTAGAAATTAGGTCAGCTAAAATGAGGGAGAAGGGAGGACACCACATATATATAGTAAAGGGTTCATTAAAGCTTTTTCAAAATGCCAATTTTATCCTTCATTCTTGATTTCTTCCTTTAAGGCTCATTTCAACTCCTTTTTAAAAATTATATTCTTCATCATAAAATTTAGATCCTCTAACTTATAAAATGCCTTTGAAATCACTCAATTTGGATCTAAAACCTTCTCAAACGAAAATATCAAAGTTTGAGTCAACTGACATTCTAAAAAGTATACTGAAAGGGTTTGAACCATTCTAGGAGTTCCTATAGTTTTTAGGGCCTCTGAAAAGCCTGTAAAACTCAAAATTTTCATTTAAAAATCCCATTTTTGAGTTTTTTAAAAAGCTCATGAAATTATGAAAATGTCACTATCTTTCATCTGATTTTATTTATCTACTCTGGCTCTAGTTTCTGAGCATCCTAAGCCTTGGATCCTCATTTTCTATTATTTAGAATTTTATCATAATTTTATTTGGCCTCAACTCATCCATTTTAGAGGATTCTCTTTTATAACTAACTTGTTTCTGTCATTTTTACGAAAATCGGGTGTTACACTTTAAATGGAGATTATTATGGTGTAATTGATTTCTTTTAAAGAGCTTCTTCTTCCATGGATTCAACCATAAAAATCTCTCTTTTAGAAAACCAAAACCATAGAAAGAAAGAGGAGAAAGAGTAGAAACACTCTTACAATAGCATTATAGACAAATCCCCTATATTTGCTTACCTTAGGATGGCTTCTTTCTCCCTTCTCCTGCCTCTCTTCTCCATGTCTCCTTGGTTTTGTTTTAGGTAGAAGAAATTCAATTATAGGGTTAAGGGAGAGCCGGCATGCTTATAAAAATAGAAAAGGATTATTTTATAACAATTTTAAAAATTCCTATTATATCATATATCTTCAATTCCTCTATTTGAGCTCATTTTAAATCCTTTTTAAAATCATCTTTTTCGTAATAAAATTGAGGTTCTCTAGTTTATTAAAATTATTTATTTTAAAATTTTTAGGATTCTAAACAATTCAGAGTGGCTTGGCTAAAGTTTCAATCAACTGATATCCTAATTCGTACACCATAAGGGTTTTAACCTTTTAACAGTTCCTATGATTTTTAAGGTCTCTAAAAACTTTAGTGAGTTCAATTTTACCATTTAAAACTCATTCTTTTAAGTTTCAAAAATTTTGCTCAAAATTATAATTTTGTTACTACGATTTCAGTTCATTCTGTTTAGCCATTTTGGCTTCGATTCTAGGCCATTCTTGGTTTTTCAACCTAATTGTAGATGCTCTAACTAGCATTCTACCATTAATTTGTCTCAATTCATTTTACTTTAGGATCCTCTTTCATTAGCATAGCAATTCTAATTTGGTTCTTTTTAAGCTTTAATTGTCTTTTCTTGTCCTATCAACCAATTCTGAATAACTTATTCCATTCTTTAGAAAGTATTTTAATTACCAAACTATAGGATGTTATAAGGTGTAACAACTATAACTTCTAATCATTGTAATTAAAGTTAAATATGTGATTAATAATCATAATTTGGGGTTACAAGATATTACGACTAATTACCTTCAAAAAATACAAGGAAATTTGAACCTTAATGTTATTAGAGTCATCAACCATATAATTACATGCACTCATGTACATCAAGGAAATAAGCATTCATTCATAAACCTTTGGTTCTATTACCCATTCATTCCAACTCATAAGAATCTTTTACTAATGTCTCTAAGTTATCCCTTGGGGTTACCATATGAAAAACTAAGATTTCTTAGTTAATATAAGGGTTTCAGGACGTTCGCCGCGGCTAAATTCCCCTTAGCTGTGGCCAATTGCCCTCGAGTTCACTTCTTACTTCATTGTTGATTTCGCCACTGCAATAGTTCCGGTGAGTTGGACCTTCGCCGCTGCTATCCTATATGGCGCCGTGACGAGGAAGCCTCCTGGAGCCTACCTCACTCACCTCACACTATTGGCTGCAGCCAATTCCCCCATTTGCCGTGGCTAATTCCTCTCTGGAACGCTTGACAAATTCTCACAAAAGTTTGTCGTGGCTAATTCTAATTTAGCTGCAGCAAATTACCCTCTGGACGTCTCATAGTTTTGCCTCTCACATTTCGTCGTGGTGAATTGCTCTCTGGTACTCCCTGGGCAACTCCGCCTCTATTAGCTGTGGCTAACAATATTTTAGCCACGTCAAAATACCTTCTGATCCTACAACTCCTAAAATCTTGCCTTATACTCTTCACTCTCTATCTAGGGGTTCTTTAGGGCCACTCCCCCTCCATTTGTGAACCTCTAATGGGGTTCATCTACTTGATTTACTTAGTTAATCTATCCTTATCCATCCTAAGATTTAAAGTATTGTTTTTTACTTACCAAGCTATCACACATCAGTAAAAACCATAATTTAGTGACAGCAAATGTATTCTGGCCATAAGGTGCATGGGGCCCATGCTTAATGTTCATACAAGAGTAAGTCGCTTATCCATTGTTAGCCAATTACAACCAAAATGTTCAATTCCTGATAATTAAATTACATATATAGTCCCTATACTTAACAATTCATGTTGCAATGCAGCAATGATACAAAACTAGCAATCTAGTTACAATACAATTTGACAAGGCTTTCAAACCTATATGCTACCAAACCATTTAATAAGCTTCCATTAATTTTCTCCTTACCACTAAGAGGTCCAATCCCTGAAAATGTTAGCCCACAACGAGGTGAAATACACAATCTCAGTAACAAAAGGTAATTTCCATATACATGTATAAGTTAATCAATCTAATGCAATTTCATGTCATCAATACCAGAATCATCAATTCAATTTGCAAATAAACTAGTTAAACTACCAATAACTACTGTCTCATACCAGTAATCATACATAACATGTTAATGGCCAATAACACCGGGAGAGGTCTGTCCATGGCACCTACTCCATAGTGAGCACAACCAGGGCTCAGTGCATCTGAGGTCTAATCACAACGCAATGTTCGATCGAAGCACATGCATGGTTGGCAGCCGCACCACAGCTCTACCATGGACTTACAAGGTCCAATCACAATAATGATTCAAGTAGTCAACTAATCATTTAGTATTTCAAAATCAAGCATGAGTAACAAATATCATATTAACATGAGCATATACATGGAATTAGAAAAATAACCCCAGTTACCTCAATGAAGCTAATTACTCATCCTCTAACTACCATCATGATTCAAAGCACACCAGGCCTAACATAAGCAAAATAATCATTATTCAACTACCATTAGTAAGAAATTTCCCTATATATAGATTAATCTTAACAAGAGTACATTAAGAACTTCTTACGCAAGCTTCCTAAGGGTCTACTACACCAATTCAAGGTCACAACAATAAGAACTCACAATGAGTCACTCCTTACATCTCTATTTTCGCACATGTAAAAGCCATGCACCAACAGTCAATCCAAATGATGGGAATTTAGCACATACATCTCACAAAAGGAGAGAAATCACTTACTCATGCATCTAAGAGGTTAAATGGACTGAGTTTAGCCTCAACCACCAAGAACACACCATGAGATATCCCCACATTCGGATTTGAGTCATCAAGCCCAGAAAATTCAGTTTTTCACCATTATCTCCTTGTAATTTCGCACAATAGTAGAAGCCATTATAATAATCAATCCTTAGGGGCATTTTCTAGCAAAGTAATACACAAAATGGAAAGGAAATGCTTACCTAATCATCCTTTTAACTTCCAACTCTGAAAATCTTGCAACAATTATCCAAGAACCATATTCCATCCTAAGAAAAGATGAAAGATTCTCAAAATGACAAACCAATTGGACCAAAATGAAGAGGAGAATGAGAGGGACATGTTTTATATAGATTACCTTGGCCAAATCTTCCTCTAGAAGTGAGAAATGGTGGAGAAATGCAAAAAAACCCTAGCCCCTCTTCTCAAGTGCGAAAATAGCCTTCTAAATTTGCAAAACATAAATTTCTTGGCAGCCAAATGGGTGGAGAGGAGACTTCTTAGGGTTTTAGTGAAGATGGGCTGGTCCAATGGGCTCATTATTTCAAGTGGGCTGGTGCTAGGTGAGATGGGCTGCAGAGACTCTTAGGGTTAGAGAGAGTGTGCTGATTTGAAGGCCCAAAATCTAATGGATTCAAAGATTGGTGTTAGTTGGGCTATAAAGTTGTAGTTAGATCAAGCCAAATTTCAAGAGTCTATTTATTTTAGGTCTACACCTATAATCATTGGGCCCAAATTAAATGTCTAACTCCCTTTAGTTAATTCCTTAATTAAACCCATAACCATAATTGATATATATCCACCTAACAATAACTAGACATGATTATTAGCTCGAAATGTCTAAAATAAATTCATTTCTTTAGAAACTTTATTTTCCTTATTTTTCCCAAATCCTTGTATTAATTCCTTAATTCCATAATCCTTAAAGCATGGATTTTCTCTTATTTGAGCCATGGAACCTCTAAAGTATGGAATTGCTTTCTTGTGTATGATATAGCTATGATTGCATAACATGCATGCTTGCTTCCATGTGTTTAAGTAAACCATATATGTATTTGAATGTTAGATTAACTATTGGGATTATTTGAATCTCTTTTTTTCCTATCTCCACTGACTATGGCTAAGTGATATACAAAATAAAGGCAAAGATTATCAAAAGGCCAAGAAGAACCAATTATAACAAAGTAATAAGCCTAGGATGTGATATTGTATTAATACCTGTGAATCTTTATATTTTGATGTAATAAGATGCCAACATGTTTAAAAGTATTAGAACATAGTGTCATCATCATTGGACGAATGTATGGGATGATAGAACATGATTTAATATGTGGATAGCCATAAGGTTTACATGCATTTTTACGTGTGGGATAGTGAATTTTTTATGCAAGGCAATTCTTATGTGATGAATCATTGTTACATGATGCAAATAAGGATTGAAGTTTGCTCGTGGTGAAAATTGGCATTTTAGAGCTCATTTGATACTATTCAAAACTAAAATTTTAACCATTTGAGTCATAAAATGTCCCTTTACTCTTGATAGCCTTAATGATCGAATTTGGGCATGGAATTTGACAACAAATTAAAGAATATTTAAAGCCTTCTATAAAGTTAAAGATTATAATTTTTGGAGCTCTATAAAATATTTGGTGAATTTTCAAAGTTAGCTCCAAAAAGTTGTCAAGTGTAGTTACTATTTATATTGGTCTAGTCTCAATTTTCATGCCTTTTTAGGAATCAAATGAATTCATTTTAACTTGAAATTTTTATAATAGAAATTTTACATCATAAGCTTTTTAAAGACGCCTAATTTGCATTAATCAAAGCTGTGTAGTTCAAGTTATGAATTTTTAAAATTGATACTACATTATGTGTTCTATGACCAATTTGAATAAATGATCCTCTCGATGAGTTTAATCTCCATATACATGTTGTAATGGTTGTAACAAATTGGTTATGCATACATTTGTGAGATGAAATGGTGAAAATATATTTTTAAGTATTTTGGAATCATTTGATGCTTTTAGCAACTAAATTTTCTGGTACTAAAGGTTGGTTACCATTATTTTGCTATGAATGGACATATAACTTTTCCTTAAATATGTAACATATTATGATGTAACACTACTTCTTCCTTATGCTGCATGCAAAACCCCCAACCTTTGATCTCATTTTCTCCTTCCCGTCTCACTTTGTCCCATCTCAGATCTCACTTCACCAACCACTAAATCACCAGCTATCAACAACACTAGGCCAGAAAATGCCAAAGTGAATGCTTCCTATAATGTCCTGATATTCTAAAAATATTTGAACCTAATCAATTATAAAAAGAAGTCCTCTAAATTGAAAGAATTAAGGCCAAACAAAATTAGAGTAATGATTTAGACATCAAAGAATGAGACTACAAGGCCAAATATGCCCGAAAACTAAAGCCAGAATAGTTGAATAAAATTTGGCAAAAAAGTATTGGCATTTTCGTAAATTCAGATAACTTTTAGAAAACACAAAGGATGAATCTTTATATGGGAAAAATGAGTTTTCTAGGATTTTCAGAGGCTCTAAAAACCATAAGAGACCCTATAATGGTCAAAACTTCTCTAATTTGTATTTTAGAATGTCGGTAGACTGAAATTTTGACCAATTTATTTGAGAAGATTTTTAATCTAATTTGGGGTGAAACCAAAGGAATTTTATAAATTAGAGGACCTAAATTTCATGATGAAAAACACAGTTCTTAAAAAGGAGTTGAAATAGTCCCAAATAGAAAGAACCAAGATAAGGGACTAAATTGTAATTTTAAAAAGTTGTATAAATGGACCCTTGAGCTTCTTAAACATGTCCCCACTTCTATCCACTCCTTATAACTAACTTTTTTGGTCTAAAATAGAAACCAAACAGGTCCTAGGAGGCACACAAAAGGGAGGAAGAAAGGAGGAGAAAACCAAGTAGAAAGGTGAGAATTCAAGACTTTTTCCATGCTTCTTGCTTTAGCAAACTCCTTCTCCTCTTTCTTCTCTCTTTTCCTATAGGCTTTATGATTGATTTGGGGCTGTTCTATGGTTGGTCCAGCAAGAGGAAGGGATATTTTGATGAAGGAATGAGAAACTTCAAAAAAATCCTTGGAAAAGCTTGCAAATAAGGTAAATTTCCATAGTTTTTCTTGATTCTCTTTGTCTCCATCTCCCATCCTTGGTTCAGTTAGACCTAGGCCCATGTAGGAGGGGATGAATTCTGATCAAACTAAGGTAAGATTAAGGGTTCTAGAGTATGAGGATTAAGAATATGCAAGTGGAACTAAATGAAAAGCCTTAAAATGCAAGTTATGATGCCTAGGGATTTTGTTGCCCTTAGCCATTTTTAAAGCTTTCTAAGGATAATTTAGTTTATGTAAGAGTATGTATAAGTTTATAAGACATCTAAGAAGCTTCACAAGTGCAAATTCCCTAAGAAAAAGTAAGCAAACTCTATAGGCTCTTGAATGGTGCTATGTCTTGGCCAAGGAGTCGAAGAGGTACCTAGGGAAAGTTTTTTTTTATTCCAAGAATACAAATAGCCTAGACATAAATAATAAACACTAAAGGAATCATTGATTTAAATTTAGAAGTCATGGGTTTATAAAATAAAAGTTTAGGCTCTATTTTAAGGTATATAGAAGCAACTTGAGTTTAGACTCCTTGAATTAAAATTGTGATGACTTTAAAGAGTTAAATAAATAAAGTCAAGAGACCTAGATGGAATGAGAAAGTGGAGCGAAGGTCATGAATTCTAGAGGTTGCTTCATTATGCTCTTATAAGGAATCATAACCATGTTATAAAATAAAGTACGTTTATGTAGAGTTGATATAAGGCTAGAATTGGTTCCAATAATATTTTTGTGTCTTGTTGGATGTGTCTAGGCAAAACAAATCAAGCTCTCGATCATTAGGTGTGTGAGGCTAAGAAGAGTGGAAAAGTTTCAAAGAGAAAAATGTGGTCTTCTAGCCTTAAGTTAGCTTTCTATCATTTCTTGTGTGCATTTATTGGTTGTTTACTTGTCTTTAGATGCTTATGTGTATGTTTGAACCATGAGATATGCTTATAACTTTTGATTACATGTTATGGTACCATTATATGCAATAAAGGAGTTTTAAATGCAAGATAGCTTGAATTGTGTAAGGTTGTGCCAAAAGTCCCTTAGAATAGGTAAAGAGATGCCAAAAGTCCCTAAAAATAGGAGAGACAAAGCCAAGAGCCTTAAGAAGGAATGAGGCTAAGTCAAAAGTCCCTAAAAATAGGTAAGGCAAATCCAAAAGTCTCTAGGAATTGGGTGAGGCTAGACCAAAAGTCTCTAGAGGCTATTCTTGAATGAAATGAGTTTAGATGACATAAAATTATGTTTATGTATATTTACTATGAGTATCGGGAGCATACTTGCATTCATTAACATGAAAACGTGCCATTTATGTGTGCATGAAAGGCCAAGAAGTATAAGAGGTGATACTTTGACATTAGAATAAGTTTATGTACAATTTGATGTCAAAGTATGTAATTATATAATGAACATGAGATGTGAATAATGGATCATATGTAAATGTATGTATGAATGTTGTATGTATTGGATTTGAGCTCAAATGAATGAAAATGTGTATTTTTGCCACCCTTGAGCTTAGTTGCATAAGTGTATAAGTCCATTTGGGAGAGTGATTTTGAGTTCTAGGATGACTTAGGCTGAATGGAATGCTTATATAGGTTGCATTAATGCTTTGGGACGTGCTCAAATGGTCATGGTCCAAGAAGAAGACCATTTTGGGACCATTTGAAGCTATTTTGGTACAAAATTGACCATAAACTAACCCTAACCCAAAATCTGAACAAATGGACTAATCTTGGCATGAAATTTGGCATGCTTGTAGAGCTCATCTAAAGCTTTTTCCAAAGCTAAACAACACCCAATTTGTAGCTCTAGAGAATTTATTATGAATTTTCAAAGTTGGTCAAATTATGCAAAATTGTCGAAGTCATTGTTCATGTGGTTAGTTTACATTCCTGTGTCATTTAGGGGCGAAATGAAGTTCAATGCTCATGAAATTTTATAAACATATATTTAACATCATAATATTTCTAATGCCACCAAGTTTGTATAAAAAGGAGTTGTATAGAGAGAGTTATGAATTTTTTAAGTTAAAGGTCTGGTGGTGCATAAATACTATAATAGCTTCTGATATGCAATGGATTTTATAGGTAAAGGAACTTATATGCCCTTAAAATTTTTATACCAATTAGGCCTCATCTTGAGCTTCTATAGCCATTGAGAGCATCCTATTTGAAGTTCTATAGAGGGAGATATGAATTTTTAAAATTTGGGTTCAACTATAGGATGTATCAGTGACCAATGTTGCTATTCTATTGAATTTTGCAAGTCAAACCTAGTTGTTTTGACTTCAATTTTTTTATGGTAGTTAGATAACATCAGGAGCTTTCTAGAATGATTTAATTTGCATAATTTGGATTTTTCTAAAATTAATTGTGCTTTTCCAAAATTTTTAATAGATTATGGATTTAAGGAAAGTTTAAGTTTAGTCTTAAATTTGTGTTGCCTACTCCAAACCCGAAATGGAGGCTTTGAATTGTGATGTTTCTAGTCCATTAAGTATATTATGGATGGAAGAAAATATTGGTGAGGCCAAATGGTCCATATAATTAAAATTCAATTATTTTGGCTTATAATGTTAACTATTTCCGCCATCTAAGGCGTGAATTTCGTTAAAACCAATTTAAATTCATACTTTTAGCTAGTGCTAATATAAAATTTGTAGCATTCAATTTTTTGTAAAACCACCAAAATGAATCAATTTGAAAAGTAAGTCCCCTAAAATGAGAGATTTGAGGCCAAATAAAATTAGGATAAAATTTTAAATAATAGAAAATAAGGATCCAAGATCTAAGATGCCCGAAAACCCAAGCCGAGATAGTTCAATAAAATTGCCAAAAGTATAATGGCATTTTTGTAATTACATGTAACTTTTGAAAAACTCATAAGAGGGTCTTTTAAATGAAAAAATTAAGCTTTACAGGGTTCTCAAGGCCTTGAAAACCATGGGGAGCCTCGAGATAGTTAAAACCCTTTCTAGTGTATGGTTTTGAATGTCGGTTGACCTGAACTTTGACCTATTTATTCGAGAATGTTTTTAACCTAAATTAAATCATTCTAAATCTATTTTATAAAATAGAGGATCTAAATTTTATGATGGAAAAGACGGTTCTAAAAAAGGAGATAAAATGAACCTCAAATGATTTAGCTAAGAAACGGGACGTAAACGGCATTTTTTAGAACAAATTCTTATTTCCTCCACATGAAAGGTGTCCCACTTAGAGCTTCTTCTAACCGACTTTTGTCTACCCAAAATAGAGGAGAGAGGCTAGGGAGAAGGACACACAAGGAAAGGCTTCAAGGGAGGAGAAAGAACAAGGAGAAAGATATGTAAATTCAAAACTTTGTATGGTTGAACTTTTAGGAACCTTGCTCCCCTCGCTTCCCTCTTTCTTTCCATAGTTTTGGATGGTAATATGGGTTTGTTTTGGCCTTGATTCAGAGAGACAAGGTTTGTCCTTGAAAGAAGAGGATAGAGTAAAGAAAGAAGCTCTTGAAGAAGCAAGGAAATCAAGGTAAATATCTATGTATCTTTGCTTCTTCTTCCTTGCTTCTTATGTGTGTTGGTTGGCCAAAGGGAGAACTTGTAGGGGGTAGGAATTTTTACCAAAAGCAAATGAGAAACCTAAGGTTTAGGCTATGGGAACCTAGGAAATGCAAAGAAACTTGAAGAAAAGCAAGTGAAATGCAAGATAGGAAAGTTAGGGATTCATGGGTGCATTGTAAAATCTAAGTTGATTTAAGAATCTCCTAGCTCATATGAGAGTTTGTATGAGTTCCTAAGACATGAAGGAAGCCTCCCACATGCATCCCCATCAAAGAAACAAAACAAAGTCCATGGGTACCAAGAAGAAGCATGGTTTCGACCTAGAGGGGAAGTGGCACTTAGGGGATGTTTTAAATTTTTCTTAGCCTAGATTTGCATCATATATGATAGGAGAATATGAGAGGAAGTCTTGGAAAAAATTTAGAAAGCATAGGATGTGAGATGGAAGTATAGGTTCCATAAAGTGACTTAAAGAAGTAACATATAGTTAGGCTCCTTCAAATGATTGTGTGATAGCTCTAAGGAGTCTAAATGGAGTCAAGAGTCCTAGATAAAAGGAGAGAATGGAGCCAAAATTATGAATTCTTAAGGTTACTTCATTAAGTGCTTTATGGAACCATAGTTGAACCAAATAAGAAACCAAGCTTCTCTAAAGTATGTGTGGTGCTAGAATTTGTTTCAAGAGTATAATTGGGTCCCATTTGATGTGTCTAGACTAAAAGAATCCTACTCCATACACTTGCAAGGGTGTAGCCAAAGGAAAGGAAGAGAAATCAAGCAAAAGTGTATGTGTTTGCATTCAAAGTAGCTCTCTAACCTTTCTCTCATGCATGCTTAGTTGTTTTCTTGTCTTGGGATATATGTATGTATAATTTTACCATGAGAAATATTTTTAGTAATTTTCTACATGTCATGGTATCATTATGTACATAATATGTGTTTTATGAATGTTAGTTGGCTTGAATGAGCTTGATGAAGCCAAAAGCCCCGTAGCAAATATGAGGATGAGCCAAAAGTCCTTAGAATTGGGTGAGACAAAGCCAAAAGTCTCAATAAGAGTGAAGCTTAGTCAAAAGTCCCTTAAAAATGGGTAAGGCAAGTTCAAAAGTCCTAAGGAAGGGAGGTGAGGATAAACCAATGCTTTTGAAAGCCAATATGTGACATGTATAAGTTTCTTGAACATGAAAATGATTGTATATATGATCACTAGTAACTAAAGGTTCATGCATGAATTCTTGAACTTGAAATCATGGCTTTTATGTATGATTGAAAGGGTTAAGAGTTATTGGGATTCTTAGAGTCTCACTCCTCTCTCTCCATTGCCTAAGCATGTCTAGGTGGACCAAATGAGCAAAGAGATGGAAGCCACCACACTTGAAGAGGAAAAATTGACAAAAGAATTGTGTTATCTAGCCATTTTGCAACCATATTATTGGCAAATGATGTAACCCCATGTTGTAAATGATGTGAAGCCATTTGAACATATGTATATACATGAAAATATGATGTATGTATGGGAATTGAAAGCATATGAATGAGAATAGATATTTTTGACATTGAGATGCATGGATGAGTTTGTAAGATCTTGTGTATCTGAGCAAGTGAGATAGTGATTTTGGAATGTATGGATATTAAGGCCTCTTGGGCCAATTTAGGGGACTATTTGTAAGCTTTCCCAGGTGCCCAAGTGGCCATGAACAAACTAAAAGCAAGAATGGTCTCCATTTGACCCCTTTGGATGCTTAAAATTGTCATTTTAGAACCCTATATCACAAAGTAACTAAATGAGAGAATTTTTTTATGAAATTTGGCCTGCATATATCTCTCATCTAGAGCTTTTTTTAGAGCTAAATATCACCTAAATTAGAGCTCTATAAAATTTATTATGATTTTTCAAAGTTTGGAGAAAAATGCTGAATAGTAAGATGTACTGTTCATTTGATTAGTTTCTTTCCTTATGTTATCCATGGGACAAATGGTGTCCAATGGCTATAACATTTTATAAGCATAAACTAGACATGATAATCTTTTCATGTCCATAGAGATAACCCGATTTGGAGGTCTGTATAGGGAGCACCAAATTTTTGAATTTGCACATCAGTACCAAGGATGCAGCAGGACCTTTAGTACTATTCCATCAGTTTTCACAGCCTTAATGCTTCTACTTTGGCCTAGAGTTATTTTTAACCTCTAGTAAATATCCATAGATTTCTAGAATGGTAGGGTTTTTTTGGTTTTGATTTTTATAAAATTAGTTATCAATTTTTGAAATACATATTAGTAACTTGTGACAGCAAATTTCAGCAGCTGAATCTTTGGTTCTTTTTTGTAGTCAATCATAGTCCAGCTAGTATTTTCATGGCCTAGAATGATTTTTAAACTATAGTTGACATCCAAAGATTTTCAGAAAGCTATCATTTTCTTGATTTTGATTTTTTTTATAATTAAATATGATTTTCCAAAAGTTGATGACAGAAACTTAAATTCTGAACCCGAGGCAAAACTCCATTTTTTCTAATGTATGGCTCCTAAACCAAAATGTATGGAATGTTTTGCAATGGTTATGACTTTTTTAGATGGAATATGTATAGAGGATGATATTGGGGAGTCCATAAGGTCTATGGAGCGAAATTTGAATTTTTAAAGTATTACACAATGCAAGAAAATACTATTTTTTTATTCCTTTTCTTTGAACTTGTATGAGATTAAGCATAAGCACTAGTTTAAAGGGGTTAATGAATTATGGTATTACAAAATTGATACTAGATAAATATCGTGTTACACTTCCACTACAACCAAACTCCACTATGCACATTTTTGCTGAATGTAATTCCCATTTTCATATTCAAGTTAGCTCTCATCTTGTAAGCTTTTTCAAATCACCTTCTACGATTTTGATTTCAGATCCTATTGTTGTTGCTACTTCCATTTTTTTATTTTTCCAATTTTCTTTTCCAATTTGTTGTTGCCTCATAATTTTATTTTTTCTTAATTTTTTGATGTCTTCGGATTTTGTTGATTTTTATTTTTTTTCTTTCAATTTTATGTTTGAAAGATGATATTGGATACTAGGAATTTCTAACTTGTTATAATTTCATTTTTATCTTGCTACCATAAGAGAATAAAATTACCACTTACATGAAAAGCCAAGAGGTTGAATTATATTGCTTAGACTAGCTATTTTATCTTTATTGCAAAGGTGTCTACTTTTCCAACAGCTTGGCCCTCTACAATAACATCATGCACAACTTTATTGTTTTCGTTATATATTATTTATTCTTATTCAAAAGATTTCTTTTTTCTTGTTTGCCATATATGTAGGATTTAGTTCTTAAACCAACAAATGTGATAATGCCCATAATTACTAATAACAAATGAATTAATCAAATTTGCTTATAAAATTAAAGTTTCTTCTTCGAATGCTTTCATTAAGTTAAAGGAGAGATTCATCTTGAAGTATTATCTACATAATCCTAAAGGCATCCAATTTGATGTATGAGAAAAAACACGTCCTTAAAGTCATGAATAGTTAAAGACTAATAGTAATTTTAGTTTCAAGCAAAGTTCATGCTTGATAACTCATTGATCACCCACCCCAAAAGTATTATATTCTGAGTTGATAATTGTACTATCACAAATTGATTAGTAATTTTATTTTTGTAAGTGATATGACAAGTTACTTTGTTGTCATAAGTAAATAGATTGATTAATTTTTATTTTTTAGTTCTATTGTTTGGTATTTAAGATTGGCTTTCAATTTGTTATTTGTAAAAATAAAAATAAAAATAAAAATAAGTCATATTTAAATGTCCAAGGGTTATAAAGTTTAACTAAAATAATTAATATGCCTCACTGGATTTTACCCTTTCTTTTTTATATTGTTGAGTTTATTGTTGTTAGAGACCATAATAAAATTATTTATAGGCCTTTATTTAATTTGCATAAATTTTTTAGTTATAATGATCTTTGACATAGTATCATGACATTTATGCCTAAATGGTCAAAAGCTTAATCCTGTCCATTCTATCCTCTTATGGTTTGTTTGGGAGTCTAAAAAAAAGTGAAAGAAAGTTAGTCATTAACAAGGTAGGATAGAAAGGGAGAGAGTTCTCACCCCATTGTTTAGAAGTTGAATAAAGGGAGTAGACTATGCATAAAGGGAAGGGGCAGTCATTAATGGAGTAAGGTACATAAGTAATTATTTAGCTTAACTATTTGATTGATAATTTTTAGTTATATAAAATTTATATCAGCATTATATAAAGCTTAGTTGATAATTTAGTAGTTTATATGAACTTTAGCTTTTTTTAATTAGATCTAGTCACTAATTTTTAATTGGATCAATATTATATAAATTTTAGTTATTTAGTTTGTTGGCTTTTAAAAATTGATAAATCTTGGATAGCTAAATCTCAAAATACCTAAAAATATTTAGAGGGACATAATGGATTTTTAGACTTCACGTTTGCTAAAAAGATTGTAAAAGGTAACATAATATGCTCATGTCCTAAGCGTGGTTTTAAGAAATGGCAAACTAGAGAAGATGTTTGTGAGCACTTGGTTGTAAAACCATTCCCAAAATTGAATACTTGTTGGGTCATGCACAGGGAGAGAGTCTTTTATAAGATCTCCAACAAGGCCAAAACTAAGAGAACAATAGATTTGTAGAGTTGACCCTGTGAATGACATGGCTCGTGATGCATTCGAGGTTCATCATGAAATTGAAAGTGTTGGTGAAATGAAAGGTCTAAGTCCACCCTCTTACTAAAAGATGAATGAAGATGCTAAAGAGTTTTTTGAGTTCATTAAGGATGAGCAAAAAAATCTATATGAAGGGTGTGAGAAATACCCAAAATTGTCTTTCTTGGTATGATTGTATAACATTAAGTATGGCAAATGCTTTTGAACATGTAAGGATTCCACCTTCTTAAGAAAACTTTTAATAAATTAATGGTTAAGTGCAAAAAATTTGTGCATGTCTAAATGATTGTATGCTATATTAGGGCAAGGATTAGAAAAGGGACGTGTGTAGAAAGTGCAACACATCTAAATAGAAACCAAATAGTAAAGGTGAAAAGCGACAAAAGAAGCTTGCAATAATCTTTAGATATTTTTCATTGAAGCCACAGTTACAAGGGTTATTTGTCATCCAAGACAGTTAAGCACATGAGATGGCATGACGTGGATAAGAATAGCGATGGTATGATGATGTAGTTGAGAGATTTGGATGCATAGAGGACATTTAACATCATAATTCTCAATTTACTTTAGATCCTCGGAATGTATGCCTAGGGATGGCTACCAATGATTTCAATCCATTTAGCATTTTGAGTATAAGTTATAGCATCTAGCCAATGGTTCTTAAGCCTTATAACCCTCTCCCAAGATGCATATGAAACAAAGTTCATTCCTTCTTTCAATTATAATTTCGAGAAGGCGAGCATCTAAAAATGATATAGATGTTGTAACGTCTGATTTTTCGTAAAATACCGAAATGAGTCAGTTTTTAAAGCAAGTCCCCTGAGATGAGTGATTCAAGGCCAAATAAAATTTGGATAAAATTTTAAATAATAGAAAATGAGGATTTGAGCCTTGAGTTGCCCAGAAACTGGGGTCGGAGTGATTCAAAAAATTTGCCGAAAGGCCAATGGTATTTTTGTAAATAAGTATAATTTTGGAAAAGCAACTCGGAAGGCTTTTTAAATGAAAATTTTGAGTTACCCAGGGTTCTCAGAGGCCCTAAAAATCATGGAAAGCCCCGAGACCGGTAAAGCCCCGAGACCAGTAAAGCCCCTCCGGTGTACTCTTTTCGACATCGATTGACCCAAACTTTGACTAGTTTGTTCAGAAAGGTTTTAGCTCCAATTTGAGTGATTCTAAAGGTATTTTATTAAATTGGGAATCTAAATTTTATAATGGAAAAGACGGTCCTCAAAACCAAGCTAAAACAAATGAGAAACGAAAATGCTAAGAATGAAGGATAAAATTGGCATTAAAGTGTTAAAGAAAGCTTCTTTCTTCTTCTTTATATGCCACATTCTTTCTCTCCTCTCTAAGACTGACTTGCTTCTGCCCATTTTCAAAGGAAAACTCCAACTTCTTAAGCGCACAAGAGGAGGAAGAAATTCAAGAAAAAAGTAAGAAATTTTAAGAAATTTCATATCCTTCCTTCTTGAAACTTGCTCCTCTCCTCTCAAGCTCTCTTTCTATGGTTTTAATAGAGAGTTTGGTGCTGTTTTGAGGGCAGAACAGAGGAGAAAATTTCAAAATTTGAGGAAGCAAGCCAAGCAAAGGAAGAGCCTTCTTGGAAGAGCTTGATCCAAGGTACTTTCCATGCAAGATGTTGCTTCTTTTTCCTTAGTTCTTCTCTCATATTTTGGCCAAAACAGACCCAAAGAGAGGGAAGGTTTTTCTTGAAAAACCATCAAGAATTAGTGAGATTAAGTTAGAGGAAGATGGAAGATACCAAGAAATTTCAAGGAAATCTATGAAACTAGAAGTTAAAAAAGTGTAGAGCACTTAAGGGGATTGTAAAAATTGATTTAATCCATAAGTTCCCTTGGCTATTTAAGTGTTTCCTTGACCTCCTACAACTCTTAACAATGTCCCTAAATAGTTCCCCCATCAAGGAAAAATCAAGAAGCCATTAAATCCTATTTATGCTCTAGGTTTCGGCCAAGTAGGGATGGCATAGTTAGGGAAAGTTTTAAATTTTTCTAAGGCCATTTTTGAGTCACATTTGATGAATGAAGGTGAGTAGAGGCCTTGGAAAAAATTTAGAACTCAAGGAAAGTGAATTGGGGTCATAGGTTCCATATTATGACCTAAAGAAGCAACATGGTACTAGGCCCTTTGTTTTAATGGTATGGTGGCTCCAATAAGCTTAAAAGGAGTCAAGAATCATAATTAAGAGAAAAGAATAAGGCTTAAAAGTTATTTGAGAAGTGTTGCTTCATTAGGCACCATTATGGACCATAATGAAGCCTATAGAGTAATCTAGGGCATAAGCAAATTGCATAGCTTTAGAATATGTTTCATAAACTTAATTAGCTCCCTTAAATCATGTCTAGGCCAAGAGAAACCATCTCTACAAAATTGTGGGTGTATAGCCGAGGCCAAGGAGGGAAATCCAAGGAGAAAAGTGTGTAGATTTGTACACGGTAGCTCTCTCCACCTTCTCTCATGCATGGATGTGTTTTTAACTTGTTTTAGAATGTGTGTATGTGTATTTTCAAGCTATGAAAAGTATGCTAACATGCTCTTATATACCATGACTTTTGATGCCACATTATGTTTTCAAATGAATATATAATGTGTGATTGAGCTTGCTTGAGTGTGGAGAGGCCAAGAACTCGTCTCTATGGTGAGGATGAGCCAAAAATCCTTAAGTTTAGTTAAGACAAAGTAAAGAGTCTCCCAAAAGCAAAGTGGACTCCTAAAGAGTATAGTTGAGTCCAAAGATTTCAAAGAATAGGTGAGGCAAGTCCAAATACCATGGAGAGAAGTGTGAGGCCAATCCAAATACTTAGTGAGCTCTTGAATGCCTTGTATGATGTGTTTCTATGCCAAGGTTGATTTTAAATGTTCATGACTTCTATTTTTGCCACATATGCATTCATGGAACTTGCCTGCACATATTATGTGTGATAGAATGAGAGATGAGCTATTGAGATTCTTGAATCTCATTCCCTCCTCTTAAATGTCCTAATATGCTAGGTGGACCAAGTGGACATGGCAATAGGAGCCAACCACATTGAAGAAAGAAGATTGCCACCCTTATGCTTGATTTTTGTCTTTTGATTCATAATGAGGCTTCATGATGTATATTATTATTGTAAATATTCTATGACCCCTTGGACAAATATAAAAATAATATTATGTGATAGCTAAATGAATGAGTATGGTGTATGTATTCTAGAACATAAATTGAGTGTTTATGCCAATGTGTGCATTTGAAAAAAGCTTGGTGTAATGTGTATAAGTGAGGGTGAAAAGGCCAAAATGAGATGCAAATGGTTTGGGACCATTTGTGTAGCTTTCACAAGTCATAAACATGCTTTTAGACTTACCCAAAAGGTGCCAAGACCTAAGAAAAGCCAAATGGTAATTTTGGTACCCTATGTGGAGCCAGAAATGACCAAAATGAGACCTTATGTCACTTTTTAGCTAAATGATTCTTGATTTGATATTTGTCATGCTATTAGAATATGTTGAGAGCTTTTTGAGAAGCTAAAGATCATAATTTTCAGAGATCTATAGAATATTTGATGATTTTTCAAAGTTGGCCAAAATTCTTGAAATGGTCTGATGCACTGTTACATTGGGTCCAAAATTATTTTCTATCATATGAGGAGTCCAATTGTCATGAAATTTTATAAGTAGAAACTAAAGGTTATAATTGACTTGTGGCAACTAGAATCACCCAATTTGGATGCCTAGAGAGGGAGATATGATTTTTCAAAGATTTAATCTAGTGTCAGGCATCCAACCAAACCTTAGTCACTGTTTGATCAAAATTCAGGGTCTAGGCGAACTTGAACTTGTCTAGAGTAATTTTTTCCTTCTAGCTAACATCCTCATATTTCTAGATTGGTATAATTCACTCAAATTGGAATTTTTTGAAATTAATTGGACATTTTTTAACTTCATATCAGTAAACTGTGATAGCATCAGGACCCAGTCTAACCTCCATACTATTTTGCATGTCAAACACTCTGTGTGTGGGATGTTATGACTTGTACATATTTTTAACATGAAGTAGACATTCCAAGATTTCTAGAATGACCAAGATTATATGATTTTGATTTTTCTAAATTTAGTTATGATTTTTCAAAATTTTGGATAGAATGGGGGCAAATCTGGCCAAAATTCAATAAGTTCAATTTATGCTCCATTTCGGTTTCCTTGGCTCATGAGCAAGATTTTGTGATGAAAATGAGTAGTAATGATGTATTTAAATATAAGGATGCATGGTATGAACCCACAGGTCCACGTGACACCAATTGTGAATTTTTAAGCATGACGTAATGCGATTAAATCCATTATTGTTGGTTCCTTTTCCATGTGCTCTTATGAACATGATGATATGGAGTTTATGAATACCATGAATGGGGTTAGATATATATGGTATTACAGATGTCTATCTTCAACCAGTAATAGCAGAGTTGATAAACCTATGGAATGTAAGGTTTGAGACATATGATTCTTTTAGTGATAAGGTCTTCACTATGCATGCAGTTGTGATATAGACTGTTAGTAATTTCCTAAGTCTCAAAATATTATCAAGGCAAGATATATATAGTTAGCTGCCCATCTTTTAACTTTGATGTAACTCCCTTTTAACATATCTTATAGTCAGAAGTGGTGTTCTATGGGACATCATCATTTTCTAAACCTAAAATATAAATTTAGATTGGCCCTAAAGTTAGTTTCATGGAAGGGAGGAAAAGAGAAATCTGCCATTAGCAATAATGGGCTCAAAAATATTAAGATAATTTGAGAATGTTAATATCATATTTGGAAAAAGAGGTTGAACTTTGAGTTGAAGGCCAAGGAATCAGACCTTGACGAACTAGTAATGTTGATAGTGAAAGTCTACAATGGCATAAAAAGAATATATTTTTCAAACTCCCTTATTAGGCAAAAAATTTACTGTGTTATATCTTGATCTAATATACATTGAGAAAAATGCCTATGACAATATGGTATTCACTTTACTTAATGAATATGGAAGATCAAAAGACCATTTATAAGCACAAAAAGATTATAAGAAATGGGTATTCAATCTAAGTTCTGACCCAATGATAGAGGTAGGTATCCACTAGCTTTGTTTACATTAACAAGAACAAACAAGGATGTCTTTCTTAAGACTTTAAAGGAGATCACCATACCTAATGGATATTTAAGTAACACTTCTAGATACATTGATTTGAGACAACACTAGATTGGAGGATTGAAAAGTCATAACTCACATGCTCTTATAGAGCAATTACTACCTTTAACAATGAGAAAAACACTTCTTAAGGAAGTCTCTATAGTTCTGATTAAACTTTGTTCATTCTTCAAGAAATTTTACAATAAAGTGTTGGATGTAAATGAACTTGACCAACTTCAAGAAAGAGTTGATCTTACACTTTATCATTTGTAAATGATATTCCCACCTCTGTTCTTTACAATCATGGTTCATTTGAGTGTACATTTAGCATAAAAACTCGAACTTAAGGGCCCTATCCAATATCAATGGATGTACCCTATATGAGCTATGTATGAATAAAGTGTTAACTCTTAGTTTTGTTAAATTGATGAATAACTGAGATGTTAGAATATTTTTTATTTTGCTTGAACTTGTAAGATAGGATAGTAGCAATTTAGACTCAGGGATCTTGTTATTAGGAGATCTCAAATTAGGATTCATTAGTGATTGATTTAAAAAGCCAAGAACACCCTAGTTGAGTTTGAGTTTGACATTAGGTGCTTCCTCTTCCCATGTGCTCAATTAAACTTACACAAAGTTGCAATAGGAGGTGCAAGAATTAAAACGTCACTAAAAAATAACTGATGTAGCTTTAGTATTCACCCTTTGGAGTTTATAGGAACTACCCCTGAATTGGCTAGTTTTGGTATTCCTGGGGTAATATTTTAACTTTTTTCTTTTACTTGATTATATAATTGAATATTTTTTTGTATAGTTTTTAGTTTGTTACTTTTTAATTTCACTTTTTATATTTACAGATCAAGTAGTCAAGAGGGTGAACACCTAGGAGTACTAGCTCAATCTCTAAGCCCAACTAATAGGGATAATTAGTTTACTATTTTTATTTGTGTGTAAACTTTAATTGTATTGTATTTGAATTTTGAAGCTAATTAAATTCGTTTGAATTTCAATTGTAAATTGTGATTGAATGTATATGAAAATGTTAGTCATTGAATATGAATGGCAATTTGTAATTAGATTGCTATGTCAATTATAAAAGTTGAATGGATTAATGTAGGGATTTTTTTTTTAAAATCCTTTTGTAAGTTGTAAAACATGTAGAAATTTTTTTTAAAATTCAATTTACTAGTAATTCAAACTATTGCCAAAACAAATGGTTTAATATTCTCACAAACTACACTATAGCTTTATAACCTACAACCAATACACCACAGTTACACCAATTGGTTTAACTATGACTTGATAATTGTGATTAGACTATTTATAAAATCATGGTTAAACCACATGGTAACTATAATGTCGGTTTTAGTAAAAATAACAAAAACATATGTGTTTTTAAAGTAAGTCTTCTAAAATGAATTGGTTAAGGTCTAAAAAAATTAGAATAATGACCTAGACATGTAGTAATGAATTTAGAAGGTCAGAGGTACCCTGAAACAGAGGCTAAAATAACTAGACAGAATTTAATGAAATAGCTATGTAACGTAATGGCATTTTCGTAATTTTAGAAAAAATTTATAATACTTATAGGAGAGCTTTTTAAATGGCAAATTTGAGTTTTTCAGGGTTCTCAGAGGCCCTAAAAACTATGGGAAGCCTCAAAAGAGTTTAAACCCTTTCGGTATATATTTTCTAATGTCAATTAACCTAAACTTTGACCTTTCATTCAAGAAGGTTTTAGCTTTAATTTTAGTGATTTCAAAGATATTTTATAAAGTTGAAATCTAAATTTTATGATAAAAAAAATGGTTCTAAAAAAGGAGCTAAAATAGACTAGGAACGAAAATGTCAAAATTAAGGGATATAATCGGAATTTTGAAAACTATTCTTGTAAACCTAGCTATATATACCCCACACCCCACTCTTCTCCTCATTTAGTCCATTTTATTTCTATCCTAAACCAAAGGAAGAAGCAAGAAAGTGAGGCGCACAAGGGAGGAGAGAAAGGGAGAAGAAAAAATAAAAAAAAGGTATGGTTTTTCATGGATTTCCTTAGTTTCTTTTTAGCAAATTCCTTCTCCTCCATTTTCCCTCCTTTCCTATGGAATTATTGAAGTATTTGGGGCTGTTTTGAGGTTAGACCTAAGAGGGAATTTTTGAATTCAAAGAGAAGAAGCCCAGCAAAGTGAAGAACAAGCAAAGGAAGCCAAGAATCTAAGGTATTTTGCTACTTGTATGCTTGATTCTTCTTGTTCCTTCTTTTGTGATTTTTGCCCCATATAAGACCAGCCATAAGGAGTTGAATTTCTAGCCAAACCAAAAGTGAATCTTAGGAAAATGAAGGAGAAGAACAAGAATATGTAAAGGAAACAATCAAATAACCATTAGATTTCAAAATAGCAAAGTTAGAGTTTCTAGGGTTCCACTAAAATTCTATTTTGATGCAAGAGTTCCTAGGCTAAAATGGATGTTTGGATGAGCTCTAGAGATCTCTAAGAATCTTCCCACATTCATCTCCCATCAAAAAAACAAAGTAAACTCATTTGGTACTCTTTTGATCCATAGCCTCAGCCTAGGGAGGATGAGGCACCAAAGGATAATTTTAATTTGTTCCAAGCTTGATTTTGAGTCATTTATGATAGGAGAAGATAAGAGGAAGCCTTAAAAAAATTTTAGAAGTTATGAATAATGAGATGGTATCATAGTTTCCATATCATGGTTTAAGGAAGCAATACATAGTTAGGCTCCTTGAAATGAAGGTGTGATGGCTCCAAGAGATTTCAATGAAGTCAAAAAGCTTAAATAGATGGAAAGAATGGAGCCAAGATTATGTTTCTTCAAGATTGCTTCATTAGATGCATTATGGAACCATAAATGAGTTATAAGAACAATATAGCTTTTGTAATAAATATGTAGCTTTAAAAATTGTTCCAAGAGTGTAATTGGCTTCGATATTATGTGTCTAGGCCAAAGGAACCAAGTTCCACCTTCTTATGAGTGTGTGGCTGAGGGAGAGAAACTAAGTTCAAGGAAGAAAGTATCCATTTATGATAAAGGTAGCTTTCTCTTCTTTCTCTTATGCATGAGTGGATGTTTATCTTGTCTTTGAATGTGTGTGTTATAAAGTCCCACATCGGTTGGAAGGGGCCTGTGGCTAGCCCATATAAGTGGGGGAGAATCCCTCCCCACTAAGGCACGTTTTTCTTGAGAGCTAATGGGAGAAGCCATCTCTCAGGAAGGGACAAACACCCAGGGAGCGCGGTTCATAGAACTTGCAACCAAGGGACAATACCTTAGTGGCTCTGTATGTGTTGGTATCAGAGTAATCCTGGCCCATGTGCGACCCGAGGATGGGTCGGTCCCTAAGGGGGGTAGATTGTAAAGTTTCACATCGGCTGGAAGGGGCCTGTGGCTAGCCCATATAAGTAGGGAGAATCCTCCCCCTCACAAGTGCATTTCTCCCTGAGCGAAGGCTGGGTGTAAGACCCTTGAAGCTCGGGAGAGGACAATTCCAGCGATCTGGTTAAGGGTCCTGCACTGGCCAATACTCCGCTACGTAACTCTGATACCATGGAGCACGCTTCTCCCTGAGCGAAGGCTGGGTGTAAGACCCTCGAAGCTCAAGAGAGGACAATTCCAGTGATCTGGATAAAGGTCTCACGCTGGCCAATACTCCGTTGCGTAACTCTGATACCACGGAGTGCACTTTTCCCGTGAACTAGTTAAATGTCTTGCGCGGGAAGGGACAAACACCCAGGGAGAGTGGTTCACAGAACCTGCGGCTGGGGGATAATACTCGTGAGGGCTCTGTATATGTTGGTATCAGAGCAATCCTGGCCCATGTGCGACCCGAGGATGGGTCAGTCCCCAAAAAGGGTAGATTATAAAGTTCCACATCGGTTGGAAGGGGCCTGTGGCTAGCCCATATAAGTGGGGAGAATCCTCCCCCTCACGAGCTCGCTTCTTCCTGAGCGAAGACTGGGTATAAAACCCTCGAAGCTCGAGAGAGGACAATTCCAATGATCTGGTTAAAGGTCCTGCGCTGGCCAATACTCCGTTGCGTAACTCTAATACCACGGTGAGCGCTTCTCCCTGAGCGAAGGCTAGGTGTAAGACCCTCAAAGCTTGGGAGAGGATAATTCCAGCAATCTAGTTAAAGGTCCTGTGCTGGCCAATACTCTGCTGCGTAACTTTGATACCATAGAGCGCGCTTTTCCCGTGAACTGGTTAAATGTCCTGCGTGGGAAGGGACAAACACCCAAGGAGCGCGGTTCACAGAACCTACGACCAGGGGATAATACTCGTGAGGACTCTATATGTGTACACATACAGAGCCACCAAGGTATTGTTCCTCGGTCGCAAGTTCTATGAACCGCGCTCCCTAGGTGTTTGTCCCTTCTTGAGAGATGGCTTCTCCCATTAGCTCTCAAGAAAAGCGCATCTTGGTGGGGAGGGATTCTCCCCCACTTATATGGGCTAGCCACAGGCCCCTTCCAATAGGTGTGGGACTTTACAATCCACCCCCCTTAGGGGCCGACCCGTCCTCGCGTCGTACATAGGTTAGGATTGCTCTAATACCAACACACACAAAGCCCTCACGAGTATTGTCCCTCAGTCACAGGTTCTGTGAACCGCGCTCCCTGGGTGTTTGTCCTTTCCCGCGCAGGACATTTAACCAGATTGTTGGAATTGTCCTCTCCTGAGCTTCACGGGTCTTACACCCAGCCTTCGCTCAAGGAGAAGTGTGCTCGTGAGGGGGAGGATTCTCCCCTCTTATATAGGCTAGCTACAAGCCCCTTCCAGCCGATATGGGACTTTACATGTGTGTATGTTTTAAGCCATGAAATATGTTTTAACATGTATCTATATGTCATGGTATCATAATGTTATGTTATGCATTCAAATGATGCTTTGTGAAATTACTTTGGTTTGCTTGAGTGTGGTGAAGCCAAAAGCCCTCTAGCAATGATGAAGATGAGCCAAGAACCCTCAATAATGGGTGAGACAAAGCCAAAAGTTCCTAAAAGGTGAAACTTAGTTAAGAACTCTTTAAGAAATAGGTGAGGCAAGTCCAAAATCCCTAAAGAGAATGGATGAGGTTAAACCACTTGCTTGGAAAATCTATGTATATTTTGTATGACTCCTTAAATGCTAAAAATGTTCCATGAATGATTATGAAAGCCATGATATCCATGCATGCATTTTTAGACTTGGATTTGCAATCTTTATGTATAGTTAAAAGGGAAAAGAGTTGTTGGAATTCCTAAAATCTCATCCATTCCTCCCCATTTGTCTAACATGACTAGGTGGTCCAAGTGAGCCAAGAAATGGAAGCCATTAAGTATAAAGGAAGGAAATTGACAACAAAGTATGTGATTTTGCCATTTTGTAGCCATATGAATGGCATATGATGTAATCAAATATTGTATATGATGTATGAGCACATGAACATTTGTAAATATATGGATATATTGTATATGTATGAAATTTGATGCCATTTGAATGTTGTACCAAGTTCTTGAGAATGGCAAGATATGGCTTATGTGTTCTTGTGTGTACCTTGGGGTGAGAGACTGAGTTTGTGAAATCTGGATTTGTGCACCTTTTATGCATGTTTAATATACCATTTTGGTGCTTTCCCAAGTGCTCAAGTGGACATGGGAAAGCATAAAAGAGCATTTTTACAACCCTATAGTACAATTTGACCAAAGGAATGAATTTACCCATAAAATTTAGCATGCATATAGATCTCATCCATAGATTTTTATGAAGCTAAAGATTAGATTATTTGGAGTCCTATAGAATTAATTTTGAATTTTTAAAGTTGCCAAATTTTAGTTGTTTTTGTATGGTTACTATTTATATAGTCAGTTTCTTCTCTTTTGTCATTCGAGAATCAAATAGTGTCCAATACCCATAAAATTTTACAGACATAAATTAGACATGAGAATCTTTCCATACCACCAAAATGATCCCAATTGGATGTCTAAACAAAGAGATATGAATTTTTAAATGTCTGTGACAGTACCAGTAGTACTAGGTGACCTTAGTTACTATTCCATTAATTTACAATGGCTAGAAGTCCCTACTTTGGTCTAGACTTATTTTTAACATAAAGTAGACATCTCTAGCTTTCCAAAATGGTATAGTGTGCTTGATTTCAATTTTTTTAAAGTTAGTTATGATTTTCCAAAATTCATAACAAAAAATTGACACACTAACCTGAGGCTGCACATGCAATTTTTGTGTATATAGTTCATAAACTCAAGTTCTTGGCCACTTCTTGAGATGGTTCTGAGCTATATTTGTGTATTTAAATAAGAGAAGGTGATGGATGAGTTCATATGATCCATGGGATATGAAATGAAAAATTTATCCATGATGTAAAGTAAAATAATGGAATATTTTATTGTATTTTTCTTGAAAATGAATGCTAGATCAAGGAGATGTGATTGGACTAATGTCAGATAGTCTAGTTAAATATGGTGTTATAGTAACCACAATTTCTTGAAACCATGATTAAATTAGTCTTTACCACACAGTTGACTTTATCATGATAATGCTCACTAGCTATAGTAGAAATCATGGTTAAAACAAAAAATAACCACAACTAGGATTTTTTTATTTGGTAGTGCTTGTACTTGAATTCAAAACAAACCATTGAAAATTGCATCATTTCCAATAACATCATATTTATAAAATAACTTGAATATATAATTAGAAAATTCAAAAGAATATTCGAATGGTATAATTTTTGAAACTAAAATCAAGTTTCTAGAAAAACTTGATATATAAAAGGTCCTATCTCAAATCAAAGCAAAGTACTAATATGCAAGTTCCTATTGTAACACATTAACTATCTAGCTCTTCTTTTAGCTATTATTACTCATCAGTGAACCCATTTACTCATACAAGTACATACTAAATCCAAAAATTTTGAAGATACATTCATTTACTTTTCCATAATCCATGTCCTTTTAATTTTCAAGAATAATCTATTAGTAATCCTTTACTACCAATTAGCTTATCAATTAAAAGGTGAGAACTTTACCTTATATTCTGAGAAAAATCTGGCAAATTTTCCTTTTATAAACTTAGCTATCCAGACCAATTAAATGGTCACATTTCAACGAAAAACTCACAAACATGGAAAATACAGATAATAAAATTATTAAATAAAACTAATTGGACATACATCTTCATCTAATACTATACAAATTTAACTGAGGTTACATTAATGTTTAGTAACATACTAGTTCATATTTTATATCACTAAGGAGTCAACTCAAAATATGAATTTATTATAATAATAATAATACAAAATCAAATATATACATAAATATATATAATTCATAATGTTTTTATTTCAGACATCATTCCATTTCCTTTCTTTTTGAATACTGGTACTTCCACCTGACACTGGTTAGTAGAAAAAGTAGAAATAGGGATAAGATTTAAGAAAATCTCAATCATATATCTCAACTATATCATTACGTAAAAGAATGCTATGAGAAAATGCAATGTATGTGGTACAAATATGTGATTCATATGTATCATGTAACTTAAACATGACTTTTATGAAAACTCAATTCTCATCAAACATAACATCAAAACATGTTGGCTAGACTCAACTAAGTTCAAATGTAGGTCAAGAAAGAGCAACTGCACTCGGTTCTTGCCATAAGGAGTTAGGAGCTAGAGACATACTAGTTGGGTTCAACTAAACTCATTTTTGGTCTGAAGAAGAGCTACTATGCTCAATTCCCTGTCATAAAGAGCTAGGAGTTGAAAACATACAAGGCATAAACATAAAACTCATTATAAGAAAACAATAGCAAAACATAACTTATGAATGCATTAAGCAACAATACATACAAACATTTCAACTTATTCAAATATTCAATTACATGTAAGATAGGGATAGATAGCTACCTTAGAAATCAATAGTTAATCCTAAACTTTTTACTTTGCCTCTTGCCTTGTTTACCTTTCTTCATTTGTCTTTTTTACTTGACATTTATTAGCTTCTTGGTCTTCTTACCCAAAGACTACTCTAAACATCTCCACATGCCTAAAATATCATATTAAGTATGAGAAATGAGTAGCTAATGCATATCTAAGCTAACTTTCTTATATGCCCCTTAAGTGCCCTATATATTACATATTATGGCTTAACTTTAAAATTGCATAACTTTTACTAAAGACCTCCAAATTAGGCAAATAATACCTTTCTAGAAAACTTATAATATGTACTTTATATCATAAAAATTTTATATTTAATTGAATTCATATGGTTCCATAAAAATGGTAAAATGTTCACTGGTTCTTACCACAAAATAGTTTTTTATGCTAATTTTGAAAATTTGTAACTTCAGTTATGAGTGTCCAAATTGGGCAATCTAAAACTTGTTGAAAAAATCTTGATGTGCCCTAGCTATGTAAAAAATTCAAGTCAAAAAGAATTCATTTGTCTTCTCAAAGAACATGAAAATTGTGGTTGTACTAGAGACCAAAATTGATATAGGGCAGTTTTACTCAGATAAATTTGAAAATTCATAAAATATTTTGTAAAAACCCAAAAATTACAAACTTGGACTCATATGAAACTTCAGGATGTCATCTAAATGCCTACCAAGTTTCATGCTCAAATTCGTCCATTAAGGCCTCCATGGGCTGAGATACATTTTCGGTTTATTATAGAACTGTTTTGACTATTTTAGGTTCCAAACTTGCCAATTTCTTACTAAATTCATGCCATACTCTAATTCTACATATTCCATACTAATTATTAGAATGCATGAAAGCATAGAAGAGATCCTCTCTCTCTCTCTCTCTCTCTACAAGACGCACTTGAAGCTCTAGGGTTCAAAATCTAAAACTTTCTACCGATTGATTTTTACCTCAAATTGATCCTCTCTTGGAGCTTTTCAATTTACCCCGATCAATTCTCTAAAAAGATCTCTTTTTCCTCCCTTCGAAAAATTCAAAGTCTTCCTTTTGAAAAACTAAGACCATAGAAAGAGTACTCTTAATGAGTAAATAAATCTTTCTAATTGAGAGAAAAGCAAAAAATGTGTAGAAATACCTTAAAATCCATGCTCTTGCTTTCTCTCTCTTCCTTTCTCCATGGGCACCATTGAAGGAGCCTCAAAATGCTGAAAATCTGATGTAAAGTAGGTGGAATAAAGAATGGATGATGACATGCATTATTATAAACAATTCTAAAAATTCCCTTATGTCCCTAAATTTGACTCTTCCATTTAAGTTCATTTTAAATCCTTTCTGAAAGCCATTAATTCCATATGAAAATTAAGGCTCTCTAGTTTATTAAAAATATTTATTTTAAAATTTTTAGAATTTAAAACCACACCGAACAATCCAGTCAAAATTATAGTCAACTAACATCTTAAATCATGCAATGAAAGGATTTTAACCATTCTGATAGTTTCTATGGTTTTTAAATCCTCTAAAAACCCTAATGAGTTTATCTTTAGCACTTAAAACTTTCTTCCTTGAGTTTTGTAAAATTTGCTCAAAATTATAATTTTACCACTGATATTCCCTTTTCTCTGTTTAGCCATCTTAGTTCTATTTTCTTTCTACAAGTGATTTTGTGACCCTATTTCTTGATATCTTGATTAATTCTTTACTCTTATTTGACCTTAATTTATTTTATTTTGAGACCCTCATTTATTATCTTGCTGAATTCTAGTTCGATTTAAGTCAAATGTTACACTTATGGCTTCTATAGTTAAGCCTATCTTATTTCTCGAATATATGAATTGCTTAATGCCCACTACCTTTCTTTGGTTTAGAAAGTCTTGTAAGATATTAGAAATATGAATTATTAAATTACTACTTGCATCCACTATATTATATTCATAACCCAAAAAAAAACATTGAGTTACCTTTTTTTTCAAGCAAAACTTTACATTTGATGCAATCCTTTCTCATGTATCCCTTTTTGTTTTTTGGCAAAAGAAACACTTAGATTCTTTCTTAATTTCTGCTTGGATGGGTGTCTTGCCTTTCCTTTTTTGCTTTAGCTTGCATTTTATTCTTTCTTTGCATTACCATATGTGCACTTTCACCTCTCTTGACTAAAAGCCTTCCCTTCCCCTTAACCTAGGAGTTCATTTATTAATCATTTCTTTGTATGTGTGTTGTAAATGATCCTGAAAGGTCCATATTGAGGTAATAGAAAGGCCAGGATGAAATGTACAAAGAAAGACTCGGGCATATCAACCTCAAGTAATTTTAGTTGAGCTACTATTTCCCTCATTTACATGACATGCTTTTACACACCCCTTATGCCAATAAGCTTAATACATTATAACCTTGTCATTAAGGAACTTATTAAGGTTTTGTCCAAGGATTCAAACTATTCATATATAGCCCTAAGTAAATCTTGGACATTTTGATGTTCTCTTATTGATCCATGAATACTAGCAGTTAACTTGGTTTCAATATACATGATGCTGAGATGATTTAATTGTTCCCAATGTTCATAAAGATTTATTTATGATATACTACTAGTTTTCATGGAAGTAAGGCGTTCGTCCTTTTTAATTACATAGTCAACATTCACCCACCCTAATTAGAGAAGAATTTTCTCCTTCCAAATTTTATAGTTATCTCTACTTAATTTAAGAACTTGAAAATCAAAGATGTTCAAAAGTTGAGAAGCTACACAAAATTCACGTTATGTCCAAATTTGAGGCAATTTAAATATTTTATATGACATGTCATACCAATGCAAAATATATCTTTCAAAGCATGAGCCTGATAACAAATAAAACTATCAATGGGCTAAGTTTTATTTAATTAGGTTCATGTATAAAATATGATGAAATTAACAAATTATATCACTTATCTTCATCCCTAAGGACAAATTAAGAAAAAAGAAAAATTCATTATCCCACACTAATTAATGATATATATAAAATATGATAACATTTTTGTGACATAATGATTATTATATTAAATATATTAATTATAAGTTAATGTGATTTCTTTTCCGTGATCCTAAGTGTAATTTTAATACCTACTATAGAATTTTAAAATAATTAAAGATATTGTGGCTAAATTTTAATTAAATTAAAATTATACAAATCATATGACATCCTTATTAAAATTAAAATTAACATGAAATACTTATATATAACTAAACATAAATGCGTAAACAAATATTTCACAATGAGAAATACTTATATATAACTAAACATAAATACGTAAACAAATATTTCACAATGAGAATTAAATAATTGATTAATTAATCAATTAGACAAAAATGTGACTAATTAATTAATCAAAATTCTCCCTTTAATTTAACCTAAAAGTTTCATAATTATTACTTGAAATTAATTATCCAAAATTAAGTGTAAACTAAATGAAACCATAAATTAATTTTATAATATTTTTTTTTACAAAGACCCACTTAATATTGTCAAAAATTAACTTAAATTGTCCAAAATAATTTTATCAAATTTTATGGACTAAATTAAATGACACTAAATAATTTTGGATAAAATAAATAGCTAAGAAAATTAATTAATTCCAAAATTTTGAAGAAAATATTGGCCTAAAACATTTTGCTCAAAACAGTTCAAAAATATTTTGGCCCACTAAAAGTTTTGTCCAAATTCTTACCCAAAACAAGGAAATTCATCTAAAAAGAAGCTCAAACCAAAAGGAGCCCAAAAACGAAAAGGCCCACATAGAATTATTATTTCAGGATTTTGTTTTTGGGTATGATGTATCTAAAATTTTCAAAAGCAAAACAAACCCAACTCATTTTTCTGGCCTAAAGTCCAAAACGAAGCTCAAACCAAAAAAACAATGTGAAAGGCCCTTTAATTCATATAAGTGAAGCACTGTGTCTCACTAAAAGGAGAACAAAACGGCATGTCGTTTTCGGTGTCCAAATCATGAAAACCCGCTCGTAAATTGCTCCACCAAATTGGACACTACATTGAGGTTTCGAAATTTAAGCAAGGCAAAGGCCACATTGGCTTTAAGATACCAACTGTTAGCAACATAATGGATATACAAAATATCTAAATGATATTCAAAAAGCACTAAAATGCAAAAGAGACATACTTGCTGCCATCGTTGTGAAACTAAAATTTTTTGAATATGGTGATGCTTCCAAGCTTACATTTACTTCCAATGGTGTTTATAGGAATGAAGTGTGTTCTTAAGTGTGTAGAAACAAAGCTTAAGGGCCCCATATTTATAGGCAAACCTTAAGAGCATCTTCCCATAAAAAATGCCAATTATCATGTAACAGTGAAAAGGGAATATTTGATTTTTGAATTTTCGGACCATTATTAGGGGGGAAGTTGCAACCTCAAGTGAACATTCGTTTGTTACCATCGTTCACACTGCAACATTCACTAAATTCTTGTTCTAATGTCTACTTAAACTCATACTGGAAGGCCCCATTATTTGAAGACTATAAGGAAATCTAACGACTTTAGTTGGAACACACCAAGTCGTACGAATAATGACAAAAACTTGAAATTTATCAACAACAGACAAAACTTATTTGAAAAATTCTAAGAACTTACTTGGAAAGTTATAAGATAGACCTAATGTACATCTAATCTACATAATATAGTCATTATGACATAAAAAAATCTCGTATTTGTGTGCAAGTATTACGCCATATTTAATATGAGTTTTAGACACGATGCAACTATTTTAAAAGAATCATTCATAGGTATACATATACAAGCCAATAAGATGGACACAAACATGTCAAAACATATCCATCTTCCATTGATTTATATAATATAGAGTAAATTATATAAAATTCTTGAATTTTATTAAAATTACATAAATCTTCCTTCTATTTTCAAAATATATACTTTAGTTTAATTTAATTTCTTTTACTAACATGCCATTCATAAAAATTATGTAAGAGTGGTTAACGAACAGTTTTTTAATAAATAAAATAAAATTAGATTAAAATATGATAGATAACATTTTGTTTTAAGTGAGATTTGTATATATTTTTAAAATAAAAAAATAATTTATATAATTCTAATATATTTATATAATTTACTCTATGATATATATACTTAGACGCCTATGTAATCAGCCTATGTAATCAAGTTACTTCAAGTTGTTTAAGAAAACTAAATTACACCACTTTAAAATATTGTTAAAAACTCAAAACCCGAAAAGCTATAATATATACTACCAAGTGCCAACAATTAACATTGAGATCAATATGAGTTATACAATATAAGAAATAATTCAAATCTAAGACCACATTAGACTAAGAAAATAAAAGGAGCTACATAGAAAATGAGTCATAATTACTTGAAGGACATGTTGCTGAACTCGCGGTTTGTAGCCTCAGGGATTGGATTCCACTCCCACAATCTGTCAGAGAAAGAGGTAACTGGAAGCGAATTAAGGGCCCCCATTGGTTGTTGTAGTTGTGGCTGCTGCAATAGCAGATTAGAGTACTGAAGAAAATGATGACTTTGAGGAGGAGCATTAATAGTACTATTGTAGTATTGTAACTGTTGGTTATTATAAGTCACTAGCCTATTGAGATCATCCACCATTAATATTGCATTATTGTTAGTAGTAGTACTACTACTGCTTCCCTGATCAGTTTCGTTATTGATTTTGTCAACTATTTGATCAATTTGATGATGATGATGATGATGATGAGGTTGTCCCAGAAATCCACGTTTTGATGATGATGATGAACCATTTCGTTAACGTTGTTGTGCTTATTCTTGTCTGAAGAAGCTCCTGATGATGTGGAGGAGGATAGTCTGGTTGGAAGACAACGAGGGAGAGAAGGATGGTCTTCTACACCAGCTCTCTTGTACACTCGACATAGAGATATCTCAGCCTGCACAACAATATATAGACAATTTCAAGTTAAGCCATTCGATAACTTGGAAGAATATTTAGAGACTAATTAAGAATATTTTTGGTGATTAATTATTTGATGAAGAAACTAATTAATGGAATGAAATTCAATCAACCAGCTTTAAGTTGACTCACTGATAATAGATTTGTTTTCAGAGTTGAAGGATCTAACTTTGACTACCCATCTGAGCCAAAATTAATCTAAAAAAAGTGAATGAAATTTGAAAAGAGTCTCTCACTTGGGCCTCATCTTAATTAATATTGGAGTCATCATAAAAAGTATCAGTAAAAAATCAATTCAACAAGGTGAGTTATGGCCTTTCTATCCAATACTATGGCAAAGAGAAATCTCAGCCTGGAGAACAAATATGGAAAAACGATTCAATTTCAAAGAGAAGAGACTTGGAAAATTTGGTGATTGATAAAGTGAGAGTGTAAGTCTAAAGATTGAAAATTTTAGAAGGGTCTCCCACTTCGATCATCTTAATTATGGTCATGAAAAGTAACAGTAAAATTCTCAGAAACTAAAGATGAGAAGATCGAAAGCTAGAGTAGACAAATTAAGAGCAAGACCATGAAATTAGAAGAATAAGAAATGAAGAACATCAATAGAAAAGAGAATAAACCCAAGTGCCACATATTATCATATATCTGGAAGATATTCTTCTCTTTTTGTTTTACTTGATTCGAAAAGTTCATATCATGATACGCAATAAAACACCAATACTAACACAAATATGAGATATAATATGATAAAAACCCATTCGTACCTTTTGAAAGCGTTCAGTGTCATGTTGAGGCAAGCGATACTCATTCATAATCCAACTGGTTCGGATGCCTTTGGGAGCTTTCCCGGAATAGAAAACTAGGGTTTTTTTCAGCCCAATGGATCTTGAGCTCTCTGTACGGATCATTCTATCAGCCCCAGTTGCCTTCCAATACCCTGAAGTAGTCACACGATTGGGACGATCACCGTTTCGATATTTTCTATCTCTAGGCACATAAAAGTACCATTCCTTCTCTCCAATTGCTGCCAAAGCTGATCAAAACAATACAATATAATAATACATCATCATGAAATAAAACCAAATCGCTTGAAAAAATCATTGATAGTGTTTGAATTAAATTTAGGATAAAATACGAGAGAAGAAATTAGAAAAGACGGAATACTTGAATGAAAAAATAGCAAATATTGATTTTCAATGATTCCTGGGGAAGATACCCATAAATATGCTTGGAAGTGGGAACTAAAGAATTTGAAGAAAACTAATAAATTGTATTAAAATTTTAATTTAGTGATATTGGAATATAAATCGTTTCTAAAATTGAAGGATTCAGGTTTAAATTAAAAAAGAAAAAAAGGTAAAGAATCAGAAAAGAAAAGAAGGGAAATTTATTTTGAATGATTAATTCGTTGAAGAGGTGGGAATTGATTGAAGCTATGATACATAAATATTATATAGATATTAGATAGATAGATACCGGGAAGTTCCCAAGGGTCATATCGATAAAGATCGAGGAAAGTGATAAGCTCGACGTTGAAACGCTTGCCCTCCACCTTACGGCGAAGGTAGAACTCCACGAGTTCTTCTTCAGTTGGGTGGAATCGAAACCCAGGCATCACCATATCATGCTCGTGATTGTCCTCGTCATTGTCATCATCATAGGGCCTCTTGTGGGCGCTGCCATTGGTGGCGGTTGTGACGGTGTCGTCATGGCTATGGCTTTGACTGAGGCTCATGGTGGGAGATGAGGTTGCTGCAATTGCCATAAACCAGAAGCTATATCAGTATATTGCTATAACGAATTCTACTACTCCTCTTTAGTGTGGCCTTGTCTCTTTATATTGTACCAATTGGGTGCTAAAGCTAGTGGCTGGAAGGCAAAGATGAGAGAAAGAGAGAGACATGCATGGTTAATATTAAATGTATGTAGTACTTGAAAATTTGATCGGTTTATTTATTTTTTTGAGTAAAGATTATTTTCATTCTTAAAAAATCATTTGTACCATCAATTATCAATTATTAATTTATTTAAAATTTGAGGAAAACTATCGCTTTTGGAAAAATTCATTGACATTAATTAATTCTTAAAAGTTTATTGTCACCAATTTTATTCTAATAATATCAATGTGATCAAAACTGAGTTATTTATTGTTATCAATTTCGTTTTTGAAGATTTTAATGATATCAATTTAATCTTAAGTTAGGGTTAAAATAATTTATTTTTTAAAAGATGAGGATTAAATTAAGATATTAATAAACTTTAAATATTATATTAATGATGATAGTATTTTTAAAAAAAAGTCAAAATGGCAATTTTATTTTTAAAGGGTTTAATCTTATTCTAATTTTATCTTGAGGCAGTAAAATAATATTATGTATAACCTTTTTTTTTTGTAAGAGTAAATATTTTATAAGATTATGCAAAATCAAACTTCTGATGAGGTACTTTTTTAAAAAAAAAAATTTCTCCCATGTAGAAAATAAGGATGAGTGTAATTAGAGAGGGAGAGCGAGAGAGAGAGAGAGAGAAGTAGAAGAAAAAGAAAAGGAGGGGAGTTAATTGAAAGATGTACATAGCTTCCAGGCCCTACATGGGAAGATGCCTTAATGTGATTTTAAGGTGCGATAACGACACTTCGACAACAGGACAGGGTGGAAACAGTCCCAAAGCGCGGTGCCTTTGGACCTTTCTTCCCTCGACAAATTTTTCTTGCAAAGAATTTGTTTTTCCTTTCAAATTTTTGTTTAAACTTTAAAGAGGTTAATTTAAATGTGAAACTCAGTATTTGATGCGTGGTTATAAGATGCGTTGTCATATGTTGCAAATGTTAAGACAGCTTTAATTTCTCGTTTCATTTTGATGATTCTAAAGAAACATTTTTAAAATAAAATTTTAAATGCACAGTAAATATGTGGGAGTGTGTCTTTATTAAGATTCACTCAAAAGAAACTAATTCTAAAAAAAGTTTAAAAATATTTTTTAGTATAATAATAATAAATATTTAAATGTATTACTTTATTATAAGGTCATGCTTCATTTCTTGTGAATTCTTTATATTCTGGTAAAATGGCTCTGAAAATTAAAATTAATCACAGCATTTGAATCCGAACGTACTTACTTGATCACTAGGGGAAAAAAAATATTTATTTGATTTTTAAAAAAAATTTACTTATATATCTTGATCTTTACTTCAATTACAATATCAATGCCAATTTAAACAAAATCGTGATTGGCCCCCAAATTTATTAATCTCGTTAGATGCTCTTTACCATCTGAATTAGGCGTTTAATATGTAACTGAGTTGAACATATTTACGTTGTACCTCCGTCTCTCTTGACTAGACCATGCGAAAAGCCTCTCTTACCCCTCCCTATCTGAGTAATTTTTCATCATGATAGCTAGTTGATCCAAAAGTAAGAAGAGAATAGAAATAAAAATGGATTAAGTCCAAAAACCTTAGTTCAAGTGGCATTTTTTTTTATAAGAATTAAGTTTTAGGAAGACCTAATGTACCTGGACTAAATCTCTACTTTGTCCTTTCCTCTCTTCCAATTAAAAAAAGATAAACCAACAAGATTTTGATGATTTAGTAAAATGAGAGGCATGTGCGACGCATGTATATTCAATTAAGTTATATAAACTTTTGACCTAGATGATAGAAGATTATTGTAATGAAGATCAAAGAGTGATTTACTATTTTTTGTAAATTGAATGAATTGGGAGGACATCGCTTTCACAGGCAATTATTTAAATAAAAAAAAAAAACTCCTACAGTATCAGTACATACGAGAAATAAACGTAACCTAGTGGCTAGGTATTTAATTTCATTAACTAAAATGATTCACATATCGGAAGTTCTTGTGTGTATAAACATTCTTCTTACGTCATATGCTATCTGTACATGTCCACTACAAATGGTTCGAAATTCACTTAATTAACTCATTTAAAAAAAGGGTTGAAACATTACAGTTTGAATACATTGCGATATTTGCCCTCAAAGGTTAGAATGATAATTTTTCATCTTTTTTCTGCTAAATAAAGTATCTATTTTATCTCTATGTTCAATTGTTAATTAAACGGGATGTGAAATGCAAAAGCCTTGCAAAATTTGTTTTTCTTAATAAAATATTATATTGAGGCCTGAGGTCTTGCATAAGTAACTTGAATGCAAATAGAAAGTTATGGTTCCAATATTTTTTTTTTGAAAAAAGAATTCCTTTAGCAAGTACGAAGAAAGGATCATCAAATGTGATCTTGAAATCTTAACTAAACTCTGACAATATGCTGGTGTATATATTTGTATGAACGTTGCAATAGATGACAATTAAGGATGGAATTAGAAAAAATAGCATGGGAAGCAAAAATGGACTGCCCCATTTCTTTAAAACTAACCAAGAATGCTATTATTTTTATAGATCTTCATGATCTGGAGTAGCGTGCTTAAACGAGATTGGAGTGAGTTCTTTACAAAGCCCCTTGAGTATTGTACCCAACGTTGCATCATTCAAGGGGTATGTTCCTGCGAATATCTTCCTCAGCACCTAAGTGGGGATCTAATTCTCAAGGATCAGCACGTCTTTGATAGGAGGAAAAATTATAATCAAGGATCTATATTTAATAAAATTTATAATAAAAAATTTTAAAAATTAAAATTATTTTTAAAGATTATAATTATTATCAAATTTTAAAAAATTTATCACTGAATCTAAAGAATTTATTATTAGATATAGAAAAAAATTTTATATCAAATAATAAATCTTTTAAATCTAATAATAAATCTACTAAAATTTGATAATAATTATGATCTTTAAAAATAATTTTAATTTTTAAAGTCTTTTGTTATAAAATTTTAAAAATCTTAGTACTTTTCCTCCCAAGTCAGTTTTTTGGGAGGCGGCGGCTGCCTCTAAAACACTATATCTAGATCCATCGCTGGTAGGAATCGAGATTAAGTTCACCAATGGTACAAAAATAATATTTTAAATTAATGTTTATAATATTAGGCTTTTGTACATTCAAAATATAAAGGATAGAATAGGTAATTAGGAAAAGTAAAATCTATGATTTCGTTCCTCCTTTCATATAATATTTTCTCTTAAATGGTTTGGACTGAGAATCATAGATGTAGATGTTACAGAACTGTGTGCTAGTTGTAATAATAAAACAAATACAGAGAAACACGTGCGTTGACAAATTGACATCAATTTTCTTGGTACGATGCATGTTAAGGATACTAGCTAGTATGTGGTGGATGAAAAATATTGCTCGTGAGGGTTAGCTGGTGCCTGCTTCATTTGCAGTCACCAATTTGGGCAATTAGAGTAGGGTTAATTTTGAAGAGATTGAAAATTCAAAGGGAGGACTCGATGTCTCAAACCCCATTAACCTAGCTATCACTTAATTTTCTCATTTTACATGTCAGAAAAATACAAATGATGATGATGATGATGAAGGCTTCATGTACTCTAACTGATGTAAAAGTATTTAAATTTATATGACCAAATAATTTTTAGAAAATAATATTTATTGATACAACTAGTGAAGTAGAATTAAGTAATAATTATGTTGGTTCTGCACACAAAATTTAATAAAGATTGGACAACATATATATAATAAAAATAATAATTTTGTAATTTTTATTGTACCATAATTAATATTTTTATGCATAAAAATATATACAATATTACTCAGATATATTAATTTATAAAAATTATTTTGAAATTATATGACTTTTTATGCACATCATTTTCATGATCAGAAATTTTAATAATAAATTCATGAAATTTTATTAAATGACAAAAATTATTTTATAATGCAAGTTTAGTTTTGATCTTACCCACTACAGTTTATCATTAATGTGTGTAATAATAATAATAATAATAATAATAATAACAATAATAATGTATGTGATATGTTAGCCTGAGATTAAAATTAATACATGGACATGGTTAATTTATTATTATCGTTAGCTAGTACTAGCTATTTATACAAAACTTTTACCTTATATATTAATGATATACTTGTTTGTTCTTAAAAAGCAAAAATATAGCAACAACTTCTTTCGATCCAATGGAACATCATATGACATATAGTTCATCTCGTAACATGATTTTATTAATAACGGATGTATACTTAGGCAGTAATCGAGCCACAAGGATAATTTTTCTTTTGTATGCTAGCTTCCACCCTATATATATATATATATATATGCTCTAGCTAGTTTTGAAAGAATTAATGCAGCGTAGTAATTCTTAACTTGTTATTATCTAAGGAAAAAAAAACATTAAAAACATTTATGAATTATGGGATTACACTATAAATTAGTAAGTGGAATTTTTTAATTTAATTTAGTCCAAGCAAAAAAAAATTATTGTAATTAAGTGCTACCAATAATGCATGTGTGTACTTATAAATAGTTAAAGCAAGATCAGGTGCATGCATCGATCAGGATGTGTTGAAGTAATTGGTAAGGAGGTGAAGACGGTAGTGTGTGGGGGCAATAGGGAAGCAAATATTTTGGCACTTTGTTTCTTTTCTTATTATTTATATTTTTTTAATATTTGATAGTATATATATTATTTGTGGATGAGTCAAGAGAAACCCGTGACTGCTCCTCTTATGTACATGACAACATGACACTTTGTTTCTTTCTTTTTATATCATTTTCATGCTTTTCTTAATTTTTGATTTATTTGTTAATATAATATTATCTAATGTGATAGTATGAGTTATCCAGATGGTGTGCGCGCACTTTTTTAAAAAAAATCTTTTAAAAGGTCTTTCATGGGTTTAGTTTTAAAATTGATAGCGAAATTTTGAATAAAAAATTGATTTTCAAGTGATAATAATAACTTTTTAATATATAAAGAGAACTTAACTTTTACTTTTACAATTTTTTCTACATAATTATTCTTAAAATTCAAACTCACAAAGCTCTAACCATATTTCATGATTCAAATTATGGCCACACATGAACATTATATTTTTTTTCCAAGTATGATTAGGATTTTTTTTAATTTTCTTAGATTGATTTGCCATATTTAAAATTTCAGTATCGAGGTATTCTCCACAAAAATTGACCTGAAATTGGTTAAAAGATCAATCTCATCGTTTTCTTTCTCAAATACTCATTGCATGTTTGGATCGCACTAAAAAAAATTAAAAACCCATCACCTTCTTTGAAAACTATCTTTGAATCGAGTTGTATTACTAAACACCACAAATGCAAACTTTTAGCATTTATTACAAATCGTACCTTTATTTCTCTTTCTCATTCAGTCCTATCACCTTTATCATGAGAATCATGATATGATCCTCCCTCTCTTATCAGAAGCTTACGCCACATATAAATCCGCATCCAAACAAGGCCAAACATATACACGTATATCTTTGCATTTTCTTGTCATGGAAAAGCCAAACCGTGTCGTGTTAGAATGACAAATACATATATCGCCCAACTCACTCTCGTAAAGGAATCCAAGAACAGCAAACAAGAAATTTTATCCCAAGACTCTCTCTCTCTCTCTCCCCCCCCCCCCCCTCCCTCACTCTCTCTACACACACATATATGACTCAGACTGTGAAAATGAATCAAAGCTTGTGAAAATAAAACCAAGTTAATAGAAAGTTGAGATGGTTGCAAATAGAGGGTAGATCCCAGATGGTCTTCCAAAGTAACTAGATTTTGCTTGTTTCTTTGTCTTTTCTATCAAGTCTCCTCAAGGTTGACTTGAAAGAAGATTTCTCTTTCGAGTCTCCTCAAGGTTGAAATGAAAGAAGATTTTTAGTCTTCCATAAATATCTCCCTTGATTGACTGTGTGTATCATGAAGGAAGAGAGATAATTTTTCCATGAAAATACATATAAATAAAGAATTTTCCAAAATGACAACCCTCCTCTCATTAATTAAGAAGTAGAGATGTTTAAAATGAATTATCTCATATTTGATATATGTTATTATTCGTATCAAATACGATATAATATTTTAAATAAAATTTAAATTTTTTAAATTTTATCATGTTGTTATGTTAATATTTGTGATGTTTTTGCATGTCTGGCAAAAAAATAAAGGAAAGAGAGGAGGGATCAGTGGAAGCTATAATAAACTAAAATAGTGAGTGAGGTCCTAAATCCTAAGTGCTTAAGAGTTGGATCTTTGTCTCTCGTTCTTCACAATTAAAACTTCGGCACAATTTATGATCATCTTTACTTTTCTGCAAATAATCTAAGTTCTGGGATTAACATGATCATTCACAATATATCATTCATATCTTTTTTTATTTTTTTTTGGTTACAAATCACTCATATCTTTCAGTTAGGTAGATCTTTAACAAGAATGATGCAAGTTAGACCTATATCTTTTGAGTGAGGATATTATAAATCTGAAATCATACAACTTCATTCTGAGACAATAATTATTAAATATAGATTAATATTTTATTAAATAATTACTTAAGATATAAACTTAATTAATAATTAATAGCTCTTAGTAAGATTAATTTGATTTTTGTGCAATTAATTAATATAATTATAATAATAAATCTAATAAAACAGGTAAAACATTATTCTATCTTAAGCAATATTTTAATAATTAATTATACCGTAATTAGAGAATATGTATCCCTGAATTCATAATACCATCACTTATATCTCTCACCCACTTTTCCTTATATATTATTATTGTAAGAAGGCCAAGGGGGGGCTTATTAATATCATTCTCATTATGGACCGACCATATATATAATCAACCTCTTTCTGAGATTCAAATTGATTATACATATCTGAAGTATGAATGAAATTTTGGTACAATAATCTTCCCTGAAAAATGGCATAATTACTCGGCTCCTTTTCTTTGATAAAAATTTACATGAATTTCTTTAGCAATTGAAAGATAAAATACAACTAAATTTATTTGACTAAAATAACCTTAAAAAATAAAATTTAATTTTTAATTAAAATTGTAACATAGTAAATTATAAATTTCTTAAATTTTTGTTTTAATATTATTTGTTTTGTGTTAAAACGAATAAATTGTATCACTTCTGGAAACTTGTAGCTCTGCAAACCACCCTTCTGCAGCTCTTTCTTAAGTCTTGATCTCGAAATTTCTTACCCTTTTCCTTCCATTCCCTTTTTCTTTATTTATTTGACATGAAATATTTTCTTGACAGTCAAACTTGTAGATATTGTAGCCATAAAGATTGACTTGCATGATGGACGGAAACACTTTTCGGTCATTTGCAATTGACAACTAGTTATACTTTGAATTTGGAAGAAAAGCAAATGTTAAATAAATAATATATATATATATATTATACCAATCAGAATAATGAATTAATTAATTACAATATATTGATTTTGAATGTGGCTTCTATAGTACAAGATATATAGTAATTTGTAAATGAAGAAAAAAATCCCCAAAATTCTTTAAGTATTATTACTTATTTTCCCACTTTTTCAAGTGATATGATGCTATATATAGATATCTAAAGCATTTTTTTGTTGACACTCAAGTGATCAAGTTTAATCATTAATGAGTATTATATTACACTTGATTATTATCAATTTAGTTTATATTTAACTTCTAGAAATTAAGGAAATTTAAGCTCCAAAAAGACGGTGGAAAAGAAATGTGAAAAGCAGATAATATTGGTGGAAAAAGCCAAAAAGTGAATACTTATGCTTCAGCACTTAGTTAATATACGACAAATGAAATGAACGGCTCCAAAAGAAATGAGCTTGAATTTTTTGGAATTTTGCACATTGTCAAGGAAACTTATTTCATGGATCTGGATTATCATATTGATCATTGATCGATGAGAGAGAAATAAATTGATGGTTTACAGCTTAATTAATCTTTTGGCATACATACTCGTTCTTTTTTTTTTTTTTTCAAAGGTACATAGGGTGTGCTTCCCATGTTACTTGTAATTTTTTATTCACAAATTGGTGTGAGAATTAATAAAATATAAGTTAAAATTCAAACATTCCTCAATTTAAGAGCATGGGCAATTAACCTCCTCTCCACCTTAAAAAATTTATTATTGACCCCTAAAACTTCTAATTTTGTGCAATTGAAATCGTGCGGTAATAAATTTGTTAAGTCTACTAAAAGAATCCGTTTACATTAACAGATGTGAGATACACGTCATCACGTCCATATCCATGTGACATCTGACTTAACGAATTGTACAACATAAGGGCAATTTCATAAATGAAGGTCAATAATACAAATATGAGAATTTCATTCATCTGTAGTTTTTAAACCTTCAATCCCACTCATTTAGTTTTAACTTATATACAGAACAAAAACATCATTTCTAGCTATTAACCATATTGTTAACAGTTTGTACTTTCTTGATATATACTAAACACATTGTTCCTTTCAAAACTCGAAATAGCTTGCCTAACTTAATCAGCACAATTAAATCTTAAAAACCAAGCTACTGCTCATTATATATGAAAAATTAAAATAAGAGAGTTTAGTGTCAAAAATTTTAAATTAAAAGTAGTTGTAAATGTAGGTTTTGTACACCTCAGGAAATTGGCTCAAGTATAAACTGAAGTTAGAAAAAAAATAAATATAAATCCTAAAAAGTAATATAAAAAAGGATGAATGCAATATTTTGCACAAACTTTCTTCATACCAGCTTCGAGTTAAAGTGGTGGTTTCAGTTTGGACAATGATATAATTAACCAAGTAATTTTTTATTTAATTTTTTAATAAAAACATAATAAATAGATGACATTAACTTTCAAAAAAATCCTTTAAAAAAATTTACTTAAATCTAATCCTTTCAATTATATGAAATGGCATCCACAAGCCAAAGGACAATGTCTCTTAAATGATGAACAAAAAAAGGATACCAAATAACTTTGCGACGATTAGTAATGAGAATTCAGAGAAAAGTTAGTTCGTAGCCAATTCTGCACCAAGGTCTTCTCGTTTTCTGCTAAAATATCTTTCGAGGAAGAGTGAGTTAATGATGATGCAAGGGATACCCATATTGATGATACAAAAATTCCCTTTTGGGTTGTGAAGAAGAATATGACCAGAAAGAGAGATAGATGGTGGCCCTGTGGGGTGTGGTGGTTCAATTGGTGGCTGAGGTTGCTAGGGCTGCGGCTTGACCAGCATTGATGGAGCCACAGCCATTTAGAGTTTGAGCATGGACCTGATTGCGTCATTAATGCGCGGAGATGGTGGCACAAATTAACCCACAAGAGAAGCTCGTGGCTTGGACCATTTTGGCGGTTCCGTCTGTGTTGGATGGACATGTGAGGGTGGGACACATGGGGTTGCACCAAAAAAGGTATCGAAATAAATTCTCAAGAATGGATATCACTCATAGGAGCTCATGCAGCTAAGTCAGACGTCAAAATTTAAATGTACCAAATTCAGACACAGACAGGGAAATAATTATTAGATTAATATATACTATATTAAAATGTGTTATGAAGTGTATAAAACTTGCATTTGGTATATGGTTATTTTTGAATGTGAGGTTTCACATAAAACATTATCAGAATATTACATTATATTACTTTTTTAAAACTTTTATAAGATATATCAATTATATTATACCTATAGATATGTTATCATATCTAATTAATATGAGAATTTTAAATACATATCTTATAGTATTTTATATTATGAGTTCTAAGATAATTAAAAAATATATATATCAATGTGTTGAACAACTTAAAAAAACCTTTTCATTTTATGTTATTTTATTTTTTGATAGGTGTCCCTTTTAAATTTTTCATGAATAGTATTTCCCAGAGATTCACGTGAAACCTGTTGAGTCTCTTAGGCGTGAATGACTCTTATAGTAATCCTCAGGGAGCATGTGTTCAACCTAATGCTTAAATCATTGATCTCGCAAAAAGTATAGGAGTATAGTGAAATGTAAAACACACCTTAATTCCCTAAGGGCTATTTATTATAACATATAGGTGGATGCGAGTCTTAATCCACGAGTCAAGTGAGCCCTAGTTCGGTCCAAGGTCTTAGGAAACAGGTAAATCAACTAAAGATTGAGTGAAATTATAATTGATAAAGGTGACGCATGATCTTTTGAAGTTACTTCCATGTTTTAAGTGGAGTAGTTACGAGGTGAAGCGTGATCTTATGAAGTTACCCCCATGATTTAGTAGTGTGTATATAGTCTAGCAATCTGAGTCCATAAGGCTGACCTTTTAGGGTGTATTGATTTTAACGCAAAATATCCAAAATTAATTTTAGATATTACACTAACCTATTTTACTAACGTATTTAACTTTATATATTCAAACACTAATGTCGCTTTTTATTGTTTGTTTCGAATATGTTGATTAGTTTGATTAGTTTAATTTTACTTGGTGGTTGTTGCATTTAATTAGACTAAAGTAGTTAATTTGAATCCCCTACAGTATTAGGGGATCCAAACGAAGACTGAAGGGTATAAGTTTGGTAAACAATTCAATTGAAACTTGAAGAGGAGAGAGTTTATATTTTAAAATATCAAAAAAGTAAAATATAATGTATTTAAATTTTTATATTATGAATTATTTGTTAAGATTAACATATAATTTATTTTTAAAATATATATTAAAAATGGATTATTGAATTATATTTTATTTTTCTATTGAATGTAAAATACTAGAATTAATTAATATATTAATCATTTTAATATATATTTAATTTATTATTATAAACTTTTATTAAAATTTGATATGCTAAACAGGAAAAAAGGATAGGGTTGGCGCTGGGCCAATCACCGACCATACGGTGGTAGACAAGGGTTTAACCGTCCAACCAATCTGCGTCCAAAAGGATATGGATATGTCCCTCTTAAGTTATAACCAAAACCCACGTCCAAACAAACTTCATTAATTCTTCGTTTTTCTTTCTTCATTTTTTATCCTTTTCTGTTGCTACCTCACATCACCCCTACGGCTATGTCATTTCGAGCAAAATCTAGAGCATAGAGAGAGAGAGAGAGAGAGAGAGAGAGAGAGAGAGAGAGAGAGAGAGAGAGAGAGAGAGAGAGAGAGAGAGAGAGAGAGAGAGAGAGAGAGAGAGGTTCAATTAATTGGACCATTATATTAATTGCGGATTTCATTGTCTTGACCTCACGCTCCACCAGAACAAATTGAAAAATCTGGGCTCTGTAGAACAATTTTTTTATTTTTAAGAATAAAATAATTTGTTTGATAATATATTTTTAATGAAGTATTTTTTAAAATAAAAAAATAAAATTGTCTTTAAAAACAAAAAATTCAGAACACTTTTTAAGTGTTCTGTAATTTTTATTCTATAGAATCAGGTAAAAAATAGAAAATAATTACTTTTCAAAATAATGATTCAAACAGATTTTTTAATTTTTTTGTTCTAAAAAATTTATTCTTAAAAACATATGTTTTAAAAACATTAAAACAAAAACAATTTTAAACAGGGCCCTTATCATTCTCACAGTACACACCCAATAAATTTGCAGCAGAATTTTCTGCAATAGAAGATATAAAAGATAAAAATGACAATTATAAAAATAAAAAATTTATTTGAGAAAAAAATTATATTTTAAAATTTTTAATTATATTGTATAATAAAAAATTTTAAAATATAATTTTTTTCAAAAATAATTTTTTTTACGGTCACAATTTTTATTTTTTATATTAAACTTTAAATTTTAAAAAGTAAAAAAAATTTAAAAATTAAAAAAAAACCTTCATTTTTAGCTATTGTATCCCTCCAATAGATCCCCTGCAGCAGGGGATCTGGATGTAATACATTTGTTAGATATACAACATCCAAATCACTGAAAAGATTAGATTTTGTTTAGGAGTGTTTTACCACTTGAAAAGTCGAAATTCTTTTATTGTTAAACTATTTTAAAACTTGTGTGTATAGTGATAAAATATTATTTTACACAAATCTTAAAAACATCAAACAATGAGAGAATTCGCCCTCTTAATATAGCATTTCCAAAAAAGATGTTTAGATCGATCACTTTCCCCATCTCCCCAATTAATAAATAAAGCTAAAATACCTATTTTTAACCCAAAAAAGAAAATTGCTGTGATCTTATATATAAACACTATAAAGTGGCCAGATTTAATTAGTTAAAATTTAATTATCCATAAATGTTAGCTTTTTTGCCCTAGATGATGGAATTGAGATTTGATATGTTTGAGCTTAATTAATTTTAAAACACATATATTATGAAGTTTAATTTGAGTTGTGAGAGCTTAATTTTGATTATTAAATTTAGAATTGAATCTCGTTTGATGACATTGTTAGAGTAGTTTAATTTTTGATTGGTCAATAATAATTATGAATGATAAGAAAATTAGATCAAACTTGGCCAGATTAATAAAAAATCAATGAAATAAACCACCCTATTAAAGAACTAGTCAAAATCAATTGAATCAATTAAAATTGAATCAATTTAAGATTTAATTAGTTTTTTTTTAAGATTTTTTTAGAGGTGTTCGTTGGGCTCAGTAGCCCCAACCTTATCTAGTCAAATCAAGGCAAATTAGATTCGGTATAAGAAAAATAAAACAAAAATTTAGAGCCAAGTCGGGCATCAAGTTAGCCCCTAAGGGCCTTATTAGCTTAGCCGAGCTCAAAAAAATTTGTATAAATATTTATCTCAATTTTTTAATTTTTTAAAAAATAAAATATAATTTATAAAGATTTATATAAAATTTTTATTTTTTAAGGCTTATTTTATTATTTTACTAATAAATTTATGGTGATCCTCAAGGAATATTGGTCCAACCAAGGTCAAAAAAATAAAAATATTAAAAAATATATTTTTATAAAGATTTATATAAAAATCTTCTTTTTAGTTATTTTATAATTTTAATAATATATTTTACAAAAATACCAAATCATTGGGTATTAAATCAAGTTAGGTCGAGCTAGGTCAAGATCGAACAACGGACTTTAAGTTTGAAACTCACTTAAAATTGGGGCAGACATCGGACTAGGCCGAAGTCTAGCCCAACCTGATTTATAAACACCCTTAGATTCTTTTTTATTTCATTTTAAACAAATTTAAAAATTAAAAATTGAAAGTAATAGGATAAAAAAAAAGGTTGAAATTAAGAAAAATTTAAAGAAAATGGAATATAAGATAGATAAAAAGCATTTACTTGATTGTTTTTGTGTACTTATTTTTCATTATCCTCCATATGCTAACACATCTCTTTTAGATATTAAGGTATTTGGTCAAAATTGTTCTTTTCTCTTCATTAATATCTAAAATTAATAATTAATAATATTTAACACTGGAAGTTTTATTACAAGGCAAACTTGAATATAAATTTTTTTTTTCTAACGCTAAAAAAAGACTCATTACTTTTATTCAAAAATTAATACAAGTAGACAAATTTTAACTATGATTTAATTACAGTCAAATTAATGAAACTATAAACTAGAACTTCCATCAGTTTAATAATCGACTCAATTTTAAAAACATTAATAATTATTATAACAAATTTTGAAAAATGAAAAAATAATCAAGGTGCAAATTGATAAAACTCATCAATGGGGCTTGAGTCTAACTTACTGTGGCGTATTCCTTTGATCTCAGTCACTTCATAAACACAATAACAACCAAAAGTTATTACATTAATATTAATGCAAAATTTAATTAATCATACTTAAATGTATGAATATCTTTAAAAAAATGTTATATAATTAACTCTTTTTTATAAATTTAGTTATAAGCTTATGGAATCAAATATAAACCGATCGATAAATTCGACTTCTATTAATCTGAGCACTAGTGGAACTTTGTATATATTTATATGTATGAATTTAAGAGAAACGAAATTTCTATCAAGCCTTTCAAACTTGACCAACAGGTTAATTTGATCAGTTCCGCTCTAACAGCTGAAAGTATTTTGTTCAAGAACCTTCTAATTTGAATTTTTCAAATTTAACTGTTTTTGTTCTGTGTCAAAGTCGAACCTCGGTCTTCTAGTTCAGTTGAATAGGCAGAAATGCTGAAGTCAATATGCGAATCATCTAAGTCTTAGAAATGCAAAACAAGTCTTCATGAATATCATGAAATTATTTAATATTATAAAAATTAAAATTAAAATTTTAAAATACTCCGTGTATGATGATCAACCATGACTTGGACTGAGCGATCCATACCATTGGTGTATTGTTGGACGACCACGGAGACCGTTCCATGGCCTCTTTCTAACAGAATCCAAAGCTCCCAACTATCAAATCTATGCGCTGGAGGATTTCGCCACCCGCCTCTAATCCATCTACACTTGCTGACAAGCTGTCAAATAGGCCCTTTGTATTACCATAACCTAAAAAATAAAATAAAATTATGTTTAAAGATTAAAAAATAAAAAAATTTATTTTTAAGGATTCTTATCACTAGATTCAATTATTTATTGTTAAACTCAATAGTAATCATCTTAAAATAAGAGATAACAGGTTTTTAAGAATAATTTTTTTTATTTTTAAATCCTTTATTATAATTTTTTAAAAAAAATTACATTTAGCAAGAAAACATTTTTTTTATTGTTCTCTCTAAATCAATTTTGTGAAAAAAGGAGGAGGCATAAACATTTTTTTTATTGTTCCCTCTAAATCAATTTTGTGAAAAAAGAAGGGGGTAACTCCCTCGCGAACTCATAGTTGTTATTTTGTGACATTTTTTTTCTTACTAAAAACTCTCGCTAGTTAATTGTTTGGGGGGTATTTTCTTGACAAATTCCTTCATGAATTTTGATTTCATTGTAAAGTAAATAATTTTTATTCATTTAAGATACTACATACATAGTACATAGCTTTTATTTATAAGTTTTAAACCATAAAAATTAATCTATATAATTGTATAATATAACTTTTTCATGGGTTATAAGGTATATGCCATTAAAGGAAATCATAAAAAATTATTCTTTAAGGGTTATTAATATCCACATAATTATATTATTTACAATGCTTTCCATTAGATATATATTAACAAATAATATGTCTCGTGAAAATCTTACCCAAAAAAATCCAATAAAATAAAACCTAGTGGGGTAAAAATCTAATTAAAAAAAAAAGAAGATATAGTATTTATTATCTAAGTTATTTTATTAAAAACCTTACAAAAAAATCCACTAGAACAAAACCTTAATTAAGACAAAATAGTACATCAAGTCTTTCACTTTCCTTGATGACAATATCACTTTATATTCTTGAGTTTTTCTATCCTAATACTATACATCAACTTATCAAATATGGCAATTGGTAATATCTTAGTGAATAAGTCAGCCAGATTATCATATCAATGAATCTGTTAAACATCTATGTTACCATTCTTTTGAAGATCATAATTGAAAAAGAATTTTAGTGGATATGTTTTGTTCCATCTCCTTTAATATGTCCTAAGTTATACATGCTACGTTATCTTCATGTAATATTGTTGGAATATTTTTCCTAAAAGCAAATCATGTATCCTTATGCACTACAATTATTTTTTTGCATTATTTGGTGAAGTAGCAACTAAAGCTTGTTTTATGAAGCACTATGATATAGCTATATCTCTACATGTAAATAATAACCTATTTGTAATTGATTTTTATGTGAATTGGATAAATATCCTATATTTGCATAACTAATTAACTGTGATCTAAAATTAATTAAATAAAATAAGACCACATTAATAGTCTCTCAAAAATATCACAATAAATGCCTAACTTCATTCTAATGTCTGTTCATTAGGGAAGAACTCAATCTTGTTAAACTGATAATAAATGTAATATCAAGTCATGTACTATTAACAAAATACATTAATATTCTATAGCACTAAGATATGATATTTTAAGATCAAGAAATTCTTCAACATTTTCTCGAAGATAAAAATGGTCTTTTTTCATATATAGCAATCTTACAACTAGTTTGGTACTCAATAGATATGTTTTATCTATATAATGTTGCTTTAAGATCTTTTCAATATATATTGATTGATGAAGAAAAATTCCATTTGTTAAGACTCAGTTTGCAAGTAGAGACAAAGCTTCATTTTTTTCCAAAAAATTTCATCTCAAATTCTTTCTTCAAATATTCAATTGCTTGTTGAAACTCTTCAAGAGTTTTAATAATATTTAAATCATCAACATATATCGTAATGATAATAAATTCTAAACAAAATATTTTTATAAAACACATGGGTAAAGTAGATCATTTTTATGACCTTCTTTTAACAAATATTTGCTGAAATGATTATACCATATACATTTAAATTGTTTTAATCCATATAAGGATTTATGCAAACATACTAAATAAGTTTTTTTTGAAAATCTATACATGCTTTTGGCATTTTAAATCTTTTAAGGATCTTCATGTGAATTTCACCATATACTGAGCCATATAAATAGGTTGTAACAATATCCATTAAATGTATATTAAGTTTTTTAATACTATTAAACTAATAAGATATCCAAAAATAATTGCATCCACCATAAAAGAATATGTTTATTTATAATCAATGTCAAGTCTATGTGAAAAACTTCATATTACAAGTCATGTTTTATATGTGATGACCTTACTTTTCTCATTTCATTTTTGCATAAAAACCCATATATACTATACCAACTTTACACTTTAGGTGTTTGGACTATAAGTTTAAAAATTTTCACATTTTGAAAGTAAATTTAATTCTGCTTGAATTGTACCCTTTCATTTTGGCCAACCAACTATTTTTCTACACTCTTCAATAGATTTAGATTCAAGATTTTCATTTCATTTTATTATTTCAATAGTAATATTATATGAATAAAAAATTATTGATAACTGTATCTTTTTGATTCTATCTTTTTCTCATAGTGATATAACTTATAGAGATATTTTCAATATTTTTAGGTACTTAAACTTCTATTGAGACTTTATGATTAGTTATGTCTTGGGTTTCTTTTGGATACTTATCTCCTCAATATGACTATCTTGGTTTTTTTTTTAGGATCTTTATCCTTAGAATCAATTGGTCTACTAAGACATGGCTTGCTTTCATTTGTAGTAATAAACTATCCTATTGAGACATCAATTCATATTGGAGCATTTTTAGCTGGTATAAGAGATTTGGTAACTTTCTTTATGTTAATAAATGCATCTAACAATTGATTTGCAATATATTATAAATGCATTATGTTTTAGACTTCTAATTCACATTATTTTATACGAAAATTTAGATGAAATAATGATAATGCATTTCATTTAATTTCCTTTTTTAGTTGCTTATTTTCTTTCCCTAATGCTAAGAAAATAAGCAACTAAAAAATACCCTATTATGATTTAGTAATAATGTTTAAATAAAATAAGACAAATTGACCAATATTAGAAAACATTCAAAGGGCTCAGTAATGGCCAAATAATGATGATTTAGTAAGACATAAATCTATAAAGCATAAAGAAATTTCTTTGAATGTTTTTGGAATTTAATAACAATTTTTTGGAATTTTTAGAAATTAATTAAGATTTATGGTAATTATGAATTAAGGTGAAAATTCAAAATAAATACTTGAAAATGTAATTTTTAGAAAACCCCAAGGCCAAAAATACCCTAAAAATATATGAAAAATATTTGGAGAATAAAAGGTTTTAAGCAAAATTTTGGAGTCAAAATATAATTATTAAAATTTTATGGCTAAAACTCATAATTTTAGATAATGCTAAAGTGCAATTTTAGCATGGACCAAAAAATATTTTTTCCCAAGGAATTAACACTGCAGAATTGATGAATACAAAGAGTTGAACATTTTAATATATAATTTTGCATAATTGGCAACAAATGTTATCCCTAAGATAACATCCTACACTAATATGCATTAGATTTAGAGGATAAATGAAGAATATTAGAGATAACCAAGCAATAATTTTAAGCCTAGACCTTAAACTCTCTAAAAGATGGGGAAATTTGAACATTCTGATTATAGCTATAGATGTATAACAACAATTAATTCTATCTTGAATTGACTCAAGAACTAGTTAACAAATACTAGTTATAGTTAATTAGGATTCCACTAGACAATCGCCTAAAACATCTTGTAATTAACTATTTTCATCATTTCTAAAGTCCCTTAACTATCACAAGTATTAGTTAACTATTTAGGTTTTAATTGACTAATCCTTAATTTTCTAGTTACCAAATATCTATTGTAGTTTACTAAATCCTAGGTAGTTAACTAATAGTTAAGTTCTTGCTAATGACTAGGGGAAAATTTTTGACTTTTTCTATAGGGCACCATAATTTGTAAGACTTCATCTATAGCTACTTCTAAGTGGTAATAAGGGACTATAAAAGTTTCAAACCAAAAAGATATCATCTGCCCCCTCAAAACCACTAATTTCCAAATCAGCCCAAATACGGTTGTAATTACGAATAGGGAACTTTGGATGATTCCTTGGCTAGTCTACCCTACTTCAAACTGCCTATCTCCTTTACGTACTGGACCTTTAACATGTTAGCTATCATATGTTTGAATTTTAGGTCATTTATAGATGGTTTACCCTATGAATAAACACAAAATTTGCAAATGATTCTAATATGGGAAGTTTAGAAAATTCTTGTAAAAGTTACTACTAAGCTTCCCTTTGTTACAACTCGAGCTTTCCATTGCTACAACTCCAAACCTAACTTTTAACAGCATGAAATACCTTTTTCTAGCAAGGTGTGGCATATCTCTAAATAAATAAAAACTACTTGAAAACCTACTACAACCATACCAACAAGTCAAAAATGATATAATATTCCAAGTCATTGGAATCCCATAAAAAACACATTTCTAAAAATGACCACACTAAACCTCCTATACAATATAAGAATAATAACATGACAGCAAAAAAGCCACCTTTAATCTACAAGTGGCACACCCAAAATTGGTTCTACTTAATTATTTTATCTTAAACCACCTTTAACAGATTTTAACCCCCTAACTACATAGTTCTAAGCCACAAGGCCCCAACTAATTCAAAGGACTCTTAAAAATGACTATATTGCACCTTCCAAATACCTTTTAACACTTTTAACAATAAAAATACTATATATAATGTAGGTTCCACATACCTAAATTAGGTAAATGGAATCCAAAGGACTCTAACCCTATACTGGAAACCTTTAATTACCAAAGTACGCTTGTCTAATGCATCAAATCCTTGAAAATACTTAAAATGGTCAAAAAGACCATACCAAGACCTTTATATCAAACTTAAGCCTAAATTAACAAGTTTCAATTAACCAAAATTCTCCAATTCTAAGAAAATCAAGACCTACATGCTCCTAGATCAAAATTTGGCCTATTGGCTTCTCAATCATCTTGTCTAACTCAAAAGCTACAATTTCCATCTCTTCCTAATCCACACTCAAGCTTTAATAACACAAAAGGAGCATTCATGCACAACCATAAGCTAATATTTCATACTAACCATATCTAAAAAGAAAGGATGTATACAAATACACTGTAAAAAGATCAATACATTTTATTCTATAAATGAGCGAAGTTACATCAATCATCCATATACAAAAAGAATCAAAGCGTATATAAGTTACATGTCAATTTCACTTATACCAAACATAAGAATTTCTACACTTAGCAAAGCATGATGCATCATGGTGAACTATATCAAAGTAACATAATATATAGTTATATCAGCTATAGCAACCTATGTACAAAGGCAAGATACCCTAAAATCTACATAAAGCTAAGGCATCATTATCCACACTATAATTATTTTCCCTTATTTAAGAGGATCCTTCTCCTAAAAAGTTAGCCCATAATCAAAGTGAAATATGAACTCTCTGTAGTCCATATGAAATTTCATTCATATGAATAAAGTAATCAATTATTATACGTCATATATGAGAATCATAAAATGTATGATACAAGCATGAATTGAAATTAGTAAGCTTGAGTTAAATCTTAAGGTCTTTTCCATACAAATGTTCAAGTATCAACATGGTTATTGGCTAATAACTCAAGAAGAGCATGATCACAGCTACTACTCCCACAATTAGGCATGATCACAGCTCGTTGCACAATCATGGTAGCACACACATACCTATGAGCACAATCACCACTTTTCTTATAATTATGGTAACATATGCATCTCAATGAGTACAATCATAACTCAGTGCACAGTCATGACAACTAATGCATAAACATAGGCATGTTTATAGCTTAGTTTGTCCAGACAATCATGATCCATAATTATCAACATATCTACAGTCAAACTCATTCATAACATAAATTAAGCCAATGTTCAAGTCATTATCATGATTCTAATACACATATAAGTAGAATTAGACATGAGTTACCTCTCAAAGATGTTGTACACTCTTTAAATCGCTATCACACACTCTAAGAAGATTACCCAAGTCTAGAGCATCCATATAGAATCAATAATGTTTAATTAATACAAGCTATACCTTATCTAATAAAGGTTAAAGCCTATCAAGTTGAATATTTTACTCACCAAACTTTCTAAAGCTATAAATCTTTTATCTTTAGCAATAAACATGAAGCTTTGCAAGTAGGTCTTCTCATTTCCCATATATACAAAGCCCAAACACAAAACATCAACTTAGATAAGGGATTTAGGAGAAAAACAACCATGAATGAAGGGGAGATTTGTACTGATACCTTAGTTTCACTTTGTCTTTAACTTATTGCTCAATAACACCCCAATATATCTAAATCTCAAACCTTACGATTCTGTAAACAATAGCCAAATCATAAACTATTCAGATCAAAATGAAGAGGAATAAGAGTAAAAGAAGTTTTTCTAAAGTTACCTAGTCTAAATACTCCTCTTTCATCCTCTAGCAAGCTTCAAATACCATGGGAGCTCACCTCTTTCTATCTCTTGCATATCAATCATGCATGAAGCCTAGGAAGAGAAAAGTGATGAGGCTGGGAGGGGCTTAGGGCTGAAATGGGTCATGTTTTGGGCTAGGAAAAATGTAGGCTTTAGTGTTTCATAAATCTTGGGCTATAGGTATTGGGTCTTAACTTCATAATTAAAGCAATTTAAGGTCTCATGAGAAAAATTATTTTTAACTTATTTAATTCCACTTCATAAGGCAATTGGTCGCTAATTAATTTTTTTTAAGAAAATTTATTAAATTTCCTAAATTATTTAATTTTAAGCTCATAATTTAATTTATTTTCTTTATAATTTCCCAAAAATTCCTATTTTCTTTTTAGTCTCAATTAATTAATTATGGGATATTACATTCTTACCCTTCTTTTTAGAGATTTTGCCCTCAAAATTCACATACCTTACTCAACAATGTTAGATAAACCTTTTTTCCATAGTCTTTTCCATATCACTTCCACTAAGGAATTTATAATCCTTTTAAGCTTAACCACCTAAGATAGACTACCTGGCAAATGCATATCTTCCCAAGGTCATCTTATGCTCATAATCAGAGTAATTCTAACTAAGTTCCACGTAATCCTTTATATGGCTATATTTAATGTATTTAGGCAAATACACATTGTAATTTCCTTCACTCTTTTAGGTTTCCCTAAGAATCCCAAGGTGCCAAAAGTCAGGTGGTAAGCTCCAAGTCAATTCTTTCTCCATTCTAATTCTCAGTTAATCAACCTCTAAACATTCATCTTAAATTTAAATTCAAAAGGCAATATTAAAAGGTAAGTGGGAATTTTACTTATAAAGTTCTAGTTTTCTATCCCCATTTCTTACCATTGTGCTTTCTAAGCCTTACAAATCAATTCCTTTCATTTGACTGAAATATGAAAATCAAGATCCATATGCATACTAGAAGAGTTTCAAAATCAATAATGGTGAATAAACCTTACTCTATAATGAAATTTCAGTTCTTCTTCTTCTTTTTCTTTCAAAAGTAATCTCTCTCTCTCTAACCACTTTGATTAAGGGAGTATTTCCTTCTACAAGGTTATCTAACCTAAATATCTCTTAGTATGTTCAATTTTCCTTGTAAAGATATCAAATCACACTATTAGCCAACCATTTTATAAAAAGTCATATTTTCCTATTTCTTGTCCCAATAGTTCATGGTACTAAATAAATGCAAATACAATTTTATCTGAGACAAGTACAAGTTAGGTCAACTAGCTTCCTAATTAAGTGAAGAAACAAATTAAAAGAAGAGGCGTGATTCGTAAGATCCTTTATGAGACAAAATGGAAGCATTATACACCCTATTTAAGTATATTCACTCAGTCATTTAGGAGGCATTAGAACACAAAGAAAGAAAAAAGAGAGTTAAAAGTTGGTAAGAGAATAGAGAATTAAAGAGAAAAGCAAACATACAAAAGGAGAATGCCAGTGAAAGAAGGATATTTTAGTTCAGAAACTTGAGGTAACACTCTTTGTCTTACTGAGATTTTATAGCTATTTATCCTCTTCTTCCTCATTAACTTTTCTATTTCGCTTTAGAGAGTTATTATTCATCCATGGTGAAAACTTATGTGTTACTTGTTGATAGATGTGGTATGGCTAGATGATGCTTTTATTGAGTTTAAAAGCTTGCTACATACTCACAATAACTAAAGGACTTCATCACCTTCATCGCTTCCATTTTCTCTCTCTAAAGGGTCTTTGAAGTAAAAAATGGTAGAATCACAGTTTTGCTCTTTTAATGCTATCTGATTCTTAGGATGATGTTCTTGTTAAGGGTGCATGTTTGCTACATGTTTAGATAGTGCAAAAAAGTTTGGAAAGCTTCATTGCCATTTCATCCATATTTCACATTTTCTGTCTCTCTAAAATGGTCCTTTCATGGTGAATTCATATTCCTTTGGATTTGGAGGTTGTTTTATAATGTAAACCATGTGTTTAATCTTCATGAATGATGCCATAAAGGTTAGAATGGTTATAATTAAGGATAAAATGAGAAGAACAATAGAAAACCATTCATTTAGAGAGATTTTCATGCAACATGTAACACCCATAAAATTAATTAATGTGTTAATCATGAATTTGGGTTAATTAAGAATAATTAATATAGAATAATCGGGTAAGTTAAGTGAATGAAAGTTTTAGAGAGATAAATTATTAATATGAGTTTGAGGTTTAATTGGGGTAGAAACTTCATCTAGGCCCAAATTAATGTAGGAGATCATGATAAGAAGCTAATGGAGGTCCAATAAGTTAGGTGCAAACCCAATCTGATTCAATATGATAGAGGCCCAAGATCCACCTTTTATAGGCTCTTATAATTGGCCTAACAACTTTTGTGTAGACTCAAATCCTTTAAACTCTTAAAACTTGGCCTAACCCAATTAAAATCCAGCAGCCCAACACGTGAAAGTTGGCCAAACAAAGCTTAGATCTAAAGCCTATTTGGAGTTGGATCTTTAGAGCAGCCTATAACCCATAGAAAACTTAATTTAAACCCTAAAAACTAACCTAACCACCCCACATTCTGCAGAACCACAAGGAACACACACAAAATTTGGAGGTCCAAAGGAGAGGCTAGGGTTCTTGACATATTTCTACCATTTCCCACTTCTAGAGTAAGATTCAGTTAAGGTAATAGTTATATAACTTAATCTTCTCATCTTTCTCTTTAATTTGACCTAATTAATGTTCCAATTGGAGAACTTTCACCCACACCTAAAATCTAAAACTTGCCATTTGATGTTTCCATAGTGAGATTTTGTAAGTTAAGGCTATGGCTGACATTAGGTAAGTATAAACTCTTCTTTTTGAGATATTTTTGCTGGTTTGAGACCCCAATGATTGGATTATAGTATGGGTATTAATTTTTCACGAATTTGCTTAGGATTTAGGGTGATGTATTGAAGTTTCTGGTAGAGGACACCTCCATTCCGAATTTTGGAAATTAGTAGTGGCTAAGGAGATTTTTGTACCACTGGTGACTTTTGCAAATTTATCTATAAGTGAGGTAACCGGGGATTCATGCTAATTTCATGCATATATCTATTTAATTTTGTATTTACTACATGATAATGATTTTGATGCTAAATGAATTAGTTGGCTATCTGTTATATGTGATTGGACCTTATAAGTCCATGGTGGAGCTGTGATGCGACTGCCACCTGTGCATGTGCTTTGATCGGACACTGGGTTATGATCAAACCCCAGATGCACTGAGCCTTGATTGTGCTCATTGGGGAGTGGGTGTTGTGGACGAACCTCTCCTGGTGTTATTGGCCTTTAACATGTGGAAATATGATTGCTAGTATAGGATAGTAATCATGATAGCCTAATTGTTTCATTTACTGATATGACTGGTATGTTTTCTGATACTTATATGAAATCATGCATATATATTAATTGAACTGGAATATATGAATGGAATTTGCCTTGGTTACTGAGATTTGTATCTCACTTGTTTCATGGGCTAAATATTTCAAGTGAAGGTTCTTCAGGTAAGGATAAGGGCAAGCAAATAGATGAACATCCATGAGCTGAGGCCTGGTGTAGGGAGCTACACTTGGTCTGAGTGGAATAGGGTAAATGCTAATTTTGTTAACCTTTGTATAGCATCATCATGTATCTGTATTGCCAAGTGTAGGAGTTTGTATTTTGATAACATAAAATGTAACCAATGAGACAGAGGCTTCATATTAGTTGTTAATGGATGTATGAGTTTATGGCACTTATTATGGCTTGTAAACCTGTGTTTTAACTGACTGTTTAAGTAATGAAATCATGTGATATATTGATTGAGGATTTGAGCTAGCGATGTATCAATTATCCGATGAAAACATGATTGAATGACCATTGTGAGAAATTTATAAATTTGCTGATATAAGACCAATGAATGAGTAGGAGAATCCACCTTTAAATGTGGGATGGGTAATGATATAATGGCTGGGGCAAATCAGCTAGATAGATACTATTAGAATCTCATAACAAGTAGGAGAGTGGCCCTAGAGAGCCCCTAGATAGAGAGTGGAGAGTATGAGACAAGATTTTAAGAGTTGTAGGATCAGAAGGCATTTCACTATGGCCAAAATATTATTAGCCACAGTCAATAGAGGCGAAGTTGCGTAGGGAGAGTACCAGAGAGCAATTGGTCGTAGCGAAAAGTGGAATTAGCCATAACAAAATATGAGAGCAAAACTGGGAGTCATCTAGAGGGTAATTTGCTGCGACTAAATGAGGATTTGTCAGGTGTTTTAGAGAGGAATTAGTCCCAGTGAAAGGGGAAATTGGCTGCGGCCAATAGTGAGAGGCGAGCGAGGTAGGTTCCAGAAGGCTTCCTCGCTGCGATGCTATGTAGGTTAGCCGCGGCGAAGGTCCGATAGCCGCGATGAAATCTGTGAAGACAAGGAGTGAACCCGAGGGCAATTGGCCTCAGCGTAAGGACATTTAGCCGTGGCTAATGGTCCCAAACTTTTATTCTAACATAGAAATCTTAGTTTTTCAGTAATTTAAGTCTTTTGCCTTAATTAATTTGAGTCTCTTGCCTTAATCTTCACTCAATTACCCTATCCCATAATTTCATAATGTAGCTCATGAGCTTAATTCCTTTATAATTTGCACAGTTTTATATATCTTCATTGTTCTTATAAATAGGAACTAAAGTATTTCTCCTCCACTCATCCCGCATTTTTTTAGATCTCATAATTTCATTAAATAACTTTATGAGCTAACTTATATCTTTCATACCTAAGCCTTTCCATACTTCAATGGGTATATTATCCAATCCAACTGCTCTGCCATTCTCTATTTGTTTTTATGCTTCTTTTACTTTTGACTCTCGAATCCTACAATAAAAAGTATAATTTTGGTCCTCTGCTTTAATGTCTAGCCTATCTAAGTGTAATAAAATCTCGTGTCCTTTATTAAATAGTCTATAAAAATAACTCTTCCACTATTCCCGGATATCTTATTCCATGATCAAGACTCTCCCTTCTTCATTCTTAATGTATTTCACTTAGTCTACATCTTTTGTCTTTCTTTTTCTACTTTTAGCTAGCTTGTAGATACTTCTCTCTCCTCTTTTAGTATCTAAGGATTGGTATAACCCATCAAATACCCTAGCTTAGCTTTACTCACTGCCTTCTTAGTATTTTTTTTTGCTATCTTATATTTTTCCTAATTTTTATCACTTTTACACAAAGACCACACTTTATAACACTCTCTTTTAACCTTAACCTTATATTGCACGCTTACATTCCACCACTAAGATTCTTTATCCCTAGGTCTAAATCCTTTCAATTCATCAAGTATCTATTTTGCTACCTTCTTAATCTTTTTAACCATCTCATCCCACAAATCGTTAGCACTTTTTTATGCTTCATAATATCCTTCCTCTAAAATCTTTCTCTGCAAGCTCTTTTTTTTATCCCCCTTCAATTGCCACCACTTAATCCTTGACACCCTATCTTGTCTTTTACTCTTTACTCTTCTCTTAACTTAGACATCCATAACTAAAACTCTATGCTGAGTAGTCAGGCTTTCTCTAGGTATAACTTTGTAGTCCATGTAAAGTTTTTTATCTGATTCGTTATAAGAAAGAAATCAATTTGAGAATATGCCCTTCCATTTTTGTATGTGATAAGATGCTCCTCATGCTTCCTAAAATAATTGTTAGCTACTGTTAGATCAAGCGCTAATAAAAAGTCTAGAATAGTTTTACCTTTTGCATTTGCTTCCCCTAAACCATATCTTCCATGTGTACCATCATAACCTCTAGATGCATTTCCCACGTGACCATTAAGATTTACTTCTAAAAAAGTTTTTTTCTTCTAATGGTATTTCTTGAACTAAACATTATAAATCTTCCTAAAACTTTACCTTGTGATGTTCTTCTAGCCCTACTTGTGGTGCATAAGCGCTAATAATATTAAAGGTTTCCCTTTCCACTATAAACTTTAACACAATGATTCTATCTCCTAATCTCTTTACATCCACCACACTATTTTCTAAAACTTATTTATAATTATACCTACCCCATTTTTAGATTTAGCTTTACTAATATACCAGAGTTTAAAATTTGAGGTATCTAATTCTTTCACTTTTTCTCCTACCCATTTGGTTTCTTATAGACATATAAAATTAACTCTTTCTAATAATAGTATCTACTATTTTCATTGACTTACCCATAAATATACCTATATTATAAGTTCCAAAATGAATTCTACTCTCGTGAACTAATTTCTTTATCCACATTCGTTCACAAAAATGTGGAAACCTTTGTTTATTTTTCACTACACCCAAGCGCCAATGCAGCGGCTCTTGCTCATTTATTACTATACTCGAGCTATATGGCACGTTATTTCTGGGCAACAACCTAGCATTACCTCTAATATATCGATGATCTATATCATAAAGATTCGACAAAGTTTTACGTTAGCTGTCGATTGCCTAACACAACCCTCTTCTTTTTTTCAGGCTTGGGACCAGCTATGACAAATGATTTACATTAAAGTTCAGCATAAGCAGAGTTTAGTAAAATCTATTAAACTACTTTTTTTGTTATTATTTGCAAGCTTCTTATACATATATGATATTGAACTTATGTTCAATTCCTAAGTGATATATCTTATTGAGATAAATGATCTCCATGAACCTTTTAAGCATGAAATTCAGCAAGTTTTTTTACTTATGAGTCATGGAATTAAAATTGCTTTAATGCTTGATTGATATAAATAGTATTCTTGTTGGGATAAAACTTTCTATAGGAGATGGTCCCTTATTGATATGGACAATGTTCTTTATTGAGTTAAATTCCCTCTAGGAGATAGTCATTGATGTACTTAGATAGGGTTTTCTACTTGGACAAAAGTCCTTATAGGGGATGGTCTAATATAGACAAGGTTCTTTGCTAGGTAAAATTCCTTATAGGAAACGGTTTTTAATTGCTCTATATCATGGATCTACCCTAGAAGATGTCCTAACATGCAATCATTATTCTCATAATTTATGTGCAAATTTGACATGTGATAGGAGAAGTATGTATCACAAGTTATATTATTTATGATTATATTTCTAATTTAGTTATTGACACTAAATATTTAACATTTATACTCAAGCCATATTATATGTAGCTCATGCATGGTATGATGGCTCTACTGATAGCTTATGTACCTAGCTTATGATTTGTGATATTTTATAATGTTACCTTCAAATAATTTGATTAGCTCCTATTTAAATGATACCACTTATTTTGTTGAATTTTATGTGAAACATGTTGTTATGAGAATCTTAATGATAGCTTATAGATATTACCTAATGATTTGTGAATTGCTATCAATTTGTAAATATGTCATATGAGACTTTGGATTTACTTACATGATGGTATTGTTGTCTTAGATGGACAAAGAAATCAATGAAAAAAAAATTCTACACATGTGGTAAATGAACTATTATTAGTTTTATATTATTATTATCTTACTAAGAATTATGTATGATTATCACATGTGTGGTAATGTATTTAAATAGCCAGGATGCTAGTGACACAACATATATTATAGAGGTTGAGTGGACAATTATAGAGATACCAAATATGGGACCTATTTAAGTTATAGTCAATATGAATACCACTACGATCACCAATGATAGTTAGCCACTAGCTTCTCATCAAGGCCCAACCACCTGACTTAGCCATGTAAATAACATGGAGCTTGGTCGTTATCGTTATTAGTGTCATTATTTTTGTCTATATAGTTGACTATTTAGCTTCATGAGACTGACTAAATAATGCTTTTGTAATCTGAATGCATAATTGAAAATGTTTAGAGAAGTGGGCTAATAATCCCACTTCATGCAAATATTTTGACATTGATTAGAAGTAGTGTATTGACTACCCTTAACTCTAACCGTCTAGTTAGAATTTAGTTTCTACTCACTATATAATATTAATCAATTAATAATAATGAGCAAGTAAAATGAGTAAGTTAATTAAAGGGCATTACACATTATGATGGAGCACTTGAAACATATACTACACATGTAAAAAAGTTAAGATGGAAAATATTAGGCTTCTAACCAAAGGCCAATTATAATGGGGAGAATTTATAATAATTTGTTGGCTTAATACTTATGAGTGCTACTACATGTAAAATCACATATTCCTATGCTAAAATAGAAAATTTTGTTCTCATAAGCATTGATTGAACTATTAATTTGAGGCATTTAATGAATGATTCTACTAGGGCATTTTGTATATAGATATAAGCAATAGGTATTTCAACTATTATTCCAATAGACATATAATAATCATTAAAAGCTTTAGATATAAACTCACTAACATCATCAAGACAAATTGTCGTAATTGCATAATTTAAAAATTGTAATCTTAATTAAATCAATTAAGCAAGCAATCTCACAAATACCAAGTTGCAAATTGATAATAAATACACATGTGACCATTTGTAGATATATTTGTCAAAACCTTACAATATTCAAATGGTTCATATATACCTCCTTGGATATGTTCCAAAAATTTAGGGCATTCTTGTCTATTTTTAGCTAGTGATGGTCTAGTACTTAATTTACCTTGAAAACAAGTAGCACATAAGAATTCTTTGAATTAAAAGAAACTTCTAGCTCTTCAGTGGATATCCATGTAAATTCTTAATAATTTTTTGCATCATAATTGATCTAACATGGCATTACCCATTAGGCTAAACAGTAAATGTATTTGAATTAATAAACTTATATTTTACTGTAACATGAGTTTTAGTTGCACTAATATTTGTATAGTACAAATTAAAAGACAAAACAGGTAAATTTTTCAAAACACATTTTTTTTCTTGATATAATAGCTGTGATATGCAGATATTCAATATTTTTCTCATTTATAGTATTTCTTAAGACTTAGTAGAAAATAACACATCAATAATAATAAATTTTATCCCCTTTCCCCTGAGTAATAATATAGTAGCTCTTCCATATTCTTCAATAGTTCTATACTACTTGATATAGTATTGATATTTATGTTACCTATTATCAAATGAGGAAAACATTTTTCATCTTTAAGTAATATTTGCAAAACTTATTCTTCACTATATAACTTGTATCCAACCATAGAATGGAAAATGTTCATATTCTATCATGTGTGGTTCTTCAAAAACTAATACACATTTTATTTTCATATACATTATCACTATTCATTTTTACTACTCATTAATAGTATACTATTCTACTTCAATATTATCGTTGTAGGAGAAGTATAAAACACAGTGTAATTAAGTTTTTCTAAATATACCTTCATAATATCTCTTCTTTGGAAACACTATCACTTCTAATGCATATTTTCTTCAAATTCTTACACAAACTATGGGTTTATATATAGAAAAATTTTCATCTAATTTTTTATGAAAATTGTCTAAAAATAAAAATCAACACTTTACATATTTCACAAAAATGCCTAATTTTCTTCCTTTAAAGTATTTTATAAATTAGTAACAATAATGAATTCAACATCAAATGCTTATAATAAGTATTTTTCTTAAAAGCTAAGCAAAGTGAATTTAAACTTTAAATTCTTGATATTATATAGTTAATATAAGAAACAAGATAATTTAATTAAAAGACAAATAACAAAAACTTAAATAATAATGAAATTGCATACATTTTCTTAATTCAAGTGTCACATGTATATGATTTAATTTTTTTGAATTTTTTTTTCAAATGTTACATATAAAGAATTTAATTATAGGTAGAGAATAAAAATTAAAGTATAAAAATTAATAAATTTTGTTTTTATTTTTCATCATAATGAAGGATACCCATATTTATAGGAAGGAATTACAATTGGCATTCTCTTCCTTAGAATATTAAAATTTTGCACATAAATTGTCATAGTAAAACAAATTACTATCATGATATAACCATTCAACATCTTATAATCTTCTAGGCTTTATGGTTACTTTTGGCCTCTTCCACTTTAAAAGAATTAATAAACATTTGCCTATATGACTTCCAACCATAATGTAACCATTGTTCATAATTTTATTTTAATAACCATGGTTGGTCATCATTAACCTTTAATGTCTAATTTGCACATGATCATAAGTAGTCATTAATTTGCTCATGATCATGTTGAACTTGAAGAGTTTTCAAAACTTTTTGGTGGTATGAAGTATATAAACTATTAATCTTTAGGCATGTAATAAAAAATCTTTTATAGCTAGCAACTCATTAAAGTATACCACAAATTTTTCCATATATCTACATTATTCATTGAGACAATGAAGTCATTGGTTATAAAATAATAAAAACTAAAAGTGATGTGGCTGCTAGCCATTTAATCATGTTTAGCCTTTTGGTTTTTGAGACATTTTTCAATATCAAGTTCATAATCATATTATGAATATGAATAAGTCTTGAATTTATAGATAATATAAAGTATTGAAATTATCGAAAATATAAAATAAGAACAAAAGGTTTTTTTATATATTAATGTGATGAACAAGAAGTTTCAAAGGTAAGTGCTTTTCACAACATGCTTTTGAAAAGCGTCTTTAGCTAGACTTTGTAATGAGTTTGCTAAGAACTTCCTTAAGTTTTATGTCATATGATCATAATGAATAGATTAAGTAGAGCATAATACTTTTTAGCAATTAAATTTATCTATACCTTAGATATATTGGTCCAACTATGCATTAATAGATTGAGGAACTTCTTGGAGTACTTATTTGTATTCATGGCAAATATAAACCCAAGATTCATTTCCAAATACTGGAGGATTTTTCACAAAGCTTTAAGTATCAAGTTAAATTTCCATACAATTTATTATTCTCAAATTGATTGTCAGACTAAGAGAATATTGTAGACTTAAGTGTACACTTAAAAATTTGTGTGTTAGAAATATTAAGGAATTGAGGTGTATATCAATTACCATTCTAGTTTTTAAATGACACCTTATGAGGTCTTGTTTGGCAGTGTGTAGGTCCTTATATGCTGGATTGAAGTAAGGGAGAGATTATTACTTACAGCTTAGAACAAATAAAAGACTTATATAAATAAAGAAAATGACCCTTAGAATTGAGTTAGACAATCATGTTTTTCTTAAGATTATTTTAATCAAAGTGTGAACAAATCCTTAATATATTGTCGAGGTATGAATTAGTGTCTTTACGAGAGAATTAGGTATCTTCCCATTTGGCTTGGAAGAGTCCCTTACAAACTACCCTTAGAAGAAATAGTATTCCTCTTATTAAAGTAGTTTGTAAGGGTAGTTTGTAAGGGACTCTTCCAAGCCAAATGGGAAGCTATAGAAGAAAAGATGAGGAGATCGTATCCAATATTGTTTAAATTCCTTAAAAGAGGTGAGAATTGTATCACCCACATACTTAGTGTCTTTAGAATTAAGGCTAAGCTAGTATCTAATAAATATTAATATTATTAATTATCTATTTAAGCATTATTCTTAAGTTAGACCCAATTGGCACACATGTATGAGGAATAAGGATGTAATGATATTAAGCTAAGATGACACCTAATTTCCTCCATATAAAATGCATATTTGGCTACGTTATGGTAGACATGTATGAGGAATAAGGATGTAATGATATTAAGCTCAGGTGACACCTAATTTCCTTCATATAAAATGCATATTTGGCTACGATATTAAGCTAAGGCGACACATAATTTCCTCCAAGCCAAATGGGAAGCTATAGAAGAAGAGATGAGGAGATTGTATCCAATATTGTTTAAATTCCTTAAAAGAAGGTGAGAATTGTATCACCCACATACTTAGTGTTTTTAGAATTACGGCTAAGCTAGTATCTAATAAATATTAATATTATTAATTATCTATTTAAGCATTATTTTTAAGTTAGACCCAATTGGCATACATGTATGAGGAATAAGGATGTAATGATATTAAGCTAAGGTGACCCAATTTGGCATATTATTGTCTTGAATGCATCTTTCCACAAAAAAAAGGAAGCTCGGAGTTGCTACGCATACTCCTTATTATATCTAATACCATCTAATTCCTTCTTTCAATCACACCATTCATGTCAAGTGAGGCAAGCATAGTATATTGTGCTGCTATACCATTCTCCTAAGGAAATTAGCAAATGGATTATGTGATTGTCTTTCACTAGTGTACCTGCCAAAATATTCAGCTCCCTTATTTGACCTTATAATTTTAATTTGTTTTCCAAATTTTTTTTCTACCCTTTCTTTATACATCTTAAAGGTATTTAGTGCCTTTCTTTTATATAGAGTTATATAAAGCAAGTATATTAAAATATATTGTGAGAAATTATTAATAAAGGGTATGAAATATTTCTAACCACTAGAACATAAATCAAGGCAATAGATATCTATATGAATAATCTTTAATAATTCAAAACTTCTTTTAGTTCTTTGATGTTACACATTGATTTACTTAGCCTTAATGCAATCTACATATGAATTAGTAAAGTCTAGAGGTTGAAAAACTCCATCTTTGACTAAACTTGTAATTCTCTTTATGGAGTTATGTCCTAATCTCCTATGCCACAGGCTATCAGAATTCTCGTTCATGACATATATTTTCATTCTAGAATTACCAAGTATAGTCATTAAGGAGCTAAGAACATCAATGCTCTTATGGAACCTAAACAGACTATCAAATAATGAAATTTCCAATAGAATAGAGTTTTTCATCAAATTAAACATAGATCCAAAAATATTTAATGGAATAAGTTTAGAAATAGAAATAAGATTCCTAAAAGAACTAGCAAGATAAAAGGTTTATTTGATATCCAATATGCAACCAATAGATAAACAAATCCTTAAAGTTCCCATAGATTCCACAATAGAGCCAATCCTATTTCTTGGAAAGATCTTATACTTATTAGGATTTATTTCCTTTCGTTGAGAAAACCCTATATGGTTTTACAAATGTGAATCATTGATCAATATCATTCTACCATATGTCATGACAAGTGTTTACTAAATAAGATTCAAAACATACAAAAAGATAAAGGTATACATTTCTTCTTTAACCTAGCCTTCTTCCTTTTGGGGCAATCTTTTCTTATGTACCTTTCTTTTTGCAAATGAAGCATCAGGCTGTCTTGTTATAAAGAGAAGTGATGCTTTCCTTCTTGACTTTGTGTTATAACTAGTAATTTCTATAAGTCCATAGATGTTAAAAGAAAGATAAGAAAGATGATAAAAAGGGATTAAAAGCCTAACTAAAATGAAGGAAAAGGCTAAAAGTGAGAAGAATGATCAAATAAGAGAAAAAAGGGCTAGCTTAATTCTAAAGCGAAAAAAATCAGGGATTTATATAACTTAAAATATAGTAGGAGAAACTAGTTCTTTCATTAAAATATGAAAGTAGAAGACGAGTACTTCAGCCAAAGGGGTCATTGTGATATAAAATATTGATAGCATAAAAATTGAAAAAAAAAAAAGATGTCACTATACTGAGCTATTATAAGCTTTTAAAAATTATGAAATTTCACTTTTTATATGAAAAAGCATTTAAGATTTTATAAAGAGCAGTCAAATTTAGAAAACACTAAAAAATAAGTTAGAAGGGAGAAAAAGTATACTATAGAGGCAAGTAATCATTAGGTTGATTCTTTTCAATTATAATAATCCTTCATCTTTTTCATCTTTCCAATACCATACCATAGGCCAAAATAAAGCTTGAAAAGGAAAAAATGGAGGCTTAAGAAGAAGGAGGAGAGAGAAATTGTTAAGGCAATTTTTAGGTATATAAATAACACTTTTTGATTCTCTTGTATTTATGAAATTTCTTCTACTCCATAAGACTTTCTTTTGATCCAAATATCATTTTGAAAGGTTGAAGTTAGTGGTTGCCTAAGAGGGAAAAGTTGCTCCTTTGGAAGATTGAATTTCACTAAAAGAATCACCACCAAGAGCTCTTTTAAAGATGTGTTTGAAGCCATATAAGTGTGTAAATTTGAAACCCTAGATCTTTGTAATTTCACATAGAGAGAGAGAGAGAGAGTGGATGGTGTGATATTTTTCTCAGTGAAGCTTGGTATTTATGATGATGAGAATATTGAATATGATATGTATTTGGCTTGAAATCTTAGAAAAATTAAATTTGAAGCATGTATAGTCATTTTTGGCCAAATGAAGAGTTATGTAGTTATGATGTTTGTTTGTTATTTTGATGATGAAAGAAGCTTAATTATGAATTCTAGAGATGGTTTAAATGAGGTTTGGTATCAAAAACTCATAATTTTAATATGTTAAAAAATTGAGCTCAAAGAATGGCCTAATTAACCATATTGATGAAAATTATGTTCTAGCATGATTGTAGCTATTCAAGTAAGTCTCTTATGATTTAAATGAGTCATATATGTCATGGAAATGAAACTAAGATGTTAAGAAAAAGATGACACTTGTTGTAACTCAAAGTTACGTCATGATGATATCTAAATATGTCAATTAAAGAAAATAACCAAATGAATAGTAAATGACTTGATCAAATTTATGAATTTGGGAAGTTTAATTTACTTAAGAAAATGCACCTAGAATAAACCCTAATTTTGACCCTAGATGAAAGGAAAATGAAGAAAGAAATGATGGCAATGTTTTTAATCAAAGATTATACCTTGAATGATGGATTGATACATGGAAATTTTAGCAAGTTGGAATTATGTAAAAGTGGATTCAAAGTATGCCTAAAGTGACTTTTAATCTATATTTACTACTAAGTAAAGATAAAATGAACTTGATTATGCATTGATTGAACCTTTTATGTCTAATTTATCATGTTTAGGTCAAGCTAGTACAACACACCCTTGTGTGTATATAGAATCGAGAAGAGTAAAAAGAAAAAGCAAATGGAATTATTCTTTGGTCAGAGGATTCTTAGCTTGTATCAAGTAACTTATTTTTTCTTCCTTGCATGCATTTATATATACTTAAGATGTTTTGTGTGCATTGGTTGTTTATCATTGCTTATGCTTGAATTAACTATACTAATATGAGTCTTTATGCATGTATGAGATATGTTTTTGGCTTTTAGTAAGAGTGACAAGGAATTGAGCACAATAGTTATTCCCTATCCCAGTGTGTGAACCTTGCTAATATGTTTTATACTATGGCTATATATGTTCAAATATTTATAACAATTCTATGTTTTTATGATATTTTATGTTGAAATTGCCATGCATACTTGTATTTCATTCTTAAGTTATGATTATGTGCATTAGATTGGTTAAGTATTGTAGAATCTCACCCCCTGTCACCTACTAACCATGCTAGGTAAGGCTAACAAGTAAAATAGAAAAGAGGTAACTTCTTGAAGCCAAGAAATAGATGGAATTTACATGCTTGTATATTCATCTTCATGTATATTTTGATAGTTAAGTAAGATATGACTTAAGTATGTTATGAATCATATTTGATGTATGGAAATGAGTAAGATTAGTCATATTTTGTTTATGAGGCCAAAAATGTGTAATTTCTCTCATTGAAAGATGTATTTGGATACAATGTTATACTATGTGATGGAACTTACACTAAGTAGGGCTAGCTGCTATTTGAACTCTAAAATGCATAATCATGTCAAGGAATGATGATACAATATATAATTGGTTTGTAAACAAATTTTGATTGAGAATTGTGACCATTTAGATGGTTTGGACTTGTGAAAATAAAGAGGAAATTATGGCAAAATTTTTTCAAAAAAGTAAGTTAGGATATTAGCTCTTTTGACTATGTTGTCATCAAGAAAATGGTAACATAAATGTTTAAGTTTATGAGCTATTGATATGTTATACATTGAATCAAGTCCTAACTTATGTCATAAATAAATTTAAGTGATTATTCTAGTGTACAGAAGCAAGTGGGAATTATTTGAAACTACCATTTTAGGTGTCAACTCCAATCTAACTTACCTTCTCGTGTAATATAAAGAAAATGCTATTATACCAAGTTTGTTAGTTTTATACAAGAAAAGAAAAATCTCTAAGTATCTTCTACTACTCAGTTCTTTTCATTAATGATATATTGTAATGTTAAGCTTAAATGTATAAGATAACAGTTAATAATACTAGTTGTGTCACTTTGTCCTTATACCTATTCTTCTTAGAGCCTTTTGCCAACTGAATCTTATACAATAAATCACTTCCCTCAACAATGAGCTTGATTTTCTCTTATACACACATGCCTAATAATTTTTTCACTATCCACTTTTCTTTATGTGTATTATAGGGTATCTTAAATGGCTTGTATTATTGAGGAAGTGAATTGAGGATCAGCTAGACCAAGAAGAAGTCAAAGATCTTTATCTCAAGAGACTTCACTTATGCCACAATGCCTCTCATCCACATAATGTGCTCATGCAAGTGCCAATAAGTTTCATGGAGCACAATTGAGTCACTAATGTGCCTAATATTGACTTATATAAGGAAGCAAATTAAATCATCAATGGCCTATATATAATCCTTAACCTTACAATGATCTGGTATGGACTCATGGATACTACACTTAATGTGCTATTTGACATGCATCATGTTAAGATTATTAGATTGCTCCTAGTGATCATACAACTCCTTTTCATGGAAGGCATAGCCAAGGTCTAAGCATTTTAATTGAAAGAAAACATCCTCTTTCCAAGCCCTATAATTGCTTCCATCTAAAATCATTTTGTAGTTGGATTTAGCTAATAAAAGAGATGTAGTAGATGATGCTACAAGGTAAATTACAAACACTAATCATGCTTACTTAAACATAATGAGGCAATCAATCATCACATTTCAATTCTAAGCTTACTAATGCAAGACATACTAAAACACAAATTTTTGTATCACTAAAATCTATTTATAGGCAAAGACCTTAGCATAGCATAAATTTTTGTATCAATTATGATAAAATTATAATGATTCATGTTTCCTAACACTTGAGAAAACACAAAGCAATTTTTATTTTATCCTAATTAGATATGTAGTTATAACTATCTACCTGTAGTTAGAGACACATCATACCTACACACTTAATTAGAATTGATGTATTTTGGTCCATATGTGATCACTATATTTGTAAAACAAACTAAGCACACATGTACATAGTGATAAGTCCCAAAAAGTATCCATTTTTAGTTTTTTTTTAGAGCACTTTTAGTATTATTTTATGGGACTAATAAGAGGTTTTTAGATGATGTTTAGTTCTTTCATACCTATTTTCATACAAATTTGCAATATTGTTTAAGTTGGTGCAAATTAGATTTAAATTATGAAAATCCCTCAAATTAAGACTTAATTGAAATGATCTTTAAAATTAGCTTTTACTCAAAAATAGGTTTTTATGGCAAATCATCTTTCTCATGGAAGCCTATAATATATTTTTGTAAATAATTATTTTCTTTTTATTTTAAATTTGATTTTATAGTTTAAATTCTTATATTTGTCTTTCTATTTTTTTTGTAAGGACCTAAATTTATATAAATAAGCTTTTGCATACTCTAGAGGTGACTATGAAGAGCTCAAGGACTAGAGTGCAAATTCTTTCAACAAAATCTTGTGTATGCTGCTTGTCATAGCAAGAATGTCCATTGTGATAAGTAACTTTAAATCTGGAAGGCATGGGATGGTTTCTCATTACAAAAATTAAGAATTTTTGAGTTTTTATATATGGCTTTTAATGTGAGAAATAAAGAACCTTCTCTCATTTTTTTCTTTTAATTTTATTAGAATAGTTCTTCCATCTATCTCTATATCTAGGAGAACTAAGAATGAATTTTGGATTGGATCGTCTCAAGGAGGTGATTCTTGAAGTTTGTATTGGTAGGTTATGCTTTGTAATAATAAAGTCTTTGTACCTTGATCTAATTCAATTTTCTATAGATTTTCATTAGTCTTTTGATGTTTATTGATTAATTTCACCAATGAAATTTTGTTTTATGTTGATAAGTTACCTGTGGTGATAATTTCCTCTTGATCAATATATGGTTTATGGTGTAGCTGTATATGTTTGTTGTTCCTATTTGATGTTTCTTACATTTAGTTTATTGATTAGCCTTTAAATATTTTCATGAGTTTAGGAATTAATTAATCAGATGAAAACATTTAATTGTTGATTAGGCAAAGATTAAAGAGTGTAAATACAATGGTATTGTTTAATACTCACTAATCTACATAGAATGGTACTGGTTCAGCAATTTGTATAAGATACATCAAGATGAGCTATCATTGCTTGTTGCTTTAGTAATTCACAAATTTTAATGCATGTGGTCATAAGAAGATCAAGATGACATCTTAAGGTTGCATATGGTTGTTACGTTGATGTTGAATAATGATGATAAGAGATGAATTACCCTACTATAACTAGCAAGTTTTGAAGGAATGAACTCCATACTTAAAGATGCATTTAATTAAGATTTATTTGATATTTTAGTATCTAAAGTCTCATGTACATTAAACTAGGTTACATTTAGGATAATAATAGTCTTTTTCACTTTCTAGGTGACTAAGGTTATCCTAAAACATTAGTTAAGTAGCTATAACTTAGACTAGTATAGAAATATTAATTAAAATATTCCAACACTAAATATTTTGTCAAGTTTAAAATGTATCCCAAACGGAAAATTTAATTAACTAAAATTGTACGATGTAAATATTAAGACATGTTTCATAGTCTAACCTGTGGAGAAATGCGATGAGAGATAAAGAGTTAGAAAATATCATTGATCATGTATTAGAATGTCACGAGTAGCAGTACTAGAGTCCATGGATTTGATTTTTTTGTGAAATGAAGAGTCTTAGAGCCTGTTTGAAACTGTTTTTGTTTTAATGTTTTCAAAACATATGTTTTTAAGAACAAATTTTTTAGAACAAAAAAATAAAAAAATCTGTTTGAATCATTATTTTGAAAAGTAATTGTTTTTTGTTTTTTACCTGATTCTGTAGAACAAAAATTACAAAACACTTAAAAAGTGTTCTGAGTTTTTTGTTTTTAAAAACAAAATTTTATTTTTTTGTTTTCCAAAACACTTCATTAAAAATACATTATCAAACAAATTTTTTTATTTTTTTGTTCTTGAAAACAAAAAAATTGTTTTATAGAATAGTTTTAAACAGGCGCTTAATTTTTTAGGGGTTTTCTATGAGCATATTTTTAATGTATAGAATTAATATCATTTAAAATATTAAAACACTCTTTTTATAAATAATGTTTGATGGACTTAAACTCTTAAAATTTATTTGATTAGAAAATATAAAAAAAATGTAAAAAGTGAATAGGTAAAATAAGAAATAATTTTTATATTTTTATTTTTAAAAAGATAATTTATTAATTACAATAATAAATATAATAAATATTATGTAAATTATATAAATATATTTTGTTCAAATTAGACCTTAACGATGTCATACAAATTTCTCAACTAATCTCTAGTTAATTTTTCACTTGATTCACGAATCTCATAACATTTTGGTTTCAATTCAGTGAAGGCGATCTTGCATGGGTGGGGGGTTCGGTAGTCTTATTATGGCACTGACAAATCTCGTAAATGTGTGCAGCTTGAGTGTGAGAGTCTACCGCAACGCAGCCCCACATCTCAACTCTATCAACCACCTTATCCCAACAAATTAAGCCCACCGCCGCTGAAGCCCTGCCCCATGTCCACTTCAAGTCTCACACTCACTCTTCCGTACATTCAGACGCTTCTCCAAAGACCTGTCAGACACAGATTTCTGGTACTGCTACTACCCTAGCAGCTCATTTATGTGGAGGGTGAGGGAGAAATGTTCTTCAAAATGTTATAATATATTAATATTTTTTTAATGTAAAAATTTATAATTTTTTTAAAAAGTATACTTTTACTTTTTTTAATTTCATTGAATTTTACTGCATATGATTAAATTTTATAAATATTTTATTAAATTTTATGGATATAACTAATTATATATTATTTTAATACTTTAAATATATATATGATTTATACTAACAAAAAGAAAAAAAGAAAGATAATAAAATAAGATTAACTTTTATTTATATATATATAATAAAATATTGATAAAAATATACTAAAAATGATTAAATTAAAAATTATTTAAATTACAGATATTAAATTAAAAATAAAATAAAATTTTAAAAATAAAAAATATAATTATTCCTTCTATTAATATATATATATAAGAAATAATATGTTATATTAAAATTAAATAAATTACAGCGCAGTTTCAATTGCTTGTGTAATACGACAATTTAAAACTTACCTAGGAGGGAACACAAATTCCAAAGACGCTACCCTCAAAGACCTGTCAGACACAGATGTCGAGTCGTGCTGCTCTGACAAATGTTGCACCTTCTTATATGCATTGAGGGTATTGTTAAAAAGTTTAAACTGTCTAAAGATTTTTGAATTAAACAAAATTTAACATGTCTGTTTCTCTTTCAAAATTTAAATATTAAATTCTTTTGAAAACTTTAAACAATCTCAATCCCATCATTTAGTATAAAGAAAAAAATAAAAATTGGTTTATTGAAGATATGTTCGTCGATGAATTTAATCCATATTAGATGATAAGAAAGTTTAGGATTACTGCTTATTTACTATTCATGTATTTTTTTTACTATTTTATCATGTGATTTTTTTGTTATTTATGTTTGATTTACAAGTTTTTTTTTTAATTTTTCTCGACCTCGTGCCTAGACCCACACATCCTAATTGTTAAAAAAATATGATCCTTTCTTTGCTATTGAGTAAATATTTACACTTATAACTCACCTATATCTTACGATATTATTTATTAAATAAAAAATTTAAATTTACATAATAATAAAAAATATTAATAAATAATAAATTTTGACTTATTAATATTGAAATCATGTCTAAAACTGAAATTCAATACAAAAAGTTATCGAGAGGAATATATCTATATTTATTTTTTAGTTTAGGGAAGAAGTTTGGGCATTGGCAATTCAGATTTGCGCGTCTTAAGTGAGAACAAAAATTGCATTATGAATTTTGGATGAAATAAGTGTGTGAGTTAGGGCCCTTCAAAATTGATTTCACTTAGTACAATCGAATTGGGATCAAATCAAATCATCGGTTAAAAAATAATATGTAATCAAATTAATTGGATGAATTTTGAAAAACTGATTTATTCAATACAGTTGTTTGATGTCTGTTTTACAAATTGAAATACAATCGAATCAAATTAATTTTTCTATCAGTAATTTAAATTTGTTTTATTATACTAATTTATATTTTGATTAAATTTTTATTCAGTTAGATTATTCACAACATTCTCTCTAATTTTTTGAGTATTTTAAATTTTTGAATGTTTAATTTCATAGTCAGAATTAAATAAATATCGAATGCATTATTAATATTGTTTGAGAAATGATCTATTCTAGAGTGAAGCAAAAGGTGATTCAAAGATCTTTTTATTGCACAACAAAAATAATAAATATTTTATTTTATATTTTAAAATATATTACAATAATTCATTAATTTATTTTTAATTTGGTTTAGTCCTTAAAAGATTACTCTATTTTTAATTTAGTACTTTAAAAATAAAGTCTTACAATTTAGTTTTTGAAATATCATTTTTCTTTCAATTTGGTTATTAAAAAACAGAACCTCTCAATTTAGTCTTTGATTAAAACTGTCTCTCTAATAAAAAAAAATCCCATGTAGTTGTTAACTTGCGATGTACATTTGATCATTTGTCTTCAAACCCTTGTTTTTGTATTTGAAATAGATATCAATGTATTAAAGAACCACAAATGCTTCTCCCATGGACCATTTTGATTAACAAAAATGTTTAGAGACTAACTTAAAAGGCTTTATTTTTGAAGAATTAAATTAAAAGAAGAGTATTATTGAACTAAATTAAGAAAATAGTGATGTTTCAAAGATTAAATTATTAATTTGCTCTTACATTAATCACTTCAATAGAATAAAATCTTGAATAAATTAATAATTTAGTTCTTAAAAAATTACCTTTTCTTTTTAATTTAGTCTTCTAAAGATAAGACTTCTTTAAAATATTACTTTCTTCTTATTTTAAAATTTTAAAGATAAAGTCTCTCAATTTAATTCTAAGGATATTTTCTTTTAATAAAAATAGTTTTTTATTAGACAAAAAATTTGTCATGGACGATAACTAATAATAATAATTTGTTCATATCTTTTCAACTCCCAAAACAATAACATTTTGTATCATATTAAACTTTAGTGCATTAGAAGCCATACAAGTTTCTCGATGATGATTTTGATAGGGAGAAATTATTTGAGAGACTACTAAATTAAGAAATATCATCTTTAAAATATCAACTTAACAAAAAAACATTTCTTTTCTGAAAAACTAAATCATCAATTCACTTTGAAATCTTCAAATGGATTGTGAATGAATTGATGGACACCAGGCGAGTGATAACTATAGTTGAGAAGGAAGCAGGAATTACAAAGACAAAACAACAGAGAGAGACCTGAGATGACGTGATGAAAGGCAAGACAATTGAGGATCACGCATTGGATCCCTACATATTTAATGGGTCTTTGGATCTAAATCAAAGTGGCCACTCCAGCGTTTGACCATCTGACCTTTACCCTGACCACTTGTTGACCTCATTCAATGTTCTCTAGGGCTAAACAAATCCGGGAGATTTTTAGACAAATTCACTCTATTATGTAAAATAATAATAATAATAATAAAGTTTTATACATTATAAATATATATATTAAAAATAAAATTTTAAAAATTATAAATTGTATTCAATTTGTAAAAAGATAAATAAACTAACTTGGTTATGGATAAATTATATTTTCTATCTTTGAAAGATGTTTATAGTATATGATTTTTGTTTCTATTTTAAAAATTTATACTTTTTTTAATTAAAAGATGGGTTATATTAACTTTTTTAATAGTAAAAGATGAGTTATAATTATATTTATTTTGCTCAAAATGTTTTTAAATCTATTATTTATATAAAATTAGTTAATTTTAAAAAATCTAGAATAAATTAAATTTATTTTTTTAACACAAAATAAATAACATTTAAACGTTTAGAAAAAAAAAATTATTTATTTATATTTTTAATAAAAGAAATCAATATTATTCTCAAAAGATTTTGGTCATATTTTAGCTTTAAAATTTTTTTATATATTTTTATAATAAAAGAGAATGTTAAATAATGTAAAATAACAAATATATAAGACCAACAAAGCTTGGCACAGTTGGCAGATAGATCCTTTAAGCATGTTGTCTAGGGTTTGATTCTTGGCCATGTGTATGGAAAAGGCTTTGTTGGGAGAAGCTTGCCCACTTCGGTAATCTCTGTAGTTTCGAAAGGGATTAGTCTTTGGTTGTTGGCTGAGGGATACTCTTAGTACAATCCAAAAGATAAACAAATATATAAGCACACTATAAATAAGTTTGATAACAAGTTGAGTTCCCTTATGTTTGGGTCAAGTTTTTTGAGGTAAAAGAACTTAAGCTCGCATTCACATAAAAAAAAAAAATTTCAAATTTAATTTGAGCACTAAAGTTTAAGTTCAAATCCAATTTTTTGGCACTAGGCTTAATAGGTTCGGACAAACTATCTAGTCAATGAGAAAGTTTAATCGAAAGTGAGTTTTCATGTTTATAATTTTATTTATAATTTATTCAATTTATCTATTTTTTAATTAACATAAAAAATTTATGTAAGTCTAACATGTGAATGTGCCTCGTATATTTTAATATTAAAGATTTATCTAATCTACTTCTTTTTTATAGATTAAATCTATAGTGAAAAATGTTGAAAACTCGTTCGCCTCTCTTTGGGCAGTTTTGTTGAATCCAAAACAAGGATTAGTCTACAAAAGGTTTGAACTTTCTATCATTTAATTAACTTGACTATTTGAGATCTAACTTTTGGTATGCTAAATTATTAAATATAAAAATAAAAAAAATAAAAATGTGAATTGAATAAAATTGTTACATTGATATGGTATAAAAAGTGATAAAATGTCATTTTATTTATATATTTGGTTGAATAAAAATAATATAAGAATATAAAAATAAGGATAAAAAATAACTCTTATATCTTTATTTAAAAATAGTGTCAACATAAAAAAATAATGATAATAAAAACATATTAAATTCTACATAAATTAAGTATAATAATTATTTTTAATTTATATATTTACTGAATCAAAATAAATTTTATCTCTAATCTTATTAAATGTATATCAAATAAAATTATTGGATCAACTTTTTTTTTCTCTCCATCAACGTCAAAACTTATAAAAGGTAATATTTTATAATTTTGAAATGTTATTGAGAGCTCAAGTCATCTATGGACGGGGTCTCTCTACTCCTACAAAACAAAACAGGAGCATGCGTTGTGCAAAAGCATCTGAATAGTTCAAATCTTTTTTTTTTTTGAATTTTTTTTAATTTTAAATAAAGTAATACACAGAATAAATATAATTATATAACTATAGATTTTTTAAAAAATAATGTTTAAAATTAAAAAAATTAAAAAACAAAATAATAAAATTTGGACCGTTCAATTGTTTTTGCAAAACAGGAACATGCAGAGAAACCACATCCGTGCTCTTGTGTGCTCCTGTTTTGCAATAATAGAGAAATCGTGTTTGTACTTTTATTTTGCTGGAGCAAGAAATTGTGTCTGTGATCTATTCCCTTCCCTCTAAACAATTTAAAAAGTACCAATTTTTTCATCATTTGTCACTGTCAGAAATTTGTACCCTATTGGTGTTTTTCCATAGGACCATACTTAATATGCAGGCAAGCATCTCGTGATTTCCATACAGGTTTTCGTACAAATTAACAATGTCACTGATTCCTCTGTTTTTCCTACCTCAATTATGCTCATCCATTTATATCTTCGTTATCTTTTGTACCCCATTCCACTATATTAGATTCCAGTGTGGTTGGTAAATGTAATAAAAATAAAGCAACACTGTTCAACTAGTCACTCAATTCAACTTCCCAATTTGAATTGGCCAACCATAATTACAAACTCAAATTTGAAGAAATCTGCATATCTTATGATTTGATTTTTAAAAAACTTCGAAATGGGATAATGATGGGTCCATCTTTTTCCTTTTCTTGGATTGTTTAATATTTCTTGTTTAGCTACGAACCTATATATGTTTTGATTTAGGAGCAGTTCCATTTCCCCAAAAAAAAATCATAAGTCCAACTCACTTAGAACTAAATAAAGTGTTTCACAGCCATAATTGTGCACATTTTGCTCTCTCATTATTTTTTTTTTTGGAGTTTTGTCCCTGATCTTGTTAGATCTTATATTTTTGGAAGTTCAAATTTGTAAATTACTTGAATCTTGTATCACTATATCATATTTAGTGGCTGTCAAATACTACATCGTTATGGTATATGAGCACTTTTTAGAATATGGGCAATGAATTTCAAGTGGAATTTGCGTGAGTATAAATTGGAGACAAATGTCAGTAAAATTGCAGTGCTGGATGATGGGGAATACAGAGGCCTGTGTAAGTCAGAAGACCAATATTAATGTGCTACACTCTTCTCTCCAGCGATGCTATAGTATTGAATTCGTATTTAATGGCTTCATTACAAAATATAGTACACAAGTGACCTTGTCTGTGACTTCCTCTTTGTCTCATCTTCATTATCCGTTTTTTTTTTTATTCAATTGGGATCATTCCTCTTTGAGGTAATTTTTGTGCAGACAGACTTGTGTGGTCTTGAGGAGATTTTCTGCGTCAAGAAAGCCAAGAGAGTGATACTGTAGATAGAGTCTTAACGGATTACACACTTATTATATTACTCTCTCTTTCTTAGATAAAAGATTTTTAAGTATGAAAAAAATCTAGACTTCATATGTTTAATCTATATAAATTTTTCAATAAGTATTTTATTACCTATATAATTGTACTTTCACTAATTAGTAAAATCTAGATATGAATTGGCTAGTTTAGCAAAATTCAAAAAAAAAATCTTTTATTTCTCAATTCATATTAATATTTTCTTTGGATAGAAAGTATAAGGCCTTAGGAGTAAGGAATATTAAAAAAAAGAGCACGTATAGAAATTGAATCTTTGATATCAAACTCATCTTAATTTAAAATTAGTGTTGTGTAAGTTAGGGATGTACATGGACAGGGTCAGATTGGATATCTAGTAAGCCCGATGTTTGACCTGATTAAGATATTAGACTTATTTTTATGCTTATAACCCGATCCAGCCTAAATAAACTCAATTCTAGGGCAGGTTAAGGCCACCTGAACTTTTTTTTTTAATAAATTGATACTTATAATATAAAAATATCTTTTTACAGACTCATATGTATATATTTCAAAACAATAGACATTTAAAACTTTTAAATTTTTATTAATAATAAAAAAAATAATCTAGTATTATCAAACAAAATATAAGTTATACTAGTATAATTATCCTTAAGTAAATATGTGTATTTTCGTTATTCAACAAAAGAAAGGTTAGAAAACATATACATCAATGATGAAAATAATTAAGAAATAGAGAAGGTTTGTGTAAGTAATAAAAATTATAATATGTAAAGAGAATCGGATGAAATAAGAAACATATATATATATATATATATAAAAGATGGCAAGATGTTAGTAATTAAAAAAAAGTAACTATTAGGACAGGTTGGGTAAAACATGACTTCGCCTGTAACTCAGCCTGACTTTATATAATTTTGTTTAAACTTCTACCCATTTATATTTTTGGCCCAATGAATACTCCTAATGTAAGCTATCAACTTATTCATAAGTTTTATTATTACTTTGACTTGTCAACATAATAATAATTTGTTTTTCTTTTTTGTTATTTTAATTTAATAATTAATAACAAGACTTAATAGTAGGACAAACGAATAGGGAGACTAAAGAATGTGAACGTGGAAGGTAAATAAAACTTCATAAATTGTGGTTTTAAAAAATGTATTATAAAGTTGTAATTATTAAACGTGAAAAATTTTAAACCATTTATTTTACTAAATTAACGGCAAGCTGGCAATTTTCCTTGAAATATTGTTGGTTTCCTTTTTAAAAATAAAATGACATGAGAATTTTATTGGATGATCTGGATTAACACAAAAAGTTTCGTTTATGGCCCAATATGTGATAACTACGTATTGGGTCATTAGGCCCAAAAGCTAGAGGCCCACTATTCTGTCATTAGGTCCACTTAAAAATTGCAAGGGGGATGACCCTTGGGAAAATCAGTTCCTAGCTCAAGGAATCCATCCAGTTGGGTCCAAACAAAGGATAGCAGCTTTGTTGCGAGCCCATGAACTTTTGTGTAATTAACTAAATTACATTTTCTTTAAAGTTTAACTAAATTATATTTAATATTTTTCTTGTTTTAAAATTTATATTTAATTATCTTGACATTTAATATATATTACAAAAATTTCACCTTCAATTTATTTCTTGTTAATAAAATTAATTTTATAAATAATATAAAATTGTGATTTTATTATTAATATAACAATAAAAATAATTAAGTAATTTTAGTTTTAAAAAGAACATGTATTACGTAGAAAATTTATTTCATTAATAGAAATTAAATTAAATGAGAGGTTTATGCATATATATTAAATGTTATAGAAGTTGAGTGTAATTTTTAAAATAAGAAAAAATATCAGATATAATTTAACTAATTTTTAAGAAAGGTTAATAAAAATTAATCCGTTAACTATTATTCTTTAAGGGGATACCTTTTATCATAAGAAATTAAAAATTAGGAGAATACTCTATTGGGAAAATATTTTTGAATTTTTCAGAGTTTTTATTTTCATTTTCATGGAATAAATTCTCATCCAGAGATTATATTCTCGATAATATTAAAAGATTATTTTGTGTCCATATATTTTTAAAAATAATAAACAAAATGGAATAATTAAAACAATAATCTAAATACGTAAAACATTTATAAGGATACTTTTGAAGGCTTAACAAAAATAATCAACAAATATTGAAATGAATCTAAGATGACAATGGTTTTTTTTTAATGCAAAACTTGGCATCTTATTAATCATGTTGGTCTACGTAATTTATAGCTCATATATTTTTCATATATATTGTAGAATTTTTTTCATATATCTATACTTAATTATATTAAAAATATATCAAATTGAACCTTCAAGTGTATTTAAATTTTAAAAACCAAATGCAATTCTTTGGGCTGAATATATACATACTATCAGATTTGAGATTTGGTTGAGATAATTTTAAAAAATTTCGTAGGAAATGATTTTTTTTTTCTTTTTTACTTATGTATATGTATGATGTTGCTTATTCACGGTTATAAATAGTTATGACAACCCATTTATAGTTTAGTATTGTGTTTTTCATACCCTTTTTTTTTTTTATGGAAGCTTTACAAGCATAAAATTTTTATATGCTTAAAATAACTTAATTAACTTTACCTAAGTCTAGAAAAAACTAAAGGCTCCAATGTCATGAGCTCCACATAATGTACTAACACAACAAGTTATTTTAAATAATGCAATATACGATGATTCTACACAGTAACTTGGTTAAACAACTTTTACAACTCCACTAAAATAGATCAAAATTTCATTATTAGTTTAATTTTTAAAAAAAGTATAAATAAAAGTTTCTCAAGCCAAAAGGCGGGCTTTGAACTCACCTTAAACCCTCTCTCTTGTACCACTTTCATATCTTTAACATTGCAATGATTCTCGCCCAAACAGTTTCATAACCCTAATTTTATTTCTCCTCTAAACAAATTCTTCAGATTCTTATTACTAGGAAAGATGAAGAGTGAGTCACCGTTTATTAATCTAAAATTTTCGTTTTACAAAGATATTATATCTTCGATTGACTTAACAGATAGTTTTCTATTTTCTTAATATTCATACAAATATGGATGATTTACTGACACTTTGAATTTAGCCATAATGTAACTTCACTTAAACATGTTTAAACACTTAAGGCTATTGTATTTCATGAGTGTTTTCTAAGTTTTGCTGTACTCATGCTACGTGACAAGTACAATTAGCATGGGTGCCCTAACAGGGCAAACAAATGGATGCTTTACAATATTATACGAGATGTAATTAGAAAAAATAATAAAAAATAATAAAAAAATTTAACATTAAAAGCTACTTTCAATATTAATGCCACACCTCAATCTCTTTAAAAAGGAAAGAGACCAAAACTACTTAGCTGCGCCTGGATCTCTCTGCACAGTTGAAATATGAACACAAATAGTATTACATTTCATTGGATTAAAATAGCATGTCAAATATGTAATTTCATCGCTACAAGAACAACTAAGATTATGAACCTAGATCAAAATCTGAGTGCCTTTGCCTTGGCAGTGAAACTTTCAGAAAATTTCTAAGTATTTTCCTATGAAGCGCTTGGAAGTTATTTACAGTTGGAAATGCACTAATTTGTGTACTAGCAGATATCAATAAGTTATCCACCTACCCTCTAAAAATAATTATTAACATAGTCCAAATTTATAATATTAAATATAGTTATAAGGTTCATCAATGCATCGCAGAGACAGAGTTTTGACTTATAAGTATTGAATATAACTATATAATAGAATACATCTTTCCGTCGCACAAAAACTATAAAATGTCACATCTCTAAGAAATTAAACCATAAAACATGCATGAAAAGAATATTATTAAAATAAAATGTAATGCAGATGGATATATTGGAAAATTTTCATTTGCAGATATAGATCACAGATCTATAATCAATTGTATCATGAAGCGTAGAGATAAATGTTGGGAGAGTGTACTCACGCCCGTTTGATAGATAAGAAATTCAAGAAAAGAAAAGGAGAAGGAAAGGGAAAGAAGATGTAAGCACACTTGATATACATAAATTAAAGAAAGACTTTTCTATTGGTAAGAAGAGATAGTGATTCTTTAGGTGTGTTAATGGAAAGAGCAATTTGCCAATGAAATTGTGTATAAAATATTAATTTTACCCTAAGTAGAATGTAAATAATTTTGTATATTAAGAGCATTTTAGTTCTTTGCAAACTTCTCTTTTTATTCTTTTATTATTTTTATTCTGCTAAACATATAAAAAAAATATTTTTTTTTATTTTTTTTCATGTCATACCAAATATAATTTTAAATTATAAAATTCTATTTATTTCTCATTTTAATTCTCATTTTTGTTCCTTCAAAATCTTCCCACCTTACCAAATGTCACTTTATCCTTACTTTGAATTGCAGTATCTCCTCTAATCTTAAATAATAAAAAAACTTCCTGATCTATTAGTCTAGTGCAATAAAATCTCAATTATGTAAATTTATAAATTTTAGCTACAAAGCACCCTTTCCTATTATTTAATATCAGTATTGCCCTCTCTCTTATCTTTTCCAACTAATGTAAATAAAGACATGAATCATTTCAAGCTATCCCACAAGTCCCACAAAATAATCAAATTTCTGCTTTCCGTTTCCCTTCGTTCTATTTTCGTCGCTTCCCTTTTCCAAATTTTCAAGCCATTCCTCACGCAATTCTTTAACTTCACCAATGCCACGAACTCCTTGTTCCTTTCTTTAATGGACTTCTGGTTTTTATAGCCAAGAACTCTGGCCTCATTACTGGCTATTCATCAAGTTGGTATAGAAGCAAGAAGATGAAGAAGAGGGAAAGAGAAGGAAGGCAAAATAGATATTAAATAATAAAGAAAAGAGTTTGATAATAGTGGTGCAGATTCATAGAAAGAAGACAAAGAAGAGGGAAAGAGAGGGAGGAAGACGAGATATTAAATAATAAAACGGGTATTTCAATAATTTTACATAGTCAAAATAAATTTACTCGATTGGAAACTTACTACTCCTCTCCTTGGTTCAGGAGCATCATTCTTTCATCAAACTCATCCTAAAAGAAAAGATAAGTAGCTAGAAGATACATCTATTTTTTAAGGACTGTTTTTGCAGCCAGCCTTAAGCAAAAATCCATCTACTGTACTTCATTTTTGTACATATGTCGTCAATTATAAGCTTCTTGATAATTATGGAAGGATATTATCACATGAATAAACTAACAATTTGATCTTTGAATTGCGAGTCCCATTTAGATTTAATCCTCTAAATATCAATGAATGCACAAGTTAATCTATAAAAATAACAAACTCATAACATATTAATATATTTGTCCAGTGACTCAAGAATGTTCAAAGAACTAACGTACAATGAATTTGTCATTTTCAGAAACTAACTTGTGCATTCAATAATTTTTAAGAACTAAAGCTAAATAAGTCTAACAATGGAAAGGACCAAATTATTGGTTCACTCTTCTCTCATTGTTCCTCTGTGATCATTATATCAGGCCATGATAGCAGCAAAATGTGAGATTCCAGTCACCTTGTCATGGATAGGTGCTCGCCGAGATGCCTATATAAATGGAAATCATCCATCACCTAAAATTTGACTACTTAAACGTACAATGTAGATACTCATCAGAGAAGATAGACAGACTAAAAACCTGAACAGCTACTTCAACTCATTTTCAGATAGCTTTCGCCTTAGGTCCTTAAGTGCATCCACGACTTCTGCATCAAGATTGTGCTTCAACAGTCTACCTTGAAAAGAAGTGGATCTGTACAAATAAGCAAATCAATCAGCAAAATATTGCCATGTAATAAATAGGTCAAAATATACTTTTCATCCCTTTCCTTTTGTTTCTTCCAAATTTCTTCTTTTTCTTTCAAAATCTCATCCACATTTTTTTTCAGACATGCTTCCGTGAGAATCTCTATCAGAATATCCTAGACACAGGATAACACATTACCTACTTCTGCAAGTGATCGTCATGGAGTAAGGTTTGGGAAAAACATTGATGATATTTTGAAAGAAATAGGAGGAAATTGGAACAAATACAACTTAAAGGACAAAAAATATCTTTCGGCCTAATAAACAGTAATAGTTCTTTCAAAGAACAGCAATTTTTTTTCCACTAAACAAGTTAGTTAAGATGCACAATTGTCAAAGCTGACATAAAAATTGAGGGGGGAAAAAAGGATCAGACCACAAATAAATCTCTCTTTCCATTTTCTTATTGGAAGGGGGGCTCGTAGGGGAGAGCAGGTATGAAGTTCAGCTCGGAGATATAAATTTATCTTACATGCATATACATAGACAAACACATCCGCACCTACTACACGTACATACATACATATACATGAGGAGGGATAAATTAAGTCACCCAAATATGGGATGAATTTTTTACAAAGTTCACCATTGGATTAAAAGTTCTTATCATAAATATCATCCTTACAAAATTTGGCATTAACCCAAAGTTTGTTTGATGCCCCGTCAATATATTGAATAATGAATATGTAATACTATTTGATTGTATACTTATAGTTACCTGATTTCTGAAAATTTTAACATAAAGGATAAACTTAGTTATTATTACTTCTAATCCATCCAATGTTTAGATTAATGAAAATAAATTCTTATGACAAAATATTGAGGTGTAAGTAAGAGTGATAAATCTTACAGTGGTGTCAATAGATCCCCTCTTTTGTGTGTGTGTATATATGTAATATAATATATATGTGTGTGTGTGTGTGTGTGTGAGTGTGTGGTGGGGAAAGGAAGGTTTCATTGAAACTTTTTCATTGTTTGAGACTTACTAATAAGGAGGGGAGGATAATGAAGTGTTTTCAACTAACCTTACAAAATCTTCCAAAATTCAATTTTGAGGATTTTTTCCAACAGAACGTTCTCCAAATCAAGGAAAAGGAAAACCGCCATTTATTCATTGCTCTCCTGGCTTCACTTCATTATTTCTTTAGATTCCTTCCCCTCCCAACCTACCAACCTCCCAAACATATCCTCCTAAGGGTTTGTGCAGAACGAAAACCAGAAAATCACCTACTGGTTTACAAAAGCATTACAGAATATCAATCTGAGGTTGGACAGGCCATCAAGATGCAAGTTGAAACCATACTTGTGAAAGTCTAAAATGACATACAACAAAACCAATATTTTCAGATAGAAGATAATGTAGTTTTCAAACTTATCACAAATAGGTCACACGCACCTTTGTTCTTTGAGCATCATTTCAACCTCCTTTTGTGATGCCTTGATCTATTACCCAAACAATCAAACAAACAAGAGCATGTAAGATTCAAAGCACCTCTCATTTAAAAACACAAAATGAATAAAATCTTCTAAATACTGGCCAAGCTGATCTCCGATCTGAATCCATGCACCTCTATTATAAATGTGCAGAGGAAACTAAATTTTATAAATTATTTTGATAGAAACAGAGGAATCTAAAATTTCTTACTAGACATTATATGAGAGGAAGTCCTACAGAAACACAGGTTAAAAACAATTTAAATATTATTTTTCTACAGCTCTTCTTTTTCTCCTTGTTAAGGAAACTGGGTATTACATATATAACTTGTCTTCATTATAAATGAAATAATATCCTTTCTCCATTTAGTGATTTACCTCAGTAACCAATGCTTTGCAACTCCAAACAAAGGCCCCCTGTAAAATATGTGATAATGTAAGTCACTTATAAACTGAGCATGAGGTTACAGTTGCTTAATTTTTTCAGGTGATAGTGTGTACTGGAATAAAAAGAACAAAAAGCCAATTATAATATTTAAAATCAGAGAATTATCTGAATTTCTACAGAAAATGGAAAAGGTTTGCAGTTTAGGACAGCCCACTGCACATAACTCAAAGAGAATTGTGAAGACAATTGACAAATAAGTCTTTTCAATTTTATTTAAGTTTCCAATCTATGGGAAGGATGCGTACTGCTCCATGTGCAGCATGCTGGTGACAATGATCAGAAGTGACAACCCACACTTTGGGGCATCCATCCTCTTTCAAAGCTGCAACCTAAAAGAATCAAAGAATAAAAACATACGTACAGAATTTGCAAAGATGAATCACTTGACTGCTGATAATATTAAAACATGATAAAAGAAGGCTCATGAAATAACAGTAGAAAAGAAGCTGTGCTATAGAACTGATTTATAGTGATGACTATTCATTCCCTTCTTAGACCATTGTGACAAATAAATGCCTCAAATATAATCAATACCCTCTAATGCAAAGACTTGTGTTATTTTGCATTATGGGACTTCAAATGTTTACAGATTAATCACTATTTTGATTCCCAAATCAAAAAGCATGAAAGACTTGGGATACAAAATCCTGGCATATAAATCAAATATCAGTAACAATTTTGCCATAGTGAAAATCATATCCCTGATAGGAAAACAGGAAATTCACCATAAAACCATAAATATACATGTTCTTAGCAAAACCGCAGTCAGAACTCAGAAATTCTATTACCTCTTTCTCAATCCATGTATCAGCACATGTTTCAGCAGAGAAAACCACATCAACACTGCAACATTGCCAAACTACAAAGCTTGAACTTAGAAAGCTTAATATGTATAAGAAAAAGACACTTTCATCAGAGTTAAAGGAAGATGATTGCTAAAGAAGATAGCTTTACACCTCTGTAAGGCCTTGATTAAGAGGAATTATCAAGTGTCAGGGCTTGTTAAATTTGTAACATGGAAAAATCTACCTGAGTTTCAGATAAACCTCACCTTTTTGGGTGGGAGGGGGAAGTAACAGTTATTGCATTAGTTTGATATAACTTGGCTCATTTCATAACAAACTCATGCAACTTGCTTGCAAAATATTATTAAAGCCAATATAAGAAGGTCCTTTGTGATTATGCAAATTACAGAGTTAGGGATCAAATATAAAAAATTAGTAATTGGAGATTGAACTATATTTAGGCCTCAACTGTACCCAGCAAAATCTTCCTTGTGAGTAGGTAGTCCAGACAACATTGCATCAAAAACAACAACCACTTTCACCTCTGTAAATGTTCACAAATAACAAAGAGAGATATCAATAATAAGAATGGATTACAAATTTCATTGATACTAAAGAACATGAGATTATAAAAGTTGAAATTTCTCATGTGAAAAACATGGCATATGCAAATCTGGAATACTTTATGTCCATATATTTCACCTCTTCAAACGAATTTTTTTTTTTAAATTTTTAAATCAAAATTTTGGTTACCATATTTCACATTTTTAAACAATATATTATGCAACTTATGACATTGACTTGAAGAACAATGAAATATCTTAACTTCATTACACATATCCAGACAGTGCCTTCTCCTTATTACTTTCAATTTTTTAAAGACATAATTTCTATTTCATATTGAATGAAATATGCTAACCTTATCTGGAACCTTGTGGCTAACATTTGAGCAAAACCTTTTCTAGATGTTACTTGATAAACCCTGTCTGGGATATAAAATTCTGCTTAACATACAGTCAAGCACAAGCATGGTGTAAATCACAGCCAGTTTGAGTATTTTACTATACTTTTTGATAAGTCCTTTTAACATATATCTAAATTTCGCTGGACCACTGCTTTAAGATAATTTCTCTACAACACTATTCTTAGAGTATTTAGCACAAACAATATACCTGTGTCATCACTTGTTCAACATAACCTATTAGTAATTTGGTAATTTTTGGTATAGATTCTCTACTTATATCTTTATGTTACTACCATGACATGTCTAATTTAGCAAGTTCAGAGACAACAATACTGATGCTAGAAATAACATGGAGATTCACGAATCATGTTAACAGAAAGGATTATAAGTTTAGCAAGCTCTCTTTCTTGGTGCAAGCTTAAGCCTTTGGGAATTAAAAAGAGGAGGGAAAGAAAATGAAAGGAATGAAAATTGTCAATGAACATAAGCATGATATATACTTTATACTTTCATTGCTTTCATTCCTCTTTCTTCCTTTCCCTTCTATTTTTGCTTCCCAAACAAAAAATCAATAATACTCTTTATTCTTTTCATTCCCTAATTCCATAATTTTAACATGCATAAATAAGGAAAAGCAGAAGAAATTGTTTTTCTCTAGAGTTTCAACAAGAGCACTTGATTCATCCTTTATTTTTGAACAAATTTCACATCAAAGAATGAATTTGTATAACTCAATCTCTATATAAGGCTTACTAAATGAAATTGATGTGTGCTGCATAACATAAGGAATAAAATATCTCCCATCCTGTCATTAAAAGAAGAAAAGGTACAAACCTCTCAGCATGCTAAAAGTTACAAGCTCATCAATCAGCTTTTGACGAGCAATATCAAGTTTTCCTTTCATAAAATGTTTCTTCAGCTTCATCCAATAGCCACACACATTATAACCATCAACAAGCAATACAGGGACTGCATTGTCTATACCCTGGTTTGTACTGTACAAAACATTCAGCAAACAAAATGTGAACCTCCTCCAATAAGCTTAAAATGATTAAAAAAGAACATTAGAACAAGATTAAAACCAGGGGAGAGTATTACTAGTAAAGGGATAAGGTGGGATCACGATAGAGCTCCGAATCTTCTGGAACATTTTCCTTCTCTACCTTCTTTCTGCGGTAACTGGTTGAAGGCCTGGGACTGCTCGACTTTCTTCTTTGGAACTCCTACAAGATATCCATCAAATGAGACACATAAAGGAGGTTGTAATATGAATTTTGCAACAGCACATAACCTACCTTCCATAACCTTAGGAATTCCAGGTTTTGCTTCACATTTGATGTAATTCTCGGAGGAGAAGACTCAGAACCCTACTGAAAAAAGGCTGTTAGGTGCAGTCTAAAATGGCTTTTGTAAATGAGTATCAGTGTAAATATTTAACTAGTCATTCCTTTGTTCACAACTACAGTACATAACAGGGAAAATAACAAGTTTTCTTTTCCAACCATTACTTGGGAATAAAATATGATCACAGCATCTGTATTCTTCATTTCAAGAAAACAGAACCCAGACCATGAAACATAAATGCTCTTGGTGAAATACTTGACCGGTCAGATGATATTATTGGTCCAAGTTTTGCAAATTGCAACAATTGCTTTCACATTCTAATTGTGTTGTGAGTAATGAGTATTCTTTTAAAATGCAAGCCTCACTAAATGTGACTACCAGGGAAAAAGAAAAAGTGCAGCAGCTGGATCACTTTTTTCATTTGCAAAGTACCACTGCAAACTTCTAGAAACCTAGGAGGGCGACAAAAAGGCAATGAATATTTTAGTGCTTATTCAAGCAAATAAAGAATTCCCCCCTTTTTAAGAATATAAATACAATTATAAAAATTAGAAACAGTTCTCTAACAACCCTAACACTGTTTGAGATAGGAGAAAGGGAATGATACCGCTGATACATCAGAATTTGGGCTACACCCATCGGGTTGGGCTGAACCACATGACACAGGCTCAGAATGACTAAATTGCCCTTAAGTGGCTTGCATATAAATATGCTCAGGTAAATATCTCTCTCAGATTTAATTCCCCAGCTCTCTAACTCACTCCAGACTATTTGCTCTCTCTGAATCATCCTTCTCCACCCCATACTGACTTGGGCATCAAAGGCACTGACCTTGTACTGTTTCATATGAACTCCGCAGGACTGGAATCTAACCGGGCAAATTATCATTTATCAACCACCAACTAAAAGAATTATTCTTCATTATCCCACCAAAGACAAAAAGTAAATATTTGAGATCCTAATGTGCAATCACTGAGAGAAAATTTTCCATCTATAACAGACTGACAACATCATAAATCCTAATACTAACAACCAAATGGGAAGATCAATGGTTCAGTGGCAACTAGACAGAGAATCAGAGACAATGTTAATGAAATTACACATCGTAATTAACATACAAACAAAATGCACATTATGCTGACATTTTTCTCTCTCCACAGGTCGTAATTAACATACAAACAAAATGCACATTATGCTAACATTTTTCTCTCTCCCTTCAAGGAAGAAACGATGTGAATTATTAGTTTATAATTCTATACATTACGATAAAATTGTTCTCCTTTTCTCTAGCCTGTCCTCCCTTTTTGAGTCAATATCCCCGAACATTTACTAGGCACAAGTTCGCCCCAACCGATATTAGCATGAACGATATCCTCAAGAATAATTGCACGAACAGAAGCTACTATAATTGGCGCAACTCGTAAATCGAGGAAGAGTTAAACAATCATACATTAAGTCAAAAGCAAAATTTAGGAAATATGGGGGAAAAAACCTTAGAAGCCTCATGCTGCTTCTTGCTTTTGGCGACTATAGTCCTGTAAGGAGAAGAAGTAGCAGTACCACTAAGAGGGGAAGAATAAGAAGCACTGTAATAGGAGGGAGGAGCACCAGCACTACTTCCAGACCATGACTGGGAAATCAACGATAATGAATAAGATGATGGAACTGTTTTCATAGCCCCAGGATCTCATTCCTTCTTCATATTGCTCCAATTTCAGGTCTTCCCATAATACTACCAGTCATGCTCCATCTCCATCTTCGAGATTTCGGGTCTCGAGATTTCTGAAATTTTCGATTTTCAACTTCAAATCTTCGACGTGTATGTCGCTATTGGGTATTGGTAATTGGGAACTACACAAGTGGATGATAATTGGACAACTGACTTACCCGTGGCCTCGCAGCCTTCAGCGTCTTGCAGTTTTATTTTTCCGTTTCACTCTCCATTTTGCACAGTATAATAATTAGAGTAAATTAAATTTTCACCCCTGCTTAAATTACATAATTCTATCTTTTATTATAATAATATATACAAGTTTCTTCAAATTAAAATATGATTAAATTTTTTATTAAACATATTTTTAAAATTTTTTACTTTTAAAATTATTTATTTTAGATTAAAAATTAAAAATTTATTTTATTTTAAATTTAAAAATTAACTATTTTTACATTGATCAAATATACATTTAATATTCATTATATTATATAAATAATATATAAAGTTCATTTAAATCAAAATGAATATAATTATAATTTATCTTTTATTGTAACAAATATCAATATAGTGTATCTTTTAATTTTAATGATAAAAATGCGTATTTTTGAAATAGGCAAAAAGGTAATGTGATACAATAATATATGGTATTTTCAAATTTCTTAAAAATACCATATGATTAAAATTATTTTATTAAGCATATAACTTATTAAATATATGTTTTAAATATTTATTTTAATGTTATTTATTTTATATATTTATTATTTATTATATTATATAAATAATAACAATATGAGTACTTTTGTCAAAATAAATTAATAATTCTTTATATCTTTATTAACAAATTTTTTTATTAAAACATAATAAGCATATAGTTTTTCAATTAAAATATGACAATTATATTTTTTTAGATAATTGTATTATTTTTTAATTAAATTATATATTTCTTATATTTATATATTTTTATTAGTACTTGCTATATTTTCATTAGAGAACTATATGTTTATCATATTTTGATTAAAAAACCTAATTAATCTTAGTTATAATTCATCTTTTATTGTAAGGGAGATCAGCATAGAAAATTTTTTACTTTAAGGAATAAGGAATATAGATTTTAAAAATAGAAAAAAAAGCCACATGATTTGAATATCTCTTATATCTCTTACAAAGAGAAGTGTAATTTACTGATATAATTAATGTTGGTTTAAAGTTCAGTCTTAAATAATTAGATTTTTCTTGAAAAATAATTTATTATAAAACTTAATACCAAAAAATTTTGTAAATCAAATTCTTTTCTTTTCTAGATTAGAGATATTTTTCCCCCATATTCATCAATTCCGTTGTATAACTTGAATTTGGCATCCAAATTGACAAATTTGCCCCTATTGAAGTCTCATGGTCCGTTGAATTCTGGTCAACATGTTTCACCACTTGAAGAGATACTATTGAGGCCGGCTGCCCAAAATCCTTTGTAGGACTATCGATTAACTCTGAGGCCCACCATGACTAGAGGCTTATGAGCCTGGATGAATAGGCAGATATGTCTAGTCTCTAATTTTGGATGAATGGGCTTCTTTAGTTGGGCCTCCTGGTTTTGCTACACCTGAACAACAAAGTTTTTAGGCCCGGAATCCATTAAGCCGAGCTGTAGGGGTGATCTTTAGGATACATTTGATATGCATAAAGTATTTTGATAAGAATAAGAATAGAAAAAGGAATAAGAATGGGATGAAATCTTATTGTTTAAATCATACTTAGTAAAACATAGAAAAGAATGGAATGTTTATTTTTTTTTTTACATTTTGTTAGATAAAAACAAAGAAGAATTATAAAGAAAGATTCAGAAGTGAAAAAATTTATTTTAAAGGATCTTATTATCATGGGATTTAATTATTTTTTATTAAAATCAATAGTAATCAACTCTAAAACAATAGTAATAAGTCTTTTAGAGTAAATATTTTTAATTTTGAATCCTTAAACATAATTCTCCCTAAAAATAATATAGAAATAGAAAAAACTAACCAAATGACATAATATTTTTGGTGTAGAAAAATAATAAAATAATTATTTTTAATTAATAATAATAAAATATAATAAAATAATTATTTTCATTTACTATTAATAATAAAAAAATTATAACATAATAATTTGTAATTTTAAAAAATATTTTTTTAATTACCAATAATAGAAAAACACATTACTAATAAAAAAAATTAAAATAATTTAATTTTAACATTCTAATTCAAAAAATTATATTTTCAATAAAAATAATAATAGAAAAAAAATGAATACCTTTAATTTTTATTTTTTAATTCCAAAAAATGTTATTTCAAAGACCAATGAGAGAAAAAAAATATAAAAAATTTTCAATTTAAATATTTCAGTTCAATGAAAATAATTTTGAATCAAACAATAATAGGAAAAAAAAAAGATCCAATAACTTGCTTCTTATTTTGGTATAACAAATAAAATAGCCTGATGACACAACAAAAATAATAAATCTATGCTTTTAAAATTTATCCCAAGATCCCTATTAACATGTGCAGATATTAAAATAAAATTTCAAGTTAATTTATAACATTTATTCTATAAGTTAATTTATAAATGGATATTCATACATGGAATAACTTTAATCTTTTACATGGCATAAATTAATATATGGTTAGGAACCCCAAAAAAAAATCTACAAAAGGTGTTCTAAATATGTGTCCACTTAAGAAAGAAAAATAATTAAAATGTTTCTTTAATAAGTCCACTTCCATCTCACAACCTTGTTTTGATTGCAGAAACAACTCTTATGACCTCATCCAAAGATTTAGTTGTTCTCATACCTTCACATAGTTCATGCCAGGCATTGTGATATCCTTGCATAAAAATTGTATTGACAACTAAGATGCATAATTTCTGTTAACAAGAAGATTGTGAGGAAACACATGCATTTCCACTTGTAAATACCAACAGTTCAAGAATATTGTACATGAATTTAGTAGAGATAAAAGAATTATAAAAATTATTTGCTTTGCATATAAGTCTTCTCTTGGAGCAACATTTTTTTTTCCAATTATCATAAAATTATTCATGTAGGTAAGTTTCTTACACATTTTAATTACTTTTCCTATAGTGAATTAGCCAAACAAGAAACTTATTACATATCAAGCATTTAAATGATAATAAGCTCTTAGAAATATTCAAACCCTGGGATGAATTGTTATATATAAGTTAATGTCTAGTCACTTAAACCCAAAAGGATACACTACAACATATGCTAAATATGGCCTTTACATTGATAGAAAAAAAAGTAGTAGCAATGCATAAAGCAAAGAATAATAGTTCACAATCAAGTTAATACTTGTAAAATTGTTTTTATCTCAAAATCATCATCCCATGTTTTTCCTTTATCTAGTTTATTGAAAATGATAATAAAAAAGTGCTGTAACAAATCACTTATCTAGTTTATTCATATCCTCTGTTATTTAGCTCTAGTTACTCACACAATCATGTCTTTTCATATATTAATAGTCTATGAATATAGGAAACCAACACATGATATGAACTCAAACATAAACCAGCATGAGAGTACAAATCATATTCTCTTCCCATTCAATTGAACAATTGATTAGGCAACAAACCTATTCTTGTGTGATTAGATATAGAGTTGGATTTTGCTAGATCAATATATAAAGTTAACCCTTCTTTAAGGTCAAAGACCATCCCCTAAAAACCAAGCAAAGTCAAGAGCTATTAACAACCAAAGCTTTCATAATCTATTTCTCTCCTTACATCGAAATACTGTAAAAATCTTTCTTTTCAATTACTATGATTTTCAATGTTTGTAACATTAGAATGAAAAGTTTGGACTCATTTCAAGCTAAAATTTGAAACCAATAATCTAGAAGGGCCATTGCCCTCTTGTCCACTATTTTTGGATAGGAATCAATTTCGAAAGCTAATATTAACATGAAATTATAATATACTTAGATAGTAATTTCATCAAGAAATCACTCATGTAAGGTTGCATTGTCTCCTCCCTTAAATACTAGCTATTCTCTTTCAACAACTCCCTTTTAAAATTAGGATGTAAAGAGCAAAATTATCTAGGTCAATCTACAAATGCAAGGTTATGAAATGCACTTCAACATCCTAAACCCTAAGAAATCAAAACCCCACATCAATAGCCAAAAAAAAAAAAAATCCCATAGAAATTGATCTCAATTTTGTTTAGCTTAGGTCAACAATGAAGAGCACAATATACATCCATTACATAAACCAAATATCAAAGAAGATAGCAAATCAAGGAAAGAAAAACCTCAAAAAATGAAAACAAGTTGGAGATTATGGCTAACCCAGAAAACCAAATACTCTTCACATCTAACCTTTTTTTACCTTGAGAATAGAGTTGCAAGGGAGTAATTGCAAAAACCTGTGAACATCAACAAAAGAACACCAACTAAAGTGGCTTGACAAAGATGATGGTTTTATAGGAAAATATCGAGGATAGGCATAAGAGAATGGAGTGTTTTTGCTACTTATCTATAGGCATTAATTTGACAGGACAGTTTGAGGATTATGCAGGGCACGATGGTAATCTTGTGTGTGTCTCCCTTGAAGTTGACCTCTTTCCCTCACTTTATCTAAGGAGAGTTATCTCCTCCATTTGCAGGAATCGCGGACACCATAAAAAAGGATCTACCTTGTACTAAATGCACCAAAGCCTCTTTCCCTCTGGTTTTCCTTTTCTTTCGATCATGACACCCACATACCAAAAACATCCTTATAATTGGTTTTGTTCTCAAATTCATATTAGCTGTGGTTTGCCTTTCTTAATTTCCATGGATAGTCCTCATAAGTACTCTTGGTCTATATTTCCACTCTGTCTTACATCATCACTTGCTTTATATATTATCTACTCTAGATCCTCTTTTTGTGATATATTGGACCTTTGTATCCTAGAGGATTTGGACTTGGAGGAGTATCAATCTCCTTTAGTACACTATGGACAATGTGAGCTTTCTAAAAGTAGAGGTTCTTGTAATTTTATTATTTTACAATAATCATTGCTACTATTGCTCCTGCTCCTTAAAAATGTAAATGACTAGGACATATTAGAAGGGGTTTTTAAAGAATAGCAAGATGAAATTTTCTCATTTGGCTGCCATTTCAAAATATGTGGATCCATCTTTTGAGCTCTTTGATAAGGATGCTGAAGGGCCAAGGAAAGCATGCCCAAAAATGCTTTTCATAGCACCATAATGATATTAGTCCTAATTTTTGTAACGCTCGGTACATTGTACAATCACTGGAATGGACCGGTTTGAAAAGCAAGTCCCCTGAGATGAGTGATTCAAGGCCAAATAAAATTTGAATAAAATTTTAAATAATAGAAAATAAGGATTTGAGCCTTGAGTTACCCAAAAATTGGGGTCGGAGCGATTCGAAAAATTTACCAAAAGGCCGATGGTATTTTCGTAAATAAGTGTAATTTTGGAAAAACACCTAGGAGGGCTTTTTAAATGAAAATTTTGAGTTGTCCAAAGTTCTTAGAGGCCCCAAAAACCATGGGAAGCCCTGGGACCGGTAAAACTCTTATGGTGTACTCTTTCCAATGTCGGTTGACTTGAACTTTAACCGATTCATTCGGGAAAGTTTTAGCTCTGATTTAAGTGATTCCAAAGGTATTTTATTAAATTGGGAACCTAAATTTTATGATGGAAAAGACGGTTCTAAAAAAGGAGTTAAAATGAAGTCGAAATGAAATTACCATTACAGAAGGGTAAAATTAGAATTTATGGTTTCTTGAATGTTCTAAAGAGTTCCACAATTTTCTCCCTTCTTCTCCTCTTTAATGAGCACGACCCATTCTGCCCAAAATATAGAAAATCTTCAGCTCTCTTAGGCACACCAAAGGGAGGAGAAAAAGAGGAAGAAAGCCAAGGAGAAACTAGGTAATTTCATAAAATTTCTTGCTCTATCTTCCTTCAATCTTGTTCTCCTCTCTTTCTCCTTTCTTTCCATGGATTTTTTGAATGATTTGGTACTGTTTTTGACCCAGACCTAAGGGGAGAATTTCGAATTTGCTAAGGAGAAGAGAATGAAGGAGAAAGATACTTAAAAACTCACTTGAACCTTAGGTAATCTTTGCTTTTTATTGCATCTTCTCTTCCCCCTCCCTTTGTGTGTATTTCAGCCAAGAATAGAACCAAAGGAGGGGAGGATGTTCTGTCCAAATATAAGGAGGGAACAAGGGTTTTAGGACATGGGGAGATGGAATATGGCAAGAAATTCCAAGAAAAACCAATAGAAAACAAGTTAGAAAAGTGTAGTGTTTTCTAGGGTTTTGCAAAATTTGATTTTGTGTGAATTTTTTCTTAGCTATTTGAATGTTTCCTTGAGCTCCTAAGACCTTTAGAAAGCCTCCCAAGTGGCTCTCCCATCAAGGAAAAATCACAAAGTCCATGAACCTCCATTATGGTGTATATTTCGGCCAAGCTAGGTTCATTAGGCTAGGGGATGTTTTAATTTGTTCTAGCCTTGGTTTAGGACTTTATATGATGTTAGAAGATGGGAGAAACCATTGGGAAAAATTTAGAAGCCTTAGGTTGGGAGATGAGGCAATGGCTTCCATAATGTAACCTTATGAAGCAACATGGACCTAGGTTTGTGAAAGTGAGTGTGTGATGGCTTCAAAGACCTTAAATGAGATCAAGAGGTCTAATTATGGCAAGAGAATGGAACCAAGAATGTTAATTATAGTAGTTGCTTCATTAGGTCCTTAATGGAACTATATTGTGACAAATAGAATAAAGTGTAGTCTTAAGAGTGAGTTAGATGTCATAACTTGTTCTAAGAGTATAATTAAGTGTTGTTTATTGTGAATAGGCCAAGGAAATCTAACCCCACCTCCTTGTGTTTGTGGAACAAAAAAGGAGAAGAAACAAGCAAAGTAAAGCTTAAATTTGCACCAAGGTAGCTCTCCACCTTTTCTTGTTGCATTTTCTTATTGCATATGGTGTCATTGTGTGCTTGTGTGTATGTTTATATGTTTGAGATATGCCACTTGATGCTATGTTGCTATTTTGGTACCAATATACTTTCTTAAATGTCTTTGAATGGTGGAAATGGCTCATAAGGGTGAGGTAGTGCCAAAAGTCCCTTAATGTGGGTGTGGAGATGCTAAAAGTCTCATGACATGGGTGAGACAAGGCCAAAAGTCCCTTGGATGGATGAGGCTAAGTCAAAAGTCTCAAGAACCAAGAGTGAGGCAATCCAAAAGTCCTAGAAATGAGGTGAGGCCAAACCAAAAGTCCTTAGAGCTCATTCTTGTGCTTGACATGAGTTTGTGACACAAAAATGTGAAAGATGAATGCTTCATAGATTGATTGATTGCATACTTATACCTTTGACATGTTTTATTCCTTGAAGATGTGCTTGAATAGGTGTATGATCTATTGAGATTCAATGAATCTCACCCACTCTTTTCTCTCATCTCATATGATCTAAGTGGAGTTCAAGATCCAAAGGATGGAAGCCAAGGAGCTTAAATCTCTATCTCTTAGCAAATCTTTCCATTTTTGATGTACTATGATGTCTAAAATGTCAAAGTAGATATGTAAATATTATTTTGAGCCATGACACTTTGAACAAGTATAAAACTATGTAAAGTTAGTGTATGTATTAAGAATAGAGTTTAATGAATAAAATTGTGTATTTTGACCACTTGGGAGCCCACTTGTGTATGTATGTTTATGGAAGTGACATGGTGAATTTGAGTTGCATGAGGGTTCAGACCTTATGAGGGACTTATTTATGCTATATTTATGCTTTCTAAGTTGCTCAAATGTGTATGGAACAATGGATGACTCATGTGAACCAAATTTGCCTCTTGTTGGGACCAAAATTGCCATATTCTTGAGCTATGACAAAGTCTGACCAAATGACCTCTTCTTGACTTGAAAATTTTCATGCAACTAGATCTTGCCTAGAGCTTTTTGGGAAGCCAAAGATCAGGTCATTTGGAGGTCTGTGGAATTTTCTATGATTTTTCAAAGTTGATATCAGAATTTCTGATTTGCACCAGTACTGTTCATTTGGTCAGTTGTGAAATTGTGTCATCCGAGGGGCAAACATGGTCCAATGACTACAAAATTTTATATTCAGAAACTAGGCATTCACAGTGACTTGTAGCAACTAGAAGCACCTCATTTGGAGGTCTAAGCTAAGAGATATGAATTTTTGAATTTCTAGAATAGTAACAGTAGTGCAGCACGACCTGAGTCATTGTTCCATTAAATTTTAGAGGCTGAACGTACTTGCTCTGGTTTGATATATTTTTACCATAAATTTAACATTCATATATTTCTAAATTGGTATCATTTGCATGGATTGGATTTTTTTAGAATTAATTGGACATTTTTGAAGTTTATAGCAGACACTTGCATCAGTACCTATAGCTGTCCAAACCTTTATTCCTTTTTGTGTGTCAAACGCTTCTTGTGTTATGTTTCATGGCCTGCTCATATTTTTAGAATAAATTAGACATGTTTATCTTTCTATAATGACCAAGAATACATGATTCTAAATTTTCTAGAATTAGTTATGAATTCTGAAACTTCATATCAGTAAACTGAACTAGTGGCCTAGACAGCAGTGACTTCAGTGACTTTTTGGATGTCAAATGTTCTCCTTTTAATGATTCATGAGCTAAAATTATTTTTATCATGGGTTATACATCCAGAGCTTTCTGGAATGGTAAAGTTTGTTGAGTTTCAATTTTTGTGGATTTAGTTATGAATTTATGAAGTTGTTACAGAAAAACTGAGAATTTGGCCGAAAATAATAGTGTGAGTTTGATGCTCCCCTTTGAATTCCACGAGTTGTGGGCCAACTTTGGTGATGAAAATGAGTTATATGTATATAATTAAATATGAAAATATGATGTATGAGCTCTTATGGTCCACATGACACCAAATGAAATTTTCATACGCTACGCAACGCGAAATACGACATTATTTTAATGCCATCTTCCATTCCCTTTTGTGCAATTCATCATGAAAAACTTAGAAATGATAGGAAGTAAGCTAGAAATATATAGTGTTACAGTTTTCATAAAGTTATAATAGTTCAGCATTTTAAATTACTAGTATGTAAATATAATCTAGCTTTTTTAATTTTTAGCCTATGTTACTCCTTATGAATATAGACTTTATGATATTCTTTCCCTTCTATTTGGGTTTCAAAATTAAGATATTAAACTCTTCTTTCTAAATGTTATTGGCCAATAGTTAAGTTGCCTCATTGCAAGTATGGGATTGTAATGAGATGTATTTTATTATAAAAAAGACATGTTGCCCTTTTGCAAGTGGTGTTGCATTAGGAAGCATATCAATTTGAATACAAAAATGAAACCTTTTACATAACAAATATGAGGAAGCATGTTATGCCTTATTTTTCTTTTTTAATGGAATTGTATGATAAAGCACTTATGTTTTATGATTGGAAATATTTTAAGAACTTATGCTGACTATTAAGATTTATTTATTGCTTTATGTTTTCCTACTAACCATTTTCCAAGTGAAAATGTGGAATCAGGAAAAGGGAAATGAAGTATAGATTAGTGCAATTGGACTATGTTGTTATGCATTTTGATGTGTATATATTTGAATTTATACATTCAAAATACAGTTTTGCAAAGTCTGGTAAGAGTTTTAGCTTGTCTAGCATAGTATTGTAAATATGTTGTAAATAGTAGTATACTTTTGTAATGCTAATGTGTATTGGTATTTTATGGTGTTCACTTAGTAATCCTTTTCAAAACCCTTGATTTTTGGTTGATAGGTAAAAGATATATAAATGGACTTACATGCCAAAATTTACAATTTTTGAGGTTTTCAGAGTGTCCAAATAAATCCTTAATAGTGTTGTTTTGTTTTGAGACCCTTAGTTAGGCAATTTTGGAAATATGTTAGATTAAGGAGGGTCTAACGATGGAATTTTTGGATGAAATTTGAATGGCATTTAGTCAAGGCATTAAAGGTGATATTTGGAGAGTTTTATAATTTTGGAGCTTATTTGCTAGCTTAATCATGTTAAAATAATATAGGTTTAAAACCAAAACAACAACATGGTAGAAATGGTCATTTAAACAATTTGGTGATCAAATAAGTGATTTTTCATTTAAAACTTGGATACATTGAATCTAACATATACATCTTCAATTATGGCAAGTATGGGATATTTTGGAATATGATAATTATTTCTTATAATCTTAGCAAAATAAGACCATAATTGATATTTGTAACTTACTGGATCCTACCTTGTAACTTCTAGTTCTAATTAACTAGAACTAGTTTCAGCCGACTAAAACCTAAGGATCAATAAATAGATACTTAGGTTTTAAGTAACTAGAGCCAAATATAGCCAACTTGAACTTAAGATTTAATGAAATGAAAAATGGGATATAGTTAACCAAAACTAGTATTAGTTAATTGGAACCTACAAGTTAAAAAACAAATTGAAGGTTAAGACTCAATAGACTAGATTTAAGATTTAGTTAATTGAAACTTCATAGTATAAGAAATATAAATTCCACTTTCATCCCATTCTGTTATTATCTTTATCTTTATTGGAAATAAGATGGTTGATTAGTGAATCTAATCTTCATAGCTCACTCACAATAGTGGCTTGAAAAGAGAACACAACTTTAAAATATGGCTCATTAGACACTTTTCATAGTATATAAAAATTCATTTATTGATTCAATGATTTATCCAATTAATCCTAAATTTTAGATGCAAGTTTTTTATGTTATAAGAATCTTATTGTCATGATTTTTGTGGCCTAAATCATCTTATTTTGAAAAATTCCATCAAAAGGTCTTTTTTAGAATATTTAAAGAATAATTCTTTAATTAACATAACATCCTTTTGGGGGTACATACCATGGATGAAAGTGAGCATAAGGCTTTGACACCATTATAGGAAAAATTAGTAAACATATCTTATGTGATGCTTTTGGTCTTAAGGAAATGCTCACTCTATGAATTAAATGTATCCTACATGCGGATCATGATATGATAAACTCCCTCCTTTCATGGTTGTAGAGTGGCTGCTAGAGTTCTTTATGATATTTATACATGTATTAAATCTCTGAGGCCTAGTGATGTTGCCTTAGGAGAACTACTAAAGAAAGAGAGAGAGAGAGAGAGAGAGAGAGAGAGAGAGAGAGAGAGAGAGAGAAATATAGATATGGGAAAGGTTATTTTTAGGAGGAGGTTCTACTCAACACAAGTATGATCCATTTGAAGAAGGGATCTGAGTTAGTGAAATTTGTAACTCCTCCTCAAAATAAAATTTAATTAGATCAATTAAATTAAATTAAATTAACTAAATTGAAATCCATTAAATAAATAAAATTACGTCATAATATGAGAATTTAGGAATTTATGAATTTTAGAAAATAAAAAAATTCTTTTAGAGCTATTAGAAATTTACTAGGAATTTTTAGGGTTGTTTAAGAATTATTTGGAATTAAAAATCCAATTATTAAATAATAGGAAATTGAAGAATAAATATTTAAGAAATGCAATTTTTGGAAATTCTTAGACCACTAGAGCCCAAAAGATATCAAAAAATGATTTAAGAAATAAAAAATATTTAGGTGAATTTTAAGAGTCAAAATACAATTAATAAAAGTTTAAGGTTTAAAAGCATAATTTCAATCAAAACCAAAGTATAATTTTCTCAGGGCTAAAATATGATTTTCACAAGGTAAAATTTGATGGACTTTAAAAGATTGGACTAGCTAAAAACAATCATAACATCATATGAATAATTTTCATAATTGTAATTTCTATTAAATCCTAACCATATTGCAGATTTCAAGAGTCAAAATTTTGATCACTTTCAAGAAAAATCTTTATACAAAGCTAGAAAAGCGTTATGCAAAAAAAGAAAAGAGGTAAGAGAAGCCATTGCCTTTGCATTCTATATAAACTTATTATATCTTCATCTCCTCTACATGCATACTCCCAAAACTTCTTAAAACACTGATCTTTTGAAGTTCAAGAGAAAGAAAGAGAGTTTGAGAAAGGGTGCAACAAAAAAGAAGGAATGTGAAGGAGGAAAAAGAAAAAGAAAGTTTTGGAAAAACCTTGTCTTGCTAAAAATTTGTGTGGATTTTCTTGTCTTCCCAATTTTCTTCTTCATCTCATCTCCTCTATATCCTTCATCATCTTACCTCCTCTCTACTTCTTTATATTAAAAGTTGATGGTTCTTGAAAGTAAAGATCTTATATTTTTGTTGTTAAATACTTGCTAGGGTGTTGACTGACTAATAAGGGAAGCTTGGGAGTTGTAGGTGTCATATTTTTCATCTTACCTTGAAGGTTTGGTTATGGAGGAAAAGTTTCATGTAGGGAGAGTTAAGTTTGGGAAAGGATTTAGGGAGTTAAAAATCATTGGGTTAGAGTACAATAAACTTATTTTAGTTGCTTAATTGTTGATTTGAACGTTTCGAAAGGTTTGGTTGAAAAAAATCATAGAAGATAATGACCTGTACTCAATTCGTAAAATAAGAGCCTTTGACACGCACTTTTGTCCACCAACATAGGTCATGTTAAAGCCTTGCAATAGACATTGCTAGGTTGTATCCATTAGCATAGACCCTTACTAAAGAAGGGTGACACAACCCAATTGTGTTTTTGGATATAAGGTTGTGCTAAAAGTAGCCATTTGCTCAAACTTTTGCTTCTAAAACCATACGATATAACCATGTAACCTCATATGAGCTGTGTAGATCATTTAAAATGGAGATTTAGGAGTCTTATACAAAATTAGGAGTTGAATTCATTACATGATTGTGTAATGAATTGCTATGTATACTTGTGCTTTTATAACTTTTTTTGGAACCATAAAACATCACATTAACTTTTTATGTCGTTAATTCCCTAAGCAAGGATGTTTTCCCTTGACTTCATGCATAGAAGACTTAATCAAAACAATACCTATGCATGGATAACTATTGACATACCTTGATTAGAGTTTTAATTTATATGCATAGATGACTATAATTTAGATTGTTCTTATGCATAAATGACCATGTTTGGGGAATATCTTGACCTATACCAATATTTGGACTTTTAAGATATTAAAGATATTTAAAAAATATGTTAATAGAAAAAGGATTTCATCATAATTTATTTAAGCATATTATTAGTTAATATCTTGATTTGTTTGACATGCTTTATTTGTGATAAATTAACTACAACTTTTAAGAATTTCATATGTAAATGGCTTTTGACCCATAGATTGGTATGCTGAACAATGATATTGAATTGGAAAATACTATTACCTTGCTAATGTTAGTACAATATTGAGGTTTAGAGTCCTTTATTTTTAGTATTATATTTTTATAAAATGGTCATTAGAGTCCCTCACAAACCATGAATTACTTATATGATGTGGATCCATACTAGAAGACACCCTAATTTGCACTTATGATATAAAAGGCTATGAATACTAATCATACTAATTGATTTTGTGATGTTCAAGGATAAGGAACCTAGTTATTTAGTTTTAAAAATGTTGAAATCCTAAGTTTCACATTAGGTAGTCTAGAATACCTGATGTGACATCTTTGATTTTTAAAACAAGGTTTGTGTTAAGTAGTATGAAATACTTGATGTGGTACTTATGGGCAAAACTTATTCTATCATAACCAGTATTTTTAGATGTGATTAACAATGGTTCCTTAGAAAGGGATTGTCTATTGTATTTGGCAGTCCATATGAGCTATCTAACTTATGTAGGATACTATTTTGTGTATATGCTGCTAAACAGGTTACTTGTGCCCATATGTTCATACTTATATTTTATTGTTTGATTTTCTTTAAGTTGATTTATTAGATAGACAAGGGGTAAAAATTAAAAAAAAAGTTTTTTGCACACATGACTGTTGAACTATTACTTGTTTTTAAAATTTTATTTGTCTTATTAAGAATTATAAAATTCTCACAAGTTAGGGTAATGTGTTCAAATGGCGAAACACGTTACATAATCAGGGTTGAATGGATATATGTGGATATTCTGAGGATGGGCCAAGTGTAGGTGGTAGTTAATATGGAGTTTGTGATAGTCATGGAAGATAGCCAGCTAATGCCCCTTTCTCTGACCCTACAAACATGGGTTAGCTGCTTAATGGACTCAGTAGCATAGTTTGAATTTGTGGAGTCTTTATAGTTGTAAATAAATGTAGATATTAGCTTTATGATTAAATGTCTTGAACTTAGGCTGTATTGTGTGGATTATATGAATGATTATTGACTAGACCAATAATTTAACAAGACAATATGACATATATAGGATAGTAAAGAATAGTAATTATTATGATATGAATATGTGTGATTTTTTTACTTTCAACTTAAGATGTTTAAATAAATTTTAATTTTGCTACACATAATGCCTTTTAAATTAGATTAAAACAAGTAAGGGGATTACAAAATTCAAATAGTTTGAATAGAACATATCTCATTAAGAACAAATCTTGTCGATTAAACTTGAATAGAATAAATATTATTCAAATTTGGCCAGTTAAACTAAATTTCAAATAATTTGTTAATTTAAATAATTATTTGATTTATTCAAACAACTTATTTGAATTTATTTAATTAGGACTTATCTAACAACAACAGTAGCAACAACAACAATTAATTACTTAAATTAATTATTATACAAATTTTATTATCAAACACATATTGACTAATTACCTTGAGCTTATGTGTCTAGTCATTTTTTGTAGTATGATACACTTCTCTTAAATCATCCTCCCAGAAGCTAATGTGGACTCAATGTTAGCAAAAAAAATAAAAAATAAAAACCAATTAAAATTACCATCTTTTTCTTATGCTTTGCAAAGTTAATAGACCCACCTGTGTGGACAAGTGATCTAGGCACAGACAACTGATTCCTTTTTGTAGCATCAGAGTTCTTCCTTTAAGTCTCATACACCTAGATATCAAGGAAACTATCCCATACACTTGCATGCGTGCCCATCAAGCCCTTGCCCTTGGTGTCTTGTATGTTCACCTTGTTGGCTAGTTTCATGGCCTATGTCTAAGCTTTGTGTAGCATGTCAAAATATCATTATGAACATGTCCAATCCTAAACACTCCTGACCAATTATCATTCCTTGTTTGTAGCTAAATGATATATGGCTTGCATATATTAAATTAAAGTAAGTATTCTACACAACTAAATTAAATATTTGTACCCATAAAGTACACACCATGAAGTCTATGAACATAGCATTCTTAGGGGCAATCCTTTCATCTAGCACAAGTGCGAGACATTCACACTAGCACTTGCTGAACAATTTGTAAGGCAATCCTAGGTGAATCAAATTGCATCTTGCATGCAAATAATGTCACATTAAAAATATGAATAAAAAGTGATGTCTTGCACCTAATTTTCATTAAATTTGCCATTGTGTTTAATTTGGTGCAAATTAGAGTTATTTATTAAAAAGTTTCTAAAAAGGATAAATTGAAAAGGATTTTTAAATTAGCTTTTACTTGTAAATTATTTTTTATAGCAATCCATATTTTCTTAGAAAACCATTAGTGCATTCTTGTAAATAATTAGCCTAAATTGATTTTATAGCTTAAATTCTTATATTTTTCATTTTTTATTTTTTATAAGGACTCGGTTGTAAATAAATAAATTTTGTGCATTATGGAGGCAATTTGGAAAAGCTAAAGGATTGGAGTGCAAATAATTTTAGAATTTCTTGCCAACCTTTCTCATCAAGATGAGAAATAATTGCTTGTTGTGACAACAGTGACTGAATCTTAATTTCATGATAAGACTTTATCATCATAAGAAGACATATTCTCTCATCGTGACAACTAGTCTAAATTTAATTTTTTATAATTCCCTTCAATATACAAAAGTATAACTTTCTTTGGATATTTCTCTATCTTTCTTTTAATTTTCAGAGAACTTTTCTTATACTTTTAAGCATTTAAGAGCATTTTAGGATTGGATTTTAGTGTTTAATCTTCTTTAGAGTTAAAATCTCTTACTTCTATGGTATATTTGTAATGTAATTTGTTATCTTTTGTGATCTATGATGGTTATTTCCAAATTCATATATATTTTCATTTGTCATTTGACTTTATTACTTAATTTCATTGATAAATTGTGATTTCTATATTAATTACTAAATGTGTTGATTTCCTTTTGATCAATGTATGATTTATTATGTGATTGTATATGCTCAATGCTCATAGAGGCTTTCATTATGTTTAGCTCATTGATTGGCTTTTAGATAACATGGCAATGGATTTATGAGTTAATTAATTAAATTAAAATGCTTGGAATGTTGACTACGTAGGGAGTAGTGATGAGTGTTAAAAAAGTGGCAACATTTGATACTCACTAGTCTACACATAATGCAATTACCAATTCACGTACATAATATGTTGATGAGTTAAGGTCTAGACAATTAGTATAAGATGTAATGTGCCAATGAGCTACTATACTAGTTAGTTTAGTAATTTACATAATGCACATACTTTAGCTAACCATAATGTAATACCATACTCCCTTTATCTTCATATTCTCCCATAGTTTAGTATTTTCTTGCGTTGTGTAGTATTTTAAAAATTCATACTTCACCCTGTGGATCTCATGTACCCATCATTATCATTTTCTACTTATACTCCATCCATACAACTCATACATATCATAAAACAATCCATGAACCACATATTTGGAGCCAAAACTCAGAAAAATTGCAATTTACTCAGGGGTCTAGAATTCAAAATTTTGACATAAACTTTAGAAAATCATAATTAATTTTACAAAAATCAAAATCAAGCAAATAGCTTTTTGAAAAGTTCTAGATGTCAATTATAGGTTAAAAATTATTCTATGACTTAAAAACCCAGCTGGACCATGATTGACATTAGAAAAGCTCAAAAGGTCCGATTGTCCAGGTTTACTATCATAGGTTACTGATATAAATTTTGAAAATTCATAACTAAATCAAGAAAAATAAAAACCTAGCAAACCATATCATTATGGGAAGCTATGAATGTTAACTTAGGGGAAATAATAAGTTTAGACCAAAACATAAGCAACTTGGATGCGAAAACCTATGGAACAGTAATAGAAGTCTGGTTGTGTCCCTCATATTGATCTGGAACTTCAAAAATTCGTTTATCTCTTTATATAAATCCAAATGAGATGCTCTTAAGTGATATGAAAATATTATCATATTTAATTTATGCTTGTAAAATTTCATAGTCATTGGGCACCATTTGACCTTCGAGTGATAGAGGCAAGGGATCTGACCATTTGCACAGTAACAATGCCAATTTTGTCAAAATTTGCCAATTTGAAAAATTTACAAAAAATTTTTTAGAGCTTCAAATAATATGAACTTTAGCTTCTCAAAAATCTCTAGATGAGACCTATATGTATGCCAAATTTTAGGCCAAAAGGAGCTCATTTGGTCAGATCTTGACATAACTCACGAATATGGCAAATTTGGCACCATATAAGGTTCAAAGTTAGTCCAAATGGCTTCCTAATTTCTTTACCACCTTTTGGGCACGTTTTAAAGTATAAACATGTCATATGTGAGCTTTCCAAATGGTCTAAACTACCATGCATCATAATCTCACCATGCCACATGCAAGAATACACAACTAAAAATGAGCTACCAAGTACCCAAACACTTTTTCTCATTGATTTGGTTCCAATTTTGGTTCATATACCATATATACATGCTTTTACATTTCCCCCAAGGTTTACATCTCAAAAATAATATGTACATATAATTGTTGACATTCAAATACATCATAAGTTACACTAATGGCAAGGTGTGGCTAATCAAGCTCCTTGGCTTCCACTTTGGCCTTCTTGTGCACCACCTAGACATGTCAAGATAGGAGAGGGAAGGGGATAAGATTCAAGGAATCTCAATAGCTCAAACATCCTTTTCAAACAAGAAAATAGGCATATATTCATGTCACAAGATACAAGCATGTTATACACACTTTAAATAGTGTTACATTCACCATTTCCATGCTATAATAACACATCAAAACTAAGAACAAGCTTAAGGGACTTTTGGTATAGTCTTACCTCATTTTTTGGGACTTTTAGATTAGCCTCACCTTTAGTCTAGGGACTTTTGGCCTTATTTCACCAATTCCTAGAAACTTTTGGCTTCACCTCACCCACCACAAAGAACTTTTGGCACAACCTAACCCATAGAGCATAATTTTACAATTAAATGCCAATTAAGAAACATAATGGTACCATAGGAGTCAAATAATAGCATATGACATTTCTTAAGATTCAAACACACACACATGCATCAAATGACATTCACACAACCATATTGCACACAAGAAAGGGAAGGAGAGCTACCTTGGCAATCAAACACAACTCTTCTCTTTTGATTTCTCTTTTCCCTTCTTAGTCTCATACTCACAAATAGATGGAGCTTGATTTCTTGGACCTAGACATAATGAATAGGGTTCAATTACATTCTTGAAACAAGCTAAAACATTACATGTGCACCAAGGAAACACACTTTGTTTATTGGTTACATAATAACTCCATTAATGGCCTAATGAAGCAACTACCATAATTCAAGTTCTTGGTTCTATTTCCTTCTCATATCTAAGCCTCTTAATTCCATTTAGACTTCTTGAAGTCATCACAAACTCATTTTCAAGAGTCTAGATACAAGTTGCTTCTTAAGACTATATTATGGAACTTATTGCCCATCTCCCAATCTATGGCTTCTAAATTTTTACCTAAGGGTTTCTCTCATGTTCTTCAATCACATAAAGTCCCAAACCAAATTTGGAACAAATTAAAATACTCCTTAGCTCCTTCATCTTGTCTTGGCCAAACCTAACGTGTGGTTTGGAACCCATGGAGTTTCTAATTTTTTCTTGAAGGAAGGGGCATTTAGGAGGCTTCCTAAGGGTTTTAGAAACTCAAACAAACACTCACATAGGCTAGGAAATTCATGAATCAAAATAGAATTTACAAAGTGTTTACAAATCCTTAGTTGTTCTCTTTTAAAATTTCATGGTTTTTCTTCCACTTTCTTTACATTTCCTAGGTTCCCACACTTTAAATCAATGGTTTCTTGCTAGTTCTAGGTTAGAACTTTCTTTCCTTTACTAGCTTTCAAGTTGGCCAAACCAACCCACACAAGAAGCGAAGAAGAAGAAGCAAAGATACATGGATATCTACCTTGATTCCCTTGCTTCTCCAAGTGCTTCATCCTTTGGTATAGCCTCCTCTTCTAAAGTCTAATCTTTCCCTTTTGAGCTAAGGCCAAAACAGTCTCATATCATCCACCAAAACCATGAAAAGGGAGAGAAGAAGGAGAAGGGAAGTTGTAAAGGAGGAACTAAGAAAAACCTTAATTCTCCATACCTCTTGCCTTGATTTTCTTCTCCCTTGGCCTCTCTCTCTCTTTTGAACAGAACAAAGTCTATTAGAATGGAGAGCCAAAGTGGGGAACACCTCTTATAAGAAATATAAGAAGAAATTGGTCATTAAAAATGAAGTTTACATCTCGACTGTTAACTAATTCATTTGAGACTTATTTTAGCTCTTTTTTGAGAACTGTCTTTTCCAATATAAAAATTAGGTCCTCAATCTTATAAAATAGCTTTGAAACCACTCAATTTAGATTTAAAATCTTCTCGAATGAAACGGTTAAAGTTTGGGTTAATCGCATTAAAAAATATACACCAGAAGGGGTTTAGACCATTCTAGGAGTTCCTATAAATTTTAAGGCCTCTGAGAACCTCAAAAAACCCAATCTTTCTATTTAAAAATCCTTCCTTGGTGTTTTCTTAAACAGGTTTCGCTATAACGAGAGATAACTCTCACTATTACTAGAGCTTCCTGGTTGTTCTTGTCACAACTAGGGCTATTGGAAGAAATTTCCTAAATTTAGTATAGGCCACGAACTCGTTATAGTGAATTGGCATCCTTGCTGTAACAAACTAGCACTCTCACTATAGCGAATAGGGATTCTAGATATATCAACGAGACTTAGAAACATTTTGAAACCTTAAGTCCTTGTTTCTATGAAATTTGGATGTTACACACAGTATGTAACAACGAGCTAAGATATCATAAGATTGATTCTCTCCAAAGCATAAGTAATCAATAGCATTAGGAATTAGCTCACTATAACCATGTCATTTTCAAGATTAAGCTATGCACTTCATGATACATAAATCAAGAATTTAATAGGTATTTTTGGTGCATAGAGTTTAGGTTAGAGTGTCTTTACATATGCACATTAGTTTAGATTGTATTTAGATTAGTGACAAACCTTCCTTTTAACAGTTGCTAGTAATTAGACTTATCTTAGGATATAGTTAGATTGGATAGTATAATCTAGGCTAACATAAGAATAAAAATTTTAATTAAATTTGCTAATTAAATATACTACTTTATGGGATCAACCTTGTATTTGAGATAATTATAATACTTGTAACAATTGGTATACTTGCCAAAAAAAAAAGCTTGTAATTTAATTAATTAATTTCACATAATTAAGTATATTTATATTTACAAAATCTAGTAACACTTTGTAAACTCTTACTAAGTGGAAAAGCCCCTCAACATTGTCACACCCAATAGGTATTCTTATGGGGCATTGTAGGTTGTGAATGTGATAAGTTACCTCTTGTCTTCTGTTGAACTTATGCTTTAAGAGGTAGAAGATGGCTCCATAGTAAAGATGCCAAAAGTAGCTTGATTAGGAACAAAAAGGTGATGTGGCACCTGTCATGATCACCGGGAAAGCAAATCAAAGACATTTCATTGGATATATATTTAAACAATATAAAGAAGAAAGGAAAATGAAAAAACTTATTGCTTTCTAAATAGAGGACAACCATCCGCTAGCACTACCAAAGTATTTGGCTACACAATGGATGGTGGATTTGGCCTATAGGTAGTAGAAGAGTTGCCATAACCACTTGCAACTTCCTTCCCCTTCCTTTAAGAGGCTCTACTTATTAGCATAAGGAGGTATACCTGCAAAAAGTACTTACAAAAAGAATCATGTTGCACTACTATGATAAGGAGCACCCAATAGCTAGGTTTTATACTAGTTATATTTGAATGAGCATAAAATATATGTAATGTAATCCAAATTAATAAGCAATAACTATATCATTAGTTGATAATGCATTACATATATTTATTGTCCCTTTACTCCTTATTAATTTGTTTAAAATCTATATGTAAGAATTTGAGGAGAATTTGCCAACAAGAACAAGATACACCAACTAAACACAACATGTATGGCAATCAAGTCCTAATAATCAAAGAAGGAATGCATAATTAAAGTAACTAAAAGGAAAGCGATCATTAAATAATGATATGGGCAAAAAAATTATGAAAATAAAAACTATCACATAATTGAAGTAATGGAAATTATTTTAGATGTAGACTTATATATATATATATATTGTAAAACTACATTCTATTAAACAAAAATTTTACATCTATGTATTATATATATGTCATACCTTGCTCTTTGGCTCATGTGCATATCAATTATGTGCATTAAATGTACAATATGCAACCATTACCATGCATGTCAAGGTAAAATAAGTCAGTTTACAAACTAATCGAAACTATAAGGGTTTAAATTTAAATTTTTCTTTTCCTTCACTCATATTTATCATAAAAAAACTTACTTAGGTCCATTAAATCAAAAAATATATGTTGAAAGCCCTAGGAGTATATATAACCCGAAATGGCACTATTTACATAATTTGCATCAAATTTCAAAAATTCATATCTTAGGCTATATGACTCCGATTCATGCAAATTCATGGCTACGAAAAGCTTATAATACAAAATTTATTCTTGTAAAATTTCATGAGCAACTGAATTTGTTTGACCCCTCAAAAATATGAAAAACCAAAACTGGATAGTGTGAACAATGTCGGGGACCAATCTACATAATTTTTTGAACTTTAAAAATTCATAAAATATTTTGTAGAGCTCCAAAAATTCCCATTCTTGACTTGTTAGAAAGCTGTTAATATACTTTAATTGCATGCTAAATTTCAACCCCAAACTGGGTCATTTGGGCCATTCAACATATATGTGCAATTTAGGACTTTTTAAACCAAATCTTTGGTACAAAAGTGGCCTAAATGGGTTCCAAATTGCACCCCTCCACCTTGAGCAAATTTTAATCATCCTAGGCATGCAATCTATAAGGTCAAACACATAAAATATAGTTTGTATAAAAATATGGCTATCCAACACCCAAGTTACACATAGAGCCTGATATGAACCAGGCTCATGAGGAGAAAGATGCTAATGCAAATCATGGGATGTAATTATCTAGTTTAAAAGAACAAGCTAATTTAAAATGTTTAAATGATCCTTTGCATATTCTAATTGGACCTATCACAAGAGCAAGGGCTAAAAGACTTAAAGAAGCATTGAGTGGACTTATTCAAGAGATTTGGACCAAGTAAAATTTTGACAAATCTAATTTAAGTATCAATTAAGACGTCCTCAATATTATTTGGGCTAAAAATAGAGCTGTTGGAGTTATTTTGGGTTAGAACATTGTTAATTAAAGAGCTTAGACCAAGGGCCATGCATAGATTAATTCATTTGGGCCTAAATAATGCATTTATAAGCTAAATATGTTGACTTCTAGAAGCCTTATGTATTTAGACAAAAATTAAAATTAATTAGGCGATTCTCTTTCCTTTTTTTTAAGATTAGATTATTTTTCATTTTTAATTTCTAAGTCATTCAGTTAGGATTATATAGTTAGTTTCCTAGTTTTCCCCTAACAAGTAGATTTGACTTACACTATAAATACATGTATTTTGCTTCCATTTATAATCAGATTGGAAATAATAGAACTATTCTTAGTATTTCTCTAATTGTGAGAATATTATCCTTCCTTTGCTCTTGAAAAATCTTTTTCTTGTCAACCTATCATTGGATTGGTGATTCAAGTTCACAAAAGCCTTCAATTCATGCTTCGACCCAAGTGCGTTGTTATGTGAGTTAGTTCATTGTGTTTGTGGTTGGCGCATTGTTTAAGTAGCAAGTCAATATTCCTATAATGTTAGTTGGCTATTTGCTTCCTTCAAGTTTTGAACCATCATCTATTCTTTAACTTACGCTGTAAAGATCAGGCCACCCCTTGATTTTACATTATTTGGTATTAGAGCTTTGGTTTACATGGTAGGTTATCCATAATTAACTACCCTATTTTTCTTTTAGCCTTTAGATTTTCTTATTTACCATATCTCTTCTTTGCCATCCTTTAATACCTTAAAAAAAAACTTTCTACCTTGTTTCTAGATTTGACCCTTAGTGTGCAAGATTTGGTTTTTATACTATAAGAGTAATTTATTTTATAATTTGAAAATTTTTTATTTGGATATCTTGTTTTATTTCTTATCTATTTGATCCTTTTCATTTGAGTTTTTGGATGATTGATAGGTATTTCTTAAAGTTTAGAATTTCAATTTTCACATTGATTTGGAATTGTTCCAATTAGAGTTTTCTACGTTGAGATATATTAGGTTTTAGTTAGTAACATTTTTTAACTCTCACAAATCTAATTTCTCTAGTTTGTTTCCTATTTTGTGATTTTGTGAGTTTTTGGTTATTCTGATCAAGTTAGAAGAGCAAAGCAAAAAAAAAAAGTTAAAAAAAATTGATTAGATAACTTTTCATTCCATTTGTTTCCTATTTTATCTTATTTCCTTTGATCTTGTGTTGTACACTTCCCTATTTTGATTTGCCTTTGTTTCCTTTTTTTTTTCCCCTTTGTTTGAATTTTCTTATTTTGATCTTGCATTGTTTCCTTATAGTTAAAATTTTCAGAATTGCATTATGTATGGCTTTTAGGATTTTAAACTTGATCTTCCATTGCTAAGTGGTTAAATCTTTTTGCTTCTCTTTGGAACCCAAGTCTAATCAAATCCTAACCTTAATTGTGACTTGTGTGTGCCAATCATAACTTTTCAATCCACCCATCTACAGATACTTAGTTGAATTAAGAATTGGCAACATTAGATCACTTGATGAGGTCTTAGGTGACATAAGAGTTTAAGATTGATATTGATAAGTAAAAGGCAAGAATGGATAAGATTATTATAGAAAAAGCTAGTAAAAAAAAAGAGAGAGAAAGCAAACATGATTGAAAGTGTTATATCTTAATTAAGTGAAACACATGAGGGAGTATTCATGAGATCCTATACTTTTGTTTCTTTTATTGTTTTTTCACTAACATGGTAGATAATGGAGAAAAAAGAGTTGCTTATGAAAGCGGTAATGACAGTCACAATTCATTTGGGGTAGCGCCTTTGTAAATGAAAGCACTAGTGATCAAGTGGAGAGTTGCAACGAATGAAATTGAAGACTTATAACTATGGTTAGTAACCTCCTTAATAATGGAGTTTGTAACCCCCTAATAATGGAGTATGTAATATTCATAACTCCTTCTTAGGTTTAATGTATTCCCTTTAATTTTCTGTTGTAAGTTGTCATACCTTACTATATAACACTTTTCCTACTGCAGATACCTCATATAGAACTTAGAATCAATGGAAACTTGAACTAATTAAAATTTTTCCTTTTAAAACTTTCTCATACAATTTTACTATTCATTTGGTCATTTCTAGAATTTTGTTCAACTTTGAAAATATATAATTAATTATAGAAAAATTGTATAAGGTTGGTTCAAAGCGCTAATTCCAAATCTCTAAGTCCTTTACAAGGAAAAAATACTTACTCAGCGGAATGAGTATAAATTCATATCAAAGTGTCCCTACAAAAATGGACAATTTTACCCTTCACTTGACATATTATTATTATTTTTCCTTTACATAAGCACATGAATCTTTGCATTTCAGGCACGCTAGTCATATTCTTTTTACTTAAAGGTTGAGTCTATACATGACTTTCTATTACATACCCTATTACCATATAGTATCATAACATAACTCCTAGATATCATAGTCCAAATATATTTAATTACATAACAAAATGTGATGCATAAAAGTAAGGTCCTCGATTTATGCCTCCACACCCTTTGCCATTTCTTTGTTTGAACTCAGACATAGCATAGTTATATTTAGAGTGAGATTATGAAATCTTAGTAGTAGTGTAACACCCCAAAATTAATTAAGGTACTAATCATATATTTGGGTTAATTACGAATAATTAATATGGAATAATTGGACAAGTTAAGTGAATAAAAATTTTAGAGAGATAAATTATTAATATGAGTTTGAGATTTAATTGAGTTAGAAACCTCATTTAGGCCCAAATTAAATTAAATGGGCCATGATTAAAGACTATTGAGGGCCCAAGAATTTTAGATGCAAATCCAACCTTTTATTATAAGACTTAGCCCAAGAAAGAGCACCTAGTGATGGCCTAATTTAATTTAATGAATTAGAGACCTAAGACCCAACTTGTATAAGCTCTTATAAATGGCCCAATAACCCTTATGTAGACCCAAATCAATTGAGTTCTTTAAACTTGGTCTAACCCAATTAAATTTCTGCAGCTCAACACATGAAAGCTTGCCCAACAAGGTTTAAATCTGAAACCCACTTGGTATTGGACCTTTGGGTCAGCCCATGACCCACACTAGACCCAACTTAAACTCAACTAAAACCCTAAACACATAAGCCCCTCCACACTTTGCTGAAACACAAAAACAAGAGGATTTTCGCACCTTGAGAGGGAGGCTAAGGTTCTTGGTAAGAAATCCACCATTTCTTGCTTTTAAGCTCAAAATCAGCCGAGGTACTTATTATATAACTTAATTTCCTTATCTTCTCTTCATTTTGGCTCGATTAGTTTTTCATTTGGAGCATTTTCACCATACCCAAAATCTAAAATGTGGTTGTTTGGGATTTTCTTAGTGAAATTTCGTAGGTTAGGACTGAAGGTGTTATTAGGTAAGTATAAACTCTTCATTTTGATGCATTTTTTACTAGTTTAAGACCCCCATAGTAGACTTATAGTATGGGCCATAATTTTATGCGAATTTTCCTATGGTTTGGAGTGATATTTTGATGTTTCTAGTCTAGGAAAAGTAAAATCTAAAATTAGAGGTTCTTAGTGATTGGGTAAGTGTTTTTGAGTAGTTCTATGTAGCTTAACTCCTTGAGTAATGGGTTTGCTGATATAAATTGTAATTAGGGATAGTAATAGCTTGGTTTTGTGTCCATAAGCTGAAGTAGCATTTAATTGGCTTTTAGAGGATTGGCTACAAGTGAGGTAATCGGGGTTCATGCTAATTCCATGCATATGTCTATTTTAATTTTGTATTTGATGCATGATTATAATTTTGATACTAAATGAATTGGTTGGCTATCTATTATATGTGATTGGACCTTATGAGTCTATAATAGAGCTGTGATACGGCTGCCACCTGTGCATGTGCTTTGATCGAGCACTGGGTTATGATCAAACCCCAGATGCACTGAGCCTTGGTTATGTTCAATGGGGAGTAGATGACATGGATGGGCCTTTCCTGGTGTTATTGGCCTTTAACATGTGGAATTATGATTACTAGTATGGGATAGTAATCATAGATAGCCTAACTGTTTCATTTACTGATATGGCTAGTACATTTTCTGTTGCTTATATAAAATCATGCATATATGTGAATTAAACTAGAATATATGAATGGAATTTGCTTTGGTTACTGAGATTTGCATCTCACCCCGTTTTATGGGATCATACTTTCAGGTGAAGGCTCTTCGAGTAAGGATAAAAGGAAGCAAGTGGATGAAAATCCATAAGCTCCAACCATGGGTGGAGGAGACTACACTTAGACTGATTTAATTAAAATAGATGCTAAATTTTGTATTCCTTTTTGTATAGCATCATCATGTAATCATGTTGCCAAGTGTAGGTGTCTATATTTTGATTACTTAGGATATATCTATTGAAGAGTTAGGCTTCATCCTAACTTGGTATTGGATGTATGAACTTTGTTGAATTTATGGTATGGTCTACTTTTGGAAATGTAATCCTGTGATACATTAGATGATGATATGAACTATTGATGTATGAAATCTCTAATGGAATATGAATCGAATGTTAATTGTTGATAGTTCATGAATTCTTGCTGTTATTACTCTATGAACTTGCTGATATAAGGTAGTTAGAGGAGTAGAAATTAACATTTAAGTCTTGAACTAGTAATGATAGATAAGCTAAGTAAATTAGACTAGTGGAAGCTATGGGAGTCCCATAAATTAAGGTAGAGTGGCCCTAGGGTATCATTGGAGGGAGAGTTGAGAGTATGAGACAAGGTTTTAAAAGTTATAGGATTAGAAGGTATTTTGCCACGACCAAAATATTATTAGCTGCGGACAATAGAGGCGAAGTTGCCCAGGGAGAGTACCAGAGAGCAATTCGTGGCGACGAGAAGTGGAATTAGTTGCAGCAAAATGTGAGAGGCCAAACTGAGAGTCATCCAGAGGGTAATTCGCCACGGCTAAATGGGAATTGGCCGTGGTGAACTTTTGTGAAAATGAGTCAGGCATTCTAAAGAGGAATTAGCTGCGGCCAATAGCGAGAGGCGAAGAGGTAGGCTCCAGGAGGTTTTCTCACTGCGGCACCATGTAAGTTAGCCACAATGAAGCTCCAACTCGGTAAAGATATAAGGGTGAACCTGATAGCAATTGGTCGCGACACAAGGATATTTAGCCGCGGTTAACAGATCCAAACTCTTATTCTAACCTAGAAACATTGGTAGAAGATTCTTATGAGTTGGAATTAATATGTAATAAAATCAAAGGCTTATAAATGAGTATTTGTTTCCCTTGTGCATATAAATACTTGTAATTATTTGGTGGATGACTCTAATAACATTAAGGTTCAAATTCCCCTACATTTTTCAAATGTAATTAGTCGTAGTGTCTTGTAACCCTGATTTATGGTTATTAATAACGTATTTAACCTTAATTACAATGATTAGAAGTTAGGGTCGTCACAAGTAGTAAACTAATCTCATTCACAAGCAAGTATGTAAGTACATAACATAATACTAATTAAGGTGCCATATACCACATAATAATACAAAGAATTTCATACAAGGCAAGCACAATCCGAGCATACATGTCTCATCTTATAGCATAAATGAAAACTTGATATAGCATAACACTCATCATTATACAAACATACAAGTTTAAAGAAAGAGAAAGGAAAACTACTACCTTAGCAAACTTTGCTCCTCAAGTCTTGGAACTCTGTCTACTTACTTTTGGAGTTCTTAAACAAATATCAAACTCTATAATCATAATGATAATTCATTACAATCAACACATAAACCTTAACTTCTAAAGTAATATGACCCTTTTAAACTCATTGGAACCATTGGAATTGGAAAAATCCAACTCCTTCCCTTCCAATCCACTATGGCCGAATAATGTGCTTTTCTTGGCCAAAAATTAGTAATTTTATTCCATGATTTTTAGGGGCTTTCCCATAGGTATTCCTAGCTAAAAACATCCTTTTGAATCTATTGGAATGCTTAAATTTATCAAATTCTAGCCCCAACAACACTTTTTTGGTCATAACATAACCTAGCTTTGTTTTAGGCCTAAAATTGAGTTCCTTTGGTCCTAAAAATTACATAGCCTCTTCCTTTATGTCTTAGGACTTGAAATTTGGTATACATGACTCTAGGACATTAAGAAAACACCATAAAAATTTTGAGGAAATTCGAACAGCATCTCCTTATAATTTCTATTTTTCCAAAAATTATAATCTTTGTATTTTTTCAAAGTCCCAGCACATAACAACAATGACCATACTCATATAGCCTTCATGTTCAACATATAAACTCCATTTTTAAGCATCCATATGCTGCCCAAAAGTAACCCATAACTAGGGTTTAACAAAACTAACCTAAACCATGTGATTTTCAAGTGCAAAGTGGAAAAAACTTACTTTTTAAGCTTAATCTTTGCTTCCTTTGCTTTTCTTACACTAAAATACCTTCTTTTCCCTCTTAGACCAATATACCACCTTGAAGAAAGGATGAAGATGCAATTGCCCTTTGGAGAAAATGATTGGAGAATGAAGAAGATTAAGGAATTTGATGAAAAAAAGTGGTAGTTTTGCTTAATTTCACTTCTTCTTCCGCCTTTCCTTCCTCTCTCTCTCTCTCTCTCTCTCTCTCTCTCTCTTTCTCTTCACTTTTTTATCTCCCTCTTCCTTGTGTGTGGCCTGAAAATGGTGGGATGGGAAGGAAGAAGATGAACTTAAATGAAGTTAAATGGTCATACCAAGTTTGGACTCTTGGATTAACTTTTTAAAATCAAATCTTAGCCTTCCATTCTTTTTTTTCTTTTGATTTTTTAATTTCATGACTAAATATCTTCTTCTTAAAATTCCTTATCCACACACTTGGATGTTCTTTCTTAGCTCTTAAGTTATGGTGATTTGATGGTTGGTAATCATGGTTAATTTTTTTAACTTAACCATAGTCAATTTCTAACCTAACTATGATTATTCCTTTAAACTAACCAAATTTTTTTTCTTTTCTTTCCTCTTTATTTTATATTTATATTTAGGTTTCATATTTTCTAAAACCCTAATTATACCTGATTTTGTCTTATTGGGCCTTTAGAATTAGCTGTTGGGCCTTACAACAGTCCAAAATCAGTGTCCAGGCCCGATTATGATTTTACAGTACAATGTATACATTTAGACTTTCTAAAATTTATAAATATTATTTCCTTTACTTTCTAGCCATATTGAGCCTCAAACATGGATTAGGGGCACTTAATCTCAATCCTTATAAATTTCGGTGTCAATCAGACATCCGGGTCTTTAGGTGTAATTTCTATTATTCTATATTATAATTGTGCCCTAAAATTTTTATTTATTACAGTTTAGTCCTTGAAACTCATTTAGGGTTTCCTAGCCCTTTAGTTATTCTTATTTCCATGCGTGTTACGACCTCTTCTTTCCATTTTGCTCATGGCTATTGAGCGGGCTAACCGGATCCTACCTGACCATCTAGACAATGTGGCGTTATCGAACTTGTCTCATCAAACAGAGTTTAAACATGGGTTACGGATTTTTGAGATTCTTGCCCAATTTTTTGATATTCATGCCTAAAGCCATGAATAGGAGGTGAAATTAGGTTTCCCAAAACTTTCGAGCAATCTATACCTTTGCTCGACTCATAACTTTTCTTTGCATTTTAGTCCCTGACTCCTTTATACTTAGCCTTGAAGACTCTTTAGGACCTTGTGTTGATCTCTTTTTTTTTAATCTATTTTGGCCCTATTATCTCAATCTTAAGCCTATCTTTTTTCCTATTCTGGCCTGTAACAGCCAAGAAAAAGAAAAGAAATGAGAAAAGAAAAAGAAAAGAGAAAGCTGGAAAATTTTCGAAGAGCTGAGAATTTTCTAAGTCTTCTCGCCATAGCGAGAAATGGAATCGCCTTAGCGAGAATGCCTCCTCGCAATCGCGAAGATGTTCCTAGCTATAGCGAGTGTGGCATTCCATATAAAAACCAGGGAGTTGCTCGCTGTAGCGACGCCATAGCGAAGGTAGAGGTCTGGAACAGACATGATCTCGCCATAGCGACGCCATAGCGAAGGTCGAGAATAGACACGATCTCGCCGTAGCGACGCCATAGCAAAGGCAGAGGTCTGGAACAGACACGAGCTCGCCGTAGCGAGGGCACTAACTCGCTGTAGCGAGAGCGGTCCAGAAAAGCGAGAAAAAGAGAATTTGACTTTTTAAAGACTTCCAAATCTCTTCTTTCTTCTTCTAACCGACTCAAACTCGTCTTAGGAGAGAGAAAAGGGCGGAGGAGAGAGAGAGAAGCTGAAGAGAAGAGGAAAGCACAAGAAAGGTAAGGATTCTCCTGACTTCCTCTTAGTATTTTGCCCTTCTCCCCTTTCCCCTCTTTCCTACGGTTTCAATGGTCGAAAATGGCTAGGTCTTGAATCTGGTTCAGAGGAGAGAGAGTGGGAAACCATTCTTGAGAGAGACTAGAAGTATATAGTCTTCTCTATCTTGCTTTTCCCTTTCTTAAGAGATTGAGAGGTGAGAAAAGAGAGAGGATAGCTAATGGACCCTAGAGTGAGGAAGAAACCTAGAGTGAGAAGCTCAGTAGAGCTGATTAGAAGTGATCCCTAGCTTAAGAATTGAGTATTGAAGTATTGATTCTATGCTTCTGTGTGGTTAGGCTCAAGAGGAACTCTCCCATCTAGAAGTTGTTGTGAAACCAACAAGGGAGGAGACCATTGACAGAGCAAGTAGGAAATAGCCAACAAAGGTAGTTCTCTCCACTTTCTCTCATGCATAATTGTGTGTTTGCATTGTCTTACTTGTGTGTATGAATGATATGAGCTATGAGAAGTGTGTTAGCATGATTATATGTATGATTGAGATGATGTTTTAAATGATTGTTTGGTTTGCTTGAAGGAATGGAAAAGCCAATAACCTTATAGCCAAGGTGAGGATGAGCCGAAGCCCTAAGTTGGTTGAGCCATGTCTCCCAAAAGTGAGGTTGACTCCCAAAGAGTAAGGGTGAGTCTAAGTACCTCTAAAGTATGGGAAGGCAAATCCAAAAGCCATAAGGGAAGGGGTGAGGCCGATCCAAGTACTCAGCGAGCTCTTGAATGTTATCCATGGCCATTTCACATGTTTTAAATGTTTTCATCATGTTTTATATGCTAACATGCCATACATGCATAATGAGACTTGTTGCATGCAATATATGTATGTTTGAATGAGAGTTGAACTACTGAGATTCTCTGAATCTCACCCTCCATCTCCATCATCCAACCATGCCAGGTGGCCCAAGTGAGATAAGGGATGGGAGCAACCACCACCAAGCATGAGGCTAGGGATAGAGATGAAGAAGAATGTAAAGAATTCTTGTATATGGATTTTGTACATGAGATGTAAATGATGTATATGATGTAGTTCCTCATAGTTTTGTAAAACCATGTATATATTAATGATGAATGTATGAGAATGAGATTTATGATGAATGAAAGAGCATGGTTGAATGAGAAAGAACCAATGATAGCCTAGTAAATATGGGTGCATAAGTGGGCATGGGGTAGTGAGTTTCCCTAATCTGAGTTATTAGACACTTGAGGCATGATTGATAACTCCTATAGATGCTTTCTCATGTGCTCAAAGAGTCATAGAAGTAGAAAACTTAAGATTGGACCCCATTAGCCACACTTTTGGCCAAGAAAGGGCCATTTTGCATGTGATGGCATAGAATAGCCATATGACCTCTTCTTGCTATGAGATTTGACATGTAGCTAGATTATGTTTAGAGCTTTCTGGGAAGCTAGAGTTCATGTCATTTAGAGGTCTATAGCATTTTCTATGAGCATCCAAAGTTGACATCAGAAATTCGGATTTCAGAAAATCACTGTTCATTTGGTCAGTTTAGAAATCATGTCATCTGAGGGGCAAACGTAGTCCAATGGCTACGAAATTTTATACACAGAAACGAGATGGTCACAGTGACTTGTAGGAACTGGAAGCACCTCATTTAGAGGTCTAGAGAGGAAGTTATGCAATTTCGAAGTTCCTGCCCAGAATCAGACACCCAGCCAGACCCGAGGTACTGTTTCATCGGTTTCCGGGGAATTGGCTTGGTAAACTGATCTAGAGATATTTTTCTCCTCTAGATAACATCCACATCTTTCCATAGAGATATAGTTTATGAGCATTGGATTTTTTTGGAATTAGTTAGACATTTTCAAAGTCCATATCAGTAAACTGTGACAGCAAAGAAGTCCCCTCTGACCAGTGAACTATTTTGATGTCAAACGCAGAATGAGTGAGAGATTGAGCCTTCTAAGTATTTTTAGAATGAAGTAGACGTCTCAAGCTTTCTAGAATGACCCAGATCATGCAGATACGATTTTTCTGCATTTAGTTATGTATTTTCCAAGTTAGCCCAGAAATGAAGCAAAATCTGCCCATAGCGAAAATGCATGTCTCCAATCCCTTTTTGCTTTCCATGAGTTTGAAGCATATAGTTGGGATTGAAATAAGTCTCAATAGTGTAAGTGAGCATGAGGGAGCATAGAGAGAGCTCAACCGGTCCATATTACTTCTAAGTGGAGCTCTACCCACACATAGTGCCATATAAGAGTAAGCATAAGGTAGAGAAAGTGTCTCCCTTATGAGTTCCGCATTGCCCATATGGGCTAGTGGGCACGTTGGGTATGAGCTAGAGGTTAAGGTGTTACATTTGGTGGTATCAGAGCAAGAGTTTCAGGCTTTCATGATAAGTTAGAACATCAGAGCAAAAGTTCCAGGCTTTCATTATGAGATGTAGTATGAGAGCAGTAAGGTTCAGGCTTTCATTGTGGATTGTAGCATATGTTGTGAGTTGCCAAGATGTTTATGAGCTTGCTATGGATGATTGAGTGCATGAAAGTGGCATGTGTCCCTATTATGTATGCTAAGCCATGTTATATGTTTCAGAAAGATGGTAGACACTCGCCAAAGCAGAGGCAGAGGTAGAGGTAGAGGAAGAGGTAGGCCTTCTAGAGCGGCTCAGGCAGATGAGGCCGGGCCTAGTGATCCAGTAGCTGGAGCCTTACAGAGTATCGTGGCTCGCCTGGATCAACAGCAAGATGTTATTATGCAGCTACAAGAACGGCTTGCTGAGAGAGATAGCCAAGGTCCTACACCTCCCCCTCCTCAGCCAGCTCCACACTCAGATCGTCCTGAGCATTCAGGAGCGACTCCTACAGATGCACAGCCATACATGCAGGCTGTAGCCCCAATTCCACCAGCTCAGATGCCTCCTGCTGAGCAGCAGCCCTCGATAAGAAAAGTAGTTACTCAGTTCAGAAAGTTCGGGCCTCCCACCTTTGATGGTGAGATGAGTGCAGACAGAGCCGAGGCCTGGATCATTGAACTAGAGCAGATCTTCGAGGTTATGGAGTGTACCTCTGAGCAGAGAGCCAAGATGGCGGCTTTCCAGTTAAGAAAAGAAGCAATATATTGGTGGAAAGGTACTGAACCGATACTGAGAGCGAGGAACGTCGCGATCACGTGGGAGGCATTCCTCGAGGCATTCCACGAGAAGTATTTCCCCGACTCCATCAGAGATGAGAAGGAGTCAGAGTTTATTCTGCTGAGACAGACACCGGGGATGTCCGTGGACCAATACGTAGCAAAGTTCATCGAGCTCTCTAGATATTCCTCATACTTACAGAGACATGATGATGAGAAATGGAGGGCAGATAGGCTAGAGAAGGGTTTGCTCCCTGAGATCCGAGACAGGGTAGTGCCACAGAGAATCAGGCACTTCCATACCCTAGTAGAAGTATGCAGAGTAACAGAAACGAATCTCAGGATGATGCAACCTACCTCCAGCGCCAGACCATTACTTCCCCTCTCGGATCCTAAGAGATCTAGAGATGGTTCCCAGCCGGCAGTGACAAGCCGTAGAGGTGGAAAAAGTCAGTGGAACCAAGGAGGGAAGAAGAAGAAGACTCGGTCTAGTAGAGGCAGCGCTCCACCTCTCATATGTCCCCAGTGTGGCAGGAATCACGGTACCAGACCGTGTTATGCGGGGCAGAATGTATGCTATAGATGTGGCAGGCCGGGGCACATAGCCAGAGATTGTATGCAAGCTCCCCCACAGGCCCCTCTACCGATCGTACAACAGAGAGAGATGGCTCCTCCTCCCAGACCACAGACCCAGGGTAGAGTTTTCGCCCTATCACAGCAAGAGGCTAGTCAATCCCTGAGTCTGATTCAAGGTACTATTAAGATAAATGATTTTTCAGTAACTGCCTTATTTGATTCGGGCGCTAGCCATTCTTTCATATCGTATGACTGTGTTAAGAGGTCGGGTCTGAGTATGCATACATTGCCATATGAGTTGCATGTATCTACCCCCACTGGAAACCGAGCCATCACTACCCATGCTTGCTTAAATTGTGTGATCCAGTTTAATCATTGCCTGACCACCCTTGATTTGATATGCATACCCCTCATTGACATCGATGTAATAGTAGGCATGAATTGGATGTCAGTAAATAATGTCACACTAGACTGTAGCCACAGATGTGTTACTTTACCTGAATGCGGGACTGTGCCCAGTACTAGGGCTGAGTTGTCTGTCATGACCACTTCCCAAGTAGAGAGATCTCTAGGGCATGGTTGTCAGGGATATTTGGTCTTCTTTTCAGTCCAGGCTGAGGTAGAAGAGGGTATAGATGAGATCCCAGTAGTAAGGGAATTCCCAGAAGTATTCCCTAAAGAGATGAGTGGATTGCCCCCAGAGAGAGAGGTCGAGTTTCCCATAGAAATCGTACCTGGGGCAAGTCCAGTGTCTAAGGCCCCTTATAGAATGGCCCCCACAGAGTTAGCAGAGCTTGAGAAGCATATAGAAGAACTCTTAGAAAAGGGTTTCATCAGACCTAGTGTCTCACCATGGGGAGCCCCAGTTCTATTTGTAAAGAAGAAAGACGGGAGCCTTAGATTATGTATAGACTACAGGGAACTCAATAAGATTACCATTAAGAATAAGTACCCTCTCCCTCGCATAGATGACCTCCTAGATCAGTTAGCAGGAGCGTCAGTGTTTTCTAAGATAGACCTCAGGTCGGGATATCACCAGCTCAGAGTAAAGGCGAATGATATTCCCAAGACAGCTTTTAGAACCAGATATGGGCATTATGAGTTCCTAGTTATGCCCTTCGGGTTAACGAATGCACCTGCAGTTTTTATGGATTATATGAATAGAATCTTCAGGCCATATCTAGACAGATTTGTAGTAGTCTTCATAGATGACATCCTCATCTACTCTAAAAGTGGAGAGGAACATGAGCAGCAGTTGAGATTAGTCTTGGAGACCCTAAGAGAGAGACAGTTGTACGCTAAACTTAGTAAATGTGATTTCTGGCTCACTAAAGTTCAGTTTCTAGGTCATGTGATCTCCTAGGCAGGGGTCGCAGTAGATCCCCATAAAGTAGAGGCAGTATTGCAGTGGGAGAGACCTAGGACAGTGACAGAGATCAGGAGCTTTCTAGGTTTAGCAGGGTACTATAGAAGGTTCATTCAGGGCTTTTCTCAAATAGCCATGCCATTGACCCGGCTTACTAGAAAGAGTGTGTCGTTTGTGTGGAATGAGAAATGTGAGAGTAGTTTTCAAGAGTTGAAGCACAAGTTAACCACGGCACCAGTTTTAGTACTCCCTGACCCGAGAGAGAGTTTTACAGTGTACAGTAACGCCTCTAAGAAAGGGTTAGGATGCGTACTCATGCAGAAAGGCCAAGTGGTAGCTTATGCTTCCAGACAGTTAAAGCCTCATGAGGAAAACTACCCCACACACGACCTAGAGTTAGCCGCAGTGGTATTCGCTCTAAAGATATGGAGACACTACTTATATGGGGCAGCAATAGAAGTTTTCAGCGACCACAAGAGTCTTAAGTACCTTTTTGAGCAGAAAGAGCTGAATATGAGACAAAGAAGATGGTTAGAATTCCTGAAAGATTATGAGTTTACACTGAAATACCATCCAGGTAAGGCTAATGTGGTAGCTGATGCCCTAAGTAGAAAATCCATACACGTGGCCTGTATGATGATCCGAGAGCAAGAATTGCTCGAGAGGTTCAGAGACATGAGTCTCTCCTGCAGGGTGTGTTCGGGAAAGTTAGTAATGAGTGAAACCCGAATAGAAAGTGACCTGAGAGATCAGATAAGAGAGGCTCAGCAAGTAGATGATCATGTAAGGAAAGTGAGAGTCCAGATGACTCAAGGAAATGTTCAAGATTTCAATCTGTCCGAGGATGATATAGTAAGGTACAGGGATAGGCTGTATGTGCCTAAGAACACTGAGATCAAGGAGAAGATACTAGATGAGGCACATAAGAGTAAGTATACTATTCATCCGGGTAGCAATAAGATGTACCAGGATCTGAAAAGATTGTTCTGGTGGCCCGGGATGAAAGCAGACGTAGCAGACTATGTCTCCCGATGTTTAGTATGCCAAAGAGTAAAAATAGAGCATCAGAAGCCAGCAGGGTTACTTCAGCCTCTAGATATCCCAGAGTGGAAATGGGATAGCATAGCTATGGATTTTGTCATGGGTTTGCCCAGGACATTATCGAGCTATGATGCAATATGGGTAATAGTGGATAGGTTAACAAAGTCAGCGCACTTTTTACCTATGAAAGCCACTTATACCCTAGATAAGTTAGCCCAGCTGTACATCAGGGAGATAGTTAGACTGCATGGTGTGCCTAAGAGCATAGTGTCAGATAGAGATCCCAGATTCACATCGAATTTCTGGAGATCATTACAAGATGCTCTAGGTACCAGACTTAGATTCAGCACAGCCTACCACCCTCAGACAGATGGACAAACAGAAAGAACCATCCAAACCCTCGAGGACATGTTGAGGGCAAGTGTACTCGAATTGAAAGGGAACTGGGACACATACTTGCCTTTAGCGGAGTTTGCCTATAACAATAGTTATCATGCTAGTATACAGATGGCACCGTATGAGGCATTGTATGGGAGGAAGTGTAGATCCCTAATGTGTTGGATTGAGCTAGGAGAACGGAGCCTCATAGGCCCAGAGTTGGTGGATCAGACCTCTAGACAGATAGAAACCATCAGAAGGAAACTTTTGATGGCCCAGAGTAGACAGAAAAGCTATGCAGATAAGCGTAGGCGGCCGTTAGAGTTTGAAGTTGGAGACCATGTTTTCATTAAAGTATCTCCATTCACAGGTATAGGTCGATCCATTAAAAGCAAGAAGCTCAGTCCCAAGTACATAGGTCCTTTCCAGATTCTAGATAAAGTAGGACCTGTGGCATACAGACTAGCTCTTCCCCCAAACATAAGCCAAGTTCATAATGTTTTCCATGTTTCCCAATTGAAAAGTACCAGCCCGACCCCTCACATGTCATAGAATATGAGAATGTGCAGTTACAGGAGAATCTGTCATATATAGTATCGCCAGAACGGATCGTGGATGCTCAACTCAAGCAGTTACGACATAAGACGATACCGTTGGTGAAAGTGGTTTGGAAGGGTTTGTCACCCGAAGAAGCCACATGGAAATTGGAGGAGGATATGAGGAAGAAACATCCAGAACTCTTCCCATGAGGTATGTTGTTTAAATTTCGGGGACGAAATTTTTATAAGGAGGGTAGAATGTAACAGCCAAGAAAAAGAAAAGAAATGAGAAAAGAAAAAGAAAAGAGAAAGCTGGAAAATTTTCGAAGAGCTGAGAATTTTCTAAGTCTTCTCGCCATAGCGAGAAATGGAATCGCCTTAGCGAGAATGCCTCCTCGCAATCGCGAAGATGTTCCTAGCTATAGCGAGTGTGGCATTCCATATAAAAACCAGGGAGTTGCTCGCTGTAGCGACGCCATAGCGAAGGTAGAGGTCTGGAACAGACATGATCTCGCCATAGCGACGCCATAGCGAAGGTCGAGAATAGACACGATCTCGCCGTAGCGACGCCATAGCAAAGGCAGAGGTCTGGAACAGACACGAGCTCGCCGTAGCGAGGGCACTAACTCGCTGTAGCGAGAGCAGTCCAGAAAAGCGAGAAAAAGAGAATTTGACTTTTTAAAGACTTCCAAATCTCTTCTTTCTTCTTCTAACCGACTCAAACTCGTCTTAGGAGAGAGAAAAGGGCGGAGGAGAGAGAGAGAAGCTGAAGAGAAGAGGAAAGCACAAGAAAGGTAAGGATTCTCCTGACTTCCTCTTAGTATTTTGCCCTTCTCCCCTTTCCCCTCTTTCCTACGGTTTCAATGGTCGAAAATGGCTAGGTCTTAAGTCTGGTTCAGAGGAGAGAGAGTGGGAAACCATTCTTGAGAGAGACTAGAAGTATATAGTCTTCTCTATCTTGCTTTTCCCTTTCTTAAGAGATTGAGAGGTGAGAAAAGAGAGAGGATAGCTAATGGACCCTAGAGTGAGGAAGAAACCTAGAGTGAGAAGCTCAGTAGAGCTGATTAGAAGTGATCCCTAGCTTAAGAATTGAGTATTGAAGTATTGATTCCATGCTTCTGTGTGGTTAGGCTCAAGAGGAACTCTCCCATCTAGAAGTTGTTGTGAAACCAACAAGGGAGGAGACCATTGACAGAGCAAGTAGGAAATAGCCAACAAAGGTAGTTCTCTCCACTTTCTCTCATGCATAATTGTGTGTTTACATTGTCTTGCTTGTGTGTATGAATGATATGAGCTATGAGAAGTGTGTTAGCATGATTATATGTATGATTGAGATGATGTTTTAAATGATTCTTTGGTTTGCTTGAGGGAATGGAAAAGCCAATAACCTTATAGCCAAGGTGAGGATGAGCCGAAGCCCTAAGTTGGTTGAGCCATGTCTCCCAAAAGTAAGGTTGACTCCCAAAGAGTAAGGGTGAGTCTAAGTACCTCTAAAGTATGGGAAGGCAAATTCAAAAGCCATAAGGGAAGGGGTGAGGCCGATCCAAGTACTCAGCGAGCTCTTGAATGTTATCCATGGCCATTTCACATGTTTTAAATGTTTTCATCATGTTTTATATGCTAACATGCCATACATGCATAATGAGACTTGTTGCATGCAATATATGTATGTTTGAATGAGAGTTGAACTACTGAGATTCTCTGAATCTCACCCTCCCTCTCCATCATCCAACCATGCCAGGTGGCCCAAGTGAGATAAGGGATGGGAGCAACCACCACCAAGCATGAGGCTAGGGATAGAGATGAAGAAGAATGTAAAGAATTCTTGTATATGGATTTTGTACATGAGATGTAAATGATGTATATGATGTAGTTCCTCATAGTTTTGTAAAACCATGTATATATTAATGATGAATGTATGAGAATGAGATTTATGATGAATGAAAGAGCATGGTTGAATGAGAAAGAACCAATGATAGCCTAGTAAATATGGGTGCATAAGTGGACATGGGGTAGTGAGTTTCCCCAATCTGAGTTATTAGACACTTGAGGCATGATTGATAGCTCCTATAGATGCTTTCTCATGTGCTCAAAGAGTCATAGAAGTAGAAAACTTAAGATTGGACCCCATTAGCCACACTTTTGGCCAAGAAAGGGCCATTTTGCATGTGATGGCATAGAATAGCCATATGACCTCTTCTTGCTATGAGATTTGACATGTAGCTAGATTATGTTTAGAGATTTCTGGGAAGCTAGAGTTCATGTCATTTAGAGGTCTATAGCATTTTCTATGAGCATCCAAAGTTGACATCAGAAATTCGGATTTCAGAAAATCACTGTTCATTTGGTCAGTTTAGAAATCATGTCATCCGAGGGGCAAACGTAGTCCAATGGCTACGAAATTTTATACACAGAAACTAGATGGTCACAGTGACTTGTAGGAACTAGAAGCACCTCATTTAGAGGTCTAGAGAGGAAGTTATGCAATTTCGAAGTTCCTGCCCAGAATCAGACACCCAGCCAGACCCGAGGTACTGTTTCATCGGTTTCCGGGGAATTGGCTTGGTGAACTGATCTGGAAATATTTTTTTCCTCTAGCTAACATCCACATATTTCCATAGAGATATAGTTTATGAGCATTGGATTGTTTTGGAATTAGTTAGACATTTTCAAAATCCATATCAGTAAACTGTGACAGCAAAGAAGTCCCCTCTGACCAGTGAACTATTTTGATGTCAAACGCAAAATGAGTGAGAGATTGAGACTTCTAAGTATTTTTAGCATGAAGTAGACGTCTCAAGCTTTCTAGAATGACCCAGATCATGAAGATACGATTTTTCTGCATTTAGTTATGTATTTTCCAAGTTAGCCCAGAAATGAAGCAAAATCTGCCCATAGCGAAAATGCATGTCTCCAATCCCTTTTTGCTTTCCATGAGTTTGAAGCATATAGTTGGGATTGAAATAAGTCTCAATAGTGTAAGTGAGCATGAGGGAGCATAGAGAGAGCTCAACCGGTCCATATTACTTCTAAGTGGAGCTCTACCCACACATAGTGCCATATAAGAGTAAGCATAAGGTAGAGAAAGTGTCTCCCTTATGAGTTCCGCATTGCCCATATGGGCTAGTGGGCACGTTGGGTATGAGCTAGAGGTTAAGGTGTTACATGGCCTCTCTCTTCTTTTTTTTCCCCTATCATTAGCCTGATTTTAGCTAATTTTTAATGGTGGATGTTACATAAGTTATGGCTCCTAATCAGTATAAAGAGGGCCTTGCGTTTGAGTTAGAAAAACAAAAAAGAAATGTAATTTTTACTAAAGTTGAGTGCTTTACTTTTGATCTTAAGTTTCTGAACTATTTTTGGTATCAAAGCTTGGTTCCAGAGACTAAGAACCACTAGAAAAGCTGCCTGGAAGTGGAGTCCACAAGGTGGCTTGTGAAGAGGTCACTATCAGTTTTAGAAGTCCAATTTCCAACCACTTTTCGAGAAAATAGATGTTGCCATTGTTCTCAGATGGTTAAAAAACCCTAGGGCAGGGTGTTTTGCTACCAACAGAGCATTCATGCACTGCCAGTTGTCGTCGACATGACCACACGCACCGTCACCATTGTCGTTGTTTCACGCACATCCACGCGCTTGACAGAGGTTGAAGATGATGATGTCATTAGCCATGTTAGCCTGACCTGTCCAGTCATGATGATGTCATTGATAGCTCAGCCATCCGTTGTCTGCCACGTGTCAAACCTGCCACGTCATCCAGTCCAGTCAGCCATATTTACAGTTTGACTTCTAAACTCTTCCTTATTTACATTTTAGCCCATTATATTTTGCCAAATTACATTTTGACCACTAAACTTTTCATTTGACCCCTGAATTTTCTAATATTCCATTTTAGCCCCAACATTTTTCCAAAATTACATTTCTACCTTTTAATTTCATGAAATTTCACTTCTACTCCTACACTTTTTGAAATTACACTTCTAACCCTATACTTTTGAAAGTTGTCTTTTTTCCCAACATACTAACATTGTAGTCTAGCCAAAATGCATCCATGACTTAAGCCTATGCATGAAGTTGAGATTGAAGAATTAAGGCGTCGCGTTGAAGTGTTACAGGGGATCATAGAACTCTAGCGAGTTCAATTAGATGCCCAAAGGGAAGCCAAGGGAGATGATTCTCATAGCTCATCATTAGGAGTTAATCACCGTTAGTAGAGACAGACATTTCGCAACAACGATATCAAGGTGGAAATTCCTAATTTCGAAGGAAAGCTCCAATTGGATGATTTTATGGACTGGTTATAAATAGTAGAGCGAGTATTTGAGTTTAAAGAGGTACCTGAAAAGCAGAAGGTCAAGATCGTGGCCATCAAACTAAAAAAGCATGCATCAATATAGTGGGAAAACCTAAAGAAAAAGCGAGAACAGGAAGGGAAAAGCAAAATTCGCACATGGGAGAAGATGCGTCATGAGTTCTCTTAAAAATTTCTAATAGAACACTACTACTAGGATAATTTCATCCAACTGCAAAATTTTCGATAGAAGACTCCATCGGTGGAAGAGTATACCCAAGAGTTTGAAAAACTCATGGTGAAATGTGATGTTTAGGAAAAGGAAGGGCAGACTATAGCTCACTATATTAGTGGATTAAACACTAACATTGCCCATCAGGTTCAATTGCAACAATACTGGACTTTAGATGATGTTATTCATCTAGCAATTTGTGTTGAGAAGCAGACAACCAAGAGGTCCTCATTTCAACCTTCCACATTGGCCAAGGATTTTTCCAGTTCCCCAAAAGCACAAGCTAAGTAGCCTAGCACTTTAAGATAGCCTCCACTGAAAACTACTAAGGAATCTGGTGCTAAAGTAATTAAGTGTTTAAATGCTAAGGATTAGGCCACATAACTTCTGAGTGTCCCAATCATAAGGTTATTACCAATATTGAAAGGGAAACTTATGAAGCATTTGAAGAAAAAGAAGACGAAGAGGCCACATTTGAGGGAGAAGAGCCAGTGTATGATGAAGAGTTTATTTCTGCAGACCATGGAGAATCACTGGTGGTTAGGTAAAGCTTGCACACAGTGCAAATGAAGGAGGAACCCTAGCTATGTCATAACATCTTTCATACCCGTTGCATTGCTCAAGGGAAAGTTTGTGATGTCATTATTGACAATGGAAGCTATGAGAATGTGGTATCTAACTACATGGTGGAAAAGCTGAAGCTGCTGACTCAGAATCACTCACTTCCCTGCAAGCTACAGTGGCTTAACAAAGGAAGTGAATTAAAGGTTTCTCATTGATGTCTTGTTGGTTTTTCAATTTGTAACAAATTTCAAGATGAAGTTTGGTGCAATTTTGTGCTTATGGATGCTTGTCATCTTCTTTTGGGAAGCAGTATGATCGTCGTTATATGATGGCTATGCAAATACCTATTCTTTCATGAAAGATGGGATAAAGATCAAGCTAACACCATTGCCACCTAATGAGTGCAGCCAAAGCAAAAAGGAAACCAAGCCATTAGTGTCCTTAGTTGTCAAGGAGTAGTTTAAGATGTCTAGGTCAAAAGCCCAAGCTCTGAGTTTGATTCTTATGCTTGAATCAAACAATAGGGCTACTACCCTATCAGAGGTTTAACAACTACTAGTTGAATTTCCAGATGTGATACCAGATGACATTCCATTGGGATTACCACCTATGCGAGACATCCAACATGCAATTGATTTTGTTCCAAGAGTTGTCATTCCCAATAAGCCTCCTTACAAAATGAGTCCCTAAGAACATGCAGAGGTCCAATGACAAGTTGAAAGTTGATCTGTGAAAGTGTCAGCCCTTACACTGTACTTGTTCTTCTAGTACCTAAGAAGGATAGAAGTTGGAGGATGTGCATTGATTGTTAACAAGTCAACAAGATCACCATCAAGTATCAGTTCCTGATACCCTGACTCAATGACTTCTTAGACCAGTTGCACAATACCTTTTCCAAGATTGATCTTCCTAGTGGATACCATCAAATCAGAATTCGGCCAGAAGATGAATGGAAAACCACTTTCAAAATAAGAGATGGCCTATATGAGTGGAATGTGATGCCTTTTGGGTTGACAAATGCCCTTAACATGTTCATGCATATAATGAATTAGGTGCTTCGGCCTTTCGTTGGTAAATTTGTTGTTGTCTACTTTGATGATATTCTTATTTACAACAAAAGTCAAGAGGAACACTTAGAGCACCTGCGACAAGTCTTGCAAGCCCTGAAAAGCAAAAACTTTATGCCAATTTGAAGAAGTATAGTTTCTTGACTGATGAAGTTATTTTCTTGGGATATATTAAGTTAATCCTAGTAAAGTTGAGGCCATTAATAGTTGGCCAACCCTGAGATCTGTCTGAAGTTTCCACAGATTAGCTTCTTTCTACAGGTTCATCCAAAATCTTAGCTCCATTGCTGCACCAATCATAAACTGCATCAAAGGAGACAAATTTCAGTGGACAAAGTAAGCCCAAAAAAGTTTTGAATAATTGAAGAAATGTCTAACAGAAGCACCTATATTAGCACTTTCAAATTTTGATCAAGTGCTTGAGGTCAGTTGTGATACCTTTAATACTGGAATTGGTTCTGTTTTGAGCCAAGAAGGACATCCAATTACCTTTTTTTAGTGAAAAGCTCAATAATGCCAAGTTCAAGTACTCTACTTACGATAAAGAATTTTATGCCATTGTTCAAGCTTCACAATATTAGAGTCACTATCTATTGTCTAAGGAATTCATTTTTTATTCAGATCATGAGGCCCTTAAGCATTTGAATTCCCTATAGAAAATCAATTGTAGACATGCTACTTAAAGTGAGACATTGCAAGCTTACCCATTCCTGCTTAAGCACAAGGTAGGGACTTTGAACTTAGTAGTTGATGCACTTAGCTACCATCATGCTTTGCTATCTACCATCTAATCCAAAGTCGTTGGCATTAAAACCATCAAGGAGTTGTATAAGGACGATCCTAATTTCCATCAAGCCTAGAGTGCCACCGAAACTCAACCTTTTCAGCAGTACTACGGCATGAAGGATTTCTACTTCGAGCAAAGGCTTTATGCATTCCTCAATGTTCATTATGAGAGGCAATTATCTGGGAAGCCCACAATGAGGGATTGGCAAGTCATTTTGGCCGAGATAAAATAGTGGCCTTAGTCAATGACAATTTCTATTAGCCAAGGCTTGAAAGAGATGTCAACAGACACATACAAAGATGCAGAACCTGTCATTTGGTTAAGTCTAATAGCCAAAATATGGGGTTATACATGCCACTTCCAGTACCAACAGCCCTTTGGGAGGACATGAGCATGGACTTTATCATTAGATTACCTCAAACACAAAGGCAAAAAGACTCTATTGTGGTTGTTATAGATCATTTTTCAAAGATGGCACATTTCATCCCATGCTAAAAGACTAATGATGCTGTCCAAATTGTAGATTTGTACTTCAAAGAGATTGTTCATCTCTATAGCATTCCCAAGACTATTACCTCTGATCATGATATTAAGTTCCTTAGTCACTTTTGGAGAATGTTGTGGAAGAAGATGGGAGCCAAACTACAATTCAGTAGTGCTAGCCATCCCTAAACAAGTGGATAGACTAAAGCAATTAACAGGACTTTGGGAAATCTTCTCCAAAGCTTTGTTGGGAAAAATTTAAAACATTGGAATCTTATTCTTGCCCAAGTTGAATTTGCTTACAACAACTCTGTTAATTAAGCTATAGGGAAGTGTTCGTTTGAAGTGGTTTATGAAGCTTAGCCATTTAGCCCATTGGATATGACTCCTTCACTTGACAAGTAGTATTACAGTGCTAATGTAGACCAACGGACAAAGTAAATTAAGAAGCTACTTGAACAAGTTCAAGAGAGGATTCAGAAGTAGAATTTGAGATACAAAGCTCAACGTGATAAGCATTAAAGATCATAGACATTCAAAGTAGGAGACTTGGTATGGATACATTTGTGTAAGGAATAGTTTCCAAAACAACCTAAGGCCAAGTTGTCACCAAAAGCTAATGGTCCATTCAAGATTGTGTAGACGATTAATAACAATGCATACAAGGTGGAATTGCCAGGCACTTATGGAGTTTCTGCTACCTTTAATGTTGTTAACCTTTAAACCTCCTATGAAGATGATGCAGAATTTGATTCGAGGGCGAGTCCAATCCAATCCGGGGTGGATGTAATGGATGAAACTGAAGACTTATAACTATGACTAATAACCTCCCTAATAATGGAGTTTGTAACTCCTATAACCCTCTAATAATGGAGTTTGTAACATTCGTAACTCCCCCTTAGGTTTAATGTATTCCCTTTAAGTTTATGTTGTAAATCATGGGTTCTAATTAGTATAAATAGGGCCTTGCGTTTGAGTTATGAAAACAAAGAAGAAATACACTTTTCATTAAAGTTGAGTGCTTTACTTTTCACTTAAGTTTTTGAATTATTAAAACTTCTTGTCAAAAGACTACTCAAACCAACCAAAGACAAACTCAAGCTGCATACCCATAACACCGTGAATATGTGGAAGACATGGAGAGCCATGATGAAGATTATGAAGGGGAGGAGATTCAGCCAAAAAGAAGGCCACTCAACCTACAAAGAGAACTACTGAGGAGGCTTAAAGATGAAGAAGAAGGCCTTGGGAGAGTCAAAGTCAAAATTCTTTCCTTTTAAGGAAAGAGTGATCTGAAAATATACTTGGACTGGGAGATATGTGTAAAGTAAATTTTTTCATGCCATAACTACTTTGAGGGTAAGAAGGTTAAAATTGTTGCTTTTGAATTTATTGATCATGCTCTTGTTATGCAGAAGGAGTGGATTAGAAATGGAGAGAACCCTATCTCAACATAGGAGGAGATGAACACTATCATGAGGAGGCGATTCATTCCATCCTATTTTCGAAGAAAACTTCACAATAAACTTCAACGCCTCACTTAAGGATTCAAGAATGTGCATGAGTACTACAAGGAGATGCAAATAGCCATGATTAGAGCTAATGTAGAGGAGAATCCAGAAGCAATAATGACTTACTTTTTAAATGGGCTCAACTGTGATATAGTCGATATCATGGAGATGTACCGCTACATGGAGATTCATGACTTAGTCCATTAACTTGCCAAGGTGGAAAGACAACTCAAGAGGGAGAATGTTATAAAGAAGAATTTTAAGTTCTTTCAATTCATGGAGGAATAACTCAAAGAATGATATTCTCTCTTCTTTAAATTCAAAGAAGAATGAATCTAAGAAAGGAGAAAAGCTAGTTGCCCTACCCAAGAAGGTTCAAAGCAGACTTAGTTCTTCAAGAAACTAAGACATAAGGTGCTTTAAGTGCCAAGGGAGAGGATGCATGTCTAATGAATGTCTTAATAAGTGAACCATGACTATCAACAACCATGATGATTGGGAAATTGAAGGAGAAACAACTGAAGAAGAAGAGTTATTCATAGAGAAGGAGGATAGAGAATATCTGGAAGAGGGGTGAACTCCTTGTGATTAGAATAGTCCTTAGTGCCCAGATGATGGCAGAAGAAAATGAGCAAAGAGAAAACTTGTTCCATACTCACTGCCAAATCTAAGGGAAAATATTTTTTGTAATCATAGAGGAGGAAGTTGTTGCAATGTGGCAAGCACCGAGTTAGTAGAGAAGTTGAATTTATCTATCTCCAAGCATTAACGGTTATAGAAGCTTCAATAGCTCCATAAATAAAGAGAGTTGAGGGTAACAAAATAAGTAAAGGTAATGTTTTCTATTAGTAAGTATAAAGATGAAGTACTGTGTGATGTTGTAATAATGAAAGTATGCTATCTTTTATTAGGTAGACCTTGGCAATATAATAGGCATGTTACATATGATAGTTTTCTAAACCATTATTCTTTTGTACTTAGAGGAGAACTTATAACCCTCCTTCCTATGTCACCAAAACAAGCATTAGAAGATTAAATTAAGAAGGAAAAGAAAAGAGAAAGTGAGAGTGTAAAGGTGTCTAAAAAGAAGATAGTGAAAATGAAAGAAGAAAGAGAGTAAGCTAAGAGGAGAGAGAGAAAAGAAAGAGAAATCTAAAGGGAAGAAACAAAACGAAAGAGAAGGAAAGAAAAGTTTGTCAGTGGCAAGAAAGAGTGAAATCAAGCTAGCTTTATTTTTTCAACAAAATCTCATATTATTTATTTACAAAGAAGCTATGTTAAACACTAATGATTTAACCTCTATTTTGCCTAGTGTTGTTAAGTCTCTATTACAGGAATATGAATATGTCTTTCCCGAAGAGATACCACCCGAATTGCCACTAATTAGAAGGATAGAATATCAAATTGATTTTATACCTAGAGTACCTCTACTTAACCACCTAACATCCCTCACCAATCTCAAAGAGGCTAAGGCAAGTCAAAGACAAGTGCAAGAGCTATTGGATAAGGGATATATGAGAGAAAATCTAAGCCTATGTGCGGTACTGGTACTACTTGTGCTTAAGAAGGATGGCACATGGAAGATGTGTGTTGTATAATAACCTTAACTTCAAATTATAGTAATTAAGGTTAAAGACATAATTAATAATAATAAATCAAGGTTTAAAGTCATCACAATTAATTACATCAAAAAGAAGTGGGAAAATTTGAACCTTAAATCATTAGAGACATTAACTAAACTACCACAAATATTTGAATGCATAAGTGAATCTAACCATCAATAAGATGTCTTATGGTCATTTTACTATTGATTCCAACTCACAAAAACCTTCCACAAGTGTTTTTAAATCATTTCTTAACATTACTATAGGAAGAACTAAGGTTTTTAAGTTAAATGAGAAAATTTCAAACCTTAGCTGCGGCCAAATTCCTCTTCGTTGTGGCCAATTGCTCTCGGGTTCACTCCACTCAACTTTACGGACTTCGCCGTAACTAACTTGGAGCTTTGCCGTGGCTAAACGACCCACTGAAGCCTTCCCAAGTTGCTCACCAATATTGGTTGCGGCCAATTCTACATTTTGCTATAGCTAATTACTCTCTGAAACACTACCAGACTCAACTCTCACATTTAGCTACGGCTAATTTTTTTTTGCCATGACCAATTCCTCTCTATTACCTTCCCTAGGCGACTTCGTCACTTTTGGCCCGGCCAATTTCCTTCTGTTCCTAAAACTCCCAAATTTTGTCCCATGCACTCCAATTTTCTTTCTAGGAACACTCTAGGACCACTCTTCCTCAATTGGTGAAATTCTAATGGTATTTATCTACTTGATTTACTTAGCTAATCTATCATTATCCACTTCAAGATTTAACTATTGATTTCTACTCACCAAACTATCACACATAAGCAAATTCCATAATTTAGTGACAGCAAAAGTGTTCCGACCACAAGGCGCGTATGGCCAATGCTTAATGTTCATATAGGATCAAGTCACTTATCTATTGTTAGCCAATTACAACCATAATGTTCAATTCCATGATAATTATATTACATGTGCATTTCCTATACTTGGCAATTCATGATGCAATGCGGCAATTGTATAAAACTAGTAATCTAATTACACAACACAATCTGACAAGGCTTTGCTACCAAACCATATAATAAGCTTTCATTAATTTTCTCCTTGCCACTAAGAGGTCTGGTCCTTGAAAATGTTACCCACAACCTAAGTGAGATATACAATCTCAATAACAAGAGGCCAATTTCATATATATGTATAGATTAATCAAAACAATGTAATTTCATATCATCAACACTAAAATCATCAATTTAATTTGCAAATAAACTAGTTGAGTTACTAATGACTATTGTCTTATACCAGCAATCATACATAATATGTTAATAGCCAATAACATCAGGAGTGGTCCATCCACAACACTAACTCTCTAATGAGCATAACCTGGGCTTACTGCATTCAGGGTTTAATCACAACCCAGTGCCCGATCGAAGCACATGCACGGGTGACAGCCGCACCATAGCTCTATCATGGACTCACAAAGTCCAATCATAATAATAATTCAAGTAATCAACTAATTATTTAGCATTTCAAAATCAAGTATGTGTAACAAATATTAGATTAACATGAGCATATACATGGAATTAGGAAGAATAATCCCAGTTACCTTAATGAAGCCAATTACTCTGCCTCTAGCTACCATTATGATTCAAATGCACACCAAGCCTAAAATAAGTATAGTCATCATCATTTCTAGTAATAAATCATATATCCAAAGGGTTAAACCACCAATGGCTACCTAAAAGTTACTTACCTAGCTTTTTAAAGGGGTCAATTGCACCAATTCAAGGTCAAGACAACAAAGCTCACAATGATTCACTCCCCACATCTCCATTTTCGCATATATACAAGCCATGCACCAAAAGTCAATCTAAATGATAGGAATTTAGTACATACATCTCACAAAAGGAGAGAAATCACTTACCCATATATCTAAGAGGCCAAATGGATTGAGTTGAGCCTTAACTACCAAGAACACACCATGGGACATTCCCAAATTCAGATTTGAGTCATCAAACCCATAAAATTTAGTTTTTCACCTTCATTTCCTTGTAATTTCGCATAATAGCAGAACCCATTATGAAAATCAACCCTTAGGGACATTTTCTAACAAAATAATACATAAAACGGAAGGGAAATACTTACCCAATTATCCCCCCAACCTTTAACTCTGAAAATCTTGCAACAATCATCTAAAAACCATATTTTATCCTAAGAAAAGATGAAAATTCTCCAAATGACAAATCAATCGGACTAAAATGTAGAGGAAGATAAGAGGGTCAAGTTATATAGAACCTACCTTGGCTAAATCTCCGTCCAAGAGTACAAATCTGAGCCAAAATGTTGAGAAACCCTAGCCCTTCTCCTAACATACGAATTTCTTCTCTTGCCTTTTATGTTTTTTGCTGAATGAGGGGGAGGTTGCTGAACCTTTAGGGTTATTAGGGGGAAATGGGCCAACCCATCAGTCCAAGGTCCATTTAGGCTCATTTTTAATCATTGGGCCATTGCTTTGTGAGGCGAGTTGCAGAAACTCTTGGGGTTAAGGAGGAATGTGCTGACCCAAAGGCCCAATTCCTTGTGTATGGGTTAAATAAGGGTTGGACCAAGCTTCAAGGGTCCATTATTCCAAATGGGCTTATGCTTAATATGTTGGGCCATGATATATAGGTCAGTTAGGTTCAAAATAAGTTGAGCTTCCTTAAGAATAGAGTTGGGTCATACTTAGATGAGACTAGGCCTTTAATAATGTTCTTAACACACATAATTTAATCATGGGCCCAAGTCACATTTAAATCCATAAATACTATCAAACTTCTTCAAAATGGTCCAAGTAATAATTATTATGTTAATATACTCAAATTTGTCATTTTCCTTAAGCCCTCTTAATAATAATGCTGAGTTTGTTAAACAAATTCATGAAAAGGCTAAACAAAACATTGAGAGGATGACTCAACAATATGTAGACTGTGCAAACAAGGAATGAAAGAGGATTGTATTTGAGCCAAAGGACTTAGTTTGGCTGCACCTCAGAAAAGAGAAATTTCTTGACAACAGAAAGTCTAACCTTATACCTTAACGAGATAGAACTTTTCGAGTGCCAGATAGGATCAATGATAATGTTTACTGTCACATCCGAAAATGCGACCGCGTGACGCCAAATCGAAATCAAAATTAAGATAAAAGTAGAGTCGCCACCAAATTTTTATTTTTTGAAAAAGAAAAATTTTGGAAAAAACTTTTTTAATTTGAAAAATAAGAAAAGTAGTCTACGAACCAGAAAATAAATTCGAGAGTCGATTGTGAGTGAGGAAGGTATTAGGCACCCCACAACACCCGTTACTAAGAACGGTTACCCTTAGTTAGTTGTGCAAAATTACCATGACCTTTAATTTATTTTGATTCTCCTTAACAAATCATATACAAAATAAGTAATAGAAATAAAATAAATGAAATTAAAAAGGAAGAATGAAATTAAAGAAACAAAATTAGAAAAAAAAATAAAAGAAAAGAAATTAAAAAAATAAAAATTGAACAAAAAATTTTATTTACAATGGCAGACTTGACTTAAGATTAAAGCCTAGGGCCTACGTACCCTCGGAAAGGGATCAAAGTCCATGTAGTTCGATTATAAGTTGTCTTTTGGTTTGCTTTTGTTTTGTTTTATTTTTGGCGAGAAGAGAATGAAAATAAAAATTACTTTTACTTTTAGCAAATCAAACGAACTTAGAATTGATTGATATGTTTAAATTTGTTAAAAATAAAGTTAATTTTACTTCTTTTACTCTTCTCTCATTTTTAGTTTTTATTCATTTTTTATATTTCTTTTTTTATTTTTCTTTTTGTTTTTGTTTTTCTTAGTCTTTTTTATCATTTTATTTTATCTTAAAAGAGGGTTTGAGAAAATTTTAAAAGATTGAAAAAGGGATTGTTCTCTTTTTGTTATTCTTGTTCTTGTTTTCTTTCTTTTTTTAGTTTTGTTGTTTGTTTATTTTTTGTTCCTTTTTATTTAATATTTTTGGTGAAAAGAGAAAAATATGAAAATCATTTAGACTATTGCAATTAAATAATTTTAAAATTGATTTTTATGTTTTATTTTGCAAAGACTGAATTAACTTCATCTCCTTACTCTTCTCCCACTTTGATTTTTTTTAATGTTTTCTATTATTATATTTTTTATTTTTGGTTTCTTTGATCTTTTTAATATATATATATTTTTTAAAATTTTTTTGTTTTTACATTTTCACTTTTTTAGTCTTTGATTTCTTTATTTTTATTTTTTTTGGGTTTTTGATATTTTTATTTAAATGGACAAAAGATTTTTTTCTCTTCTCTTTTGATTTTTGATTTTAATTCTTAAAATGGTGTTTTTACCCAAAAAATTTCAAATGTCTTTCTTTTAATTTTTTTTAATTTTTGTTTTTATTCTTTTTGTTGTTTTGTTTTGTTTTGTTTTACTTTTTTTTTCTAAAAATAAAACTTTCATATTTCAATTGACTTTTGATGAAAAGAGAATTAAGGTAGAAAAACTTTCGACTTTTACACACAAATGAGATTTTAATTTGCAAAAGACATAATTCATTTCACTTCTTTACTCTCCATTTTTATAATTTTTTTTGACGATTTTTCTTTCTTTAATGATTTTTTATTATTGCTAATTTTTAATTTTTGATTTTTATCAAATGAAGGATGAGGGGAGTTTCGTAGTTTGTAAAAAGGAATTTAATCACTTTTTTCAAGAACTTGATTCTTGTTTATAATTTTTTATCTTTTTTTTTTATTTTTTGGTTAGAGGTTTGAGTTATTATTATTTTTTAATTTATTTTTTTTAAATATAAATCATCAGAATCCAAAAATTGATAACATAATATTATAAAACTCAAATATCAAGGGGACTTATTGTCTCACATGATTCTCTAGCTAATCTCTATACACCTGAGGGGAGAAGGAATCCCACACGGCAACTCTAATAATAATGATATCCTATAATGAAGTAGCACATTTTTTCTTTTTTACAAGTATCTAATAACTTGTGGCTGTGTGTGTTTCGTGTCTAATCAAACAAATATCATAATTCTAAACAATATTTACAAAGATGATAAAAAATATGACCACTTATTTGTCTTCGCACCCGTCTGCTCTCTTAATGCTCCTCTTGATGACCCATAGGGTATCTCTTGCAACCATCTCCTCAAGTAGCTTCTTGCCCTCTTGTTTCCATCAAATCATGAGCCTCCAAGTCGTGGGCCTCACACAGAGAAAACAGAATGGGCATTAGTTTCCATGAAACCTTATTCACTCATGAAGCAGCATAACGTCCTTGCACTAACACGCAAGGTCATCATGTTTATAATCCCATGACCTACGATGCGTTAAATTAATAGCCATAGAAAGCCACATCTATAACATAGCAGAGTGCATGGGTAGGGTTCCTATGTCAAATTATACTCAATACGAGGATTGGATCACGCTAATGACATCAACGTTACAAGCTCAAACAAACTGGGCGTTGCAAAATAAAAATAGAAAATGGAATAGAATTAAAACAAAGTTAGGATTGAGCTCACAACATTAGGGATACACCAGCAGATTTTAACAGAATTCGTGCCCATTTCCAGACTAAAAATTAGGCTCAATTCACGCTCATCAATCATTAAGGCAACATGTAAACTATGGACAGGATGTTCCCCACAATCTCAAGCTAAGAACCAAACTATAATCACACTCAAAATTACTGGAGTAGCAAGGTAAAATGAAAGCAAACACATTATGATTCTGTAGACTCTCCTTTTCTGGCAACTATGGTCAAATACTAAAACTCAACTAGATTTTCTATCAGGCATTTCATCGAGCACCTATTGTGCGTGTCTTAGGATATATGCAGAGTAGCATATTCGGACTCCTCCCACGAATATTTGGTAGGAGAGTATTATCCAGTATTCCAATCCCAGCACAGACCATCAGCAATCAAACGAAAATTCCATTGAAAAGCACAGACAGCAATCCAGTTTTGTGACTTACCTGTGGGATGTCAGGGAACAAACGAGTTCTTCCCCGCGCTTCCTTCTCAGTCTCGATATCTGCCTTCCCTCGATCTTGCACTCCTCTCTACCTCGTTCTCTCGCTTTCAACCTCTCTTGATTCGAAGACTCTCCGGTTCTCCTCAAGCTCTTTATTTCGATCCCTTTCCTTCGATTCCCCTTAGCCTGAACCTAAACCTCGATTTCTGCTCCTTTCTTCGTTCCCAGTACTCTCAGACTCCCCCTCCATCTATCCCTTGATCGATTTTGATCTCTCCCCTAGTCTCTGAATCCCCTTCTATTTTCTTCAATCCGAAAATCTCTTTTTCCTTCTCTCGAAAACTCCTTCTCGTTCTCTCAAATCACCCTCGCTTTTTTTTCTTCTCTCTCGGTCTCCTCCCCGAATTTTTTTCTCTCTAGTCGCCTCCTCTCCGTCGATTCTTCTTCTCCTCCTCGGCTTCTCTCCTTCACCTTCCTTTTTTTTTCGACCTCTCCCCCTTCTTCTTCGACTTCTCGCCCCTTTTTCTCTTTTGTGCCTCAGAGCTCCCTATTCAAACCTCCCTCTTCGAAGCCAATCCCCCTCTCTCCCTTTGAATAAGAAAACCCCCTTTCCTTTTATTTTGATCCGTCTCTTTTCCTCAAGCCTCATATCTGTCCCTGCTGCTTTTCTTTTTTCCTTTTTCTGTGTCTCCTTGCCTCTCTACTTCTTACTGGCACGAGGCAGACCCTCGAAGGTGGTGTTGGGGTCAAAACGCAGGGTTTTTGCGTTTTGACCTCAACTAAATTTTTTTTTTGCCTATTGCATTTTGGTTGGGCTGATGGGTTGGAATTACGCTAGACTTGGGCTGAAATTCCTTCTTCTCTTACTATTCTCTTCCTTCTCTCTTTTTTATTTGTTTCAATTGAGCTGATTAATTTTTTGGGCCCAATCGGTATGGGCCTGTGCTAGAAAAGGACTTGAGCTTTTCTCTTTTTTTTTTTAATTTTCATTTTTTTCTTTTCATCATTTTTTTAGGCTTTGGGTTTTTTTCTCTTTTTTTTATTTTTATTCTGATTTTTTCAATTTTTTTGTTTTCTAAAGCTTTTAATTTAAATTTTTTTATTTTTTCATTTTCTCCTACTTTTCTATTTTCTTTCTTTTGTTTTGTTTTTTTTATTTATATTTTTTTTAATTTGATTTTATTATTATTTTTGTAACTTGTCCTGACAAAATACGGTGTTCACATTTACAAAATTGATTTACTAAGTGAGTATGGTGTAAGTACTACTTTCAACATTTTTTTTATCTTTCCTCTTATTTTGGTATAGATTTTGTAGAGTCAAGGATGATTCCTTTTCAAGAGGAGGAGGATGATATGAACCAGGCTTACATGGAGAAGGATGTTAATGCAAATCATGAGATGAAATTAGCTAGCTCAAAAGAACAAGCTAATTTGAAATGTTTAAATAACTTTTTACATTTTCCAATTGGACTTATCACAAGAATAAGGGTTAAAAAACTTAAAAAAGCATTGAGTGGACTTGTTCAAGAAACTTGAAACACATAAAATTTTGACAAATTTAATTCAAGTATCAATCAGGACGTCCCCAATATTATTTAGGGTAAAGATGGAGTTACTGGAGCTATTTTTGATTAGAACAATGTAAATTAAAGAGCTTGGATCAAGGGCCATGTATAGATTGATTCATTTGGGCTAAATAATGCATTTATGGGCTAAATATGCTGACTTCTAGAAACCTTATGTATTTGAACAAAAATTATAATTAATTAGGCAGATTCTCTTTCCTTTTTTGTTTTTTTTAAAGATTAAATTATTTTGTATTCCTAATTTCTAGGCCATTTAATTAGGATTATGCAATTAGTTTCTTAATTTTTCTCTAATAAGCAGATTTAATTTACACTATAAATACATATATTCTACCTCTATTTGTAATCAAATTAGAAGTACTAGAATTTTTTGAGTGTTTCTTTAATTGTGAGAATATTATCTTTCTTTTGCTTTTATGAAACCTTTATCTTGTTAATCTATCATTGGGTTGGTGACTCAAATTTGCAAAAGCCCTCAATTCATGCTTCAACCCAAGTGCGTCATTGTGTGGCTTAGTTCATCATGTTCATGGTTGGGCAGTTGTCTAAATAACAGGTCAATGTTCCTATAATGTTGGTTGGTGATTTGCTTTTGTCAGGTCTTGAACCATCATCTATCTTTCAAGTTATACTACGAAGATGAGGCCACCTCATGATTTTGTATCAGACTCCATTGCATTACATAGGCCAATTTAAGAACTAGTAGCCATTTCATACATCAAAACAACTAGTATACATACTCTCATACTGATACACTTGGTTCCATCATAAGATATAACAATATCCATCATTTTACATCATAAGCTATCAATGATATAACAAATGTACCATTCATACCATACTAATGCAATCATCAAAATTTAGTACATATTGTACTACTAATACATATTTTTAATGTCTAACTTCTTGCAACTTCCTTGCCTTTGCTTGGTGACCTTGAAACTATTAGTGGGAACATATGGGTGAGATTCTAGAAAAAATCTTAGTAGTCAATCTTAAACCAATCAATGCATACATAAACACCATGAGAAAATGCAATGCATGTAGTGCAAGAATGCCAATCATATGTCTCATGTAACTCAAATGCAGCTTTTAACATAAAAAATTATTTCTATCAAGACATAGCATCAGCAAACTAGCTAAGCTCGACTACACTCAACTCGGGCCAAGGAAGAGCTATTGCACTCAATTCCATGCCATAGAGAGCTAAAAGCTGAAAAATATGTCAAACTCATACATAAAGCTCATAATGGATAACATATTAAGATATAACTCATGGATACACCAAGTAATAACATATACAAGCATCTCAACTTAATCAAGTATTCAAATGCATGCAAGATAAGGAGATGAAGCTATCTTAAAGCTTGAGAGGCTTCAAGATACCACTAACCCACTTGCTCTTGATTTTTCTCTTATCTTTCTTTCACTTGGCACCTATACTTTGGTGAGTTTGGGGTAATTTGGCCTACACATAGCAATTACAAGGTAAATTAATCCATTTGGATTCATTCTAGGTCTTATAATCATCACTTAATCCCATTAGAGCTTAATATGGAATTTAAGGCTAGTTTATATCCAATAAGAAGCAACCCTTGGTTTTCACTTTCTAAATCCTAAACTCTCACGTGCTATAAGTCTTATAACTCTAAAGAAACTCATTTGAATTATCATATGCATGATTAGAGAGGTTTAAAACTAACTTGCATCTTGAAACCTTTTTAGGCCCTAAAAATTCAATTTTCAATTTAGGGCTCCTAAATTCAATCTAATGGTTTTATAATTATTTATTCATCATATCTAAATCTCTTAAATCATTAGAACTAAAGAAAATACTCCTTAAGTGCTCTATCCTTACCTTGGCCGAAACTACCCATGCATAGAGACCAAATGGAGTTTTATTTCTTCTCTTTGGGAATTTGATGCATGTGAGCATTCCTTAACTTCTCTTTAGTCTAATTATACTCTCATATGGCTTAAATTATCCTTTTATGGTTCCATAACTCTTTAGGCGCAATTAAAACCATAACTATCCTATCTTGATTTCTAAAAGCTCTCTTAATGATTCCAATTGCATATTCTTACTTTCCATGCCTTAAAACCCTTGTTCCTATTCTGTTTTGGCCGAAAATCCATCCTCTAGAGATGACTGAACATGGAAAGGGAGAAAAGGATAAGAAAAAGCAAGTTTCTATTAAGATACATACCTTGCTTGACTCCTTATTAGATAGAGATTCTTGTGGTGCTATTAGTTTCTTCTAACTCTCTCCTCCTTCCAGGAGTTCAGCCACAAACTTACCTTTTTCAAGAAACTAAAACCACCCATAAATAGAGCTTAGGGAGGTGAAGAAGATTAGTGAATGTTATACTATGAAAAAGTGAAAAATTCTTTATTAAAATGGCTCTCCATTCCTCTTCTTCCTCCTCATTTTTGGTGCATTTTGGCTCTGATTTAGAATACTCTAAGTTGATTAGGAGGGGCTAGAAATGTGGCTAGCCTGAAATAAGGGAGAAAGAGAGATTTTTATAACAATTACAAAATTTTTGTTACATCCTACAACTTTGATCTCTCTACTTAAGCTCATTTTAAATCCTTTTTGAGTATCGTCTTTTTTATATGAAAATTTTAGTACTCTAGTTTATTAAAAACATTTGCTTCCAATTTTATAAGGTTCAGAGCTATCTCAAATTGTTTGGACAAAGTTCATGTCAATTGATAATCTAAAATGCACACTAGAGGAGTTTTTGTCATTCTAACAGTTCTTATAGTTTTTTTGGCCTTTGAGAACTCTAGGAAACTTAATTTTGCCATTTAAAACTTCCTTCTTTAAGTTTCTAAAAATTGTCCAAAATTATAATTTTGCCACTGTCCTTTCAAGTTAGTCTGTTTAGTTATTTTGGCTCTGATTTCGGGCTACTCCTAAGTTCTTATCCTTATTTCTGGATGCTTAGATTATCATTTTATTCTTACTTGACCTTAATTTATTTTATTTTGGGACTCTCTTTAATTATCTTGGTGAATTCTAGTTTAGTTTAAATCAGATGTTACAATATGTGTACTATTCCATTTGCCTATTTGGTTATTGAATGAAAACTTTAGCCAATAAAAAGTCATTAAACTAAGTATGTGTAAGGGAAATTGTAAAAACACTATACCTAGTTACACAACTCTTCATCTTAATTTCTTTCTTAATTGCTCTGTGGTAGAAATCTGCACAAAAGAACAATGAGCATATGAAATTAAGTGAAGTAATTATGTGTGCACCATTTAGTGAGGCTTTGATTACTTTGGAGTTATAAAATAAGTATGAACACTGCTAATAAACATGACACATACACTTGTAATATGGATCAATAAGTCTATTTAAAATGTTGCCCTGTGCTTAATATGAGAATATTCAATATATGCCAATCACTGACGTATGTTTTTGAGTGTCCAATGCTTCATAGATTTGAATATTCAATTAGATCCACTTCTCCATACTATTCTGTGCTATTATGCATCACGAAGAGTGGTATAAACAAACATACATGTTAGCCATTAATACATTACCTTTCAAGTCTTTCTTGAAGTAGAAAGTTCATTCATTCTCATTAAAGGTTTAAAATGCAACATTTCCTCTTATTTAAATCACATTGTAAAATTGAAATTTAAAATAAAAAGTTGAGCTAAATCAACTTTAAGGCTTTTTTTTTTCTCCATCAAGTGCACAAGAAAAATGTTACAATATTAATTAAATCATAGTCCTAAATTCATATCAATCTACCTTTATATGTAAATAATATACTTAGTCATCCAATGAACTCATAAATGCCTAGAATTTAAGAAGAATGCTTGATGCATAAAAAAATAAGGCATCAACTTTTGAAGTCAGTTCATTATACCATATATCAGTCATTATTTCTACACCACTAACTAATTTAGGCATAATCATAGGAAAGTTTTAAAATGAATATTCCTAGCAAGTCATGCCCAAGATCCCTCAATGTGGGTGCTGCAAGAGATGACATTGTTTAAAACACATGAACCATTAATAATTATCTCTCCAGTCTCACTAAAACAAGTGGCCAAAATGTTAATGCTAAAAGAGAGGATGAAAAATTTAAAAGAGTTAAAGAAGGAAAAACAAAAAAAGATAAAGAAAAAGGAATTACATATAGAAAAGAAATCTTCCTCTTTTAATAGGAAGGAACTCCAAGCTACACTATTATCATACAAATTCTTTCATGATATTATCTTCCTCCCACTCTACTCGATATAGAAAACCCCTAACCACCTATTAAAACAAATTCAAAGATAATATCACTTAAAAGTGAGCAAGCAAGAATCAAGTTTTGGTCATTAATATCACTTAAAAAAATAATGATACAACTGTACAACAACAATAACAATAATAACAACAATAGGCCTTTTCCCACTTGGTGGAGTTTGCCATACAACTATAAATGCAATAAACTTATTATATAATTAGACTAGAAGAAAAATAAGTCTCCAAACAAGTGTAATCAAGGAAAAATAAAAATTAAAGAAAATCATCAAGCTGTTATCGTATGATCATGAAATACACATTATGAAGTTTCGACTATAATTTAATAAACAATTTATTATGTATTATTAGAAACTAATTTGATGTAGTAGAGATGATAAGAGAGGAAAGCTTCATGACTTGGTGATTGTCTAAATTTTTATGGTTGAAAAGAGAAAAGATTTTGAAAGCAATATAACATTTTTATTATAGAAGAACTATGATTTTTTGAAAGGTCATAACTAATTTCTCATTCTTATAATTTGGTAGAGTCAGTGTATGTGTTTTGCCTTTTCATATCATATTGTACTTTTACCTATTTTGATATACTTATTTGAAGGCTTATCATAAGTTTTTATTAGCATTTTCTATTATTTTACACATAATTTTGTTGAAATTTAGTTCTATTGGTGTTTAATATTTGTGTGATTAGGTTATTTAATCATTTGATCTTTGTTAATAGTTTGTAAAAAACAATTACATGTGTTTTTATTGTTTTTGTAGGTGGATAAGTATTAAGAAACAAAGTCTAAAAGGTTCAAAGCAAAATGGAATTAAAGTGGAAAAAACTAAAAATTACACTTTTAGCAGCAAAACCCAATGCTGGTGCTTGGTCGCTTAGGCAATTTACAGTATCACCTATGTGATCCAAGTCCCACATTGCTCACATTTTGTATATTTTGGATGTGGGAAGGCTATATATAAGGTCCTTAAGCTTTGGGAGAAGGAAAGGATGATCACTTCTTCATTCTAAGGCCTTTAGAATATTCTTAGGTTTTAAAAAGATAAATTTTGATGGAGATAAAGAGAGCATGACATCAATTCCTCATTCTTTGTTGCTCTTCTCAATATTTTGTGACAAGACTTCAGTATTGGAGCAATTCTTTTTATCATTCTTTTGCTTTTATTTTGATTAGCATTTTATATTTTGTTATTTAATTTAGGATTAGATAGAATTGGTTGATTGTATTATACTAAAGTTTAGTGACGATATATTGTTATTTCATTTCATTTATGAATTATACAATTTTTGTTTAGTGCCTTTATGTGATTGCTCTTTCTATTTGATTGATGATTGTGATTTAGGTTTGTCTAGTAGAGTTGTTGGATTTCATAATCAATTAGGGAGCTTAAGTAATTACACAATTGTTCCTTATGTGGTTTCATTTCATAGAGTTAGCATTTTAGGAAGTTAATGGTGAATCATACACCATTTCATTATTAACCTACAAGGTGTTTGATGGAATGTAGCTAAGTCTAGTTAGTGTAATTAGTCTAATAGATTATAATGCATTAGCTAAACTTTAAACTAATTAATTGTGAATTCATCTAGTAAAGCCTAATCATAGTTAATTAGGCTAGACTTCACTAAACATTAATGCATCCTATGAATAACTAAACTTAAGTAGGCCAACTTAAGGGAGATTAGGATTAAGATAGTTCAATTTGACTCATAGTAAGTTGATACCATAAAAATTCACTAGCTGTAGTGAGTTGAGATACAACATTGAGCTTTGTTCATAATTAGGTGGTTAGTTAGTGTTTATTTAGTCTACCTTTGAGTCTTTTGACTATTTGAGTCTTTGGTTTTAATATTTTTCCTTTGTGCGTGTGTTTGCTGCTAATATTAGTTTGTAAATAAGTAGGGAGACCTATGATACTTGGTGTATATTAGACAAATCTAAATTGCAAGTATGTAATAACTAAACTCTCAACACCTAATTAAAAATTTTTAGAATCATAAGTAATCAATCTTTTTTAGATCAAGACTCGGATACTTGAGTTTATTATATTAGTTGAATGACTAGTGTATTTACTAACACAAGGTTCAAAAAAGTCGCATCAAACAACATCATTAGTAGGGAAAAGAACCAAGATCTAAAACTAAAATTAGCAAATATATGTATAGAGGAATTTCAATCTCTTAAGGAATTACTATAGCAATTACTAGAAAAAAGACAAACGCTTAGGAAGGGCAAGAAATTCACAATGAGTCGACTATCGCACAATGAGAGAAACACACACACACACACAGAGTTAGAAAGAGAGAGAGAGAGAGCGGGGGGGGGGGGGGGATAGAGGAAGGGACGATGTATCAGCAATGAGAGATGATGGTGGAACAGTGGAAACGACAACACGCAAGGGGAAGAGAAATTCGCAAGAGGAAAGCAAAGTGAGCTATTGTAAAAGAGGTTATAGATTTTGACTAGACTGTCAAAATTTAGCAAGGGAATGGAGAGGGAAATTCCCTCATTGTTCCCTTGTTAATTTTTTTTTTCTTGTGACTTAGTAAAGGAATATCGAGGCCAAATCCCTCACTAAGCGTAAATATATCTACAGCTGTTTTAGCAGGAGAAATTTTCCCTGCTAAACTCTTAGCGATAGAAATTTTTCTTACTATTTCATTGCTAAGTGGTTGTAGAATTTAGCGCAAATATTCACGCATTTTTCTTCTCGAATTCCTTTGAATCATTGAGGGATTAACAGTTTTTCACTAATCCTGTGTTGTTTCACAAAGGATAGCAAGGGAAATTGTCCCTTGCTAAATTTACTTTATTATTATTATTTTTTGGTGTAATGATGTTGATTTTCACTTCCTTGGAGAGTTATTGTGGCTTAGGATGGGCTGATATCAAGATTGGTGATTAATGGGGTTTTAAAGATGTTTTGCACCTAGGGGTTTTGTGGGAAAGGGTTAAGGGAAACCGGTTGAAATGAAGAGATCTTTAAGGTGGTGGTACAACAAGAAGGTTTTTCAAAATGAGACAAGATCTAGGATTCATCGAAGAGTTTTGAAAGGCTAAATTCATAAATATGCTCTGTGAATGGAGCCATGGGACACCGTTCAAGATCGCTCAAAAGGAGATTTATCCAAGTTGGGGTGATTATCGTGTCTGAGGTTGGGTGAAGAAGATATGCATTTTAGATATTTCTTAGATGGTATTCATAGACATTACAGCGAGGAGGATTGCTAATTTTATCTTGAAAATAGGGTGCCGGCCATATGAAGGGAATGACTAATGCAGAAAGACTAGGGGATTCTTGTTTGAGAGGAGACATGTTGAACTAAGGAAGCATCCTTGGAGCTTTGAGTAACGGTGTCACGGACTCTTGATTTGAGGGTGTGAAGAAGAGCGTTAAAGAAGAAGTCTATTTATAACGGGGTTCATGAATGTTTTAGGGCTGCAAACAAGAGGAACTTACATGCTTTAGAAGGTAGCTTTTGAAGCATGAGTGGAAGAACTTAAGGTTGCATGGTTTAATGACAGGAAAGTGTGAATTAGTGTCTATAAAAGATAAGATGTTTTTTGTGTATCGTTGGGAGTAAGGTTTAAAAGGGAAGGTTGATCTTCCGGGATAATGGTTTTCTAAAGGAGGGGGAATGAGCTAGAGGTGGAGAGAGTAAATGGGTTAGGAGATTTAACAGGTGGCGTCGGAAATAAAGGATTAGAAAGAGTAAAGAGTAGCTAGGATAAGCAGAAGATACTGATATGACAATAGGCAAAGCTAAGGTTTGAGGGTGGCTTGAAGACCTTGGTTCAGAAGATTCAGAGGCCATGAGCTTGTTATATGGTGGTTTTGTTCAAGGCAAGAAACAAGTTGTTTTATTTTTAGAGGTCGGTGGGATCCAAAGTGTTGTGAAACTTTTTAAGCCAAGTAAAAGAGAGCAGATCGGACCAAGGCCCTGTTTTTTAGCAAAAGGAGAAGAGGGGAGCTCGCCAATGTTTTTCCATAAAGGTTTTGAAAACATCAATGCTTTTGAAGATGGTCATTAACTTGGATTCAATTAGGTTGATAGTCAGAAAGAGTTTTTTCTATACAAAGGTAAGCAAAGCTTGCATGCGCATACTTTGCTAATTGGGCATCAAGGGCCACCATCTTTCCACGCAAATTTCTAATGACGGTTAAGATTTTTTATGTTTGGTATTCTATAGGGAGGTAAGGGAGACAGATGAAGATGGTCGACAAAATTTTTGCGGAATATAGAATGGAAGAGAAGTTGGGAACCCATTGTTGAACTAGAATGGACTCACTACAAAGGTACCAAGGGATGGAAGTGAGGATTCTAAATCTATCCTCACTAATAATCTGGTGGATGAGGAAGAAGTTTAATCCAAGGTTTAGGATCTTAAGTCTTTCTTTTAATCTCCAAAGGTTTTGCAGTTTAGTTTTCAAATAGTACAGCTTGAGGGAAAGAGCCTGTGGTACAAATAATAACCGTAGAGAACCATCTAGAAAGGAGCTGTAAGTTCTGTTTAGAAAAGAGCTATTAAGGAATATAGTTTGAGATAGGTGTATGGGAGGGGCAATGACATGGAGGGGAAGTTTGGTAAAGATTATGATATAGGTAAGAAATACGCATGGGAAAGGGTGTTGAGATTTTTGTAAAACTTTTAGCACTTGATTGGAGGTTGGTTTGACGGTGGGTAGAGTGAGATGGAATGGTTTGAGCAATTTAACAAGACCTTTAAAAGCCAAAGAGTGGGGTGTTTAGAAACCATCCCACGTCTCAACTTTCAAACTACTTCAAATTGATTGGGGTTTTGATGGTTTGAGTTTTTTTTTTTACAATTTTATTTTTTTAACTCTCTACATGTTTATGTTTTTTTTTAAAAGGTTAACATCATTAAGATAATATTAAAAATCTTATCTTTCAAATCCACCTCATTCTATTAATGGCATTATAACATTTATCTGAACAATCAGTGAATAGTTAAAAATCACCACAGCTGAATCTCTCCTGTGGAAAGGATTCAATAAGCATGGTTGACGAAGGTGATAATACTTACCAACAGATAAACAACGTATGTGTAGAATTGTTTTCTATTAGTAGGAATCATAGGGCTAGGAGGGGGTTGGATTGTTTGCTACTCTGATACTATGCTGGGTTCCTTGCAATATAAATAGAATTTATTTATATTGTTTGTACCATATTTGTTATATTTTTATAATTATTATTATATCTATTAAATCACTATCAAATCATTACTTTAATCATCAAATTATTATTTTTATTTTAAAATAGAGGCATAATAGTAATTTCATATTTTATTTACTCACAAATTATATTCTCTTTCTAATTTCATCATCCAACCAAACAATCTATTAGAGTAATTTGAATTATTTAAACAAAGACTTAAATGATTCAGATTTTTCTTAATTTAATTTAATTTTTTATTTTTTTCAATTTTAAAAAAAAGGAAAAAATATAATAAAGATAATTTTTAAACTTTAAACAAACAAATAACTTTGTCATAGTTAAAAGATTATCTTTACATTTTATTTTTTTAATTATTGTTTAATTTCAACAATTTTTTTATTTTAAAAGAAATAAAATATAAGATAAAGATAATTTTTCAACTTATGATAAATAAAATTATTTGTTTGATAGAAGTTAAAAAATTATTTTTTTACTTTGTTTAAATTTAAAAAAATATCAAAACAATATTAAAATTATAAAAAAGTGAAATAGACGATCTGCTCAAATTGGAGCAAGACAATCAAAATGCAGCGAGAAGGACTCTAATTTGCACTTGCAGAGACTATTTGAGCCCAAGACTTGGAATTTTTTTTTTTTTTTCAAATCATAGAAACCAAGGTCCGTGGGATATGGCATTGCGGAAGAAGTCCCTGTGTTTGAAAAAAGGCGAGAACACTGTGTGCTTGTGCTGTGAGGTGTGTGAAAAAAAAGCTGCAGATGTTCTGGAAGACTTTTTGAGAAGAGGGGCTTGATAATAGTGACAAACTGTGGGTCTATTGAAGTCAGGAATGAGATAATGGCACAGCGGTTTTTTAGTTATTAATAATTAATTCTTATTCAGATTAATGTTAATTTGATTATAATCAAATATAATTAAAACTTATAGACCTATATAATACAAAATCTTAACAATATATATATATATATAATATAAAAGTATATAACTAAGCCCAAAAAGATTATATACAATTTCTTATATTTTTCAATTAAAATATAATAAATATAATTTTTATCACTCAAGATTATATAATTATATATTTTAAAAAATTTTTATATATGTTACAATTTTATTAAAAAATTTGATAATAAAAATATAAAAAAATAAAAATTTATAATTAAGTCTAATCTTTAAACCAATCTATTATATAATATCATATTTTTGTCTAAATCATCATAATAAATGACTAAAATGAAACTAATATAGATTTTGAATCAAATGACATATTTTCCTTAAAAAAAGATTTGAGGTACATGGTTAAATCTTTATCCTGCTTTATATTTTCAGAGTCTTATACTTCTTAAAAAAAAACTTATAATATTGATAAAAAAACTCATAATAAGAATTAACTTTCTCTAGTTTTAATTAATTTTCAAAATACTGTTAAAATAAATTTTAAACGTAAAAGTCTACGAATGAAATTGTACTTTTAAGATAATTAAAATAAATTAACTCGAGTTCCTTCGGGACATCTGATAAAATTGGAACGATATAGAAAAGATTAGCGTGGCCCTGCGCAAGGATGACATGCACAAATCGAGAAAATAAATTAACCCGAATAAAATTTAAAACTTCAACTATGCCGTCTTCGTGTTGCACAAGTTGGAGAGAAATATTAATTATTAATACCCACAATATTGTCGCTATCATCAAAGAGCCAGCGTCTCCAGTGGATTTGTGGAAAAGAAATAGAGAAAAATGAATTGAGTCTCTCTCTTTTTAATATATCTTTGAATTGGAGAAAATTTTTGCCACAATCAAATCCTTGTTCTCAGAAAGTCTTTTGGAACATTCATTAATTTTAATTTAGATCACCTAAGATAAAATGAAGGGAAAGAAAGACGAAAAAGCAAGATCTACGTGTGTGGATCCATAGAATAAATGTGGACTTCATCTCTCTCTCTTCCTCTTTCCTCAGAACCAAATTCAATCCCTACAGTTTTCCTTTTTTTCCACACATCTCACAGCACACACACAGTGTTGTCACCTTTTTTCAAACACAGGGACGTCTTCATTAGAGCTTGAATAAGCATGTTGAACCTGTCTTCCACAATGCCACGGAACTCCATGGAAGTCGGTGGCACTGCCACCGAATTTTTTACTGTTAAAGATTTGACTCAAAATATTTTTTCTTCCATGTATGTGGCTCAAAAAGTCCAGTTGCAGACGTAGAGATATACAATCACCGTCTCCTTCGCCTAATTAATTATCATTACCTACCGTTTCAATTTGAGACCCCCTTAATCAAAATTTCCCCTTCCTTTATTTCTCTTTCCGTCGATTTCATAACATTAAGCAATGGCTAAAACAGACATCGACGTTGTGTGCGTCACCGGAGCCAACGGCTTCATCGGCTCGTGGTTGGTCCGAACCCTCTTGCAAAACCCTCGCTACGTCTGCATCCACGCTTCCATATTCCCTAACTCCGACGCCTCTCACCTCTTCGTTCTCCACCCAGACGCCAAGTCCCGCATCAAGCTTTTCGAGGTCGATGTGCTCGACGCCGCTGCCGTCAGCCGCGCCGTCGACGGTTGCTCCGGTGTGTTCCATGTGGCATCCCCTTGTACCCTCGAAGATCCCGTCGACCCACAGAAGGAACTCGTGCTTCCGGCGGTTCAGGGCACTCTGAATGTTCTAGAAGCAGCCAAGAAGTTCAACGTGAAGCGCGTCGTCCTCACATCTTCCATATCCGCGATGGTCCCAAACCCTAATTGGCCCCCAAACAGGGCCTTCGACGAGTCCTCTTGGACCCATCTTGATTACTGCAAATCGCGGGGGAAGTGGTACCCGGTGTCGAAGACGCTCGCAGAGAGAGGCGCGTGGGATTACGCGGAGAAGAATGGGATTGACGTGGTGGCGATTCACCCTGCAACGTCTCTGGGTCCTTTGCTTCAGAATTCGCTGAATGCTAGTAGTGCCGTGCTTCAACAATTGCTTGAGGGATCAAAGGATACGCAGGAGTATCACTGGTTGGGGGCTGTGCACGTGAAGGATGTGGCCAAAGCGCACGTATTGCTGTTTGAAAGTCCAAATGCTTCTGGTAGATATCTCTGCACCAATGGTATCTATCAGTTCTCCGATTTTGCCAACAGGGTGTCCAAGTTATACCCTGATTTCCCTGTTCACAGGTTTGCATTTTCCTTCCTCTTTTTTCAGTTTTTGTTCCTGTTTGGTTTATTAGAAACTGTTGAGTGTGAGGATGAAATTGGACTTGGTTTAAAGAGTGGGTGATCCACTTTGATGATTCTTCTTACCATAGTTGTTGACTTTGTGAATCCATTCCTGCTTCCGAGCAACGTGGCTAAAGTAAACAGTGCTCCATATGGATTCCAGATGGACGTGCTATAGTTTTAGCCTTTTTGGTTTTGGTTAGACTTCATCCGTCCATAAAGAGATATATAACATGTTTTATTGTCCAATTCATTATTCATTCATTCAGAGTAACGAATGCAATGTCATGTAATTATTATTTAAAAATTAGAATTTGTAATTTAAGGTAATTGGAATAATTTAAGATGTAATTATAAATTTAAATAAAACTTTTTAGGCTTAGAACTATGTTAGCTTGTTAAAGCTAGGGTTAAATTAAGGTATATCTTTTTTTCTTTTTTCTTTTTTAAAATATGCATGTAGTCACTTGTATTCGTTTCTCCTTGCTTGTTGAATATTGAATGAAAATTGTATTTTTGAGAAATTTTGTTAGTTTTTCTTTTATTTTTTTTCATTTCTTCTCTTTTGATTTATTCCTTGTCTTTATTTTTTTAATAAACTGTTATACTTAAAAAAAGAAAAAAGAAAAGAAATTTGGTTTATCCTACTACGTTTGGACTTTGGAGCTATATAGTTTCCTTCCATTCTGCAATGATTTCGACTTCCCCACATTCAGATAAGAACTACTTTTCCTTTGATTTTCATAAGTAGTTATCACCCGTTGAGGTTGTAGGTGGATTCTTGAGGTGTCTCATCTTTAAGTTGCTTTTGGTAGGTGGGAAAAAAGATTGAAGAAATGTTAAAATGGGGAAAAAAAAGAAAAAAGTGAGCAAATAAGATGAGAAATATACTCTATTTTTACTTTGAAAAAAGTAATAAAATGAGATAAGTATTGTTGAATAATAATAACAAAAGTATAATAAATATTTTTTATTTTTTTGATAAAATTTTATTCCCATCAGTATTTAAACCGTGATACCAAACTGATTGATATACAAAATGTAAAAAAAAAAAAATGTAATTGTATAGGGAATAAGAAAAGTAATTTTAATGATAGAAATAATCTTTGTATTCTTATTTTAAACAAATAATAAAAAAATGATGAGATTTTTATTAAGTAATAATTATAAAAATATAATAAATACTGTACATGAGATATATAAATGTAATTTTTTTCTATAAAATTACCAAACGGGCCCTTGTTCACAGGGCTTGGAGTACATTATTGGTTTGCGGATTGATATGGATAATAAATTACACTTATGTTACCCAAGGCCTATTCCATGTGTCTGAAATTCTAGTTTGAGTGCCTTTTGTATTATCTGCTCTTTAGTACTGGGCTTTCTGGTTGATTTGTTTGATGTATCACTGGCTTCCCCTATGTAGGGGGAAGATGTAGAGGGATAAATTAATGAGAACATTAATAGTGTAAGGAGGATACAAGGTGGTAGGTTACTAATATAATAATATCACTATTGACCATGGGCCTATGACTCTTCCATTAATCATGAAGATTTCTACTTGTAAGGAAGAGATACAGGTTCAACTCCCAGTGGAGTAGTTAGCTGAATATGATGGAAAGTTATGGTTTGGGTTGGAGAAGGGGAAGACCGTACTCTTTTGCCTGCTTTAATTATTTTGCACCTTTGTGGAGAAACACAAGCGAAACCTCCTCTTGATAGAAAATATATAAATTACACATGGAGACTTTGAATTTTGTATCACAATGTTATGTTTCTGTAAGTGTCCATACCTTGTAAGATAAAAGACATTCAATTCGGACTAGAAAAGGCATGGGGTTTGGTAACTTGATTAATGATTCTGAAAAATTTGTTGACAAGTCAGCATGCCCAGCATGTTAGGTGAAATTAGGGGAAGAAATTGGTGGGGAGGAAAAGTGATAGTACAACACGAGGAAATCTAGATTCATGGTTATATCTTGACGGTATTTTTTTGTTTGTGAGTTGCTGAAAGTACCTAAATTCAAATTTATGATTTAAAATAATTAAAAAAATGATTACCTTTTTAATGACATGTTTAAATTGAATGGATCATATCTGCATATGAGTTATTGTGAGAAATTATTAATTGGATAACTTTATGTTTAAAATTCTTTCGCCCTCCATCTTTTCTCTTTTTTCTTTGTTGGATAAATGGGCAATGATTGGTTTCGAGCAAAGCTCCTCCTAAGATCTGCTTTATTATAAAATGATTTCAAGTTTTTCTAGGCATGTGAGTGTAAGGTCAGTTGGCAATGCATGTCTAGTGGGAAACAGCACAACCTGGCTATCTTTATTTAACTAAAATCAGATAAATAATCAAATAAATTAAATTGGAACTCATCATTATATGCATTGTACATGATTTTTGAGTTTTCTATGCGCAGACTTAGTCTCTTGGAACGTGATACTAATTTCTGTTTTTTGTTCTGTTGTTCCACTAAATTGTCAAGTTGGGATTCTATGAAATTCTAGAGAAATGGTAAATTTTGAAGAGAGAAATGCACCAGTGAGTCTCATCATTTAATCAGCGAATTCCACTTCTTGAATGTGGATTGTAGATCAATTGTCTTTCTTCCTCTGAAACTTGCTACGTAAATTTCTCTTACAAACTTAAAAACGATTGAAATCTTAAATTGTCATAGTATGGAGTCTGGATTTTCTACAATCACAAATTGATTACATATAGTGTAATAAATAAATAAATAAATAAATGAGTATAAAAAATATAAATAAATTTATATATACTTTTATTTCTTTGTATCACTTCTTTCCTACATAACCGTCTTGCAGGTTCACTTCGGAAACTCAACCTGGACTGATAGCATGTGAAGATGCAGCAAAGAGGCTAATAGATTTGGGAATGGTCTTCACACCAGTTGAAGATGCTGTGCGAGATGCAGTGAACAGCCTTGTGGCTAGAGGCTTCCTTAAGCTAACATCCGCCCAGACTTAGCTGTCTTTTTTAGTCAATAATAAAAAATTTAAAAGCTAGATAGGTTATTTCAACTAAAAGGCAAGGCATAGCATTTTTTTTTGAAATTTAATTTTGTAAGCATCATTGTTGTATTTATTTTTTCGGTTTGATAAGGTGGAAGTAATTATGAAGTTAATTATACCATGCTTACCTCGTTAATAAAATCACTTGCTTTTTTCCCTTTCCTTTTGAAAGTAGCATTCATTCTACACCTGTATAGCATGTCATGGGCCTCATGGCAACTGTTGTCACTTTGTGATTTTTTTTTCTTGGTTTTATTAAATGGGTATCTTCGATGTTTATCCCAATTAATTTTTTTTTTCTGGGATGGTCTCAAAAGTATATATTCTTAGATCAGCTTGGTATATTTAATTTTGTATAAAAATGCAATATAAAAGAATCAAACCCTTCTTATTAAGAAAAAGAAATTCTTTGATTTTGATCAAGTGGACTAACTTCATGTCACTTTCATAGTATGATTTAGGAATAAAGGAAAATGGCATGACAACTTTCTTCTTCAACTGCTACACATCACACAAACGTGGAATTCAACAGAAATCTGGTCACCTTGCAGAGCAATGATTTAAAACTAAAATGCCTCAACCAAAAGGAAATAGTAAAATACACAAATTTCTTTTAAATTTTATTAAAATTATATAGATTTTATTTTCATTTTTAAATTATATATAAATTTTTTTCAAAAAATTATCTTATATTTTAGTTTAATTTTAAATTATTTTAAATACAATATTTTTATTAATATCAATATATATTTTTGAGACAAATAAAAAATACAGCATATTTTGGTTAAAAAATTTAAATTTAAACTAAAAATATATGATAACATTTTATTTTAATAGGTATTTTTATATATTTTAAAAATAAAAACTTTATGTAATTTTAATGAAATTTAGATTAGACTTATATAATTTATAAAAAGAAATAATAATTTTGATGAAATAAGCGGGAGAGTTGGTTGGTTTCGCACCTAACGTTAGGCTAAGGTAAGTAAAGGCCAATACGAAGGACGATGCCAAAAGAGGTCACTGGGACCAATTCTGTCAGCCTAGCTGTTTGGAATCTTCGTGGCACGTGATGGGGCCTGAGATGGAAAGGAAGGTTTTAGTTAGGTTTATCTTGCTATGTAATTTTTAGACTTTTCTTACAAATGACTTAGAATTCACAATAAAAGTAGAAACTGTTAGAATGAATTAAAGTTTTGATCTCAAAAAATATATCTTATTTAATTAGATCCCTTGAAGTTTGAATATTTTATTTTATTTTATTTTTAAAATTTGGTCTTCAATATCATCTTTAGCTCAAGTTCCTTAATAAATAAAAAATGAAGATGTATGGGATTCAAACTCTCTTTACATCTCAAGGATGTGCATGCTATAATATGGACGGTCTAATTTTATTTGAACAATCTATATTTTATATTTTTATTTTATATTTTTTTATCAAAATAATTAATTTTTTTAAACTTATGATTAAAAAGTAATTTTTATTTTACATTTTGTATTCTTTAAAATAAAAAAAATTAAAATCTAAAAAAAATTAAATTTATATCATCCAAATTAAATTTGGACGGTCTAAATCAGATGTGCACAGAGAAGTGTCAAGAATTTGTTTCGAGATGTATGATGTAGTCTAATGTATAACTAATGTGGTCCTTAATTGTCCAACTGTTAAGGTAAACATTCCGTGACAGAGCGGACAGCAATTGCAAGTAGGCACAACACTATACCGTATTGGCATTATGTTATAACATGTTTTCATGACAGTTGGCAATAGTTTTATTAGTTCACAAAGATTGCGCCACTCATATCTATTAACAATTTGCTAATGAATTGAATGTTAGAATGATATTAAAAGGAAAATACTCTTTCGGAAGGTTGAAAGAAAATATTTAAATTTTGAAAAATTAAATTCAGACCAGATATATTTTTCAAGAGCTAAAATTTCAATTCATTCTAACTTTGATATAATAAAGTTTCTAAAACCACTTGTGACAATCATTTACCAGTAAACTTATATAGATTGATTCTACACAAAAATACTTCCCGTCAAAATTGGGTAACGACACACGTATAATCAACGGCAATACAAAAAAGGCAGACTCCTTTGTCACTATGCAAAAGTCCAATAGCCCCATTGAAGGATTGTTTATCAGTAAAGTACTTAATTTTTTTTTGAATTTTATTAAAATTATACAAACTCTTCTTTTATCTTTAAAATTTACACAAATTTTTTTAAAACAAAAATTATTCAATATTTTAATTTAATTTTAAAATTTTTAACTAAAGTACTTTTAATTTAAAATTTTTTAGTTAAAATAAAAATGAATTCAGGTTAATAAAAAAATTTAAATTTAAACTAAAATGTAAAGTAATTTTTATTTCAAGAGATATTTGTATATTTTAAAAATAAAAGTGAAGTCTATATAATTTTAGTACAATTTTAAAAAAATTGTATAATTTATTTTATTTTATTTTTAGATACAACCTTTTTGGTGTACGAGAAGAATCTCCTCTAATTGTACTTTGTACATAGTAATTGAAATTTAGTATGCTATAATCTTACTTCGTTTTTGCTATATATCATTCTCTTCTGTGTGTGTGTGTCCCCTATCTGTTCCCTTGATTTTTTCTTCTTTCCCTTCCCAAAAGCCACCCAACACTCCATGTGCATCATATTTCCTGCCATCGTTCTTACTGCTTTTTGGGAAGAAAAAGAATCTCTCTTATCTAGAGAGGGGTTTCTTGTTCTAATCATGTAAGCTTCTTCTGGCATTGCATGTGCATCAATCACCCCACCCTCCCTTGCCCACTTCTCTCCAATCTCTCCTCTAAAACCCACTCAGATCTCCTCCTTTATATAAATAACCTCTCCAACTTACTCTCACATGTCTGGAAGAAACACTTCCTCCTAGCTACCAATTCACACCACCTCACAATATGAGCACTAGTAGTCCAGCACCTTGCAGCAGATCCTGGTAAATATACTTGAAAAGCGCTTTGAATTGCAGTTACAATGCAGTTACTGTGATTACATGCACTACTATGGTCATAATCGTATTTTGTGTTGCAGTTTCTGCAATTGCAAACGTAAACAATTAGTTTGGATTCTTTTAATTTGTGAAAAGAAAATGAGTTATTTTGAATAAAATTTGATTGTTTAAATTATTTGCACAAATTTGTTTGTTTTCTCTGAATATAATTTGTTTATTTTTCAGATAATTTAAATGACTAAAATTTACTTAAAATAACTCATTATGTTGCGATCCGCAATTGAAACACTTGAAACTGAGGACATGTGTTGATCATGGTTATGTTGAAATCTTCTTGCTCTTGTTCATGAAGTGAGTTCTGATGAGTTTGCCTCTTTTTCGGTTTGAAATTTGAGAAGGTCGATCAGTGAGGATTCTCTAAGAAGGTATGTGCATTTTGCGAGCGAGAGCTGCATACAGGAGCTGTTGTCAGCATCAGATTCGAACAGAGGAAGCGATGGATGGAAGGTGCTGGGAATGGAGAATGGAGTAGAGATATCGAAACGGAGATCAGGGTCCCTTCACACCTTTCGCAGTCGCTGGCTCCTCCGATCTCTCTCTCCCCAGCAGTTCATCACCGTCGCTAATGCCATTGATGCTGCTAAGGTCAACATCACATTCATCTCTCTTTCTTCACACACCATGTATTTTTCCTTTTTTTAATTAAACTTTTAATATATTCAAGTGTTTGGTGTCCTGTCGTTTAATATCTTGAAAAGCATCAACTTATAAGATATTATTTCATATCAAATATAATTTATGGATCATAAAATTTTATTTTATTAAAGATTACTCTCATTTTCATTTCTATTATCGGGTTTTACGAAAATTTTCTACCAACCAAAAGTGAAAAAGCATGAGCAGGAAACCCCAAGGGGATTAGATTCCAAGCCAGCGTATTGAAAAGAAAACTTTTGTCTGTAGCTAGCACTGTCGATAGTGCTGTTTCTTATTCTTTATAACGAAGAGTTAAAGCTAGCCCTTTCCTTGATTGTCGGATTGTTATTTACAAAATGACAGTTGAGATTGTGATGTTTGATTTTATATGTGAAGCCAGCAATGGGACTCTGATCTGGTGGAAGCAAGGTACATAAAAGATCTGGAAGACAACCTTAGCATAATTCGTCTGAGGTTCGGAGATAACTCAAAGCCTCTCTTTAGGAACAGAGAATTCATCGTCTATGAGCGACGCGAAACCATGGAAGACGGCACCTTGGTTAGTCCGTCCTAATGATATCTTTCCTTTGATACTATCAATTTAATTTCTTCTTCCTATTAATGTGAAAGATACAAATATATATAGTTGTAATTGTAAATATTCTTCTTAGCTTTTGCCAAAACTTTCACTTTTCACTTTTGTTCATTTTTTTACCCACTAATATTTGTAAATATTAATGTCATTTCACGTCCTATCTTATCCTATACAGCACACCTCATTAGTCTTAAAGTAAACAAGGGTAAAAACAAAAGTCTTGTATGTAAATGAAATATCCCAACCCTTAGTCCCACAATTCTCAAATGTTAAAATGGATGAAGATTTAGTGAAGTAATTTCTATGTTTAAAGTTGAGGTGTTTGCAAATATTATAAAATTATATATATATATATATATATATGTATATATATTTTCCTTTTGGTATTACAATTGCATGTGTGTGTGTTTTTTTTTCTTAGTCGTGATAACAATCTTTTTGTATAAGTATGTTTTTGAATTTTTTATTATAAAATTTTATTAGAGTTCAAGGAAGAAAAACATAAATAGTAAAAGTATGTATAGAATTTATTTTTTCTTATTTCTTTCATTTTTTTTTTCACTCTAAACTTTATAAGAATTTTATAATAAAAAATTTTAGAGGATCTAGACTAAATTTTTTCTTATAACCAAGTTGATTGTTAACAATAAATGCCATTTACTAATTTCCTTGAGTTGGTGTAACTTTAGTAAATGAAAGAAGCTTGTGTTTGAAATTATTGAGAAAGTTAATCGAAGTGGGGTTTGCAGGTGGTAGCAGTTGCATCGTTGCCAAAGGAGATAGCTGCTGGGTTGCATCCAAAGCAAAGCAATGCAATCAGAGGATTACTGCTGCAGTCAGGATGGGTTGTAGAGAAGCTTGAAGATGATTCATGTGTCGTCACTTATGTTGTTCAGGTATTTCATATTTACAAACCCAACAACTCTTTCTTATATATGTGCCTCATTAAGATTTATTTTTTTCTAATAAGTGACTGTTTTTCACGCATCATACTTCAAAAAAATATGACATACATATTAGGGAAACGCTAACCTCTATATTAGTTTTAAAGAGATTAGCAATCTTCACAAAAAAATATTTTGATTTAAAAGTTCTTACTTTTACATTAATAGGCAGAATATGCGAAGAAGTTATTTCGGTTATTTTCTTAATATCTCATTGTGATGTAGAAAAGTGATTTAAATCCTCTTGCATTACTGATGTCTTTAGGAAAAAAAAACTGAAATATTCATATATTTATTTTGTTTTTTTAGTGAAAATGTGAGAGATTTTTCATAAAACTTCTCTATATTGGATATGTATTGATAATGGATAACAAATCTCATGCTTATTCTAAGGTTGTTTATTCTAAGGGTCTTAGAATGAGCAATGATGCTGCTCAAAATTTAATTTGTTCATATCAAATTTGAATAATTTAAATTTTATTTTATTTTTATATTATATTATATTTTTTGTTTTGATGGATACAATGTATAAAATAAAAACAATTTTTTAATCAATTAAAAAAATAATTGAAACTAAAAAACACAAAAAAAAAATAAAAAATGAGTTGTCTAGATCAAATTTAAATTTGTGCAACCCAAATTAAGGGATGGGAAGACAAAGTGAACTCTTGATAGTGTATCACATGTGTCAGTGCCAATATTTGACACATTTGAATCATTTTCTGTGCATATAGTGCAAGCAGATTTTTTTTAAATTTTTAATTGTTTTTCTTTAAATGTAATTATATCTTGATATTAGTAAGATCTATAATATTGCATATGCATACTATATGCATATGCAATATTATAGTTCTTACTAATATCAAGATCTAACTAAATAAAAAAAAAAATTAAAAATTTGTTGTGCACAGCCTGTGCTATGCAGATAGTGCAATGTAGCAGAAAATTCAAATGCATATTTGAGAGGCTTTAAAAATAAATATCTATAGCTTGCAAAATAAAATCCATATTTTGTTATTATTTTTTATTAAGGAATAAAAGTAAAATTGATTGCATTTCCACCTTGCTTTGTGTTGTTTCAGTTAGATCCTGCCGGATGGCTGCCCAAGTGCTTTGTGAATCGACTTAACACAAAACTGGTTATGATCATTGAAAACCTTAGGAAATTAGCCCAAGCATGTCCAAGTAAGTGATGGTGAAAGATGATTACTTTATGTAAAGTTGGGAAAAGAAAAGGAAAAAAGAAGAAGAAGAAGAAGAAGACAAAGACAGCTTATCCATAGGGATTATTTCAATCATTATTGTCTATTATTTTTGCTTTAATATATCTTTTCTCCTCCCCCACCAAAAGGAACAAATGACCCAATTTGAGCAATCCAATCTAAAATTTAAATTGTAGTATACTTTTGTTTTTAGAAAAAAAGGGAATGGTGGTATGAGAATCAAGCATTTTCAAAAATCTTGATGCTTAAGTAAAAAAATTTAAGGAAGATTCATAAAAGATAAATATACTAAATTAATTATAAAAGACATCCAAATATGTTAAGTATATTTTTAAATCAAATTTATATTTAATATACATACATATATATTTATAATTAATTTAACTTATTTATTTTTTACTCTTGAATATATTTAAAAATCTCAGGTCAAATAATTTTTTTCCCCTTCAGTGAGGTTGGAGTCAGTGGAACTCAGGCTGTCTATCCAAAGTATTGGATTCCCATAGTTGTAACAAGAGAGCATATTCCATGGGTTGGTTTCCTTTGCATAATTTGAATTGGTGAAATTTAATTTAGACGGATTAAATTTTATATTATTTTTAGATTTTAATTTATATATATATTATTTTGAAAGAAACAAACATATGATGAACATAAATTTTTAACATCTGACAAATTTTATTTTACATTTTATTCCTTTTAAAATTAAAAATATTAAAATAAAAAATAAAAAATGTGTATTAAAAAAAAAAACGGCCCTTCCAAATCTTGCTCCACAGCTGGGATCTGCTTTCGCTGTGACACATGGTCAGGTCCTATTTTGCAATTTCTACCAGACTGGTTTCAAAACCTTGAGAGCGACTACATTAACAAGTTGGAAAGTTTCTCCAAAGGATTAATGACTTTTTCTTCAGAGTAAACTATCATTTTAGGTTTTTTAAAAAAAATATATTTTGTATCAGTTTACTTATTAAAAATTATTCACATCAATGAATTACATTAATCTTGACAAATTGACTCAATGGAAAAAGAAATTTAGTTCCCTCAAAATGAATTTTCTCTCGTGTAACTTATCGTGGAGACGTTTTAAAGATTGATTTCTCAATTAATATAAATATTTTTCTAAAAATAACTAATTAAATATTGCAAAGCATATCTTTTATTAACTAAAATAACAATTTACCCTTCTCTTCTAAAAGTAATGCCAGTTGCACGACCTTTCTTCGCAATATATACAACGGATTTAATTTACACAATTTTAACTTGTTTCCCTTTTTTTTCTTGGAAGTGGAGCTCGTTAGAAGTTAGATGAATTTAAATTTTCTTAAGTGAAATAACCATCATAAAGAGATCAACAAAATAATGTTTCTTTAGTTTAATTTTTGTTGTAATTTGTGTCTATTATTTATTTATTTATTTTTCACTTGACTGCCATGTTGAAAGAAGTAAAACAACAATGACACTAATTTAGTGGACAATTGAAATTAAGGACCCACATAACAGAAGATGGAATCTTATCATCAGGTGGGCTTCAAAGTGGATTCTACCTTTGACGTTACATCACAAGGTTTAGTGCTTCTCTATCTATTCATTAACGTTCACTTTCACCCATCTTTGAAGGGAAAAAGATAAAGGATAGGCAGTTTTCAGACGTGAAAGTTTTACTTTCCTCCTCTTTGAAAGAAAATAAGATTAGAGAATCATATATAACAATATTTTATAATTAATTGTTTACTTCTTTTTTCGGGCAAAATTTTAGAACTTTGGCTAAAGTAAAGATCATCATGGATAAGACATGAATAGCATGTTATAATCTTTATTTTTGAATTCATGTTTAAAGGGTGAACCATTTTTGTAATCCTATTGAATCTTTGAACTCTTAAACTCATTTACCTCAAAAAAGTTTCATAATAAATATATTTTTTCTTAAGTTGAGACTCATTTATATAAAATCACAACAAATACTAAAATGTCTCAAACAATTATTAATATAATTTAAAATTATATAATGTTATTTGGATTTTTTTAACTTTTTTTAATAATATATTATATTAGTGTGTGTGAATGTATGTGAGAGAGTGTCTATGTGTGTGTCTGTATACACACTATATGGGTTTAAGAAATGGTAGATATCGGGTTTTTAACGGTAAAATAATAACAAAAATTTTAAATTCTTCAAATATCCAGCCGCCACTTTTATTTCTTAAGATGCAATACAAATTTTTTTTTTTTAAAAAGGGTCACGGTTAAGCATCAACCGTGACCCATAAAAATAAATAAAAAAAGCTAATTTAATGGGACAAAGACGTATGATTATTTGCTTTGGATGTTAAACCTTTTTTTATGTTCGAATGAAAAAAATTTGAAATTGTAAAATTAGAAAAAAAAATTTAGTTGTAATAATGTAATTATATAATAAATAAAAAGATTTTTAAAAATTAATTATAATGATTTTAAAATAAAATGTATTTAAAAGAATAATGGCTAGGGAGCTTGAATTTTAAATTTTTTAAAATTTGATGATTAGCAATAATATTAGTAAATTAATAAATAATTAAATAAACTTGGTAAGTAATATTGAACTTAAATGGACAAATAATGAAAGCTATAAGTAATGTATGAAATATATATATATAATAATCTAAAATTTATAATTTATAATTTGTCATATTTGAGTCATAATTTATTTTTTTAGTGATAATATAAAATTGTTTATTATTGAGATAAAGTTGGGACTAGTTATGATTCTTAAATTAAATTAAATTTTTTATGTAAGTGTGCAAAAAAATTTTCAAAAATTGTTAGGAGAAGTAAGCCACACAATGAAAATATTGATAAGAGATAAAAAAATTATTAACCATGAAAATCATAAAAGTAATTGAAGAAAATGAAGGTTAATTGTTTAATTAAATTATCTAAAAATGATATAAATAAGAAAGAGAGTTAAAAAATTGTAAAGTATGCTAGAGCTCAATATTAAAATAAAAAAAAAATCTATTTGGTAAGAAAAAATAGTTATAATATGTTACTATAATTTGGAAAATAAAAACATGAGAAAAAAATAGAACATTAAAAAAAATAAAATTTTAACTATTGTTAAAAATATTAAAAGGACAAATAGTTAATAAAAGAGTAATTATCTTTAACCATCACCTATATCATTGGATTGTAAGTCTTTGAATTTTTTGTGGCTAAGTGGTATAAAAAAAGTAAATGTTGACTTATTTAGAAAAGGAGAAAAATAGGTACAAAAAAATAGAAGATCATTGTTTATGAAGAATTAAATGGTAATTCTTTTAAATTTAATAAAATGATTGAAGAGAAACGAAATGTATTTGAAATGATTTTTTTTTGTTTTGCATAATTGTTACGTAAATTTTTTTTAAAAAAATTGTAGGAGTAATAAGTTACGAAATGAAAATAATTATAATAATAAAATTTTATTTATTATAAAAGGTATCAAATTAATTTAGGAAAATGAAAGTTAATTTATTAAAATAACTTCGTTTAAACTAGATAAATAAGTTAGAAGGTAGACAAATTTAATGAGAAATTAATAACGATGGTCTAATATTATTGAACTCGATATTTAAAGAAGTAAAATTTTGTACTTAATAAAAAGAAATAGTTATGTTACGATGATCTAAAAAATAAATACACAATAACAAAAAGACAGAATGTATAATGTTCAAAAGAAATTACTTCATGTGCCACATCGAGTCCGTGTTCGTAATCGTTGGCCTCGTCGTCGGACAGGAGGGTGTTCTTCTTGTGGCTCTTGTACTTCGTCCTCCTCCTCTGCTTCTTCTTCTTCATTAATGCCTCTGTCTTCATCTTCTTGGTTATCAGTGTTTCCTTGATCTTCTACCTCTTGATAGGGTATGGGATTCACACTTAATAAAGGAGATTGAACTTGAGGAAGTGGCTGATGTGGTGTAATATATCCCGATTGTTGTGATCCATCATATGCAGAAGACGTAGAAGCAAATCCAAAAGCAGACATTGTTTGGTCTGAAAATAGGGGTGTAAAAGGGACGGAGCCACATGGCATATAAAATGCAGAGCTAATACCTCTAAAATCAGCAAAATGCACCGGAGGAGTGGAAGAAGATGGACCTGCAGTGTCATAATGGGTCTAAGCCTGTGTCGTTGTGGTAAGAGATGGACCCGCGGTGTCATGGTGTACTTGTGTTTGCGTTCCTGGAGAAGAAGATGGTTCAGCGACATCAGGGTGGGTCTGCGGCTCCATTGATGCATGAAAAGAAGGGCCATGCATCGTAAATGTGGTGCCAATGTTAGATGTATAAGGCCGATCATCTACCATGGGTACTCTAGTGGACATAAATCCATGGGCTCTTTTTGCCGTGCGAGTTGGAGGAAGCTGTGGCCGAGGCAACTGAGGTGCAGGAGGAGCAACTTGAGAGATCGTCATATCTTGGTGCTCACCAAGTGCATCGAGGATGCTAGTACAATCAGTGACCATAGCGAGACCTAATGGTGAATTGTCATTAGTAGCAAGTACTCGTAAGCGATCAGCAACATCGGCTTGTGAGAAAGAAAATTGAGTTATATATATAATAAGTACAAAGAAAATGAAATAAAATGACTATGTTAAGTCTTAAAAAGTTACCACAAAACCCTGGGCACCACTAATAGGGTGGATCCACCGACGGGTAACTTTCCAAAACCATTTCATATATTCTGAATAACGATCTAAGAGCTCCAATGATATTGGTGTCAGTGATAAAGTATCTTGCCAGCCCCACCAAGTAAGCACGAAGTTCTCATGCTCTTTTGACCAGTCCAAATGCGTCTTACCTTTTAGTGTAAGCGTGTGGACCTCTTCTAAATTATAAGGAGCATAAGGTATAGGCTGCATTCTACCAAATTGTCGAAGCACGCGATCAGCATGATGCCATTCCACAATATGGAAGCAAATAAGTGGCACAGATGCTAGCCATATATCCGAGGAGACCAGACAATAATCAGGAATCAACTGGTGTACATCGTCTGCATCATATGGACGCCATATAATCTACAAAGAATGAAATAAAATATGTCAGTGTATCGTATCACTGAGGTCACTATGCACCAAAGTGACAAAAAGTGTCTTAAACCTCATCAGCTCTCATCTGGTCTAACAATATTCAGTAGTGATGAATTGCTAATTTTATTGGACGAGGATGCTGGCCCACACGCCTCCACCTGTAAGATGTAAAAGGAAATGACTATTAATTTGAAATTATATATATAAATTGAACCATACAAAAGACATTCAATTTGAAATAGGGGTCATACCTATACCCAAGTGGGGGGAGGACATCATATATATCAAGATGAAGGTCTGGAGGTAGGGGTCTCTCAGGGGTTAGCTTAGGAAATCGGTCCCAAGCCCATAAATGAAGCAACGTCAAACAGCCACCGATATTAACCTCCTTATAATCAGTGGCATTGCATAACTCTCTATAAAGATATGCTAGTACTGCGGAACCCCAACTGAATTGACCTGTTACATGGAGGTCCTGGAGGACTGTCAGGTACATAAGAGGAACTCTATGTCCCGACCGATCTGGCATAAGAACCCCGCCTATCAGGCGTAATATGTAGGCACGAGCAAATTGTAATGTATCATTCTCGTCCGCATTCTCTGGAAGTGCCTCAAAGTGGTTGGCGAGCCAAGTAATGCTCAATCTTTGACCATCAAACTCCTCCTCAGGTGGCTCAATTCCAAGAAGAACCCCACAAATAGCTCACCAGTTGAAGTTAAGTGAACCAGTGACAGGGAGACCCGCCACAGGAAGACCTAACTGTACAGCGACATCTTGTAAAGTAATGGTACACTCGCCTTGGGTGGTATGAAAAGTATGTGTCTCTGGTCGCCACCGCTCAACGAGTGCTGAAACAAGGGAAGCATCAAAGTCAAGTGCTGCAAGGCGAGATACTCCATAAAAGCCAGCTGCTCTAAGGTGTGGCACTATGGCTAGTGGAGGAGACTCTAATTGTGGACCATGCGCAACGCGATGAAGTCGAAAAATGCGATCTGGCTGTTAGGGAGAAAAGTGTGAAATCTTATAAATGATATAGTCATTAAACAGCTGAAGATTCAATTTCTACAATATATCAATAACGCACCATATTCAGCCACACTGCCTGAGAAACGTGCCTGGTTTGCAGGTACAACAAAGAGTCATCCTCTGGACCCGGATGAACAACATGTCTCATGCCAGACATAATACTATCCTGTAAAGTAGTATCAAAGTTAGCTAAAATACATATTTAACGATATATGAGAAATGCAAGGATAAATTTATATGAAGCTAACATCACCTAGAGCCAGATTGTACTTTATTGAAAACAGAAACAAATAGCGAATAAAATAACATACTTTATTAAAATTGTCTTACATCCTTCATACAAATAACATAAGAAAAGTAATATATAAAGCATTTCTAATATAAGAAGGGAGAAAAAATAATCGACAAACTAAAAGGCTACGAGTTTGGATGGGGACGCGATGGACAAGTTGCGCGATTATGACCCGACTGTCTACATAATGCACATCGTGGCATATCTCTCGAACTTTCTTGCCAATCCATTTCATTTCGTATTCGGCTTGACCTAGGACGACCTTTGCCACGTGTCATTGTTGAATCTGGAATAAGCGTTGGGCCTTGAACATGGGGCCAATATACTTCACTGCCAATGGGACGAAATTCAGTGTCATAGGCCTTCGAAATAGTTTCTAATCGAAACACTCGGTCAACAAATTGTACGTAATCCACGCGAACGTGGGTGTCACACCCGAAAATGCGACCGCGTGGCGCCCTTTTTTTCAAATAAAAGAAATCCAAAAAATTCGATCTTCAAATGAAATCGAAAACCAAAATTTAAATTGAAATAAGTATAATAAATAGGGTTCAGGAGTCGCCACCAAAATTTTATTTTTTGAAAAGGCAAAACTTTGGAAAAACCTTTTACTTGAAAAATGGTCCACGAACCAGAAAATGGAACCGGGAGTCGATTGTGAGTGGGGAAGGTGTCAGGCACCCCACTACACCCGTTACTGAGAACGGTTACCCTAAGTCAGTTGTGCAAAAATAAAATGGCCTAAATTCTATTTTAAATCTCCCTACAAATCACATGCAAAATAAGAATAAAGAAATAAAAAGAAAGTTGAGAGTAGAAAAAGGAAATCAACGTTAAAATAAAATGTAAAGAAATTTAATAAGTGAAAAGGAAGAAAAAGAAATTTAAAGAAAAAATATTTTATTTACAAGGGCGGACTTGACCTAGGATGAAAGCCTAGGGCCTACGTACCCTTCAAGAGGGATCAAAGTCCACGTAGTTCGATTGGCAATTATATTTGATTGACATTTTGTTTTGTTTTGTTTTTGTTTTATTATTTTATTTTGTTTTTGTTTTTATTTGTTTTTTTTTTGTTTTCTTTTTGTTTCCTTAATTTTTGATTACTGATCGAAGTTAAAAAGATTTTTTTTTTTTTACTTCCCCTTTTTTTTTTGTATCCTTTTAAAAACTTTTAGCTTAATTCAGTTTTAATTTTAACTCTCTTTTCCTTTTTAATCAATTTTCTTTGTATTTTATTTTTTTTTATTATTTTTTTGTTTTTTTGTTTTTGTTTTTTTTTGTTTTTTGTTTTTGTTAATTATTATTTATTTTGTCTTTTGTTAATTTTTGTTTTTATTTTTGTTTTTTATATTTTTTGTTTTTTGTTTTCAGTTTTTCATTGTATATTTTTTTAGGTTTGTTTATTTATTGATTTTGTTTTGTTTTGTTTTTTCGAAAAGACTAAAAAATTAAAACTTACCTTTCTTTTTAACAAATAAAACGATTTTGACATTGGTTGATTGTGTTTTAATTTGTTAAAGGTAATTTTACTTTCCTTTGTCCTTTCAATTTTCTCTCTTTTATTACCCTTTTTTTTTTTTTGCTTTTCATTCGTTTATTGTTTTGTTTTGTTTTTGTTTTATTATTATTTTTGTTTATTTGTTTTCCATTTCATTTTTTGTTTTCTTCTTCTTTTTTTATTTTATTTTATTTTGGGCTCTCTTTCTTCCCTTTCCACGTTTTGTTGTTTTTCTTTGTTATTATTTTTTTAGTTACTCTTTGTGTTTTTATTATTATTTTTTGTTTTTATTTTGTTTTTGTTTTTGTTTTTTTTTGTCTTATTTTATTGTTTTTGTTATTATTTTTTATTTCCCTTTTTCTTTTTCTCTTTTGCTTTCTTTTGAATGGGGCTATTGGGGCCCAAAACATTTTTGGAATACTTTTGAATAGGGCTAGGAGCCCAAAACACTTTTTGAATCTTTTTTTTTTTTTGCAATCTTTTGAATGGGGCTATTGGGGCCCAAAAATATTTTTGAATACAAACTTTCGAATAGGGCTATTGGAGCCCAAAGACACTAACTCTATTCAAAACCCAAAAGGCATCATGGAAGCTTATTGCCACACATGGCCTTTTGGTCCGTCTAGATACCTGAGGGGATATAAAATCCCACGCGGCTACCCTAGTAGGATAAAATAAGATAGAAAATGAAATAAAAAGGAAAATAGAAAAATAAAAATAAAAGGAATAAAAAAATAATAATAATAATAAAAGGGAAAAGGAAGAAGGAAATAAAAAATATACGGACAGTGTGTGCTCGGTGTTCCGCCATACTCCAGTATATTATTCTTGATTACATTTACCGATTACATGACTGAGAGAATTAAAATGATACATATTAAATTTTATCTCCTTCCTACTGCTGTGGGAGTTAGGGCCATTTCCAGTGAGCTTGGGGCACTCCCTCATTGGCTCCATCAACACGTCCATTCCATCGAACAAGCAATAAGCAATAAGCAGAAATCCAGAAAGGCTTTTTGAATAAACGTCTTAAAACCATTTCAGAATTACATTAACGTGGACAAAATTCATCTTCTCAAACTATGAACACAGCATACACCTCAGACATTTTACCAAACATTTGCCAGGCGTTCCCTTAGATAGACTGATCCTCACACTCACCCCTCCCACTTACTGGACAATCATGACAGCAGCACAAAACTCAGAACTAAACAGTAATTTTCAAACACAAAATCTCACACGAGTTTTATTCATGTTAAATTCCCCGGATTGCTACCTTCCTATTGACTCTGTGCACCCCAAGAACAACCTAAACACATATCATCAGCGAGCGGGAACAAAACCAAATGAACATGCAATAGGGCTATTTTCCTAAAGGTAGTCGGATTTACAGGGGAGGGCACCAACCTTCGAAACGTCCCTCGACTACCTTAGATAAACCAACACATGCTTCGGAGAGTAAATAGAGATTAAACCGATGCGAAACGAAACAGGAAAAAAAAGAATCAGCGACTAGCCAGCTGATAACATGTTATTCAGCAATCTATCCTCCAAAATGCAACAAGCTAACAACGTACCATTCAGCAATCCAAGAGCAATCAAAATAGGTCTCAGAAAGAGAATGTAACTAAATCAATCAGAAGAGGAATGGAGACCCAATTTTCTTGCGGCAATGTCTAAGCGATTAACAAAAATTAATATCACATCACCCAGTGATTCGAGACCAGACAGATCATACTTCGAAAACAGGCTAAGATTAGATTAATACCTGACCTGTATCCTCGCTAAAATTTGGAACGCTTCGCTCACCTTCGGACTGCGTCAAGTCTCTTTCTCCTCTGTTCCTTAGCCTTGGGTTTGTTTTTTTTTCTGCTCG